>OX451736.1:850942525-852142525 GCA_948472305.1 Vicia faba | reverse complement strand
TTTGTTTTACAAAAACGTCCAATGATTCATTTTTGATATATGCACTTGAAAATAATTGCTGCTCATAAATATTTACATAAGAAATAAAAGACAATTACTCGTAATTCCAGGAACAGGGGCAAATAAGAAATGTCCAAACCTTACAGTTGCTCTACCCACTAGGTACAGGGATAGAGCCAGCTTGAGAATATGACTAAAGGTACATACACTCCCCGCAGAGTAGGAAGTATCCAAAGACAGTGGTGTTAGCTCTCCCCAACCGAGGTTCATAATCACGAATGAGTCGGCAAAATTCTCCCCAAGCAGAGTTTATCCATCACCAGCAATAGAAGTTCACCACCAGCCGGGTTTATTTCTCCAAATCAGTAGATCATCCAACATAGTATCTCTCTTCCCCACATAGTCATTCTCCCACAGGTTTATTCTCAAACAGAGTCTCTCCCGGCAGAATGTTCTCGAGCATAACAGACCAAGTCTCTAGCTAATCATCTTTGGTCACTATCCCCAGCGAGAACGAAGAACTCAACTCCTTATACTCTTCAATAGCAGTCCAGGATTTATTCTCCCCTGTTGGAGAATATCACAAGAACATTGCATATCCATACATCGTGGCATGCGCATATGCATCATACAGCACAATATCATTTATTTTGAGAACATCATTACTCAATACATTTCATACATCATGACATTACGTACGACTAACTCTTTACCTTTCAGGGAAAGATACAATCAAGTTCTCGTAAGTTTTCTATGGTTCAATCAAATCGATACTAAGATTTCTATTCCAGTTCAAGCTATGAAGCCCGGAAATCGACCGGATAACATCTTGATTTCTCCCAAAATACTACGAAGCCTGGAATCGACCAGATAGTGGTATATCTTAAATTCAAGCTTCAAAGCCCGAAAATCGACCGGAAAACAGCTTAACCCTCAACAATTTATTGTGAAGCCTGGAAATCGACCAGATAGCAGTACAAGATACCATGAAGCCTGGAATCGACCAGATAATGGTATAAGACGCTGTGAAGACTGGAGCACGACCAGATAGCGGCAAATGACAGTGAAACCTGGGACACGACCAAATAACTGTATAAGGTATTGCGAAGCTTGGAATTCGACCAAATAGCAGTTTACTCAGCCTATTACTATGAAGCCTGGAAATCGACCGGATATTAGTATGCCTTAAATTCAAGTTGAAACCCGGATACGACCGGATAACCACTTAATTCCTTCTGAAGCCTGGAGCACGACCAGGTAAGAATTGAGAAATTGCAAAGCCTGGAGCACGACCAGATAGCAGTTCATTTTCACCTCCTCGACTAAGAGATGATTCCCCGGTAGAATAACGGATAATTGAAGCTCCTAAAATTCTATTTCTCCCAAGACAGAGACCAACATTCCCCAGCGAAATCCTCCTCAACAACAGGTATACGGGTTCTCGCAAAGGAATCTCTTATGCGATCAACACTTCTTCGGATGGCATCTTTAAGCCCATCTTCTGTCATTGACTTCCAAATGGCATCTATAAGCCCATTCCCGATATCTCAAGACAAGTACCACTTCATGCGAGTGCAAATTTCTGGGCACTCTAGTGTTCAATCATCTTCAACCTTCGGATCACGAAAGGCAGACAAGCCAATCTACATCCCCAGGTTTAAGAAGATTGAACAGGGGCAGCTGTTGTACCCCAAAATTTTCCCTTCCATATTTGGCAATAAATTTCAAGTGAGGTCCTCAAATTGCTTAAGGAAGTCCAAGGGTTGACCAGACAAACCCTATCCTAAGGCAGTGTACCTCAAATTAGGGTTTCATTTTGCATCAAGATGCTTGAGTCCAAAGGATCCAAAATTCTCACCATTGTCCTAATATGTCATCAAGATCACCCATGTCAAGTTTCAAGCCTTGCAGAGGAAGTTTGCTCAGTCAATTGCTCAAAGGCTTGAAAATCGATTGTGCTAGGGCAAAAGTCAACTGTGTCCCACATACAGTCAAAATTCAAGATTTTTGGTCAACATTCTCATTTTGAAGTATTATTCATCATTTGATCAAGGGTTGATCATGATTCCTCAAGGATTGCTCACAATTCATCAAAACTCAAAAGTTGCTAAATTAGGGTTTTGCAGGAAAAGTCAACTCAACTTTGACCAAGCATAACTTTCTCATACTTTATCAAAAATGACCCATACAAAGCTCATTTTGAATAGGATGTAATTACCTACAAGTCATCTTCATCTCCCAAGTTCAAAATATGCACTCACAAGAAGATATGAATTTGGACATTATAGGTCATTTTAGAAAGTCAACAAAAACACCTTTTGGGTCAAAGCTTCATACATTAACATGGAAGACTCAATTAATATGAGACCAAAAGGGTTTCTTAGAGGACATCTTAAGCTTTCTAAAAAGTCCAGTAACACCTCTCTAGGGTCAAAATTGAGAGAGTTATGCATGGGCCAAGTTAACCTTTTTTGCAAAATTGCCAAAAGTCAAATGTGTCCAAAATTGCATTTTTTGCTAAATGGGCCCAACTTTTTGTGCTTGCACTGAGTTTGTAATGTGACCCACGATCCATGAGCCCTTCCACTTGTCATTCTTTTAATTTTATTATTTATTTTGATTTTATTTCATTTAAATCAAATAAAATCAATATAAAATAATGAAAATATCAAAAACTAATTAAATCTTGAGATTTTGTGCATGATTAGGTTCATTATACAGCTGGAGATAAGATCAAATCATGAAAGGCTTCACACGGACACAAAAAGATTGAATTTGCTTGATTTGGAAAGATTTGGTGCAAGGATTGAATCATGAATCAATATTCATAATTTGAAGAGATTTGATACAAAATTACAACCCTAATACACTCTAGTATACATAAGGAACAAGTGTAGATCTAAAGGCAGGGGCTAGAGGCGTACAAAGGCAGAGAACCAATTTCAAAAATTCAAGAAAAAGTTGCAAACCAATTTCCAAGTTTCAGGCCATCTCAAGCCATTCTAATCATACCAATCGTTTGCTGGACATCCTAGGATCGTGTTTCAATCGTTAGAAAGCTTCCCCACACCCTGAAACGCATCGTAGTAGTCACATGGTTTGGCTCTTTTCTTGAAATCGATTACATTGATTCTGGCACATTTAGCATGATTAATGGACATATTTATAATCCTTGAGATGTTTGCAAGCTAATGGTTGTATTCAATTGCGTTTTTATTAACTGTGCATCAAACTGCCATGGCTAGGGTTCATGTTTCGTTTTTAGGGATTTCTTGTACAGGGAAAATTGGACAATGATAATGGTACCATGATGCTCGTGGGCTTGAAACGAGTTGATTGGTACCATTGGTTTTGATTTATCATGCGTGTACAAGGTTTTGGAATGAACAAGGGTTATTCCTACGCTTGGTGTCCGTAGGTAAAAGCCTTTTATCTAAAACGACGAAAGCAACGAAGAAGACAATGGCGTGGCAGGTTGTGGATGGTCAGTTTGAATTTCGCGTGTTTTGGGAAGCGTGGCACATTGTTTGTGTTATATTCTATTTATTTCATTATTGTTACAATAACATGATTAGCGCAGATGGTAAGGTTGCTGGCCTTTGATGCACACGTCCTGGGTTTGATCCCAAGCGTGTGCATTTTATTTTCTCAACATTTTCAGGGAAATCCAGTGTATCACATGGCAAGGGATTCATCGTGTACCATCCAGATCTGATCGTTCAATCCACCAAGGCTGCAGATCCAAGGCTATCCAATGAAGGACCACCATGCGCCCCAGTCAAGCATGTGTAGGGGATTGGACAAAGTCAACAAAGGCCTGAGTTTGTTGGGCTTAGATTTGCAAACAACACCCCTCTTTTGCTATTTACCACAGGCCCATCTTAATCTTTCTTTTCTATTTATTTCATTTATTTTTTTAATTAGCTTAATTATTTTCAACCAAAATCAATTTCTTTTTTCACAAAAAATCATAAAATCAAGAGTTTCACAAAAAAATTAGAATTAGGTTTTATTTTATCAAATTTAATTTAATATTAGTTTAATTTAATCTAGGGTAATTCTAACTCTTTTTTATAATTAAAATCAATTAGAAAAATTAGAGTTAGACTTGTGATTTAATTTAATTTTTATTTCTTTTCTCAAAAATAAAAAATACAAAAAGATAGGTTAATTTAATTATTTTTCTTAATTAAAATTAATTAGTAATTAAGTTTTTTTATTCAATTGAACTTTATTTTCTCAAATAACACAAAAACGACAAAAAAAATGATTTTTCTTTTCAATTACAATTAGGTTTAGTTGGGGTCAAAACCCTAATTATTTTGCATTCGATTCATCACGCGCGTTTATTATTTTTTTGCAATATTGATGTAACTGTCTACAGTATGTAATAGTTTAATATATGATTTTCTTTATTTATCGTCTTTTACGAGTTTTTTGGCTATGTAATTAATCCCTACCCCGAAGCCTTGTAATAGCGTAGGTTTTATTTCTCGCATTTTAATTCTCGTAAATATTAACTGTTTAGATGTATGTTAATAGGATTGTATGACAAGATTGCATGATAATTTAAACGGCTAGAAAACCCTAATGTGAAAAGATAATAACTGAAATCAAATCACTCGCACATGCGCACTCCTAGGATATACTCTTACTTCAGTTGCCTTCGATAAACAATCATTAAAGTATAGGGTGTCTTAGTGGTTGCCCTCCTGTCTAAACAAAGATCAAATGTCCCGTTAGGAAATGTTGCCTCGGAAACATCGCCTCGGAAATGTTGCCTCGAATATGATCTTAAGACTCTAGGGTTATTACTAAGACGTCCTAACATTGCTTTAGTGATCGTACATCCCTTACGAATTGACCCTTACAACTCCAATAATGATGCTACCTATTTCTCAATAGTAGGATAGCACTGCCTAAAGGAAACAAGAACATAAACAATCCTTTTTCGAGTAGGTAGATGCTAGTAGGTACTTGCTCAAATCAAACTTTTTCACACCAAACACTTTTTTTCAAACAAAGTTTTCAAAAACAACTTCGTAACACTCTTGAGGACAGAAACAAGGGTTAAAACGAAGTAAAACAAAACTTTTCAAAACAAACACACACAAGCAATTTTTAAAAGATGAGAAAGTACCTAAGAGCCCATGGAAAACCATGGATAGTAAGGATGCTAACACCTTCCCTTTCTATAATCTACCCCCGTACTCAGAATATCTCAAAAAAGGATTTTTTTCTGTGCTTTTTTCCTTTCCGGTTGGATGAAATAAAAGTCGGTGGCGACTCTTGCATACCGTGACATTTTGCGAATACAAAATGCAAAACGAAAACCAGCATTTTCAAAAAATAGTCGGTTCTGCCACCGTATCATAGGATGCAACATGAAATGTAAGAACAAAAGAGCAATCCCACCAAGAAAATAAATCACCGGTAAGCCACAAGAAAAGAATCAGAGAGGAGGATAACAAGCATTAACATTCACTGCCGATGTACTACCAACGCTCACTGAAGGTAGAAAGAGAAAATATATCATATCACCGCCGTTCACTGGCGGTGAACTATAAACGTTCACTGAAGATAGCGAAAATATAACAAACACCGATGTTCACTGCCGATGTACTACCAACATTCACTGAAGGTAGAAAGAGAAAATATATCATATCACCGCCGTTCACTGACGATGAACTATCAACATTCACTGAAGATAGCAAAAACATAACAAACACCAACGTTCACTGCTGATGTACTACCAACATTCACTGAAGGTAGAAAGAGAAAATATATCATATCACCACCGTTCACTGATGATGAACTATCAACGTTCACTAAAGATATCAAAAAGATAAGAAACACCAACGTTCACTGCCGATGTACTACCAACGTTCACTGAAGGTAGAAAGAGAAAATATATCATATCACTGCTGTTCACTGACGATGAACTATCAACGTTCACTGAAGATAGCAAAAAGATAACAAACACCGATGTTCACTGCCGATGTACTACCAACGTTCACTGAAAGTAGAAAGAGAAAATATATCATATCACCGCCGTTCACTGGCGGTGAACTATAAACGTTCACTGAAGATAGTAAAAAGATAAGAAACACCGATGTTCACTGCCGATGTACTACCAACGTTCACTGAAGGTAGAAAGAGAAAATATATCATATCACCGCCGTTCACTGACGATGAACTATCAACGTTCACTGAAGATAGCAAAAAGATAAGAAACACCAACGTTCACTGCCGATGTACTACCAACATTCACTGAAGGTAAAAAGAGAAAATATATCAAGTTTCCCCAAGATTCTGGTGTTTTGCCAAGAACGGGTCTCAACTTCTTCTTTAACAAAGGAAATCTGTCTGGAAAGGGTAATACGTAACCTGTCTCAAATAAAGAGACTTCCACTTATTATCAAAGGGATTTGCAAAGAGAAATGACTTTATAGGGATGGAAATATGATTTCCCGGGGAGGTGCCACGGTATTCCTGCTGAGGAGATAAATTCTTCCTGTGCAAAATAAATGCACAAACCAAAACCCAAAGTTTTCAGAAAACCACAAATCCAATTCAACAATAAACTGGAGCAAGACGGCCAATGCAAATTCCTCCTTTGAGAAATAAACTCAAGAGGGAAAACCAAATTCAACTAAGCAAAGAGCGCTGCAGGAAAAGTCAGAACACTATATCAATGAACAATGATTTCTAGCAATGCATGATGTACGTATGAATGTATGAGTGATATCGTGCATATGCTGGTAAAAGGATACATGATCAGTACAAACAAACAAAACCGCCTCAGGTACTAACAATACTGGGCTAAACTTCAACCAGAAAGATCAATCCAAGAGAGGTAAAAGAAACTGCAGAAACCAAACCTATTTCCTGCTTTAACTTCACTGAGGAGAAACATAATTTGGACGTAGCCAAATCAAACAGATATCGGGATAGAACATCCTTCTTCCGGTTTCATAAGAGAAAACAGTTTTCCAAAAGCAACATGCCTACTGGAGATTGCGAGACCAGCCTCAAATAAAGCAGACTGAGGCCGACATAACCAAACCTCATTGGGGGATTCAAGCCTACCTCCCTGGAGAAAACTTTCATCACGAACACTCATCCCAACAGGAGATGCCCTGGGATAATCTTCCCAGGAAGTCAAAAAGTCAATGTTAATGCCAAAACTGCAAAAAGAGCGACATCCCAACACACCAAAGGAATAAAAACTTTCATTATACGAGAGAAGACTTTGCTGGGGAATCTGGGACAGAGGCTTCTGACCATGCAAACCCAAAATCAAAAGCGAACCAAGAATTGACTGGTGATAATAGGATCATAAACCCGATATTGTACCTTGCACCCACTGATATCGTCTTTAACTATCTGAGAAACACACAAAGATTGCACACCTACCAACAAAATGACCTGAGAAAACCTTCATGAAGGTAGTAAATCTTCTTAAAACAACCAGAGTTTGTTCATTCTTGGGACCACCATTCTTGTTGTCATTGTTTCATCACAAATCCCAAAGTAAATTGAATTTGTAAAGATCTCTCTTCTTTTTGAAAAGTCAATTTTGCTTTTTTAATCTTTTTGCTTTAACAGTTATTATCAATAATAAATGAAGTCTTTGCAAGCTAAATAAAAATAAGAACACAAAGAGTTGGGAAAAAGCTCGAATTTCATTAATAGAATGGTAGTCTGCGAATGGCGAGACTCCATGGATGATTACAAAGTTTGGGAAATGGTAATACATAATGGAAAAGAGACATTGAGATACAATGACCATTATCCCCCCTAACAACTTTTGAAATCCTGGGCAGCCGCTTCCGTTGAGGTATGGTGAGAGTCCGAGAAGATTGTTGCTTCAACGATCAAGTCTCGTCTGACATAGTTACTTGCCAAGAAAGTCCCTAACTTTTGCCTAAGCTGCCCTTGCGGGTTTTCAACTTAGCGGGAAATTTATTCTGTTTATGTCTCTAGTTTTTTCCTAGACCGCTCTTTCGAGTTTTCGGCCTACCGAGACGCTCTTTTTTGCCTAAGCCACCCTTTCAGATTTTCAACTTAGCGAGCTGTTCTTTATTTCTTTAGGTGAAGTATTTCTTGACTGCATCAACATTCATGGGACGTGGGAACTCCTCGCCATCCATAGTTTCAAGAATTAATGCACCACCAGAGAAGGCTTTCTTGACAACATACGGGCCTTCAAAATTGGGAGTCCACTTGCCCCTAGAATCAGTGTTGAAGGACATGATCTTCCTGAGCACGAGGTCGCCTTCTCTGAATTCACGAGGTTTGAGCTTTTTGTCAAATGCTTTCTTCATTCTTTTCTGATATAACTGCCCATGACACAAAGCTGTCATTCTCTTCTCTTCAATCAAATTCAATTGGTCAAACCTGTTCTGAACCCATTCAGCCTCTGTCAATTTGGCTTCCATTATCACACGCAATGAGGGAATCTCTACCTCGACAGGGAGTACAGCTTCTATTCCATACACTAGAGAAAACGGGGTTGCTCCTGTTGAAGGGAGGACAAATGTTCGATATCCATGTAGAGAAAAGGGAGCATTTCATGCCAATCCTTATAAGTAACAACCATTTTCTGGATAATTCTCTTGATATTCTTATTAGCAGCTTCAACAGCCCCATTCATCTTTGACCTGTATGGAGATGAATAGTGATGGACAATCTTGAATTCTTCGCACAGTTCAGTCATCATCTTGTTGTTGAAATTCGAGCCATTGTCAGTGATGATTCTGCTCGGCACACCATACTGGCATATAAGATTGTTTTTGATGAAACGCACAACCACCTGCTTGGTAACATTGGCATACGAAGCAGCCTCTACCCATTTGGTAAAGTAGTCAATTGCTACCAAGATGAAACGGTGTCTATTCGAAGCTTTGGGTTCTATCATCCCGATCATGTCAATACCCCACATAGAGAAAGGCCTCTGGGAGGAAATCACATTGAGAAGTGTCGGAGGTACATGGATCTTATCCGCATAAATCTGGAATTTATGGCACTTCTTTGCAAATTTGTAACAATCAGATTCCATTGTCAACCAATATTAACCCGCCCTTAGCATCCTTTTAGCCATTGAATGTCCATTAGCATGAGTGCCAAATGAACCTTCATGGATCTCATGCATCAACATGTCTGCTTCGTGTCTATCCACGCATCTGAGCAAGACCATGTCAAAATTCCTCTTGTATAACACATTTTCACTAAGGAAGAAACTGCCTGCCAATCTTCTCAGTGTCTTTATATCTTTCTTTGATGCACCAAACGGGTATTCCTGAGTCTGAAGAAAATGCTTGATATCATAATACCAAAGTTTTTCATCTGCTACCTCCTCTATCGCAAACACATGAGCGGGCCTATCTAGTCCTCGAACTGTAATTCGGGGTATATCATTCCAAGCATTTACTTGGTACATGGAAGCCAGAGTTGCCAGAGCATCTGCCATTTGATTTTCATCCCTAGGAATGTGATGGGATTCAACTTTATGGAAGAAGGGTAATAATCTTCTAGCATAATCTTTGTAAGGGATCAAGCCAGGGTGACGAGTGTCCCATTCTCCTTTAATTTGATTTATTACCAAGGCTGAATCACCATAAACATCTAGAATCTTGATTCTGAGATCAATAGCTTCTTCAAGACCCGTGATGCAAGCCTCATATTCTGCCATATTATCAGTGCAATCAAATGTTAACCTTGCAGTAAAAGGAATGTGCGATCCATGAGGAGTAACAATCACAACACCAATTCCTTTACCATAAGCATTCACAGCTCCATCAAATACCATACTCCAACGAGATTCAGGATCGGGGCCCTCCTCAGGCAATGATTCATCACAATGTCTCACTTTCAAGAACATCACATCTTCATCGGGGAATTCATATTCTACAGACTGGTGATCTTCCACCGGCTGGTGAGCAAGGTAATCTGCCAACACACTACTTTTGATAGCCTTTTGAGTGCGGTACTCGATATCATATTCAGATAACAACATCTGCCAACGGGCAATTCTCCCAGTAAGAGCGGGCTTTTCAAAAATATACTTGATTGGATCCATTTTGGAGATCAACCAAGTAGTATGATTCAACATATACTACCGCAAACGCTTTGCCGCCCAGGCCAAAGCACAACATGTTTTTTCTAGCATAGAATACCATGACTCACAATCAGTGAACTTTTTGCTGAGATAATAAATGGCGAACTCTTTCTTTCCCGTTTCATCCTGTTGTCCCAGAATACAACCCATGGATTTATCTAACACTGTTAAATACATAATCAACGGTCTTCCTTCTACGGGAGGGAGCAAGATAGGAGATTCAAGCAGATATTCTTTAATACTCTCAAATGCCCTTTGGAAGTCATCTGTCCACACACAACCTTGATCTTTCTTTAACAACTTAAAGATTGGTTCACATGTTGCAATCATGTGGGAGATAAATCTGGAGATATAATTCAAACGCCCGAGGAAACCCCTGACTTACTTTTCAGTTCTTGGTGCTGGCATTTCTTGAATTGCTTTGACTTTATCAGGGTCAACTTCAAATCCTTTCTGGCTAACAATAAAATCCAACAATTTCCCCGATTTAACTCCCAAGGTGCATTTATTTGGATTCAGGCGGAGACGATACTTCCTCAAATGCCGAAACAACTTCAACAAATCTTCTATATGCCCTTCTTCAATTTGGGATTTGGAAATCATATCATCAACATATACTTCGATTTATTTGTGCATCAGATCATGGAATAAGGTTGTCATAGCCCTCTGGTACGTTGCACCAGCGTTCTTCAACCCGAAGGGCATCACTCTATAACAAAATGTTCCCCAGGGTGTGATAAACGTTGTTTTTTCCATGTCCTCTAGAGCCATCCTTATTTGATTATACCCAGAAAATCCGTCCATGAATGAGAATACCTTGAATTTTGCTGTGTTATCCACTAACATGTCAATGTGAGGCAATGGAAAATCATCTTTTGGACTAGCTTTATTTAGATCTATGTAATCTATGCACATGCAGATTTTTCCATCTTTTTTCGGTACTGGGACAATATTGGCGATCCATCGAGGGTACACTGATGTCACAAGAAAACCAGCATTAATCTGTTTTAGGACCTCCTCTTTGATCTTTATTTCCATATCCGGGTGGGTTCTTCTCAACTTTTGTTTAACTGGCGGACACTCTGGCTTCAACAACAAATGATGCTCGACAATGTCGGTATCTAGACCAGGCATATCTTGATAAGACCAAGAAAAAATATCCACATACTCTTTCAACATCTCAATCAACCCGATCCTTACATCAGGATGCAACGATGCTTCAATCTTGACTTCCTTCGGATCTTCTTCTGAACCCAAATTAACCACTTCCAAAGGCTCTTTATATGGCTGAATGGTATTTTCCTCGTGCTCAAGCAACCGTGAGACCTCTTCTGGAATTTCATCATAATCTTCTTCTTCAGCCCCAAACACAGGACAATCAAAGTTGGGAGAGGGTGCAGGGTCATTGTATTCAACGGGTTTTTTTTAATTAATCTGCACATATGATTTATGACTGTTTTTAGAAACTGACACATATAACAAGTGATCATGCAGATTAATTTTCAATTATTATTTATTTTGAAAGGTTTTTTTTATTATTACCATTTCCCAAGAAAAAGACAGAAAATAAAAGACATAATTTTGGAAGCAAAGACAACTTTTATTAATGATCTTAACAATTATAGCAAACAGATAAGCCCTACAACATTAATACTTCCACCTTGGGCAGAGTGAAAGCTTTTCAAAAGAAAGAAGCAGATTAACAAAACAAATTACTTTGAAATATGTATGCAAGAAGGAACATCAATGGTGACCCAGTTCTGAACTTGGACTCCATGCGTCACATAATTCGGTACTTCCTGCTCCGCTTCATCCTCTTCAACAACATTAATTCCAGAATCAATTGGATGGAGGTAGCCGCCGTTGCGGAAAACATCATGATAACTGCTCACAGAAGACTTTGACTTCAAACCTTCGCCTTTTCCAATCTTCAAAGAGAAACCCAAACCAACTCTGTTCTTGTTCACGGGTGGATCCACAAGTCATCCCCAAACTGCATTATGGCCATTGCGCACCACCTGCTGCGCATCCTTCAGGGAAATCACATAATTCTCATTCTTCCTTATATTATCAATGGATAGGCCTTGGAAATGGGTTCCAACAACAGCCTCATCTGCTTCTACAATACTGAAAGAGGATAGATGGGATATCAACAACGCCTGCTCCCCATTTATGATCACTACCTTTCCTTCACGCACAAACTTTAACTTCTAATGCAGAGTTGAAGTGACAGCCCCTGCTTCGTGTATCCATGGCCGTCCTAGCAAACAACTATATGCGGGAATAATGTCCATTACCTGGAAATTTATCAAGAATAAGTGTGGTCCTATATGGATGGGTAAGTCCACCTCACCGATGACAGATTTCCTCGACCCATCAAAAGCCTTCACAATGATGCCACTCGGGCACGTAGGTGTTCCCTGATACTTTAACTTCATGAGGGTACTTCTCGGTATAACATTCAACACGGATCCGTTATCAATTAGCACATTGGATAGAGAATCATTCTTGCAGTTCATAGATATGTGGAGGGCCAGGTTGTGATTCCTCCCTTCATCTGGTAACTCATTATCGCAGAAACTTAAGTTGTTACATGACGTAATGTTTCCAATTACGCTGCTGAATTGATCTAACGGCATGTCATTCTCTACAAAAGCTTGGTCTAGTACTCTCATAAGTGATTCTCTATGAGCGGAGGAATTCATCAATAAAGCTAGAATGGATATCTTTGAAGGAGTCTGCAATAACTGGTCTACAATTTTGTAGTCGCTCATTTTAATTATCTTCAAGATATCATCCACTTCTTTCTCCAATGTAGCTCCACTAGCCTCTCTGGTAGCCTTCTTAGGCTCATCATTCTCAACAATCTTCTTTCCAGCAACAACTTCTCTTTGAATAACCGGCACAAACACACGACCACTACGGGTCACCCTGCTATTATCAGCTATATTTACAACGTCTGGCATTGGCTGGATGGGAACTTCCACCCCATCTTCTAAGATTGTAGCGTTGTATTTGTAAGGCACAACCTTATCTGATTTATAGGGAACAGGTCCTGGAAGACTAATTACCAATGGGGTAACAACTTGTTTGTTATGGTACTCCACCTCAAGATGAGCGGGTGCACCAAAACAAGGTACAATGATGTTTATACATTCCTCGACACAATCAGCCCTCAAAATACCATCTTCGGCAAACAAATCTTTGTTTGAAGAGAAATACTCATCCGCGGAGGCAGATTCTTCTTCTGACTCTTCTCCCATCAAACAAACTTCAACCATATCAATCTCATGATAATTATCTCTCTGACCTGTGATCTTGATAGTTCCATTGTCTAACAACAATTGAATACCCTCTCTCATAATAGAACATCCTCGGGGGTCTTGACAACAAACTATGCATGATCCATATTGGTGTTCCACCTGACCAGTAGTACGGCAGAAGGTAGCATGCAACTGTACGAGATCTTCATTCAAATTCTCTACTTCAAAAATTATGAATTCGCCCGGACATCCAGAAACCATATTAACTTCCTCTTCGTATTCTGCCCTAGGCCTGATTATATGAATTAGACCTTCATCCATCATCTCCTGTAAATCAGCCTTTATCTTCTCGCAACCATGCATGTTTGTACTGCAAATAGCACAACCGGCATGGTCATGCGTATAATAACTGAATTCACAAAGGTCTGCGTGCATCTTTACCAAATCCCCTCTAACCAAATTAATGTCAAAAATCCAGAAGTCACCTGGACAACCGGCCACCATATTCATAACATTCACTCCCCCGTGCTTGGGTAGAGGATTTTCTTTCACATTAGGTCCCATGTCTTTGAAAGATAGAATTCCAGACTTCACCAACCTTTGCACTTCAGTCCTCAAAGGATACCAATTTTCAATACTATGTCCTGGGGCTCCCTGATGAAAGGCACACGTCTGGTCTGCTTTGTAATACCAAGGCAATAGTGATGGTACTGCTAGAGGTGGTCGTGTCTGGACCAACTTCTTCTGAATCAATGCTGGTAGTAGCTCTGCATAACTCATGGGAATAAGGTCATAGTTCTCTCTTCTCTGATTATTCCCTTGGTTCCCCTACTGGGACTGTCTTTGATAAGCAATGGTAGTTGGAGCGACATTCATAACAGGAGTCACTGAAGCAACTTGCTGGTGACGCTGATAATTCCTTCTAGGAGCGTTTATTCTCCTCTCTTGTATGACAACATTTGTATCCCCCTCTTTCTTCTTTGTAAACCCATAAGCTGGATTTTTCACACCTCCGGATCCTTCACCCTTTTCCAAACGACATTCTCTTACTGCCTCTTCTAGGCGGACACCCATTCCTACCATCTCTGTAAAATCACTTGGGGAACTTGCTACCATTCTTTCGTAGTAGAAAGCACCTAGCGTCTTCAGAAAATTTTTAGTCATTTCCTTCTCCCCCATGGGAGGAATCACTTGTGCAGCCACTTCGTGCCATCTTTGCGCGTACTCTTTGAACGATTCTGTCTTTCTGAACCATGGCTATAAGCTGGTCACGATCGGGCACCATGTCCACATTGTACTTGTATTGTTTTATGAATGCTTCTCCCAAATCATTGAAGGTATGGATGTTGGCGCTGTCTAAACTCATGTACCATTTCAACACTGTGCCGGTCAGACTATCCTGGAAAAAGTGAATCATCAGACATTGATCATTGGTGTGGGTAGACATTCTCCTTACATACATCACCAAGTGAGCACGAGGGCAAGTGTTGCCTTTGTACTTCTCAAACTCCGAGACCTTGAACTTAGCAGGCACTTTGACATTCGGGACCAAACACAACTCATTCACATTCTGCCCAAATAACTCTTTTCCCCTAAGAGCCTTCATTTCTCATTGCATTCTATCAAACCGTTCTTGGAAATCATCCATTCTTTCATAAAGACCCAAGTCTTCACTCGGCGAAAGGAAATGACGACATACATCTTCATTAACAAACGGAACCAAATTCACTAAAGGAGGTGCAACAGGAACATCATGCACCACAGGAGGTGCTGGAGTAACAACATTTGGAACCACTGGAGCATCTTGGGGGCCAAATTGAAACCTTCAGGTGCAAAATTCTCTGGCATTCCCCACGGATAACCCTGAGGCATACAGTTTTGAACAACAACCAGAGTAGCGGATACAGGAACAGCAGGAACTTCAGCATTTGCCCTTGTTGGTTGAGGTTGAACACTCGGTGGCTGATTCTGAGCAACCACCAGAGCTTCCATCAGAGTAGTCAAATTGGCCAAGCCAGCCTTCAAAGCAGAAACTTCTTCGCGTAGCTCGCGATTCTCCTATTCCAAGTTATCCATATTCTTTTTGAAGTTAGCCCGAGTGTTGTAGTGATGAGTCAGCTTGCTGAACGAATCAAAAAGCTGGGTAAGGCACCTGGATATGCATAATAAATGCAAGAAATATGTGCAATATGATGCACGATATGCAATGCATATGATTATTTTTACTTTATCATTTAATATTTCAAGGGATTTAATCGTTTATAGACATATTGCAAACATCAAAATAATAACACATTTGAAATACTGAATTTTTTTTATTATAATAACTTCAAAATGGGTTACAAGTTTCAATGATCCCAAGTACAAGATGAAAATACAATCTAAAAATCCTGAGAGAAAGAAACTGATAGAGATCAATCTGTACGCTGGCGCTTCCCTGTGAGCCTGGCAATCTGAGCTCTCAACCTCTGGTTTTCTTCCACATGTCTGATGGCAACCTCTTTCCAATCATTTGAAGCAGGAAGTGAGAAATCGGCACCTGTTTGAGGCTTAGGAGAAAATAAATCCCCTTGCCTCTCCATAGACTCTACTGCTCGACTCTCAAGGATCTCGATCAAATCATCTTTCTCCTTCAAGTCTGCTTTGTAGGAACTCTCTAAAGTCTAGAACTTATTCTTCCAAGCATCTCTTTCCTGTTGCATCCTAACTAAAGCAAGCTGCAACTCTTCTAGATCATCTAATAAAGGAGGAGTGGTCTTCACAAACAGATCAGGCATGGGTGTCTCCCAAGTATATGACATCTTCAATTGGACGACTCTCGATCAGACCCACTGAAGATATGGCTCCAAAGAAACAACACCCATAGGTCCCAAATCCTTCCTACTCTTCTTATGAATGTGACGCCAAGCCTTTGCAATCTGCTCCGTAGCTTCCCTGTGGTCTTCTCCTTCCTTCAGAAAGAAACTACTCAAATGAATAGTGTTTGGTTTATCCCTCATTGGATAACCAAGCTGTCACCGTGCAAGAACAAGGTTATAGTTAATTCCTCCCTTAGTACCAAGAAGAGGTACATTGGGGAAACTACCACAACTGTCAATAATCTCTACATCCTGATAAGCTCGATGATACCAATCAATATCCGAGTGAGTAAGTGCCATGATCTTAGGAGCCCAACGAGGTTCCTTCTTGACATCAAAAAGCATCAGACTGAGGCATATGAGAGATGAACCACCGGTACAACAAAGACGTGCAACAGATAATCATTCCCCCATGATAAGAACTCCAAATATGAATAGAGTAATAAGCATCACCCAACAACGTAGGAACTGGGTTTCCAATCATGAAAATCCTGATAGTGTTAATGTCTACAAACTTGTCCACATTAGGAAATAAGAATAATCCATAAGCAAGTAAGGCAAAGATGGCCTCAAAAGAAACCGTACTCTTCATTCTGGAAAAGTAATGAGCTTTCTCCAATAAGAACTGAGCTGGTAATCCTCTAATCCCTCCTTTGATAGTCATATGGGCTTCCACCTCAGACTTCCCCAGATGAATCAAAGCAGCTATCTCATGTGATTTTGGCTTGCCCTCCAAACCAGTAAAAGATACACGATCGGTAACAGGTAAATCCAATAGATAAGAATACTCCCCCAGTTTAGGCATCAACTAATAATCGGGAAAAGTAAAGCAGTGATACATCGGATCATAGAACTGGACCAAGGTCGAGAGAATACCCTCCTTCATCTTCAGCTTCATGAGAGGAATGATGGATCCATACTTCTTCCGAAAGACTGCAGGACATTCAATCTCTGGAATTAGACTGACCAACTCATCTATCTTGGGATCCTTGAAACTATATTTCTCGGTCTTTCTCTTTTCAGAATCCATGGTTAACAGTACCTGAGATATTCACAAATAGTCAACCTTTAAATCCCTTGAAATATTGTTTTCTTCAAAAGATGCTTATGAGTGCACGGATGCATGATGCAGCAATCACACACAAGATCACACATATAGGGTTCATAGGTTCAACGTCACGAGCATGAGGTCGAAGGTACTACTCATAAGGTGTTGGTCTAAAAATTTATCACCTGCCGAACAAGGTTCTAGAGGTTCCCAGAGTCTACATCCTTCCTTCGGATATTACCAACTTCCCGATTAACTCGATAATTAGTAATATTCTCAAGAAATACTCGTCTGAGTGTAGTATCGCGTGACAACTATTTCCGGATTACTCAATCATAGATTCCGCACTACACCTAAAAGGCCAAGATGGGTTTGGTATTCTATGGTCCTCAGTTTCAGCAGGCTCCCAGGTCGAAAGCAGTACGTCTTCCCGATTACTCGGTAAATGACACTACAGTCAAAAGGGCCTCCACTGAGTGAGGGATCTCATGCCTCCTTTTTTGGGATTACTCCCTCAAAGTTAACATGACTATACCGCGCGTACTATCTTAAAGTTTTCCCAAGTCCGGGTATAGGACTTATGAGTAATCACCAAGCACCCAGAAAACCAGGAAAATCCAGACAAACATATATACAAAATATAACACATAAACAACAATAACACATATACAGATATAAACAAAGATAGGCTTAACCCACTTAGGGATGGACCAGCAAGAGGTCAATCTTTCCCCAGTGAATTCGCCATTTTCTGCAGCGGTAGAAATGTTCAAGACTAAGCCATTAGATTGACTAGACTTTATACAAATCAAAATAAAAATCGCCACCGCGCTTTTTTGTTTCCAAAGGAATGGGAAAAGAGCGAATAACCCAATAGAGGAGGAAAGATTCAAGGTAAGGGGGTTAGTTATGCAAAGGAAAGGTATTAGCACCCTAAACATCTACGGTACTCCACAGGAACCTCTTTCTAAAATCTGTATATTTTGGCTATAAAAATGTGTTGTATATAAAATGGATAGTGGAGGTGAGAAAATAAGTATTTTTTATGATTTTTGAACCCGTCGCGGTTGCGAACCTTTAGTGCCTACGTACCACCTTTCGTGCAATAGGGGATCAGGGTACACGTAGTTCCTCTTTTAAAATTTTAAACACAAGTGTGTTGGCTAATTTTAAGAGATAAGACATCATCGTCATTGTCTGTGTGGAAAACATACTTACTACCCACAATTATGAGAAAGGAGAATTTGCATCATCTCAAAGTGGAGGATATGGCTTGGATTTTAAAATCAACAATGCCTCACTCAACACCCAAGTGGAAAATATTTCTCTTCACTACATATTGTAGAAGTATAGTTGTTTGCGTCACTACAAGGATTGACAAGAGTCTAATATTTTGAGAAAAGTTTAAAGATAAAAAGCCAAAGTGGCAAAATGGTTTGAAATGAGATTTGATTGACTTTTAGTCTTCTCATAAAAAGTGTCAAAGTATTATTAAATTGATTGATGTTTATTGATGAAAATGTTTTGAAAATGCATGGACCTAAGTCCAAGTTTATTATGAAAATATTTCAAGTTTAGAAATAAGAAGAATTTTCAAAAGGAGGGAGAAGATTTTTGAAATTAAAGAAGATGGGAGGAGAAGAAGAGGCTATCCTAAAGCATAAGGTAAAAGCTAAGGAGAAGAATCATCTAACCAACAAGAAGCCAATACTTGACATTATGAGTCAAGATAGAATTCCCATTCTTTGGATTGAAACCAAGCAAGCAAAGATACTAGACCTCTTGAGAGAACCAAACTTCAAGTGTATTAAGTCTTCACAAAAATTGGGCAGAGTAACAGTTGTACGCGGGTGAATTCCAGATTACAAACAAAGGGTGTAATCACAAAAACCTGCACACAAAAACAAACAAGCAACCCAATGTCTTGAGGTATCCAAGATAGGCCAAGGTTTCTAATCCTAAGTCCAAGAAAAAGTCCACTGCTCCATCATGCCAAGGATAGTAACCAAATAGTCCAAGTACCATTAAGATTTTTTTAGGGTTTAAGTTGGTTATTAAGTATCTTAGGAAAATAAAAAAAGAAAAGCTCAAGTGAGAAAAGTAAAAATGACAAGAAAATAAATTCTCAAATGATCAAAGATGAAAATGGCATGAAATGTAAAATGCTAAAAAATAAATAGTACATAAAGCATAAAAGAATAAAAGCATAAAATAAAAACAAGTTAATAATTAGTGGTTAGTTAGATGACCATCTTGAAACTTGTATTTGGAACTCATTAGAGGATTGGTAGAACCAAAGCCTCCACACAACAAGTTGTATTTGGTTTTTGTCAAGTATATTATCCATTTGGAATTTTCACAAGTACCATTTAATGATCAACGATGTTTAAGTGATCCGCATTGACCAAAGGTGTTGTAGATCCATTAGAGGATTGGTAGAACCAAATCCTCCACATAATGAATCTCAAGGTTATTGGATCAAAGAGATCAAATTAACATACTTGGGCTTGCAATCATAAGTTTGGGCCACGAATGATCATTTATTCGAATCGGGACAAAATTTAGCGCTATGTTAAGCAATCGTAAGTGGACTTATATAAAAGTCGCACCTATTTTGAGGCCGGTCAATAGCAATCTATGCACCATTTGTTTTGAGACATGATATAGAGATCATGCTCTAACAACATTTAGTGCAATTAGAAGGGGATGAGATGAAGAGAAATTAGGGTAAAAAGAAAAACCACATTTGAATTAATATTTAATCAAACTATTATTAAAATCATTCATCCATTTTTGTGGAGTTAAACTCAACACCATGGATCCAATGATGTTAATAAAGCCATGACCTAAAAATCAACCCAAGACAGCCAGAAAATATTCACAAAATAATAATATAATTAATATGTTCATTAAAGGGTTTAAAAATGTTTTAAAAAATGGAAAATAATGAAGAAAATGCCAATTATATCTAAATTAATCAAGAAATGAAAAATAAGACCATAGAAAAATCAGAAAAGACGCCAAGTAATTTTAGAAAATTTTTGGGAATTTTTAAAAGTCAGAAACTATTTTTAAAAATTAAAATAAATGGGTAAAATGAACAAAAATAGTAAAAAAATATCAAACTCAAACAAAAATAAAATAAGGTCACCAATATTTGTCACAATATTATTGGATCATTCCATAATTTTTTTCAAAATTTAAAAATGTGTAAAAGTATTTTTAAACATTTTAAACAAATCAAATAAGTGTAAAATTCATAAAAAATATCAAAACATAAAATTAAATTGTGAAAAAATAAAAATCAGAAAGAGAATAATCAAAAATATTTTTCATAATTTTTTCAGATTTTTTGGACTAAAAATGAATTTTCTATGATTTTTTGAAATTTAAAACAATTAAAATATAAAAATCAGAAAAAGAAAATTAAAGAAAGAGATGTGGACCATTGGATGAGAGTCAAAACGCGTTAGTAATCAAATCCAAGGGATCTGACGCGCTGTGCATATCATGGTCTTTAGTGAATAACGTACAAAATCATTAAATAAAATAGAATTTGAAAATAACAAATGCCACGCTTTCATTGGTTAGAAGGTGACACGTTGGTCATCTTCAACCTCCAGCCTCACGAATTGTAGGTCTCTCAAACTGTAAAATCAGAAGCTCATACCTATGCCATTCGCTTCGTCTCTTCAAGACGAAGACAACCACACCTTCGCGCCCAATTTATATAAATTGTAACTCAAGCAATTTGGAAAGAAAGTTTTGAAAAGAGATTTGAAAATTCATGGTCAAAACGTGCTTCCAGATAAAAGTAAGTGTTGCGACTAGAACCAGGGCAATGAGAGCAACATAATGATACCAAAGTTGTGAAGAATTGATGAAGGAGTCTACCTATTGAAGTTGAGTTGCAGAGCTCTGAAACTGGACTTCTATGGAGCAATATAGGGCACGATTCTTGAATGTGATTATATGGTTAGCTTCAGGGAAGATCAAGGAAGGTGAATTGATGGAAAAAATGGGTTTAAAAAGGATTGAGAATAGGATTCGAAGTAGATGAATTCTGAGTTGTGAAGCAAGTTTGGCAGGGTGATTCTGGCTATCTAAGCTTGGGAAATTGAATGGGGGATGACCCTCTATTTATAGGGAATCAAATGGAATGCTCAAGTGTGTGGAATAATGCAAATTGGAGGGAAATCGTGTGAACCTGATGCACGAGCAAAGTGTGATCTGATTTGCATCAAAACTTATCAAATCCTTGCATTTCAAGGCTCTAATCCACTTTGGCAACTTAGTTAAACATGTTTAGATCACAAACGCGTGCTAATTTGATGTTTAAAGGCCAAAACATGGATTTAAAATTCTAACTTATGGTGAAACTTCAGTTCCAAGTTACCAAGTTCAATCCAATGGCATTTCTACCTCAGGGGGTCTTAGGGTAAAATTCTTGATGATTTGGAAAGATGAGGTAACAAGCTTTGCAATGGAAAAAGAATGAAACCAAATGGATGCTTGAGCTGAAAACTACATGGAGTCAAAGTTGAAGAAAAAGAGTTGACTTTCCATACTTAGAAATATTTCAAATTCTTCTTTAAAAATGACCTATAATCTCTTGCATCTAAACATGGCCTTCCACTTGGAATTTTCTCTTTACCAAAAAAGATGGAATGAAGTAGATCTCTTGAATGACATTTTGCAATTTTAACCACTCAAAATCTCCAAAAAATGAGCAAGATCATGAAATGACCTATAATCTCTTACATTCTTAAGGCAACTTCCATCCATTTTCTTACTTTGCACATAAAAGAAATCATGAAGTACACATCCTTAGGGTCATCATGAAAAAAGAATGGACTCAAGGTGATAAAAATTGACCAAGTTATGACAATTTGAAGTCACATATGGAAAATGAGGGATTCATCTGGATGACTTGTAACCTTTCTTCTTCACCAAGTTTCTTCCACATGAAAACTCCTTGGGACTTTTGAAGTGATTTATTGGTAACCCTTTGAAGAGAATAATGTTTTTGGAATCACTCAAAAATTCCAAAATATGAGCAAGATATGCCCCCTCTGAAATCCAAAACCCTAGCATCTAGATCAAGAGAATGCTTGGTGGAACTTTGCCAAGTTTGAACAAACTTTTTGTGCCAATATTATTCCTTTGTGAATAGAATTTGTTGAGGATGATGATGAGGACTCATGGCCACCAAAACTAATTCCATACCAACTTCAAAATAACTTCAATGGTGAGGTTTGAATCTCTCAAGACTTTGACTAGGGCATGGAAATAAACTCATGAACCCATGATGCAACTTGCTAAACCTCATTGCCTTTACCTACGTTATTAACAAGTAAGACAAACAAATATTGTATTTTGTTAATTTAGAGAGAAAATCAAAGCAAAATATCAATGATCACCAAAGAAAACAAGTCAAGGTGCTTGGTAACTCCTCAAAGAGCAAGACTAAAGATAGGGAGAAGAACCAAAAGCCCTAATGTGATTTTGTGGTGATTGAAACAATATGGTATGATGAAGGGATCATAGGAGCAAAAATTGGGGTACAACACAGTCAATAACGTCATCGTTGTTTTATTTCCTTTCCAGAATTCAGGAAAATACATAAATTATTAAAAAAACATTATTACAGCAAACAAAGTTCAGTCAATACAGACTCGTTTACATCATCACAATTACAGACAAAGAATTCAAAAATATTCCTAAAACATAAACTAATTAATTCTAAAAATTAAGTTTAAAAACATATTAAAATCTTTCCTAATTTTACATTTCCTAAAAAAAGGCTATAAAACTAAGGACAAGAAAATTACAAAGGGGAAGGAGATACAAACAACAAGGGACGAAATACAAGGGGGGAGATCACCAATTCAAGCACATAATCTCACACACGATACACAAACCAGATGTCAAAACCATATCATTGTGACTCTCATAAACCATAAGGCCACTTTTCACTAACAATCCAGTCTAATTTCAAACAAAAACCCACGTGCTTTTAAGTAACTGAATTCATCTTCTCACCTTCTCCATTTTTCCAGCCTAAATACCAAACTCAACAAATATATAACCTGCAAATCCAACACTCAAACAGAACAAAAAAACAACGAGAGCATTCAAAATTGAAAGAACGAAGAAGAAAAATAACATTACAGAGAAGCTCTACAGAGACCTCTTCTCGATCTTCCTCTGACGATCTTTGCACTCACCGCACTAGCCACGCTTTTCGCGAACCACGATCTCCAACGGACCCCACTGTACCGCCGCCGTCACCTTCCTGTCACATTACCGGTCCGCATGCAATAACAACTCGAGCCTCGCATTGAAGATCCATCGCCATCGTCTGTAGTTTTTTTTTCATTTTTAGTTTTATGTTTGTTGATAGGTGAAAGAAAAAGATGAAACACAGGAAATGGCGTGGAAAAGAGGTTGGAGAGCGGCCCATTTCTTTTGTTAAGAGCTCCTAGGGTTTTTTAACCCCTTATGTTTTAAGGGATGGACCTGGGTCAACCCGACCCGGTCCACTTTAGGCCCAATTTTTTTTACTATATATATTTCTATTTGTTTGATATTAGTAGCTCTTGGGCCAGCGTACATAATGTCCACCAGCGGACCTCCTCTCCTTAAGCCCTAAACTTTACATCCTCCATTTTCCAATTATCACGCCCCTTAGATTTGTTTAATTTTAATTAACTATTTACTTAGATAATTAGTTATGTTAATTAATAACTTTATTTTGATAATTAGATTAGATATTTAATTAGGATAAGTATTTAGAGATTAATAATTGGCACATAAATCAAACACTTTTTAATTTGATTTAATTTGATATTTTACATCAAAATATTATAACCCGCGCCGCTTACCAAATTACTACATCCGCGAGTGACACGTGGCTAATATCTGACCACATGATGAGGAGACTATATCAGACTCCCTCGCTCTGCGTATAAAAAACATTCAACTAAACACCAAATCTTTTTTTTCGCAAATAAAATTAATTCAAACAATTAATTTTCAAAAAGGAATACTAATATATTTAAATCAACCGCGAACTTGGTCTAACAAACTTCGTTATTCACACTCATAGACTACGTATGCAAGGAATTTAAATATATTTCGCAATCCATAAAAAATACAAACAATTCCGCGAACTACGGAATGAGACTCTGATTCCTCCTAAGAGGATACATAGGCATACGATCAAAAATCGTGGCGAGACCCCCTATCTAAAATTCAAACCCTTTTCCCCTATCTAAAATTCAAACCCTTTTTCCCGCTAACTATAATTCAAACCCTTTTTCCCGCTAACTATAATTCAAACCCTTTTTCCCAATAATTATATAAAACCCTGTTTTCTAAAATCATGCTTCTAAACCTAGTATCCTTGTGAACAAGGTAGAGGAGGGGTTCCTAACACCTTTCCCTCGTCTAGAACCGAGTCTAAACCTAGAATCTCTAATTTTATTTTAGGGTTATTCCTTTATATTCCCTTCCTTTAGGATAAAAATTAAGGGTGACGACTCTATTGAAAAACCAGTTGCAACACTATGCAACTCAACTTCATTGTTATATCAACAATTTAATCAAATGCAATGCAACTGACGCTGATGCAATATGCATGTGGTATCAATAGGGAAGAACCCTCATTGTAATAATTCCAATTTAGGGCAACAACAACATAATAGGGCAGAACCTTCACCATAATAATGCTAACTTAGGGCAACAACATCATAACGCCAATATATACCATCTTTCATGAATGCATATGACACTGACATGCAACAACTTAATTTACATTGATATTACTACTCATGAATGCCACACCAATACATGCTATCATCATCATCATTTAATATTTAAGAAATTCATTCATACATTATTCGTACAACTCCATCACGTTTAATCACAACAATATGCATCACACTTCATACAACATTAACACACAAGGCATAAACCTTAACCAAAATAATCATCATAAGATAGAAAATATCACATTGCATCAACATCAAAATCCTCATGATTAATTCTACAACAACAACAAATTCATCATTAAATTAGGACATTCCCAATTAATCTGCTATACAAAGCATTTGCATACATTTCACAAAACATCATAACTCGACAGCACGAAACACCTGTCCACGTATCAAATAGCTGAAATTCTGGTACTGCAAATATTTTTAAGAGAAAGTACATTAAACCAGTGTTCCAATGATGCAAACTACACGTCAATCGAATACCCAAAACTCAAGTTATGAATTTTTGAAGTTTTATAAGATTTACCAACACCGACAACCTACAGCACAGACAGTGACACCCAAGGCATAAGCCTCAGAACTAAAAATAATTCACCTACTGTTATCAAAATTATTATCATATTATAGAAAATGTTTTTATCTTTTCAACGGTCCAAACGACATATGCTAAACGGACAACCGAGTAAAAAGTTATTAATTTTCAAAGTTTTGAAAAAATGTCAGCTTCAGTGAAATAACAGGTTACTTCACCCTCCAGAGGCTCTGTTATGCAAATTTTCAATGAGGTAATTGGTTACTTCACCGGGTAACCGGTTACTTCACTGAAAACTGTGAAAAATCAGTATTTTTCCTGCTACGAGATTTCAACATTCTCCACCAAAATCCAATTTTGTAAACATACTAAAACATGTAAATTTATACAATCATCAACCCACATCATACACAACAATTCTAATCAAATTACAAAACCAATTTCATCAATATAATCAAATATAACTATCAATTTCACAAAACAATCTACACCTAAAACCTAACATTCAATATCATCATCTACCCATAATTATACCACCTATTAGAGAGTCGGAACACCATCCTTACCTTAGATTTTGGTCGATTATTGACTCTTACGGTGAACCTTATTTCCCTAGCCCTTTCCTCGTCTTCTCTCTTCTACGGTCTTCTCTGTTCTTTTTCTACGTTGTTTTTCCTCTTCTCTAATCTCATTCTATTTTATTCTAAGGACCCCTAAATCATAATACCAACCTTGCCCTTCTCAATTAAATAATTATTTAATTAATCACAAAACACAACAACTCTATTATTCTACTAATAATTCTATTTAATTATTATACTATGGTATTAAATCTAATATTTTAATCCAAATAATGCTAATCACTAGTTATCTCTCTACACCTCATATTTCTACACTTTTGGTCATACACCCCCATTATCTCAACTCCAATAATTACTAAGGCCTCTAATTATCAATAAAATGCATCACAAGTACATCACATCATCTAATTTAATTTAAATAAGATGATTCAACGACATCAGGGTTTTAGAACTCTCCCTCACTTAGAATATTTTCGTCCTCGAAAATTCATTTGATACTAACAACTTCGGATATGACTCTTGCGTCCTAGTCTCTTGCTCCCACGTCATGTTTTGCATCATTTAAAATACCACTAACCAACATCCCACATAGTTAGCCACCACAATCCCACAAGATTCATTGTTATCAGTTTATGAATGCATTGGTTGTCGTATGACTCTAGGATACAAAATCTATCACTTCATTATGAAAGGGTAAGAAAACACTTAGAAGGGGGGGGGGGGGTTGAATAAGTGACTCATTTTCTTTTCAAAACAAAGATAAACAATAATGGAAAGACAATGTTATTTTTATCCTGGTTCGTTTGAACTCAAAATACTCTAGTCCATCCGTCAAGGTGATTTCGCCTTTCTCAACAAGGACTTAATCCACTATAATCAACTGATTACAAACACACAACAACTGTTGTGACTAACAATGCACAAGTAATCTTACAAGTAACTAACACCACTAAGACTTAAATCTAGTCCTAGTCTGCTTGAGAAATCTGACCAAACTTGGTCTCTCAAGGAACAATTACAAGAGTTTAATCTTACAGATAGTGAAATAAAATTTGCTTCTAATCAAGCTATATCACAACTGTGATTTTTCACTTAGAATAAATTTGCACAAAGTGTATGAATAAAGAGTTTTTGAGTCCAGAATTTTTCACGTAGTTTCTTACTTCTATTTTGAAATTGATTGGTTGGCTTGCAATAAATGTCCTTCTATATATAGTAGGAACAAAAAGATCGTCGCTGCCTTTAGAAAAATGGAGAGCATTAAATGTTTGCGTGTTTCCTTACACTATTGCATTTTCCAAGAAACTAGCTTAGACACTTGAGTGCTTGCAACCGTCTTTGCATTAATGAGCAAACGGCACTTGTAAGAACATGTTTCCTGAAGCTTGACAAGACAAGTTTGCTTTAACGTTCTTTCGGAACTTGCTTCAACGTCATGAATTCAAAACATGCTTTACTCATCTTCTAAGCAGTGCTTTGCTTGCTAAGAACTTGATCAGCGCTTGCTTTCAAATAACTTATGAACAACACTTGCTTTCAAGTAATCTTCTGAGCAAGGAATCCTGCTAAATGTTAGAAGATACATTTAAATAAATTGTCTTACCAGAGTCAGCAGTTGCGCTTAAAACAAAAAATGGTTCTTTCATTAAAGAACTTCTTCATATAATTTTTAGCTCAGCACATCAAAATGCTTCTGTCAGAACATTATCTGAAACATTCAAATACGTTCATCAGAGTCTAAATTATCTAAAATATAATTTATTGTTATCATCAAAACTCTGAGATAGATCAGAACTAATCTTGTTCTAACAATCTCCCCCTTTTTTATGATGACAAAAATTATTCAGATATAGAAATAAAATATGATAAGAGATAAGAATCTACCCCTGAAATGAATATTTCTATATATAAAACTTCCTGAGATTATTTATCAGAGCATTGAAAAAATCTTCTTGGATTTCTTCAGAACTTCTTTATGAAGATAATGTTCAGCTGGAATACTCTTTCAGAGTTAAAGTGATACCTGCAAAAAAAAATTCTTTTACACAGAAAGAAATCTTGTATTTTGTTAGAATGTCTGAGACCTAGTCCCATAACTGTTAATCAGAGATTAGTTCAAAATACTCATTTTCTCCCCCTTTTTGGCATAATCAAAAAGTGTATAAATAAAATAGTTGAAGAGCTTAAAAGTTTTCATAAAATAGAAAAAGATATCTAGAAGTACAAAACAACAAACAAAAGACAAGAAACAGAAAGACACTAGGATTTCTTAGTAACAAGAGCCATCAGAAGATTCTTGATCTCAGAGGCAGATTCTTCTTATTTCATCATCCAGCTTCTGATTTCTTGATTTTTCTGGTCTTGCTTATCCAAGCGTTCATGAATGACTTTATTCTCCCTCTTGAGCTCATTCAGAGTATCCATGATAAGTGAGGTAGGAGCAGAGGATGACGAAGCTTCAGTAGAAACAGGCTTTGGAGCAGCAACCGTTGAGTCAGAATGCACAAAGGTTGAAATCAGAGTGCCCAGATCCATCACAAGAGTTGGCACAGGTTCAGGAGCTGCCTTAACAAAAGGTTGATTCAATAGAACAATAGCCAGAGGGTTTGAATCGTCAGAGGCATTTTCAGATTCATCTTCTGATATGTCCATTTCATCAGCTGGTGTATCAGCAATCATTAGAGAAGACTTTTTATTCCAAATGTCAGCAGCTTTTGACTTGAAAGCATGCAGATGTTTGGAAAAGTTGTCCAGCACCTGAAAGTGACATAAGTCCTGTAGCTTTAGTGACTCAGCATCTAAAGTTCTTCTGAAAGTCTCCCACAGAAGATCCGTTGCAGCTGGGTTCACACTTCTGGTGCAGTCTTCTTTCAGCAGATTCAACCATGCTTGAACTTCTGTTAAAAAATTCTGAAACAATGTATTCACATCTGGATGAACAGGTTTTGGGACAGCCTTCTTGAAAGTTTTGTTTTAAAAAAATTATAGAGATTCATAATCCACTACAGTTCTTAAAAAGTTAGCAGGTTCAGGATTTTTGGTTGGTTCCGGAGTGGCTGAATGGTCAGGTTCGTCAACAAGGTTAGGTGGAGCTGATTGATCATGAGGTTCGGATGATTCATGAGTTTCAGGTGGTTCAAAAGATTGGTGTTCTGGAATATGATAAGGTGAGAGTATAAGTGAGTTTGGTGTTGGATGTTATGGTGAAGTAGGTGGAGTGACGTCAGGTGAAATGATTATTGTATTTTCAGGAGTGGGAATGGGGTTCTAATGTTGTGGTTGGTTCATGGCAAAAATGTTTTCAGATGGTAAGGTGAAAGGTGGTTTTTGTGTTGCCAGAGGAATATTGATTCCTGGAATTCTCCAAGACCCAGCATCATACCATCCAGAGAGTCTGGGTGATAAAGGTCTGGGAGAAGGTCTTGAAAAGTGTTTAGTAGGAATGGGTTGAGAAACAGATGGTTCAGAGGGTTCTGAGTAAGATGGTTCAAATTGGGATGGTTCTGTATGGGTTTCAGAGTGTTCATTAGAGTCAAAGTCACTCAAGTCTGATAAAACTTGATTTCTTTGAGGGTTGTCAGCAAGAGAGTCAGAGGGTAAGGTCAGGTCAATATCAACATCTATATCTCCTAAGGTTTAGGGGGGTTCAACAGATGTAGATACATTGACAGAATCATAAACAGTGATAGTTTCAGCAGGTTTACCTGACTTCTTTTTCTTCTGAGGTCTGTCAGGAGGTCCTTCAACTGCTTTCCTCTTCAAAGATTCCTGAAGAACAACATCTGGAGCAGCTTGATTTCTTCCTTGGAGCCAAGCTGGAACAATAGGTGTTCCAGTCTCTTTGCAGATCTCAATGTAGTGCGGGATGATACGTGGATGATCTCCTGAGTTGAACAGAGGGAAATCAGCAATATGTGTGCTTCTTCTCTTCACAGTAGCTGACACATACAGAGTTGTTTCCACCAGCAGCTTGTCAATTATTTTCCTTTTCACTAAATTCTTCTCAGTCATAGTCTTTCCACAAGTAGGTTCTAGCTCCCCCAGAAGATTGGCTTCATCTAGGTGAGCAATCAGACCATTCTCAGTCAGAATGTCTGATATTAATCTACCCATAGGAATCCAATTCCTTTTGGATTTGGGGTTTTTCATCCTTTCAGCTTCCTTAGTCTCTTTTACATGATTCCAGAGATGTTCAAACAGCAAATAAGGCAAATCAATTTTTACATTTGTTCCAAGGCAGAACAACAAGTATTGTTGATCAACATTAATATAATCTGGAGAGATGGTTTCTTTCCTATGGTGAATACACCCATGGATTATCCTTGCCCAAATCTTGTATTTATCTTTCAAGTCCCTGACTTTAGAAGATCCTTGACCATTTGTGAAAATTTCTGAGTAGACCCTTGACATTTCCATTCTTCCACTTGGCATACCTGTTACTCCAAGTCCTTTAAACCCTAGCAATTTTCTGATTAAATTTTCAGTAATGGAGATTTCCTTACCCATTACGAAAGAGAGGATAACTTTAGGGGTTGCAATTGCATGTATCTAGGATTCCTTTACCAGGTGTGGAAAAACTAGACCAATGAGACAGTCAAAATATTTTTCCCAACCTTGAAACTTAACAGCAGGAAACAAATCAAAACCATTTTCTCTTAGATTCTCAAAATCCACCATTAACTCACTTAAAACTTCCAAGCTGTCTATAGGAATGAGAGTAGTTCTCTCAGGCATGATGTATTGCTCAGAGTGGATGTTCTCAGAATGGGTAGAGGAAGAAGCCATTGGAGTTCTTAGAGATGAGAGATGAAAAAGGGTTTTAGAGAAAAAGTACAGAAACATTTGAGTTTTGAAAGAGACGGTAAAAATGAAAAAGGGTTTTTCCAAAAGTATTTATATGAAATAGTTTCAGAAAATAGGTTTAGAAATACAATTAAAAAAGAATTTTTAAAGAATTTAAAACGAATCTCATCATTACGTACATTTAATGATTTTGCTAAAAATTAGGGGAAAACATGAGATTATAGCTAATCATTAACAGTTACCTAGAACAGAGTCAGTAGCTTTTGCACGCGTGACCTTTCAGTAACACACCACGTGTTCATCTCCTGAAGGATGCATGTGATAGCTGTTTTTTCTAATGAATTTATGAACTATACTTAGAAATGAAACGTTAGAACATTTCAGAACATTTCATATAGCTTCTGATGTAACTTCTCTTCTAACTTCTGAAGAGTTGTTAATCAGAACATTCATTTCAGAATATTCTGAAGTCAAACACAGAAGATAAATATTATTTTATTCAGGACATAATTCCATACAAATATTTTTCAAAATGAAATTAAATCTATCTTCTGAAAGGGGTTTGGTAAAAATGTCAGCCCATTGATGGTCTGTTTTTACAAAAATTAAATTTAAAATTCCCTTCTGAATATAGTCTCTTATAAAATGATATTTAATTTCAATATGTTTGGCTTTAGAATGTAAAATTGGATTCTTAGAAAGACAAATAGCAGAAGTATTGTCATAGAAGATAGGAATATTACTTTCATAAAGATTAAAATCTTCTAGCTGACTTTTCATCCAAATCACCTGAGAACTACATCCAGCAGCAGATATATACTCAGCTTTTATGGTTGAAAGTGCAATTTTTGATTGCTTCTTGTTGTACCACGAGATAAGATTGTAACCCAGAAACTGGAAGCTTCCAGAGGTGCTCTTTCTTTCAATTCTATCTCCAGCAAAGTCAGCATCACAATAACCTACTAGTCTGTAATCTTGTGATCTTCTGTAACACAAACCCATATTAGTAGTACCTTTCAGATACCTAAGAATTCTCTTAACAGTTGTTAAGTGAGATTCTCTAGGATCTGATTAGAATCTAGCACATAAACACACGCTGAATAGTATATCAGGTCTAGATGCAGTCAGATAGAGAAGGGATCCAATCATACCTCTATAGAGCTTCTGATCTACCTTCATACTTACCTCATCTTTTCCTAGAATGCAGGTTGGATGCATAAGTGTCTTGGCATCTTTGCTTTTTGACATCTGAAATTTCTTCAGAAGTTCTTTAACATACTTCGTCTGATGTACGTAAGTACCTTCTGGAGTCTGGTTGATTTGAATTCCCAGAAAGAACTTCAATTCTCCCATCATGCTCATTTAAAATTCTGCCTGCATGGTCTCAGCAAACTCTTTTCTAAGGGAGATATTAGAGGTTCCAAAAATTATATCATCAAAAGAGTTGTGTCCATTTTCCCTCTGGTAAAATCTTTTTCTAAAAGAAAATTACTCAGACGATCATACCAAGCTCTGGGAGTTTGTTTTAAACCGTACAAATACTTTTTTAATTTAAAAACATGTTCTGGATGTTTTGAATCATTAAATCTAGGAGGTTGATGGACATAAACTTCTTCTTAAATATAGCCATTTAAAAATTCACTTTTAACATCCATTTGGTATAATGAAATGTTATTTTGCACAACAAAAGAAATTAATAATATTATAGACTCTAACCTGACGACTAGGGCAAAGGTTTCATTATAATCAATTCCTTCTTGTTGACTATAACCCTGTGCAACCAGTCGTGCTTTGTTTCTGATCACCTCTCCTTGCTCGTTTAGTTTGTTTCTGAAAACCCATTTGGTTCCTATTATGTTGAATCCTTTGGGTCTTGGGACTAAATCCCATACATCATTTCTAGAGAATTGATTGAGTTCTTCTTGCATTGCTAAGATCCAATCATTATCTTCCAGAGCTTCATCAATGGAAGTTGGCTCAATCAGAGAAACCAAACCAAACAAAGATTCTTCATTGATTCTGAGAGAGGATCATGTTCTGATGGGATCTTCTTTTCTTCCAATGATTACATCTTCTTTATGAGCTGAAGAGATTCTAGGAAACCTTTTCCGAGTGGGTTGATCAGAGATTCTGAGGTTGTCCAAAGCATTGTCAAGAGGATGATCTGCTGAGTCTTCCTTTGCTTCTGAGTCTTCCTTTGCTTCTGAAGTTTCAGAGTTTGAGGGATGATCTTCTGTACCTACAGAAAAGTCAATTTGCTTTGGCTGTTGCTGGCCAAGCTTATCATCAAACTTGACTTTGATTGATTCTTCAACAATCAGAGTTTCTGTGTTGTATACTCTATAGCCTTTTGAGCATTCAGAAAATCCAAGCAGAAAACACTTTTGTGCTTTAGAATCAAACTTGTTCAGAGTTTCTTTAGTGTTCAGAATAAAACAAGTACATCCAAAAGGATGGAAATACGAAATGTTGGGTTTTCTGTTTTTCCACAATTCATAGGGAGTCTTTTCAAGAATAGGTCTTATAAAGATTCTATTCTGAATGTAACACGCTATGTTCACAGCTTCTGCCCAAAAGTGCTTTGCCATATTAGTTTCATTGATCATGGTTCTGGCCATTTCTTGTAATGTTCTATTCTTTCTTTCTACAACTCCATTTTTTTGGGGAGTTCTAGGACAAGAAAAATTATGAGCAATACCATTTTCTTTAAAATATTTTTCAAAATAATGATTTTCAAATTCACCACCATGATCACTTCTGACTTTTATGATTTTAAAATATTTTTTATTTTGCACTTGGGTACAGAAGTCAATGAACACAGAATGTGACTCATCCTTGTGTTTTAAAAACTTTACCCATGTCCATCTGTTGAAGTCATCAACAATGACCAATCCATACTTCTTGCCTCTGATGGATGCAGTTTTAACTGGCCCAAACAGATCAATATGAAGTAATTCTAATGGCTTAGAGGAAGAGACAACATTTTTGGATTTAAAGGAAGGTTTTGAAAATTTTCCTTTTTGATATGCTTCGCACAGAGCTTCTGAGTTGTACTTCAGATTGGGAAGTCCTCTGACTAAATTTAATTTATTTAGTTGAGAGATTTTTCTAAGACTGACATGTCCCAATCTTCTGTGCCATACCCATTGCTCATCGCTAACAGACAAAAGGAATTTAACATTCTGAGATTTAAGATCTGATAAATCAATTTTATATATGTTGTTCTTTCTCTTGCCAGAAAAGAGGATTGATCCATCTTTTTGACTTACAGCTCTACAGGAGCTTTGATTGAAGATAATGTCATAACCATTGTCACTTAATTGACTTATGGACAATAGATTATGAGCTAATCCTTCTACTAATAAAACATTAAAGATAGAAGGAAGGTTACTGTTTCCAATGGTTCCAGAGCCAATAATCTTCCCTTTCTGATTACCTCCAAACTTCACATCTCCTCTGTGATCGGTGGATCTGGAACTAACTGTTTAACGCTGGTTCTCGAAATGTCGCGGAAGCAAGAGTCGCCACCGTCTTTTATTTTCTCCGAATGGAAAGGACAAAAGCACAGAAAAATTCCTTATAGAGATTGCTCTCGGTTCGGGAGGTAGGTTATAGAAAGGGAAGGTGTTAGCACCCTTTCTATCCATGGTTATCCATGGGCTCTTAGGTACTTGCTCATTATGTTTTCAAAAGGTTTGTTTGCTTTTCAACTGTGGGTTTTAAAAGTTTCTTTGAAAATTTCAGTTCGACTCTTGTATCGGTCCTCAAGAGTGTTTGAAAAATTGCTTTCGAAAGCTTTTTGAAAAGGTGTCGGTGTGAAAAGTATTTTTGAATTTGTTTTGAAATTAGAGCAAGTATCTAGAGTCGTCTACCTACCCTAAGGAATTTGTCTGTGTAAATGTCCTTAAAGTAGTGCCATCCCACCATTGAGAGGTAGGTAGCACCACCGTTGGAGGTGTTCGGGTCAATTCGAGGGTTCGGGACGTGGTGATCACCGGAGCAATAGGAAGACACCTTAGAAGCTACCCTCATGCCAGGTTCCCGGATCATGAGGACTTACTAAGACATCCTCTACTCGACGATCACCTTTCGAGGGGCAAGGCAACAGTGAGGCGTACCCTAGGGGTGGTGTGTGATTTGTGTGTCATGTTCATTTATTTTTGTCTTATTCATGTCATGGGTGATCTACGCTTTATTTTTATTTTGACATTCATTCTTGCATGCAATTATTAACAGTTTAAAAAAGTTGCGAGAAATATAAAATTTCCTACGCTATTACAAAGGCGCGGGTCCACATCGCCAAATTAAGTCCGGGACCCGATTTGACATAAAATAAAGTGCGAGAAATAAAACGTCCAATTTACACGGCTTTGGGAGAATTACATTAATATTTAAGAAAGGAAATAAAATGTGCGAAACAAATTAATAATCGAAAGCGAGGGCGTTGGACCCTTTTTAATGAAATTAAATTATGATCCACGAATTAATTAAAATAAAAAAGAAATTATTTTTGAGGGTTTTTTGTATTTATGGATTTTTAATGAGAAGATTATGGAATTTAAAACCTAATTCTAGTTATTTTTAATTTATTAAGAAAAGCATTAAAATTTAATCTAAAATTAACCCTAATTAATTAATTCAATTTTTATTTACAAAAATAAATAATTAATTATTATAATGGTAAAAGAAAAGGATAAAAGTAATTAACCTAATTCTACAAATTTTAAGTTTATTAAGAAAAATGCTAAAATTAATCCTAGAATAAAAACTAATTAATTAATAAGACCTTTTTTACAAAAAAATGACATTAAATGAAATATATTTAAATTTTTATGACTTTCTGATTTTTTGTTATTTTTATGTTTTATGAAAATAAATTAATTTAAAGATTTAAATAAAAATTAAACAAAACAAATAAAATAGCAAAATATGAAAAAGAATAAAAAAGCAAACCATGGGGGGTTCTGTCCCCAAACTGGAGGTCTTTGGCTAGCAATCATGCCCATTTGTTCAAGGCCTTTTTTGACTTTTCAGGGTAGCATGTGGCTTCGTTGACCAACGCACATGGTGCTCTTCAAACATTGGCCTTTGGATTAGGACTATAGGACAAGTGGCGTATTGAGATTGTGGGCGTATGATGGTCATCAGGAGGCATGCTGCATAGGAAGATATTAGCAAGAAAAATATGGAAATAAGAAGGGGGACCTGGGGATCGAACCCAGGTCCCAGAGATTACCACACCATGTGCCTTGCCACTGAGCCGTTCACGCGTTTTGGTTATATTATAGGAAACAAATAACATAATGCAAATCATGAGTTAGTGGACAATTTTAGCGCGAATTTCAAATGCTCCAATCATTGGCCTACACATCACCATCTTCTCCAATGGTGCGTTTTTCCTGAAACAAAAACAAGCAAGATTGCGGGGGTTTTAAACCCCCACTATATACTGTGTCAAAAAATAGCGAATAGAAATCCCTGGATCATAAATTAATCGCGAGCTATGCCTTGAATTCGTCTGAAGGTCCTGATTTTAATGGCCTAAGTCTCGTGTTCTGATTTTACCCTATGCCAGAATCCCCAATTCAAGGTTTCTGAAAACCTAGAAAGCTTCAATGGTGGATCCTCCAAATTTGCACGAAAACTCAATTAAAGTATACAGTTAGCTTTAGAATCAATCAATTAGTGTAAATCCACAAAAAAATTGCAATGAGAATGCTTGAAAACTGAAACACGAATATGCAAAAAAGACGACACAGTCTGACTTCTAGTTACCAATTCTTGATGTTAGAGTTGATGATTTTGATTCAGACACGTTCCTTGAAGCCTCAGGAACGCAATAGGACCGTTTTCTTGCCTTGAAATGCTTTGGAACCACGTTTTCAGTTTTGGAATTTTTCACAAAAAATGCAAAAGTTGTTCTTGAATTCTGGCGCAGCTTAGAGGTTTTTTGCACTAGGGTTTGCTTCTGGCTTATGTATGGAATGATTAGGGTAAAGATTTGGATCCAAAAAACCTTTGCATTGATGGAATGGATATTTGATTTACATGCATAATTTTTCCAATCTTTTTCACATGTTTTTGATGCCAATCATGTCCAATCAACTTGATTCTTTCCATATCAGATAATGCACGAAATCTTGAAGATATTTCATGCATAAAAAGATTTGAAAAGTTTGCTTTGGTATTTTTTCCATATTTTAATTAATTAAATGAATTATTAGCAATTAAAAATTCAAATAAATAAATAAAAATGATGAATAAATTCCCTTTGGGCCAAATGGTCGTGCACATGCTTTGGATGATGAATTTTGGGAGAAAATGTGGCCCATTAGCAATTTTAAGACATTTGAAGCAAAGTTGACTTTTCAAAATATCCAAAAATTTCCCAACTTCCACAAGGCATATCTTGCTCAATGTTTAAGCTTTAATCATGTTCTTGGACTTTTTGGAAAGGTCTTGAAGTCCTCTAACCAATGTCTTTGGTCCCATGTCATTTTGATTTACCAATCTCAAGTTATGGCCTTTGACTTAAAGTCCCTTTTTGTTGACTTTTGAAAATGACCTATAATGTTGAAATTGATAACTTTTTGTGAGAGCATTTCTTGTACTTGAAGTGTGAAGAGTAGTTGTAGGAAATGTCTTTCTCTTCAAAATGAGCTTTGGATGGAATTTTTCTGATAAACCATGTGGAAGTTATGCCTTGGTCAAGTTACAGTTGACTTTTTCAACTGTCCAAATATGGAAACTTTTGCATCTTGGGACTTTTTGAGCCAAGCTTTGAGAATCATGATCAAGAATTGATAAAATGATTTTTGTGGCTTCAAAATGAGATGTTGATCAAAATTTTGAACTTTTGACTGTCAAATGACCATTTTGCCCCTACAGTTGACTGTAGGGCAATTAGGTTTTTTGACTGTGCAATTTTGTGCTGTAAGTCTTGAAACTTGGCATGGAGATGCTTGACCATGTTTGTAGGCATGTGGGACTTGATTGGACCCTTGGAAACTTCATTTTCTTTGTCAGAACCAAAACCCTAATTTTTGACTGTTAGGAGGCCATTGAACTGTGCAACCCTTGGGGAGATTTTGAACCTTTGACTTGGCAATTTATGAAGAATATGGGAGGGAAAATTTTGGGGTACAACAGTTGCCCCTGTTCAATCTTCTTAGACCTGAGGATGCAGATTGGCTGACGTGCCTTTCGTAATCCGAAGGTGGAAGATGATTGAACACTATAGTGCCCAGAAATTTGCACTCACATAGTAGAATGTGATGGTGGAATGGGCTTATAGATTCCATTTGGAGATTGATGGATAGGAAGATGGGCTTATAGATGCCATGCTAAGAGATGATGGATAGGTGGATGGGCTTATAGATGCCATCTGGATGTTGATCGCGTAAGAGATTCCTTAGCGAGAACTTGCGTACCTGCAAAAGAAAATGATTACCTGACCTGTTTACAGGAGCTGGTCTTCAAACTCTTATGTGGATGTGCCCTGACTGGTTACAGGAATTGAATCTGGAGCTTCAAAAAGGTGATGAATGAACCAGGGATGGTTACCACCTCAACGGGACGGTGAGAGAACCTTGGATGACTACTACCTCAACAGTAACGCTGAGAGAATCTTGGGCGACTTCAACCTCAACAGTAACGCTGAGAGAATCTTGGGACGATTACTACCTCCACAGTAACGGGGAGAGAACCTTGGATATCTTCTACTGAGTCTTCATCAGGAAAATCTGTTAGGGATCGACTTAACTGGACTAGAGAAGGCCTTTGACAGAGAAATCTTAGGGTCGATTTAACTGAACCGGTCTAGGTCTTGAAATCTTCAACTGGATAAGAAACAGAGAGATCTTAGGGTCGATCTGACTGAACCAGAGAAGGCCTTTGACTGGATAAGAAACAGAAAAATCTTAGGGTCGATTTAACTGAACCGGTCTAGGTCTTGATGTCTTCTACTGGATAAGAAACAGGGAGATCTTAGGGTCGATCTGACTGAACCAGAGAAGGCCTTTGACTGGATAAGAAACAGAAAAATCTTAGGGTCGATTTAACTGAACCGGTCTAGGTCTTGATGTCTTCTACTGGATAAGAAACAGGGAGATCTTAGGGTCGATCTGACTGAACCAGAGAAGGCCTTGGACTGGATAAGAAACAGTAAAATCTTAGGGTTGATTTAACTGAACCGGTCTAGGTCTTGATGTCTTCAACTGGATAAGAAACAGAGAGATCTTAGGGTCGATCTGACTGAACCAGAGAAGGCCTTGGACTGGATAAGAAACAGTAAAATCTTAGGGTCGATTTAACTGAACCGGTCTAGGTCTTGATGTCTTCTACTGGATAAGAAATAGGGAGATCTTAGGGTCGATCTGACTGAACCAGAGAAGGCCTTGGACTGGATAAGAAACAGAAAAATCTTAGGGTCGATTTAACTGAACCGGTCTAGGTCTTGATGTCTTCTACTGGATAAGAAACAGGGAGATCTTAGGGTCGATCTGACTGAACCAGAGAAGGCCTTGGACTGGATAAGAAACAGTAAAATCTTAGGGTCGATTTAACTGAACCGGTCTAGGTCTTGATGTCTTCAACTGGATAAGAAACAGAGAGATCTTAGGGTCGATCTGACTGAACCAGAGAAGGCCTTGGACTGGATAAGAAACAGTAAAATCTTAGGGTCGATTTAACTGAACCGGTCTAGGTCTTGATGTCTTCTACTGGATAAGAAACAGGGAGATCTTAGGGTCGATCTGACTGAACCAGAGAAGGCCTTGGACTGGATAAGAAACAGAAAAATCTTAGGGTCGATTTAACTGAACCGGTCTAGGTCTTGATGTCTTCTACTGGATAAGAAACAGGGAGATCTTAGGGTCGATCTGACTGAACCAGAGAAGGCCTTGGACTGGATAAGAAACAGAAAAATCTTAGGGTCGATTTAACTGAACCGGTCTAGGTCTTGATGTCTTCTACTGGATAAGAAACAGGGAGATCTTAGGGTCGATCTGACTGAACCAGAGAAGGCCTTGGACTGGATAAGAAACAGAAAAATCTTAGGGTCGATTTAACTGAACCGGTCTAGGTCTTGATGTCTTCTACTGGATAAGAAACAGGGAGATCTTAGGGTCGATCTGACTGAACCAGAGAAGGCCTTGGACTGGATAAGAAACAAAAAAATCTTAGGGTCGATTTAACTGAACCGGTCAAAGTCTTGATGTCTTCAACTGGATAAGAAACAGAGAGATCTTAGGGTCGATCTGACTGAACCAGAGAAGGCCTTGGACTGGATAAGAAACAGAAAAATCTTAGGGTCGATTTAACTGAACCGGCCAAGGTCTTGAAATATAGCTGAGAATTTAACTGTCTTTTCCTGAAAGGTAAAGGTCAGTCATATGCAATGCATGATATGGATCAAGCAATGATGTTCTCAACATAAATGAGATTCGTAAGATATGATTCATATATGCATGCGGTAATGTATGTGATGTTTATGAATGTATGTTTTCGTCTTAGGAAAATAAATCCTTGGCGGGTGCCGGGATGTCACTCCTGGGCTGATGTTGAAGAATAGATCTTTGCTTCCGCTGGGGATGATAGTTGCAAGAATACCGGTAGGAGAAGATAACTCCATCGGGGAATAAACTTGGCGAATGGATTACTCTGCGGGGAGAAAAATTGCTCTAGCGATCTTGCTGGGAAACAATACTCTGTGGGGAGAGAGGTACTTTGCTGGAACGTTGATGATAACCTCGTTGGGGGATACCGTTGTTATGTTGGAAGGGTTAATAAACTTCGCTGGGGATAAGAAGATTTCGCCGAGGGCGATCTTTCCGTGGCTTTTGGCTGAGGATAACCCAGTTATATCCTAGTAGGGAAATAACTCTTTGAATAAAGCCGAGAGTGCGTTCGTGCTCTGCGAGGGTAAGCTTCCAGAATCTACTGGGGATAAACTTACTTCTTGGGGAGATAGATTCCAACTTTCCTGGGGAAACTGGATTGGAATCTCCTGGGAAAATTTTTTTTGATTGTAAATTGAAAGAGGGAACCTATGTAGGGTTGCCTGATGATGAGCTCGTGTAAAACCGCATCTTTGGAAGGAGAGAACCTGTGTAGGGTTTCTTGATGACGAGTCCGTGTAAAACTACGTCTAGAGAGGGAGAACCTGTGTAGGGTTTCTTCGGGGTAAGTTCGTGTAAAACTTCTGGAGGGACCGGGGTAAGGTTATCTTGAAATAAGTCCATGTAAGACTTCTGGAGGAACCGGGGTGAGGTTACTGCAGGATAAGTTCGTGTAAAACTTCTTGATGAACCGGGGTAAGGTCATCTTGAGATAAGTCCATGTAAGACTTCTGGAGGAACCGGGGTGAGGTTACTGCAGGATAAGTTCGTGTAAAACTTCTTGATGAACCGGGGTAAGGTTATCTTGAGATAAGTCCATGTAAGACTTCTGGAGGAACCGGGGTGAGGTTACTACAGGATAAGTTTGTGTAAAACTTCTTGATGAACCAGGGTAAGGTTATCTTGTGGAGGGTGAGTCCGTGTAAGACTTTGTCTGAAGATTGAGAAGGAACCAATGTAGGGTTACTTTGATGATAAGTCCGTGTAAGACTTTTTTTCTGAAAGAAAAGGAACCGGTGTGGGGTTGCCTGGGGATGAGTCCGTGTAAGACTTTATCTGAAAGTTGAGAAGGAACCGGTGGAGGGTTACTTGATGATGATTAAGCGGATGATTGTCCTGTTTGGTTTCGGATGTTAACCCATGATCTGGAATTTGTAAAGGTAGATGGTAATCATCTTTATATTGACCTTTCCTTTGTACTTTGGTTGATAGAGCAATTAGATCGCTTGGACAACTCATTATTGCCCCTATTTCGGAGGTGAGGGAAGAAGATACCTGTGGGGGTAATTGACAAATCTTCTGGTAGACAAGTGACGAGATGCCAGGACATAGTCGTACGCTTCGATCCCTAACTTTTGCCTGGACCGCCCTTTCGGGTTTTCAGTCCACCGGGATACCCATTTTTGCCCAAGCCGCCTTTTCAGGTTTTCGACTTGCCGGGTGTACATATTTTCCTTTTTCATCCCTTATTTTGCCCGAACCCTTTTGGTTCGTCGGGAAGCCCTTACTTTTGCCTAGGTGTGTCAACCTAGAGGGTCTTTGATTATGCGTATTATTTTTTCGACTATGTCCTCGTTCTCAGAATGTAGGGAGTTGCCCCTGTTAAAAGTGTTTTGTCATGCCACCAGAAGGTGTTTGATCAAGCAAGATTCGTTGTTGGAGTGCCCCTAGTGACTTAGGCGGAGATTTGCCCCAGGCTATTTGGCCTTTGAGAGATTCTCTGAATCTTGATTGGATTGCCCCAGATGATGGACCATGATCATGTCGTGCCCCTTGATTGGAAGTGTTCTTTCCACTTGAGGTGACTCTTTTGTTGAGAAGACCTTTGTTCATCAGATATTCGTCGTGCGGATTTCTTTGCTGTTCAAACAAATGGTCATATGCAAACAATATTATTTTAAGAATGCAAAAGCCTATGTCTTTCTTGAATTTTGAAAATGCATTTTTTGTAAAACAATGCGATGTCGACTCAAGATTTTACAGCAAACCTTCAGGAGTCAGGATACCTTCGTAATAGTATGCTTTCGAACTAACCCATGCTTCAGCTAGGACTTTTAAGGGTTATAACGTGGCCTGGTTCACGGTTTAAGAAACAAAGGATAAAGGCTCAAATTATTTGTACCCACCCACTCTTCGTGATGTTCTCCAAACCTAAACTCAGTTGATCATACGTTAGACCTTGTTTGAGTCTTTGCTTTGATATTCCAATGATGGTTCGGATGTTGACAGTTTATTTTGACTAGGCAGTCATTTCTTCTTTTGTGTTGAGGGTTTGTAGGTCCTCTTTTCTTTTGATTGCGTTATCCCTATTTTTTTTGCCTGAACTGTTCTTTTTTGTGATTACAGTCAGCGGGATGCCCTAGTTTCGTAAGTCCCTTTTATAGGTTTTGACTTTTTGGGCTTTTCATTTATGATTTTTTTTTATAATGACTGCCTGTCCTTATGATTGTTCTGAACCATCACTGTTTTTTTGTTTTGTACGGACCTCTTTGGTGCCATTCGTTATACACTTGGATCAACTGAGAGAACTACCCTGCCCCAGGTTATGATTAAGGGTTTTAATTTTCGAAAAGAAAAACTCCTACTTCTTTGGCTCAAAGGGGTTGACGAGGGATTATCTTCCTTATAACTCCAGTGTTTAGGGATTGAAACAATGCCTGTACCTCATCAGCGGGGTCTGTTCAAAAGCATACTGTAAAGATCGTGATATCGTTTTCGTCATCCTCCCTCAAGAGGCTTAGAATTATTAATTGAGAATTGACATCAGAAAAAATATGAAAATAATTTGCATATAGTGAACACGAATATATTGCTTCAAAACAGACGTATGCGATGCATTAATGAAATAACAATGTTTAATATGAGTAAATGTTTGAACAAAAGAAAATTACAACTTAAAAATCCCAATGAACAAAAGTCTTTCTATCTCAGGGCTTGTTATCTCAACTGGTGAGCCTTGGAGGGATGGTAGAAAAATTCAGCCTGACCATCTTGTGTGAACTCCAATGCTCCTTCATCAATCAGGTCCTGGATCTTGTTCTTCAGAGCCCAACATTCATTGGTATCATGTCCCGGGCTGGCAGAATGGTAGGCACACCTCTTATTGGGATCATAGACAGGAGATGCTGTGTTGGGGTTCCGGGGATGAGCCCTTAATGTGATCAAATTCAACCTCAATAGGCGTTGTAAAGCTTGAAACAGCGACATGTTGAGCTGGGTGAATTGCCTTCTGGGCTTGTCTGGCTGAAGCTGGTGAGGTTGATGCTGAACTTGTGACACTGAATCCATTTGAGGAGCTCTCCCCTTATCTCCTTGTCTCAAGGATGATTGAATGATGAATGGCTCTTTACCTTTAGGTGTTTTCCCCAGTTGGTTACCCCGAAGCAGTTGATTGAAGAGAACTTCAAGCTCTTCTTGTCTTTGAGCTAAACCTTGAATGATAGTCACCTGCCCCAGCATCTGGACTTTCAATGCATCCACTTCAGCTTGCAGATGTTTCAGCCGTTCGTCCTTAGCGCCGTTCCTGACCAAAGTCTCCATGAGAAGTGTTCTCAGCTCCTCCTGCCCCTTGGATAGATTCAGGAGGATTTCCCCGAACCGAGTCTCTTGAGCAAGAAAGTCCTGGTTGTCTTGTTGGGAAGCCATTGCTGAAATAAACAGCGATAAAGGTAAGTGACCTGCAACAAGGACACCTGTTATGCAATGATGTGTATGACATGCATGTAATGTTTTCAAGGACCTCACGGGATAAACAAGAAAATTTGTTAGAGTTTTGAATCCGGTAGCTTGATTGAAGGAACTTCATGTTGTTGAGAGTCCTTCTTCAAAGGGTCAAAGGCTCACCATATCCAGTGGGTCATAGCCCCTGACAACCTTGGCTAGAGGAAAATAAATCCCCTTTTGCCCCTTGCTGGATAGTTGGTTCATCCTGACCGGCATCACAAACCCTCGAGACCCTTGAAATGGATTAGTCCTTATGTAGGATGCATGCAATGGTATGATGTTATGCTATGCATGGAGTGATGTAAATAAGCCCTGTAATGAGTCCCAATTAAGGACTGCAAACCAAAACCTGCAAGAAACCAGTGTGTCTTATTATGAGTCCCAATTAAGGACTGCAAACCAAAACCTGCAAGAAACTCAGTAAACCTTGTTATGAGTCCTCAATTAAAGACTATAGACAAAACCTGCAAGTAGTATGTGTTAGATAACAAGCATGCAAGTAGTCAAGTACGAAGGCACACAAGTCACACAAGAGAAGCCCTTAGAGTTTAGGCCAGCATGAGGTCTAGGTATTACCCTCTTTCAGTTTGTTGGTTCATACCTGTCCTATCAAAAGTAACCGGGTTCTTAGAGGATCCCAATATCATTGACTACCCTCAATCGGTCATAACTCCAGCATCATAATCTTTTCTTGCGGCCAGAACCATCACGAGAGTTTAGCCTCAATGGGTGTAGCATACTGCTACTGTTCTATAAGCCAAGTTGGGTCAATTTAGGGTTCTAAGGTCGGTTGGTGCTTAAGGACTCCTTGGAAGACCCATATTCTCCCCGTTTCAACACGAGGGATATCGGTACAGACCAAGGCGCCACACCAACGTAGCCACTGCTTCACCCATGTCGGTATACGCCGGACAGGTCCCTCACAGCTTATGCTACCTAAACAGGGTATCCCCAGATCCGGGTTAGGATCTATGTAACTCCCATGCAACCCACAATTTAAAGCAAGCAAGTCAATACAATTGAAAACACAGTTATGAACTATCCTAAGGTACACCTCACTTTAAGTTTAATTCCCCAGCAGAGTCGCCAGTTCTGTGATCGGTGGATCTGGAACTGACTGTTTAACGCTGGTTCGCGAAATGTCGCGGAAGCAAGAGTCGCCACCGTCTTTTATTTTCTCCGAATGGAAAGGACAAAAGCACAGAAAAATTCCTTATAGAGATTGCTCTCGGTTCGGGAGGTAGGTTATAGAAAGGGAAGGTGTTAGCACCCTTTCTATCCATGGTTATCCATGGGCTCTTAGGTACTTGCTCATTGTGTTTTCAAAAGGTTTGTTTGCTTTTCAACTGTGGGTTTTAAAAGTTTCTTTGAAAATTTCAGTTCGACTCTTGTATCGGTCCTCAAGAGTGTTTGAAAAATTGCTTTCGAAAGCTTTTTGAAAAGGTGTCGGTGTGAAAAGTATTTTTGAATTTGTTTTGAAATTAGAGCAAGTATCTAGAGTCGTCTACCTACCCTAAGGAATTTGTTTGTGTAAATGTCCTTAAAGTAGTGCCATCCCACCATTGAGAGGTAGGTAGCACCACCGTTGGAGGTGTTCGGGTCAATTCGAGGGTTCGGGACGTGGTGATCACCGGAGCAATAGGAAGACACCTTAGAAGCTACCCTCATGCCAGGTTCCCGGATCATGAGGACTTACTAAGACATCCTCTACTCGACGATCACCTTTCGAGGGGCAAGGCAACAGTGAGGCGTACCCTAGGGGTGGTGTGTGATTTGTGTGTCATGTTCATTTATTTTTGTCTTATTCATGTCATGGGTGATCTACGCTTTATTTTTATTTTGACATTCATTCTTGCATGCAATTATTAACAGTTTAAAAAAGTTGCGAGAAATATAAAATTTCCTACGCTATTACAAAGGCGCGGGTCCACATCGCCAAATTAAGTCCGGGACCCGATTTGACATAAAATAAAGTGCGAGAAATAAAACGTCCAATTTACACGGCTTTGGGAGAATTACATTAATATTTAAGAAAGGAAATAAAATGTGCGAAACAAATTAATAATCGAAAGCGAGGGCGTTGGACCCTTTTTAATGAAATTAAATTATGATCCACGAATTAATTAAAATAAAAAATAAATTATTTTTGAGGGTTTTTTGTATTTATGGATTTTTAATGAGAAGATTATGGAATTTAAAACCTAATTCTAGTTATTTTTAATTTATTAAGAAAAGCATTAAAATTTAATCTAAAATTAACCCTAATTAATTAATTCAATTTTTATTTACAAAAATAAATAATTAATTATTATAATGGTAAAAGAAAAGGATAAAAGTAATTAACCTAATTCTACAAATTTTAAGTTTATTAAGAAAAATGCTAAAATTAATCCTAGAATAAAAACTAATTAATTAATAAGACCTTTTTTACAAAAAAATGACATTAAATGAAATATATTTAAATTTTTATGACTTTCTGATTTTTTGTTATTTTTATGTTTTATGAAAATAAATTAATTTAAAGATTTAAATAAAAATTAAACAAAACAAATAAAATAGCAAAATATGAAAAAGAATAAAAAAGCAAACCATGGGGGGTTCTGTCCCCAAACTGGAGGTCTTTGGCTAGCAATCAGGCCCATTTGTTCAAGGCCTTTTTTGACTTTTCAGGGTAGCATGTGGCTTCGTTGACCAACGCACATGGTGCTCTTCAAACATTGGCCTTTGGATTAGGACTATAGGACAAGTGGCGTATTGAGATTGTGGGCGTATGATGGTCATCAGGAGGCATGCTGCATAGGAAGATATTAGCAAGAAAAATATGGAAATAAGAAGGGGGACCTGGGGATCGAACCCAGGTCCCAGAGATTACCACACCATGTGCCTTGCCACTGAGCCGTTTACGCGTTTTGGTTATATTATAGGAAACAAATAACATAATGCAAATCATGAGTTAGTGGACAATTTTAGCGCGAATTTCAAATGCTCCAATCATTGGCCTACACATCACCATCTTCTCCAATGATGCGTTTTTCCTGAAACAAAAACAAGCAAGATTGCGGGGGTTTTAAACCCCCACTATATACTGTGTCAAAAAATAGCGAATAGAAATCCCTGGATCATAAATTAATCGCGAGCTATGCCTTGAATTTGTCTGAAGGTCCTGATTTTAATGGCCTAAGTCTCGTGTTCTGATTTTACCCTATGCCCGAATCCCCAATTCAAGGTTTCTGAAAACCTAGAAAGCTTCAATGGTGGATCCTCCAAATTTGCACGAAAACTCAATTAAAGTATACAGTTAGCTTTAGAATCAATCAATTAGTGTAAATCCACAAAAAAATTGCAATGAGAATGCTTGAAAACTGAAACACGAATATGCAAAAAAGACGACACAGTCTGACTTCTAGTTACCAATTCTTGATGTTAGAGTTGATGATTTTGATTCAGACACGTTCCTTGAAGCCTCAGGAACGCAATAGGACCGTTTTCTTGCCTTGAAATGCTTTGGAACCACGTTTTCAGTTTTGGAATTTTTCACAAAAAATGCAAAAGTTGTTCTTGAATTCTGGCGCAGCTTAGAGGTTTTTTGCACTAGGGTTTGCTTCTGGCTTATGTATGGAATGATTAGGGTAAAGATTTGGATCCAAAAAACCTTTGCATTGATGGAATGGATATTTGATTTACATGCATAATTTTTCCAATCTTTTTCACATGTTTTTGATGCCAATCATGTCCAATCAACTTGATTCTTTCCATATCAGATAATGCACGAAATCTTGAAGATATTTCATGCATAAAAAGATTTGAAAAGTTTGCTTTGGTATTTTTTCCATATTTTAATTAATTAAATGAATTATTAGCAATTAAAAATTCAAATAAATAAATAAAAATGATGAATAAATTCCCTTTGGGCCAAATGGTCGTGCACATGCTTTGGATGATGAATTTTGGGAGAAAATGTGGCCCATTAGCAATTTTAAGACATTTGAAGCAAAGTTGACTTTTCAAAATATCCAAAAATTTCCCAACTTCCACAAGGCATATCTTGCTCAATGTTTAAGCTTTAATCATGTTCTTGGACTTTTTGGAAAGGTCTTGAAGTCCTCTAACCAATGTCTTTGGTCCCATGTCATTTTGATTTACCAATCTCAAGTTATGGCCTTTGACTTAAAGTCCCTTTTTGTTGACTTTTGAAAATGACCTATAATGTTGAAATTGATAACTTTTTGTGAGAGCATTTCTTGTACTTGAAGTGTGAAGAGTAGTTGTAGGAAATGTCTTTCTCTTCAAAATGAGCTTTGGATGGAATTTTTCTGATAAACCATGTGGAAGTTATGCCTTGGTCAAGTTACAGTTGACTTTTTCAACTGTCCAAATATGGAAACTTTTGCATCTTGGGACTTTTTGAGCCAAGCTTTGAGAATCATGATCAAGAATTGATCAAATGATGTTTGTGGCTTCAAAATGAGATGTTGATGAAAATTTTGAACTTTTGACTGTCAAATGACCATTTTGCCCCTATAGTTGACTGTAGGGCAATTAGGTTTTTTGACTGTGCAATTTTGTGCTGTAAGTCTTGAAACTTGGCATGGAGATGCTTGACCATGTTTGTAGGCATGTGGGACTTGATTGGACCCTTGGAAACTTCATTTTCTTTGTCAGAACCAAAACCCTAATTTTTGACTGTTATGAGGCCCTTGAACTGTGCAACCCTTAGGGAGATTTTGAACCTTTGACTTGGCAATTTTTGAAGAATATGGGAGGGCAAATTTTGGGGTACAACATCCTCCAGCTTTAAGTTCCAGGCTTTGGAACATAGACCTTTTTCCTGTCATGTGTCATGAGCACCCAAAGTCCAGGTACCATGACAGGTGTCTCAATTGAGATGTTAAGGACATCTCTCTTGGTTCTTACTCACAATCTGAGTCATCTACCGTGGTAGCCATCAGATCTAGGTTGGCATTTTCATCTTCAAAACCAGATTCATCTTTAGAAGAATCTGAGTCATCCCAGGTTGCCATCATCCCTTTCTTCTTACCAAACCTTTTATTTGGTTTTTCTTTTTGAAGCTTTGGACAATCACTTTTGTAGTGACCATGTTCTTTGCATTCATAAAAGATGATCTCTCTTCTATTTTACTTTTTGTGTCCAGAAGATTATGGTTTATCTTCTGACTTCTTGAAGTTCCTGAACTTCTTTTGTCTGTGCTTCCACAGATGATTAATCCTTCTGGAGAGCAAGGATAGTTCGTCTTCTTATTATGCTAATTCTTCAAAGTTTTCCTCTTCATCCTGAAAAGCATTAGTATCATATTTCTTAATTTATTTAAGGGCCAGAGACTTACCTTTCTTTTGAGGATCGTTCTTATCCAGTTTAATCTCATGACTTCTGAGAGCGCTGATGAGTTCCTCCAGGGACACGTTGCTCAGATCTTTTGAAACTTTGAAAACAGTGACCATAGGTGCCCATCTTCTGGGTAAGCTCCTGATGATCTTTTTAACATGATCTGCTTTAGTATATCCCTTGTTCAAAACTCTCAGACCAACGATCAGAGTTTGAAACCTAGAGAACATTGCTTCTATAGACTCACTTTCTTCAACTTTGAAGGCTTCATACTTCTGAACTAGCTCCAGAGCTTTAGACTCCTTCACTTGAGCATTTCCTTCATGAGTCATTTTAAGAGACTCAAACATATCATGTGTTGTATCTCTATTAGTGATTTTTTCATATTCTACTTTAGAGATAGCATTTAGAAAAATATTTCTAGCTCTATGATGATTTTTAAAATAAGCTTTTTGTTGTCTATCCATATTTTTTCTATCCACTTTGTTTCCTTCTGAATCTGTAGGATGTGAGTAACCATCCAAGACTATATCCCAAAGATCACTATCATGACCTAGAAAGAAACTTTCTATTCTATCTTTCTAGTACTCAAAATCTTCTCCATCAAATACAGAAGGTTTGTTGTAACTATTATTGTTTTGTTCAACAACCATTATGTTTTCTTCTGGATCTTTTCCTGACACGGTTAAGTGTTGTGCTTAGAGTCAAGCTCTGATACCAATTGAAGGGGTAAGAAAACACTTAGAAGGGGGGGGGGGGTGAATAAGTGACTCTTTTTCTTTTCAAAACAAAGCTCAACAATAATGGAAAGACAAGGTTATTTTTATCCTGGTTCGTTTGAACTCAAACTACTCCAGTCCACCCGTCAAGGTGATTTCGCCTTTCTCAACAAGGACTTAATCCACTATAATCAACTGATTACAAACACACAACAACTGTTGTGACTAACAATGCACAAGTAATCTTACAAGTGACTAACACCACTAAGACTTAAATCTAGTCCTAGCCTGCTTGAGAAATCTGACCAAACTTGGTCTCTCAAGGAACAATTACAAGAGTTTAATCTTACAGATAGTGAAATAAAATTTGCTTCTAATCAAGCTATATCACAACTGTGATTTTTCACTTAGAATAAATTTGCTTAGTATAAAGTGTATGAACAAAGAGTTTGTGAGCCCAGAATTTTTCACGTAGTTTCTTGCTTCTATTTTGAAATTGATTGATTGGTAAGCTTGCAATAAATTTCCTTCTATATATAGTAGGAACAAAAAGACCGTTGTTGCCTTCATAAAAGTGGAGAGCATTAAATGCTTGCGTGTTTCCTTGAACTATTCCATTTTCCAAGAAACTAGCTTAGACGCTTGAGTGCTTACAGCCGTCTTTGCATTAATGAGCAAACGGAACTTGTAAGAACATGTTTCCTGAAGCTTGACAAGACAAGTTGGCTTTAACGTTCTTTCAGAACTTGCTTCAACGTCTTGAATTCAGAACATGCTTTACTCATCTTCTATGCAGTACTTTGCTTGCTAAGAACTTGATCAGCGCTTGCTTTCAAATAACTTCTGAACAACACTTGCTTTCAAGTAATCTTCTGAGCAAGGAATCCTGCTAAATGTTAGAAGATACATTTAAATAAATTGTCTTACCAGAGTCAGTAGTTGTGCTTAAAACAAAAAATGGTTCTTTCATTAAAGAACTTCTTCATATAATTTTTAGCTTAGCACATCAAAATGCTTCTGTCAGAACATAATCTGAAACATTCAAATACGTTCATCAGAGTATAAATTATCTAAAATATAATTTATTGTTATCATCAAAACTCTAAGATAGATCAGAACTAATCCTGTTCTAACACATTACACAGTAATATCGTCGTAATCACATAAACATAACCATAATATCGACAATGTCGACACATACACCAGTACCAAAATTCTATGTATCACCAATCGAACATGCAAATCTACATTTCATTGACATGTCAGCAACATGAATGATATACAAACCCTTCACCTATCACTTCCATTCTAGAATGCCCACTAGTTTGTATTGTTCCCTCAGGCCTCTGATGTGTAGCCCTCGACTCCTAACAAGTCATATACACATAACTAATTGCATCACATCACACTTCAGCTGCGCCACTCTGAACGTTCCACCTTAAAATCATTGTCTTCATCTTGACTTCCATCAACTATCAGATCTACAAGTTTCACGTCTAACTTTTGAATTTCTTTAATATCAACTAGAAAATCATTGATCATTTATGGTATACTCAACCTTCCACTTTGCGGAATTAGCTCGCATACAAACTCAAGTCTCTGAATAGTTCATTAAGTCCCAACTCTTTCATAGCCACTTTTGCATTAGTTTCATACAAAATGGTGAATAGATAACCTCTCGATAAAACATCAATTCACTTTACTCACTATCAAGCTAGCAAGACAAGTCTATCCCATCGAATAAGATCCCGTCTACTATCAACAAGAGATTAAGGGTGATCAATGCCTCAATTTATCAATAGATAGCCGACAACCATAATGGTGGCGTAAATCATCATTACCCAACTACAATAGCGTCATTTATCTTGTGCTCAAAGTTACCTTATCATAATGTTCAACAATCTCTCGAAGGTTTACAAATGTTTTCTTAATTTCCTTCATTTCAACCTCGTCAATGACACATAAACGCCTAAAATCCATTTCATGGTCTCCTCAGCATGCACGTAGCACAACATAATTCTTAAGTATATTCTAATACATGAAAATTACTACACCAAGTATAATCCAAATCGTTTCGCTCCAAATGAAGTCTTTATCCAAGTAGAGGACTTTAAAAACACTAATAAATCCTTCGTCTTTACTTAAATCTCATAACCTCACTTATCCCTATAATCTCACATTTGGATCTCATTCTAATCATAATCTCAACACTACCATCTCGTCATCTGGTTGGTGTCGTAACCGGGAAAAAATAGGAGAGTCGCAACTATTAATTTTTGTTCTAAGGACGGGAAAATAACGGATAACCCTAATTTTGTAAGAGATTCTAAATTCATAAGTCGTTTAGATGAAGGGAAGGTGTTAGGCACTCTTCATCTCCCTTGTTCTCAAGGGGCTCCATTTTTAGGTCAAAGGGTAAGAACGAGTATTTGGTAGTTGACGCTTCTATAAGTTAAGAAAATAATTTAGTTTTTAGTTGTGAACTCGCCTTGGTTTTAACCACGTTCCTACGTATCTCCTTATGAAGAATCAGAGTCCAATTTTGTAGTTTGAAAGTCTTTAGTTAGTTTTTTTATGGATTGTGAAAATGTTCGAAACTAATCCTTGAACCTTTTCTGAGTTTGAAAGTAGCATAGTCATAGACATAGTTTGCATTTAATGAAAAATATATTCACAATCCTTTTTTTTTTTGAAATAGAAGTTGAATTTGAAATTAAATTAGTAAAAAAATGTTAGTATTTGATGGGTTAGCTGTCTTAGAATGCATGAGAAATAAGTTCGAATGATAAAAAGTTTGATAAAGTAGAAAGAATGGTTAGTATTTGAAAATAATTAATAAATAAATATTTTCCCATTATTCAAAAAATATTAAATATTTTTAATATTAATCCAATATTATTTATTAAAATATTTAAATGCAAAAATATTTTTTAATGCAAAATATGTTGATGATAATAAATAAATAAACAACATAAAATCTAAATCAAAATTAAGTAATTAAATTTTGGCGCAGGGAGGTGCAAAGCATAAACAGGGGGTGTAATTATGAAAGGTGTCAAGCCCAATAGCAAGTCTAATCCAAACGCCCGAGGAGGGTGTGAATTATAGTCTTGTAGTAAAAATCAGGGGTGTTGGGGGGTAAGGGCATGCCCATAGTTAGTTTATAATCCAGTTGTACAGGGGGTGTGAACTTATAGTTGATTAGTAAGATAGAAAGAGGTGGGGGTATTAATAGAACAGGCTTGGCCCATAATTTTTTTCAAAATCCCAAGACGAATTATGGGTTTGTTTGGTCAATATGCGGAGAAGTGCATGGTTTTATCATGATCTACAGAGATCTATCATGCTTGATTCTAATCAAAAGGCCCTCAGGAGTTAATCCTGGAGTGCTGATTAAAAGTAGTACAAGCGAACGACTCAAAATGGAGAATTGACTGAGGTGTAGCGTTGAGACACGTCGCATGGGATTACTGTTCAGCAACCCAATCACGCGGCTCGTCAATGGCCACATGTTGCGATCTTGCAACATCACAGAGGAGTATATGTTTGTTTCCTTCTTCACCTTTTATCCATTTCTTAAATCTTATCCTCTCCCTACACTAGACCCTGTGATACGGTGGGAAGAACTGACTGTTTTTGGGATGCTGGTTTGCGTTTTGCATTTTTTTATTCGCAAAATGTCGCAGTAAGCAAGAGTCGCCACTGACTTTTATTTTATCCAACAAGGAAAGGAAAAAAGCACAGAAAAATTCCTTTTTCGAGATATTTCTCGGGTTCGGGGGGTAGATTATAGAAAGGGAAGTTGTTAGCACCCTTTCTATCTGTGGTTATCCACGGGCTCTTAGGTACTTGCTCAATTGTTTTCAAAAATTGCTTTCTTTATGCTTGTGGGTTTGAAAAAGTTTTTGTTTTAAAACTTCGATTTAACTCTTGCTTTTGTCCTCAAGAGTGTAATGAAGTGCTTTTTTTGAAAAAAACTTTGTTCGAAAAGGAGTGTAAGTGTGAAAAAAGTTTTTTTTTTTGAAAGAGCAAGTATCTAAGAACCATCTACCTACTCAAAAAAGGAATCGTTCTACGCTAATTTCCTTTAGACAATGCTCGCCCACTATGATCTTTTAGACAAGAGGGCGACCTCTAAAACGACCTATACTCAATAACCGTGTACGAAGGCAACCAAGTGGGGTGTACCCTAAGAGTGCGTATGTGCGAGTGTGTCGTTTTCAGTTATTTTTATCTTTGCACATGTTAAGGGTGATCTAACTTGATTTTAAGATTTAAAAATTTAGTCTTGTCATGTAAACCCTATTATCAAACATCTAACAGTTATAATTTGCGGAATTAAAAGTACAAAAATTAAATTACAAGGCGTCGGGTATTTACATCGCCAAAAACAACCCTTTGAAAATAAAGCAGTAATTAAATAAAAATGTTCTAATTATTTATTACATACCGGAAGCAGATACATAAATATGGGTAAAGAAAAGTAAATCGCGACGCAAAATTAAATCGGAGGTGAAATTAGGGTTTTGACCCTTTGGATTAAAGAAAATGCTTTTTTTTTGTTTTTATTTTAAGGAAAGGAATTAAATCCTAAATTAAATAACTAAATTAAATTAATTAAATGAAAAATAATTAATGACATATATTTTTTTTTATTTTAAGAAAGAAGATAAAAATGACTAAATGAAATAAAACCTAATGATTTCTAATTTGATTTTATTTATTTACAAAAATAATAAATTAAAATTCTCTAATTAAGGCCCTAATTAAATTAATTAGTATTTATTAAAAAAAGAATTCTAAAATTTTATTGGATAATAAAAAAAAATGATGATATTTTTAATAAAAAGGAAGAATTATGATTGGTTAGTAATTAATTGAAATTAAATAAAATAAACTAAAATAAATAAAAAGAAAATATGATAAAAGGAAAGAAATGGGCCTTTTTTGGAGGTGCAAGGAGCATTTTTGTAGGCCCATTAGAAGCTGGCTCGTTTGACTTTTTCTGATCCAATATGCATGCATTGACCTGGCTTATGGTGGACTTCCAACATGGACCACCAGATCTGGCCCTTTGGCCATCTGGAGCTTGGATTGCTGAGGGAGTATGGTATGGATCTGGCCCCTGCGCGTATGTAATAACCTGAAAAATAATAATATTGAGAAAGAGGGGGACCTGGGATTCGAACCCAGGTCCTGAAGGGATATCTATTGCCAAGGTTACCACTAAGCCACGCTGCTTTGTTTGTTAGAATAATAAGTATCAATAATAATATAAGAAAACAATTCCAATGCCAGAAAAAATAAAATAAAAAGCGCGTAATATTTGAATGATCCAATGAATGGATGTCACAAGTTCATCCCCTTCCACAAACCCCTGTAAATTTACCTGCGGATTTCTATCTGCAGCTAAAAACGCAGGTTCATCCTAAAATCTTCCTCAGGCAATAAAAATGATCTCCAACTTGTGCGTATGGAGGCTGGAAAACACCTGGTTGTGATTGGTTTAGCTTGTGAGAATGTCCAGGAAGCGATTGGGATATGTCTCAGGCTTTGAAAATGCCTCCAACTTGGATTTCGATCTCCAACTTTTTTGTGATTTTTTCGCAAAGTTGTTCTGCCTCTACAAGTGATTGCCAACCCTTATTCTCGTGCCTCTAGCTTCCTTATGTAATGTGCATTGTATTAGGGTAAATAACTTGGTCCAAATCTTGCCCTATCAATGCTCATGAATTTGATTTGATTCCTCCATTAAAACTTTCCAAACTTGCTTGATTTCAATATTTTTTGCACACATTTGATTTGATACGAATTTGATGATAATAATAGCTGTATTTGGAGCCTGAAATAGCCAAAAAAATCATGTGTTATCAAATCTTTAGATTTTATATGATTTTATTTGATTTAAAATAAATTAATTCAAATAAAAATCAAATTAAATAATAAATATGTGAAGTGGACACATGGCTGGAGCTAGGGAACGTGGGAAATAATGAAAACTCAAATCTAGTGAAAAAGAATGGGCCCATTTGGCAAAGTTTGAAGTTTTGGGGATAGTTAACTTTTGGCAATTTTGCAAAAAAGTCCAACTTCAACAATGCATAACTTCTTCAATTTTGAACTTTTGGAGATGTTCTAGGACTTTATAGAAAGATTGAGATGTCCTATAATCAACCTTTTTGGTCTCATCTCATTTTGATATTCCATGCTCAAGTTAGAAGTTTTGGCAAAAAAGGTGTTTTTGTTGACTTTCAAAAATGACCTATAATGTCCAAATTCATAACTTCTTGGGAGTGCATTTTTTGAACTTGGGGGTATGAATATGGATTGTAGGGAATTGCATCCTATTCAAAATGAGCTTTGGATGGGTCATTTCTCATAAATTATGAGAAAGTTATGCTTGGTCAAACTTGGGTTGACTTTTCCTACAAAACCCTAATTTAGCAACTTTTGAGTCTTGATGAATTTTGAGCAATCCTTGATGAATCATGATCAACCCTTGATCAAATGATGAAATATACTTCAAAATGAGAATGTTGACAAAAAATATTGAAGTTTGACTGTATGTAGGTCACAGTTGACTTTTGCCCTAGCACAATCGACTTTTGGACCTTTTGAGCAATTGACTGAGCAAACTTCCTCTGCAAGGCTTGAAACTTGACATGGATGATCTTGAGAACATATTAGGACATTGGTGAGCACTTGGGGTCACTTGGAATCAAGGATCTTGATGCAACACAAACCCTAATTTGGGGTAGACTGCCTTAAGAGATAGCTTGTCTGACCAACTCTTGAGCAAACTTGAGCAACTTTGAGATTTTTCTTGCAATGTCTTGAGAAATATGGGAGGGAAAATTTTGGGGTACAACAGCTGCCCCTGTTCAAACTTCTTAAACCTGAGGATGTAGATTGGCTTTTAAGTCTTTCGTGATCCGAAGGTGGAAGATGATTGAACACTAGAGTACCTAGAAATTTGCACTCGCATGAAGTGGTATCAGCCTTGTGTTGTCAGGAATGGGCTTACAGATGCCATTTGGAGATTGCTGGCGGGAGGATGGGCTTAAAGATGCCATCTGCAGGAGTGTCGATCGCATAAGAGATTCCTTAGCGAGAGCTTGTATGCCTGTTGTTGTAGAAGATTCCGCTGGGGAAGTCTGATCTTTGTTGAGATTTAGGAACTTGCCTGTACTTCAACTGAGAGAACATCTCTGCTGAATTTTAAGAACTTGTCCGTAATTCAAACTGGGGGGAAACATCTTCATCGATATTTAAGAACTCGCCCGTAATTCAACTGAGAAAACTCTATTGAGATTTAGGAACCTGTCTGTAATTCGACGGAGGAACTTTGTCGAGATTTAGGACCTTGTCTGTAATTCAACTGAGGATAATTCTGTTGAGATTTAAGAACTGGTCAGTAGTTATACTGGAGGGAAACATCTTCATTGAGATTTAAGAACTCGCCCATAATTCAACTGATAAAACTCTGCTGAGATTTAGGAACTCGTCTGTAATTCGACGGAGAGTGTTTGTCGAGATTTAGGACCTTGTCTGTAATTCAACTGAGGATAATTCTGTTGAGATTTAAGAATTGGTCAGTAATTCGACTGAGGGAAACATCTTCATCGAGATTTAAGAACTTGCCCATAATTCAACTGAGAAAACTCTGCTGAGATTTAGGAACTCGTCTGTACTTTAATGGAGGACTTTGTCGAGATTTAGGACCTTGTATGTAATTCAACTGAGGATAACTCTGTTGAGATTTAAGAACTTGTCAGTAATTCGACTGAGGGAAACATCTTCATCGAGATTTAAGAACTTGCATGTAATTCAACTGAGAAAACTCTGCTGAGATTTAGGAATTTGTCTGTAATTCGACGGAGGACTTTGTCGAGATTTAGGACCTTGTCTGTAATTCAACCGAGAATAATTCTGTTGAGATTTAAGAACTGGTCAGTAATTCGACTTTGGGGAAACATCTTCATCAAGATTTAAGAACTTGCCCATAATTCAACTGAGAAAACTCCGCTGAGATTTAGGAACTTGTCTGTACTTCGACGAAGGACTTTGTCGAGATTTAGGACCTTGTCTGTAATTCAACCGAGGATAACTCTGTTGAGATTTAAGAACTTGTCAGTAATTCGACTGAGAGAAACATCTTCATCGAGATTTAAGAACTTGCCCGTAATTCAACTGAGAAAACTCTGCTGAGATTTAGGAACTCGTCTGTACTTCAACGGAGAACTTTGCCGAGATTTAGGACCTTGTCTGTAATTCAACTGAGAATAATTCTGTTGAGATTTAAGAACTGGTCAGTAATTCGACTGGGGTAAAAGCTTCATAGATGAGAACTTAACTGCATCCTTCCTGAAAGGTAAAGGTTAGCTGTATGTAATGCATGATATGTATCAAACAATGATGTTCTCAAAATAAATGAGATTATGTTGTATGATGCGTACATGCATGTGTCATGATGTATGGAAATGTAATGTTTTTAGCTGGGGAACGCAAATCCCGGATAGCTGCTGGAGAAAAGAGCTGAATTATTCGTTTCCGCTGGGGATGGCAAACGAAGATGATTGTGAGAATAAACCTACAGGAGAGGATAACTCCGTTGGGGAATAAACTGATGAGGAGATTACTCTGTAGGGAAGAGATGATGTGCTGAGGATTCCACTGACAAATTCCACTGGGGATGAATTACAATTGTTGGTGATACTAAATCCTGTTGGGGATTGAATTCCTGTTTGTGAAAGGAATGAACTCCGCTGGGGATGATCTTTCAGTTGCGACTTCATTGGGGATAACCTTTTAGACTCTAATGGGGATAATCCTTTGAGCTCTGTTGGGGACAATCTTCCAAAGTCTATTGGGGATGATTCTCCAAACTCCATTAGGGAAGTTTTTTCAGACTGCGCTGGGAAAATTTTCAAACTCCACCGGGGATGTTTTGTATTCTGCCGGGGAATATTCTTATACTCCACTGGGGAATATTAGGACCTTTCAGTGCTGATGGTAAATAAACTCTGCTTGGGGAGAATATTACCGATTCATTTACCGTTGCGAGTCTCAGTTGGGGAGAGCTATCATTACTGTCTTCTCTTACTCTGCGGGGAGTGAATGCACCTCGACCATATTCTTCAGCTGAATCTACTTTTGTACCTGGTGGATAGAGCAACTGTAAAGCTTGGACAATTCTTATTGCCCCTATTACTGATATTACAAGTAACCGTCTTTTATTTCGCATGTAAATATTTATGAGCAGCAATTAATGTCAAATGCATATATCAAAAATGAACATTGGACGTTCTTTGCAAAACAAAACAGATAAAGGAAAAAAAGTTTGAAATTTCTCTGAAAATGAATTGTATTGATTTTGAAGTTTGGCCTGTAAATATGCGTTTTTGTACAAGATGCTGACGTCCTAGTAAGAGAACGCCGCCGAATAATAGAATTTACATAATTTGTGAAAAACTAAACAAAACAGCTATGTGAATAATCCCACTGGGTTCCAACTCTGCTATTGCCTTTATGTCCTCGAGCATATCATCACTTTGCTACTTGGTTGAAGGTAGATCAGATTGATTAGTGTCGTTCGAGCTTGATTTATGTCCTCTAACCAATTCTTTTGGTCCCATGTCATTTGGATTTACCAATCTCAAGTTATGGTCTTTGACTCAAAGTGTACTTTTGTTGACTTTTGAAATTGACCTATAATGTAAAAATTTGTAACTTTTTGTGAGTGCATTTATTGATCTTGGAGTGTGAAGATGGATTGTAGTAAATTGCATCCTCTTCAAAATGAGCTTTGGATGGGATTTTTCTGATAAACCATGAAAGAGTTATGCCCTGGTCAAAGTACAATTGACTTTTCTACTGTCCAAAAATAGTAACTTTTGCATCTTGATGATTTTTGAGCTATTCTTGTGGGATCATGATAAAGACTTGATCAAATGATGATTGTGAACTCAAAATAAGATGTTGACCAAGAATTCTGACTTTTGACTGCAAAATGACCATTTTGCCCTTACAATTGACTGTAGATCAAATGGGGCTTTTGACTGTGCAAACAGGCACTGTGAGTCTGGAAACTTGGCATGTAGGTGCTTGAGAATGTATATAGGCCTATGAGACTTGATTGAACCATTGAAAACCCCAAATTCCTTGAAAGAACCAAAACCCTAATTTTGAATTGACTGCCTTAGGAGGTGATTTGACTGTACAACCCTTGAGCCATTTTGAGCAATTTGAAAATCATTCTTGATAAATCTTGAGGAATATGGGAGGGCAGATTTTGGGATACAACAGTTGCCCCTGTTCAATCTTCTTAAACCTGAGGATGTAGATTGTCTTGTGTGCCTTTCGTGATCCGAAGGTGAAAGATGATTGAACACTAAAGTGCCCAGAAATTTGCACTCGCATGATGTAGTATCAGCATTGTGATATCATGAATGGGCTTACAGATGCCATTTGGAGATTGTTGGTAGGAGGATGGGCTTATAGATGCCATCTGGAGATTGTTTGTTGAATTGTAACTTTGTAAGTTGAAAGAAGGAACCTGTGTAGGGTTGCCTGATGATGAGTCCGTGTGAAACTTCATCTGAAAGAGAGAAGGAACCGGTGTAGGGTTGCTTCATGATGGTCAAGTAGATAATTGTCCTGTCTGGTTTCAGGTATTAATCTCTGACCTGAGAAAGAAAGTCTTCCTGGCTTGTTACAGGTATTAATCTTCAATCTCTTCATGTAAGTGGTTTTCCTGGCTGGTTTCAGGTATCGATATGCAATTAGTCATCCACAGATGCTTTTCCTGGCTTGTTACAGGTATTAATCTGGAATTAGTCGTCCACAGATGCTTTTCCTGGCTTGTTATAGGTATTAATCTGGAACTTGAAAAGATTGGCCGATGAGATAGTTGTCCTGGATGGTTACAGGTATTAACCTACAATCAGTCGTCCATAGAATTTTCCTGGCTTGTTACAGGTATTGATCTGGAACTTGAAAAGATTGGCCGATGAGATAGTTGTCCTGGCTGGTTACAGGTATTGATCTCTGACCTGAGAAAGAAAGATGGTCTTCCTGGCTTGTTACAGGTATTGATCTTTAATCTCTTCATGTAGACAACTTTCCTGGCTTGTTACAGGTATTGATCTACAATCAGTCGTCCACAGAATTTTCCTGGCTTGTTACAGGTATTCATCTGGAACTTAAAAAGGTTGATGGTAGCCATCTTTGGATTGACCTTTTCCTGAAAAGGGCAAAACGTTAGCCGTATGCAATGTCATGACGTATGAAATGCATGATGTCATGATGTTCTCAAAATAAATGAGATTTGTGTTGTATGATGCGTATGCATGTCATAATGTATGAAGATGTGATGTTTTTAGTTGGGGAAAATAAATCCCGGAGCTGCTGGAGAATAGTGTTGAGTTCTTCATTTCCGCTGGGGATGATGAACGAAGATGATTGTGAGAATAAACCTGCAGGAGAAAAGAACTCTGTTGGGGAATAAACTTGATGAAGAGATTACTCTGAGGGGAAATACTCTGTGGGAAGAGATGCTTTGCTGGGATTTTAACGATAACTTCGCTGGGGGATTCCGTTGATAAGCTCTGTTGGGGATTTTGATGATGAACTCCGCTGGGGATAGAAAGAACTTCACTGGGGATAGAAAGAACTTCGCTGGGGATGATCTTTCAGTTGCGACTTGCTGAGGATAACCCAGTTAGACTCTTGTGGGGATAACCTCTGAATTTGGCTGAGGAGACGCATTTGTATTCTGCAGGGGACAAGCTTCCAGAATCTACTGGGTAAGATGATTCAATTCTCTATTGGGGAAACTTTTTTAGACTGCGCTGGGGAAATGGCTCCACTGGGGGTATCTTCTATTCCGCCAGAGAACATTATTATATTTCGTTGAGGAATATTAAGACTGCCGGGGATGCTCTTTTACGCTTGCTGGGGAATATCCTTATACTCCGCTGGGGAATATTAGGACCTTATGGGAATACCAAGCCTTTTTAGGGTTGATGGTAGACTAACTCTGCTTGGGGGAGAGTATTGCTGATTCGTTCATAGTTGCAAGTCTCAGTGGGGAGAGCTACCATTACTGTCTTACTCTGCAGGTAGTGACGATATCTTGGTCATATTCTTCAGCTGAACCTACCTTGGTACCTTGGTGGATAGAGCAACTAGACCTTTCAGACACTTCTTGTTGCCCCTACTTCTAATAACACCCGTAATTAGTCCTTTGTTTCGCATGCAAATATTTATGAGCAGCAATTAATGTCAAATGCATATATCAAAAATGAACATTGGACGTTCTTTGCAAAACAAAACAGATAAAGGAAAAAAACAATTTGCAATTTGTCTGAAAAATGAGCTTGTATTGATTTTGAAGTTTTCCTGTAAATAGGCGCTTTTGTACAAGAGGCTGACGTCCTAGTAAGAGAACGCCGCCGAACAAATAGAATTTATACAATTTGTAAAAAGAAAACAAAACAGCTATGTGAATAATCCCACTGGGTTCCAACTCTGCTATCGCCTTTATATCTTTAAGCATCTCATCACTTTGCTGCTTAGTTGGAGATGAATCTGATTGATTGGTGCCGTCCGAGCCTGATAGTTGATACCAAAGTCTGGATGCAGTGTGATCCAATGAGACATAGTGTTACGCTTATCCCTAACTTTTCCTGGACCGCCCTTTCGGGTTTTCAGTCCACCGAGATACCCATTTTTGCCCAAGCCGCCTTTTCAGGTTTTCGACTTGCCGGGTGTACAAATTTTTTTTATTTTCATCCCTTATTTTTGCCCGAACCCTTTTGGTTCTCCGGGACGCCCTTATTTTTGCCTAGGCCAGTAGTTGTACCCCAAAATTTTCCCTATCTTTTCATCAACATTTTTCTCATCACAAGACTCTTGGAGCTCAAGATCAAGTTAGGGCTTGCTCTGCTCAAGACCCCTCCTTGCACTGTTGACCCAAATTAGGGTTTGAGTTTGCACAAAGATGTTTTGACCTAAAATGCCCAAAGTGACTTTCATGCTTCATGTTGGACTCACAAGTTTATCCATACCAAGTTTCAAGTCTTGATTCCAATCTTTGCCCAGTCAATTGGACAGTTGACCTATAAATCAGCTGTATTGGGGAAAAAGTCAACTGTGGCCAATTGACAGTCAAACCTCATGATTTTTGACCCACATCAACATAATGAACTCATATGAACCATTTGGTCAAGTTTGGATCACAATTCCACAAGAAATTTGATCAGATCACCAAAAGGGCAAAATGGTCATTTTTAGGGTTTTGACTGCACAAAGGCAATTTTTGACTGTTTGACCTAACCAATGGCAAACCAAGTTCACATATGGACTCAAGGACTCAATGGCATTGTCTTTACACATTCAACAAGTTCAAAAGATCTCAAATGCATAGGATTGACAAATGAATTTTCCAGTCAACTGATCAAAATTTGACTGTATACTGAAAAGTCAAACTTTGACTTTTTGGTCAAAATCAAGTGTCAAGATTCATTTTTCATCAAAACATGTCAAATTATGAAACTTGTTCATCAAGAAATTCAAATTTGCAAATTAGGGTTTAAAATGAGAAAATTTCATAACTTAGAATTTTTCTAAGTTATGAAACTTCCTTATTTTTTCCTAACTTTGTCCCATTTTTTCACCAAGATGCAAATGGATTCAAACAAAACTTGAAACATGAAAGTTGTAGTCCATTGCAAAATATACAACTTTGATTCACAAAGTTTTATCAAAGGAAGCTTGTATCTCAAGTTATGATTTTTGGAACAAGGGTGCAAAACATTTTTAACTTAGAGAAATTTTGACCTATTCTAGGCAGGATTTTTGACCAACTTCATGATCATTTTTCACATGCTTCCACTTGGAGTTTCAATTTTCATTACAAAGATGGATTGTAGTACACATTCCAAGCTTTCCAAATTGTCCAAGAACTCATCAAACACCCTTGTGGTTAGAGAGAATCGAATTTGCAAAGTTGGGCAAAATTCACTTTTGTTCATGGCCAAAGCTTGTTCATAACATTGGCATTTTCAAGTCAGCAGGGTTTGTGATAGTTTGCAGGCCTCTAAACCTCTTCACACTCAATAATTAAAGGCCTAACATTTGTGTTCAAGCATTGTTTTATGCATTTAGTCATTACACAAAGAATTAATCTTTAAATGGAAAAAGTAAATTTTCCATTTTTGAAAAGATGCACTTTATGTCAAATACCATATCCAAGAGGCATGGGCCAGATCTTTGAGGCTAGCATTTGTACACAAATCCCTCTGATCAAGAACAAAAGATTCAGCATACATAGAGGGTGGTATAGGCCTGTGTTGGAACTTACACTATCCTTGCTTACATTAGAAGAAAACTTGGCAAACTCATACAAACTCTCACTTCCTGTAAACACCAGTAAAAACAAAGTTTGCAAACATTTTCCATACATCAAACCAAGCCTAAAGCACGACTGAACCACCTCCCAAACCTCCTCATTCACAAAAACACCCTCTTGCTGCAGAAACAGAGCAAGTTCTGCACTTGACTTCCACAAACATTTCCACTCGTGCATTTTGGCTAAAAAGAGTTCAAACATGTTCCATATCATCCACTGAAGCTATCCCAAGCATTGAACTCAAGCTGTAACACCCATAACCACGTTTTCCATTTTTATTTTCAAGCTGTGCAGGTTGACTTCCATAGCACGATTCAGTTGATTTTAAAGCAAGCTAGGAGTTGGAGAAGCATCCTTGGACTTCAGGAAAGCTGTACAAAAGCTCAAAATCCATTGGAAGTTGCTACATTGTTCTGTTCAAGTTAAGCTGAAACAGGTAAAAACATGAACTTCTATCTCTCTATCCAGGCATGATTAAGCTTAGGTTTGTGAAGAAAACATGTTCTACTCATAGCCCTGAAGCCATCCATGTATTTACTTTTCATTTATATTATGCGTTCTGTGAGAATTTTGGCCATGAACATTGAAGAAAAATTAGGTCAGAAATTGGGGATGAAGAAATTCTCCCTGGATTCTTAGAGTTAGGTCAAGTGTTTTATATGTATGAATTCGTCTCTTGATGCTCTATAATGTTTGTGTTATGAGTTTTTGTTAAAAGTCAAAGAATCAGGAGTTTGGATGAAGCATGGAACGCGCGCGTTTTTCTGTTTGAACATTGCTGGAGGTTGAAGACAAAGCTGGCTTGGGCTGGGCCTGAGTCAGCTTGCTGCTTGCACCCCCTTTTCCAATTTACACCCCCTGACCCATTATGTGATATTTTATTCATTTTTGATTTTTTCTTTTTGATTCTGACTTATTATTTTTTTGCTCAAATATAAAAAATATCAAAAATATTTTTCCATGCATTTTTGCATTTATTTGGCATTTATTTGTTTTGTTTAGCATATATATGTAAATAAATATATATACTTTTTATTTAAAACACTAGAAAATAATACAAAAATAAATATATTTTTTTAGTTATTATTTTTTGTTTACATTTTGAAAACATTTTCTAAAAATATACATTTTTGTAAATAATTAATATTTTATTTTGGTATATATATTTAGTATATTTAATATATAATATAAATATTTGTATATTTTATTAGATATTTAGGACAAAAATATAGAAATAATATATTTTTATTTTTATTAATATATGACATTAAAAAAATACTTTTTTTACAATATACTTCTTTTTTTATTTTTGTATAATATATATAATATTGTATAATATTAATAAATAAATACTATTTATTTAACAAACTAGGGTTTTGCCCTAAACCATAAAAATATTCAAAATTTGACTTTTTTATTTTTGTTTATATTTCACATTGAAAAATACTTCCACATACATAAAAAATCCTTTTTATGCATAATACATTTTGCATATTTATTATATTTGTTTAAACATTGTACAATTAAGTATTTGTATATTCGATATGGATGTAATAGTTTAGATTTAATTTCTTGCCAAATATCCCCCCATTCAAACATTTGTACCCCCATCTCCATAATTATGTTGTAATAATTTAGGACTTTAAATTTCCGCATTTAAAAGCTTTCAAATTATGCCATGATAGACTTAGGGTTTGTATGCAAATCAAATAACAAATAGCTCGACTAATGCAAAGACAAAAATGCATGAAAATGGATAACACCAAGCACACTTGCACCCCTAGGGTTACTCCACTTGTTGCCTTCAAAAATGGGCCATGTTGCATGTTGAGTGTCTTTGACAAAACAAAAACAAATCAAATGATCATAGTCCCTCGATGACGCTTTCTCAAGTTGCCTAAAAAATGATCAAGTCCCTTAAAGAGAAAAATTGCCAAAGACACTTGGAACTATTGCATTCATGGTCTAAACGATGACCCGCGCCCGTCCCGTTAACATCCTAATACAAGATTATCCACCAAATACAATGGTGGAACAATACTGTTAAAAGGGTTAAAACATAGGAAAGATCTTTGAGAAATTTAGGGGTAGACAACTCTTAGTTACTTGATCAAACTTGCAAAACACACTTGCCTACTTTCAAACACACTCCACAACACAATTTCAAAACAAACTTTCAAAAAACATTGAAACATCTTTTCAAAAAGACAAACACCTTTGTAAAACATTCGAGTAAAGAATTATTACAATGGTTGCCCAGACAAGGCATCTTTTTCAAAACATTTTCAAAACCACACACACAAAGCACCATTTCAAACAATTGAAAGCACCATTTCAAACAATTGAAAATGCAAGGCAAGTGATCTAAGCAAGTAACTAAGATTCCATGGATAACCATGGATAGAAAGGGTGCTAATACCTTCCCTCTCTATAATCTACTCCCCGAACCCATGAAAACATCTCAAAGGTTTTTCCTGTGCTTTTTAACCTTTCCTTAGGATAAAATAAAAAGTCGGTGGCGACTCTTGCTAAACCGAAACATTTGCGAATACAAACGCAAAACACCAAGTCAGTTCTCCCACCGTATCACAGAACTGGCGACTCTGCTGGGGATTGATTAAAAGTGGAGTAACCTTAGGGCTTAGATCACCCTTTTGCATGACTAATTGTTTGCTTTGATTGCTTTACATTTTGGTTCTCTTGTTTGGGCTTGAAATCCTACACCCGGATTTGGGGAAACATTCATAGATAGCAATACGTTGTGGAAACTGTGTGGGGTATGTGATACGGTGGGAGAACTGACTAGGGTTTTGCGTTTGTTTTCGCAAATGTTTCGATTGAGCAAGAGTCGCCACCGACTTTTTATTTTATCCCAAGGAAAGATTAAAAAGCACAGCAAAAACCTTTGAGATGTTTTCTTGGGTTCAGGGAGTAGATTATAGAAAGGGAAGGTATTAGCACCCTTTCTATCCATGGTTATCCATGGGCTCTTAGTTACTTGCTTAGATCAACTTGCCTTGATTTTCAATTGTTTGAAATGGTGCTTTGTGTGTGGGTTTTGAAAATGTTTTGAAAAGAGACCAATGTGGTGGCAACCTTGGTATTGATCCATGTTGGGATGTATACAAAGGTGTACTTATCTTTTGAAAAGTTTTCAATGTTTTGAAAGTTGATTTGAAAGTGTGTTGTGATGTGTGGTTTTGAAAAAAATAGGCAAGTGTTTTTGTTTTGCAAGTTGGCGAGTAACCAAGAGCTATCTACCCTAAATTTCTCAAAGATCTTTTCTATGTTTTTAACCCTTTTAACAATTTTGTTCCACCATTGTATTTGGTGGACAATCTTGTGTTAGTATGTGAAAGGGACGGGCGTGGGTCATCGTTTAGACCATGATTGCAATGGTGCTAAGTATCTTTGGGCAATTTTTCCTTTAAGGGACTTGATCATTTTTAGGCAACTTTCGAAAGCGTCAACGAGGGACTATGATCATTTGAATTTGTTTTGTTTTGCCCAATGATACCTAACATGCAATATGGCCCATTATTGAAGGCAACAAGTGGAATACCCTAGCGGTGCAAGTGTGATTAGTGTTGTCCATCTTCATGCTTTTATCTTGGAATTTAGGTCAAACTATTTTTGGTTAATTGATTTGCATACAAAACCCTAATTCTAACATGGCATAATTAGAAAGCTTTAAAGTGCGAAAAAATAAAGTTCCTAAGTTATTACAACACAATATATGGGATGGGGGGTACAAATATTCAAATGGGGATGATTTAGCAAGAAATTAAACCCTAAACTATTACAATCCATATGGAATTTACAAGGTATTTAATTGCACAAGTATTAAATAAAATAAACATGCAAGATGCAAAAATGATTTTTATATGTATGTGAAAAAAGTATTTTTTATGTGTCAAATAAACAAAAATAAAAAAAAGTATTAATTTTTGGGATTTTTATGCATTTAGGGCAAAACCCTAATTTTATACATAAAAAGTATTTATTATATAATATATGTAATATCTATTAATTATGTACAAAAAATAAATGAAAAGAAAATATATGAAAAAAAAAGGTAATTTTTAAGTTAAATATTAGTAAAAAATAAAATGTATTATTTTATTATGTTTTTAACCTAAATGTATTAATAAATACCTAAATATTTATAATATTCACTAAATACTAAATATATGTATAAATATAATAATATTTAATATTTACAAAAAAAATGTATTTTTTATAAAAGGTTTTTTTTTTAAAGGTAAAGTAAAACAAAAGTCAGAAAATAAAAAGTATTTATATTATTTTAGTATTTTAAATAAAGAGTATTTATGTATTATCTATGTACAAATATCAATTTAAACAAATAAATGCCTAATAAATACAAAAATGGTTTGAAAAATATTTTTTATATTTTTAATATTATGAGAAAAAATAAATAAGTCAGAAATAACAAGTAAAGTCAAAAAAAGTTTCAAATAAGCACAATGGGCCAAGGGGGTTCAAAAGTGAAAATGTGGTGCAAATAAGAAGTCAACTCAGGCCCAGCCCAAGAAGACTTTGTCTTCAACCTCAGAACCTGTTTGAACAACCACCAACGCGCGTTTTCCTATCTCCTGATTCTTTGATCATTTGCCAAATCTTGCAACATGAAACCTGTAGAGCTTGAAGCCACGATTCTAGACATATAAAGAAGTCAATCTAACTCTCAGAAATGAGAGAGAATTTCTTCTCCCCCAATTCCTGACCTAGTTTTTGTTCAATATTCATACCTCAAATTCTCATAGCACATGCAAAATAAATGGAAAGTAAAGATATGTATAGTTTCAGGGACATGAGCATGACATTTTTCATTCACAAACTTAGAGCTAATTCTTCCTACATTGAGAGATAGAAGTCCAAAGATTTACCTGTTCAGTTGGAATCGTGTGCAACAATGGAGATGTTTTCAAGGCAAGGTAATGATTTGTATAGCTTGCTTGATGTCCAAGGATGTTATTCTAATGCTTGGTATGCTTTGAAACCTACTATATCAAGCTGCAGAAGTCAACCTGCAAGAGGAAAAAATGAAAATGGCAAAACTGATTAGAGGTGTTACAGTCTGCTTCTAATGCTTTGGACAATTTGTATGGATGGTAGGGAAAGTGTTTGAACTAGTTTGGATGAAAGTGCACGATGGAAATGAGCTATGGGATTCAAACTGCAGCTTATGCCCTGTTTTTGCAGTTTTATGGTGATTCTGTGTTTGAGAAGGCAATGGAGGCGGTTGGCTCGTGTTTCAGGTCAGGATGGATGTTTAGAATATGTTCAACAAGTTTGCTTAAGCTGGTCTTGGCAGAAATGAGAGTTGGTGTTCAGTTTGCAAGTTTTCTTCACACTTAAGCACGAAATGTCAACTTGTGTTCTAGACTTGTGCAGGCCCCCAATCTATGCTGCATACATTAGTCTTGGTCAGTGTGTTATGCTCCTTAACTTGTGCCTCAGAGATATGCTTTGGTACTTCTTGGATTTGCTTTTGACATAAAGCCATACCTTTTCAAAAATGGATAATTTGCTTTTTCTATTTAAGGGTTAAACTTCCATGTAATGACCAAACTCATAGAACAACACCTTGGCACAAAGGATTAGCATTAAATTATGGAGTGTAGATGAGATAAAAGACCTGTAATCTAGCTTAAGGCATGCTGAGTTCAAAAATGCAAGGTTATGGACATGTAACTTGGTCATGAATAAAGTGAGTTTTTCCCATATTGCCAAATTCGATTCTCTCTAACCATAAGGTTGTTTGATGAGTTCTTTGACATTTTGGAAAGCTTGGAATGTGTACTACAATCCATCTTTGTAATGAAAATTGAAATTACAAGTGGAAGCATGTGAAAAGTTGCCATGAAGTTAGGCAAAAATCCTGCCTAAAATAGGTCAAAAATTTTCTAAGTTAAGAATGGTTTGGTACCCTTGTTCCAAAAATTGTAACTTGAGCTACAAGCTTCTTTTGAGGAAACTTTGTGAATCAAAGTTATAGATTTTGCAATAGACTACAACTTTCATGTTTTGACTTTTTTTTGAATCCAAAGGAATCTTGATGAGAAAGTGGGACAAAGTTAGGAAAAAATTAGGGTTTTTCATAACTTAGAAAAATTCAAAGTTATGAAAAATCTTCATTTCAAACCCTAATTTGCAATTCTTGATTTCTTGATGAACAAGTTTCATGATTTGGCATGTTTTGATGAAAAATGAATCTTGACACTTGATTTTGACCAAAAAGTCAAAGTTTGACTTTTCAGTATACAGTCAAATTTGGCTCAGTTGACTGGAAAATTCATCTGTCAATCTTGTGTATTTGGGATCTTTTGAATTTGTTGAGCATGTCAAGACAATTCCATGGGGTCCTTGAGTCCATATGTGAGCTTGGTTTGCCATTGACTTGGTCAAACAGTCAAAAATTGTCTTTGTGCAGTCAAAACCCTAAAAATGACCATTTTGCCCTTTTGGGGATCTGATCAAATTTCTTGTGGAATTGTGATCCAAACTTGATCAAATGGTCCATGTGAGTTCATAATGTTGATGTGGGTCAATTTTCATGAGGTTTGACTGTCAATTGGCCACAGTTGACTTTTTCCCCAATACAGCTGATTTCTAGGTCAACTGTCCAATTGACTGGGCAAAGATTGAAATCAAGGCTTGAAACTTGGTATGGATAAACTTGGGAGTCCAACATGAAGCATGAAAGTCATCTTAGGAATTTTAGGTTAAAACATCTTTGTGCAAACACAAACCCTAATTTGGGTCAACAATGCAAAGAGAAGTCTTGAGCAGAGGAAACCCTAACTGGATCTTGAGTACCAAGAGTCTTGTGATGAGAAAATGTTGAGGAAATGGGAGGGCAAATTTTGGGGTACAACAGTTTCCCCTGTTCAATCTTCTTGAACCTGAAGAGTTAGATTGGCAAGTTTGCCTTTTGTGACTCGAGGGTAAAAGGAGATTGGACACTAGAGTGCCCTGAAATTTGCACTCGCATGCTAGAGTATCAGCAATGTGATGTCGGGAATGGGCTTATAGATGCCATTTGGAGAGATGGTGGATAGGAGGATGGGCTTATAGATGCCATCTGAAGGCGTGACAAAACCTTGTCGGGAATGGGCTTATAGATGCCATTTGGAAGTGTTGATCGCGTAAGAGATTCCTTAGCGAGAACTTGTGCACTTTGAGAAAGACAAATGTTTTCCTGGCTTGTTACAGGTGTTGATCTTCAATCTCTTCATGCAGACATGCCCTGGCTAGATACAGGTGTCGAGTCTACAATCGGTTGCTCACAGATGTGCCCTGGCTGGATACAGGTATCGAATTTGGAATTGTGACAGTTGATAGATATGCCCTGGCTGGATACAGGAATCGAATCTTCAAACTCTTCAGATGTGCCCTGGCTGGATACAGGAATCGAATCTGGAATTGTGACAGTTGATAGATATGCCCTGGCTGGATACAGGAATCGAATCTTCAAACTCTTCAGATGTGCCCTAGCTAGATACAGGAATTGAATCTGGAATTGTGACAGTTGAAGTTAGTCGTCTTTTGGATTGTCCTTTTCCCTGAAAAAGGCAAAACATCAGTTGTATGCAATGTCATGATGTATGAAATGCATGATGTCATGATGCTCAGAATGAGATAGCGTTGTATGCACTTTATCATGAATGTAAGCAAAATGTATGAAATGTGAAATGTTTATGAATGTATTTTCGTCTAGGAAAATAAATCCTTGACGACCGGCCGGGCAATTAAATCCTGGGCTGATGTTGAAGAGTAGAGTTCTTCGTTTCCGCTAGGGATGATGGTTGCAAGAATACACCGGTAGGAGAAGATGACTCCGTTGGGGAACAAACTTGTTGGAGAGATTACTCTGAGGGGAAATACTCTGTGGGAAGAGATACTTTGCTGAAGTTTGGACGAGAGCTTCGCTGAGGATTTCAGTGATGGACTCCGCTGGGGATAACAATGATAAACTCCGCTGGGGATTCTGTTGATAAGTTAAGTTGGGGAACTTTGATGAACTCCGCTGGGGATAGGAAGAACTTTGCCGAGGGCGATCTTCCGTGGTAATTAGCTGAGGATAACCCAGTTATAAGCCCTTGTGAGGAATAACTTTTGAATGAAAATGGAGGGACGTTCGTATTCTGCAGGGGATAAGCTTCCAGAATCTACTGGGGATAAGCTCCAAGACCTGCCGGGGATATGGATTCCAACTTTCCTGGGGAAACCTTTCAGACTATACTGGAAAATGGTTCCACTGGGGTGTCTGTATTCCGCCGGGGAACAATCTTAGATCAAGACTGCCGGGGATGCTTGCTGAGGAACGCCTATATTCCGCTGGGTAGTGTTGAGATCTCCTGGGGATACCCAACTTCCTTTAGGCTGGCCGTAGACTAACTCTGCTGTAGGAGAGCCTTGCTGACTTGTTAGGGGAATATGGTGCCTATTGTAGGGCTGATGATAGACTAACTCTTCCTGGGGAGAGTATTGCTTAATCTTGTCTTACTCTGTGGGGAGTTGAGGTAACTTGGTCACATTCTTCAGTTGAACCTACCTTGGTACCTTGGTGGACAGAGCAACTAGATCGCTTGGACAATTCTACATTGCCCCTATTTCTGATGTCACCTGTAATTAGTCCTTTGTTTCGTCTGCAACTATTTATGAGTTAGCAATTAATGTCAAATGCATATATAAAAAATGAACATTGGACGTTCTTCGCAAGACAAAACAGAAAAAGGAAAAACAATTGGCAATTTGTCTGGAAAAGTGAATTTGTATTGATAGGCGTTTTTGTATAAGAGGCTGGCGTCCTAGTAAGAGAACGCCGCCGAACAATATAGAGTTTATACAATTTTGAAAAAGGAAATAAAATAGTTATGTGAACAAATAATCCCACTGGGTTCCAACTCTGCTATCGCCTTTATGTCTTCAATCGTCTCATCACTTTGCTACTTAGTTGAAGATGAAGCTGATTGATCAATGCCGAAGTCTGAGCTCGATAGTTGATGCCGAATTCTGGATGCAAGGTGATCCAATGAGACATAGTATTACACTTTTATCCCTAACTTTTGCCTGGACCGCCCTTTCGGGTTTTCAGTCCAACGGGATACCCATTTTTGCCCAAGCCGCCTTTTCAGGTTTTCGACTTGCCAGGTGTACAGATTTTTTTCATTTCATCCCTTATTTTTGCCCGAACCCTTTTGGTTCGCCGGGAAGCCCTTATTTTTGCCTAGGTATGTCAACCTAGCGGGTCTTTTATTCATGCGTAGTATCTTTTTACTATGTCTGCATTGGCGGGGTGAGGAAGGTCGTCACCATCCATGGTGGTTAGAGTCATAGCTCCTCCTGAGAAGATATGTTTAACCACAAATGGCCCTTCGTACATGGGGGTCCACTTGCCCCGAGGATCACTTTGAGGAAGAATGATGCGCTTGATTACCAGATCTCCGACTTGATACTCTTGCCGTCTGACTTTCTTGTTAAATGCCCTGATCATTCATTTTTGGTATGTCTGACCATGACAAATAGCAGTGAGTCTCTTTTCGTTAATCAGGTTTAATTGATCAAGCCGAGTCTGGATCCAGTCATCTTCACTCAAGTCTGCATCCTTCATTATCCGGAGAGAGGGTATCTGGACTTCAATCGGCAAGACTGCCTCCATGCCATAGACCAAGGAAAAGGGAGTTGCCCCTGTCGACGTCCGTGCTGAGGTACGGTACCCATGAAGAGCAAACGGTAACATTTCGTGCCAATCTTTGTAGGTCACTGTCATCTTCTGCAGAATCTTCTTGATATTTTTATTTGCCGCTTCGACAACCCCATTCATCTTCGACCGGTAAGGAGAAGAGTTGTGGTGCTGTATCTTGAATTGGTCGCAGAGTTCAGTGATCATCTTGTTGTTAAGATTGGTACCATTATCCGTAATGATTCTTTCCAGGACGCCGTACCGACAGATCAGGTTATGCCGAATGAAACGTGCCACTACACTCTTGGTTACGGTGGCGTAGGAAGCTGCTTCCACCCACTTTGTGAAGTAATCAATCGCTACCAAGATGAAGCGATGCCCGTTGGATGCCGTCGGTTGGATCTCGCCGATCATATCAATGCCCCACATTGCAAAAGGCCAAGGTGCCGTCAGGACGTTCAGAGGAACCGAAGGGATATGCACCTTGTCAGCATAAATCTGGCATTTATGACAAGTTCGAGAATGTTGGTAACAGTCGGCTTCCATTGTGGACCAGAAATATCCTGCCCGAAGGATTTTCTTCGCCATGGTATGTCCACTGGAATGTGTTCCAAATGTACCTTCATGTAACTCTGCCATGATCCTTTCTGCTTCAGTCTTATCCACACAACGTAGTAAAGTTGAATCATGGTTTCGTTTGTAGAGAATGCCGTTGCTGAGGAGGAATTTTGCCGCAAACCTTCTCAGGAACTTTTTGTCATTGACCGATGCGCCTTCGGGGTATTCTTGAGCTTCCAAGTATCTCTTCAACTCATGATACCAGGGTTTTTCTGTTACCTCTTCGGCCTCAAGATCGCAGCAATATGCAGGTTCGTCCAACTTCCAAATAATGATCCGGGGAGCCTCGTTGTCCCATTTGACTTTGAACATTGAAGACATCGTAGCTAGTGCGTATGCTAACTGGTTTTCCTCTCTTGGAAAGTGTTCAAAAGTTATCTCTTCAAAGTGGGGAAGCAAAGTCAACGCATACTCCTTGTAAGGAATAAGGTTTGGGTGTTTCGTATCCCACTCGCCTTTGATCTGATTGATCACGAGAGCGGAATCTCCGAAGACACTCAGAAACTTGATCCTTAAGTCGATTGCAGCTTGAAGACCCATGATACATGCCTCATATTCTGCCATGTTGTTGGTGCAGTTGAAACACAGCCGGGCGGTGAGTGGAGTGTGAGTACCTTTAGGGGATATGATCACAGCGCCGATACCATTACCCAAAGCATTCGAGGCTCCGTCAAAGTGCATAGACCATCGGGATCCTTCCTCAGGTCCTTCATCCGGTCCAGGTACTTCGCAATCTGTTACCACCATGATATCCTCGTCTGGAAATTCAAAGTTCATCGACTGGTAATCGTCCACTGGTTGGTGAGCCAAATGGTCTGCCAATACACTTCCTTTGATAGCTTTCTGAGTCGTATATTGGATGTCGTATTCTGTTAAGATCATTTGCCATCTTGCTATTCTTCCAGACAGAGCAGGCTTTTCGAATATGTACTTGATTGGATCCATTTTTGAGATCAACAGAGTAGTGTGAGTCAGCATATACTGTCTCAGCCGACGAGCAGCCCATACCAGAGCGCAACAAGTTTTCTCGAGCAGTGAGTACCGGGTCTCACAGTCGGTAAACTTTTTGCTCAGGTAATAAATGGCGTGCTCTTTTCGGCCAGACTCGTCATGCTGCCCCAGCACACACCCCATTGAGTTGTCAAGTACTGTCAAGTATAGTATTAGAGGTCTCCCTTCAACCGGTGGCATAAGAATGGGTGGTTCTTGGAGATACTCTTTGATCTTTTCAAAAGCAACCTGACATTCATCGTTCCAACGTACTACTTGATCTTTCTTCAGCAATTTGAAGATTGGTTCACAGGTAGCAGTTAAATGTGAGATGAATCGAGCAATGTAGTTCAACCGTCCTAGAAATCCTCTGACTTCCTTCTCTGTCTTGGGAGCTGGCATCTCTTGTATGGCTTTCACCTTGGCAGGGTCCACTTGAATACCTTTGTCGCTTACAATGAAACCTAGTAGTTTTCCAGATCTCACCCCAAAAGTGCATTTATTTGGGTTCAACCTCAGCTTGTACAACTTCAGACGGTCAAATAGCTTCCGCAGATGGTCAAGGTGTTCCTCCTCAGTTTGGGACCTTGCAATCATATCATCGACATATACTTCAATCTCATGATGGATCATGTCATGAAATAAAGCGACCATGGCATGTTGGTAGGTTGCCCCAACATTTTTCAACCCAAAAGGCATGACCTTGTAACAGAAGGTGCCCCACTGAGTAACAAAGGTAGTCTTTTCCATATCTTCAGGGGCCATCTTGATCTGATTATAACCTGAAAAACCATCCATGAAAGAGAACACCTTGTGCTGAGCAGTATTGTCAACAAGAACGTCAATATGAGGCAGAGGGAAGTCATCCTTGGGGCTGGCCCTATTCAGATCCCTGTAGTCAACACACATTCGGACTTTACCATCCTTCTTCGGTACTGGAACCACGTTGGCAACCCACTGAGGGTAAGAAGTCACTGCTAGAAACCCGACATCAAATTGTTTCATAACCTCAGCTTTGATTTTCTCGGACATCTCTGGACGCATGCGGCGGACCTTTTGTTTTACCGGAGGGCAATCTTCCTTGGTAGGCAGGTGGTGAACCACAATGTCGGCATCCAGACCAGGCATGTCTTCGTAAGACCAAGCAAAGATTTCCATGTAGTCATGCAACATCTGAATCAATCGTTGTTTCACACTGAGCTCTAGATTGACACCAATCTTGACTTCTTTTTTATCTGTTTCAGTACCCAGATTTACCGTTTCCACAGGCTCTTCATGCGGCTGAATGGCCCTCTCTTCCTGGAGTAGCAGTCTTGCAAGTTCACCAGGCACTTCACAATCATCTTCACCTTTGTCTTCGGCTAAGTTGATCGGATTTTTGAAGTCATAACTGGCAGTAGCAGAGTCGTTACCAGTGAGATCCAGAGTGGATTGGAACCTGTATAAGTGAGTGTGTGTAAATATAGCTGTTTTGCAATATATAAAGAAGGGAAAAGAGCACAAGATTTGAAATGCAACAAACGTCCAATGTTTTGATTAATGATATATGAAAATGTCATACAAAAAGCCCTCACAAATGGAGCCACGGTGCCCCGGGTAGGACACCGAGCCAATAAAAGTTTCAACATATTGTTTGTTACAAATTGAAAACAAAAGAGTTCATTACTGAGTGACAAAAGTAATAGGTGTAAAATCTTTTGCCGTCCAGTTGCTTGGTCCGTTGTCGGTTGTTGGGTAGATCCAACTGTCAAATTCTGATTCCTCCACTTCGTCTTCAATAGCATTCACTCCCGGGTTGGTGATGAACACGGGAGGTCTTCTAATTCTTGCTTTGCGGACAGCCCTCTGAGCCTCTGCAGTGAAGCCCAACCCAAACTTGTCGGTCTTTGGGGTGAAGTCAGGAAGCCGACCCTAATTTGCGCACTCGCCTTTCTCAATCACAGCCCGGGCATCCTTCAGGGAAGCCATCTTCGAAGGAAAGTCTTTTTCAATCCTTGTCTCAGCTGACGCCAATGTTGGAGGTACCTCTTCAAAATGTTGAAAGGGGGTTTCAATAAACTCCCCGTCCATCTCAATATACCGGAATGAATTCAGATGACTAACCATGTATTCTTCCTCCCCCTGCACAGTAACAATCTTCCCTCTGACAGGGTATTTGAGCTTATGGTGTAGAGTGGATGTTACAGCCCCAGCCTTGTGAATCCAAGGTCGACCCAGCAAACAGGAATAAGACGGACGAATATCCATCACATAGAAAGTTGAGTCAAAGACTTGGGAACCCACACGAATAGGAATGTCTACCTCACCATGCACCATCCTCTTAGAACCGTCGAAGGCTCTAACAATGATGTTACTAGGCTTCAATTCCAGACCCTCACAATCCAACCGGTCCAAGGCCTTCTTGGGCAATACATTCAGGGAAGAACCGGTGTCCACCAACACGTGTGCAAGAGTTGTGCCCCTGCATTCTATAGAGACATGCAGGGCATCATTGTGGTTTTTTCCTTTGGCGGTCAGATCGGCATCCGAGAAACCCAAACCATTGTCAGCGGTCAAATTAGCCACACAGTCAGTGAATTGATCTGCAGATGTCTCTTGTGGCACATGGGTCGTCTTCAGAAATGAAATCAGAGCCTTAGCATGGGCCTCTGAGCATAGCAGAAATGATAGCATGGAGATCTTGGAGGGGGTATGCCCCAATTGTTCAACGACATTAAAGTCACTCTTCTTAATGATCTTAAGGATTTCCTCCATCTCTTGTTGGGAGGCTTCAACAGCGGTCGTCTTTGGTGCCTCCGTCCGGGCAGGCAAATTGGTAGCAACTCCTTTGCCCCGAGCATCAGAGGACTCGGCGGCAGGGGTAGACACAATAACTTGATTTGGAAGGGAAACATGCACACTTGCGGGTGTGATGATGAGAGGTTTTTGGATAACTGGTGGTGCAATGTCAGGCGAGAAGAGCCTGCCACTGCGGGTAACTTTGGTTGGACCAGTGATGTTACTGATACTGGTACCGGTGTTGAACTCCTGCTTCACTCCAAGCACATACACATCTGCCCCATAGTGCCATGGGACAACCTTGTCAGATTCATATGGGAGGGGCCCCGGAACAGTAATAATAATGGGTGCAACAGACATGATTTGGACTGGCTTCCTCGGGGGAGCCTTGGTAGGATTGTTGAAAATTGTAACGACAGATACTTCTTCAGCGGGAACAAACGGAACAACAGTTTTCTTGAACAAAATTTCTTTGCTATCCATCAGGCTTTGGATGCCTGACTTCAGCAACGGACAACCAGTAGGGGTAACAACACACAGGAGGCAACCCTTGCTACAACCCGGAAATAAACCGGCTAGCAACAGATTCCTCTTAACAGTCAATAGAGGGGTAGCAACATCATCCATAGAAACGGCATACAAGTCTTCCTCAACAGCATTTACTCCATGCTGGGGCATAGGAGCAGTCACAATGTTAGGCCTCTCAGGCGCCTCAAACTGTATTTCCTTCGCATCAATAAGGTCTTGAACCTTATTTCTCAGGGCCCAGCAATCATCAGTAGAATTCCCCCAGCTATCGGAGTGATAAGCACAGCGGGCATTTGAATTATACTTAGGAGATGCAGTATTCACGACCTTCGGAGCCTCTCTGATGGTCACCAAGTTGGTCGATAGCAGTTGCGGCAAGATTTGTGACAAGGTCATACTCAGCCGAGTGTACGGCCTTTTGGGCCTCTCACCCCTTTGTTGATTGTACTGCTGAGGAGTAGCAACAGGTTTTGAAATTACCAATGCATTGACGGCTTGGCGGCGTTCTGGCTTAACTTGTCTTCTAGGGCCATAAACAGCGCTAGCTTCCTTTTTGAAAGGCTTCTTCTCAGTACTTGCGGAGGCACCCTTCTGAATCTTCCCTGACTTGATGCCAGCTTCTATTCTCTCGCCCGTTAAGATCAAATCTGTAAACCCCGCGGAAGAATTACCAATCAGATGGTTGAAGAATGGACCAGACAGGGTCCCCAGGAACATGTCAACCAGTTCGCGGTCAGTCAAAGGCGGCTGCACCCTGCCAGCCAAGTCTCTCCATTTTTGCGCATATTCTTTGAATCCTTCGCCTGTCCCCAGTGACATACCCTGAAGTTGGGTACGCGTGGGAGCAAGGTCAGAATTGTACTGATATTGTTTGTAAAAGGCGGTGGCCAAGTCTTCCCAGTTTCGGATACTGGTTCCATCCAGCTGATAGAACCACTCCAGTTGAGCCCCAGAAAGGCTATCCTGAAAGAAATGGATCCAAAGGTTCTTGTCCGAAGTGTAAGGTTGGACCCTCCTTACATAGGACCTGAGATGCATTTTTGGACAGGAAAGCCCGTCATACCTCACGAAAACCGGTACTTTGAACTTTGGGGGAATCACAATCCCAGCAATTAAACCCAAGTCTTCGAAATCTAAACCCGAAACTCTCTGCAGCTCCATAGCTTCCAACCTGTCTTCTAAACCTTTGTACTTATCATCGGAGGGCGGGTATTGCTGATCAGAGTAGTCTTCGTCCTCTTCAGCCTCCTCTTCTTCCATATCAGACTCGGAAGGTACTGCAGCCGCATTCCCTTTACTGGTTCCCTCCTCAGAAGTAGGGGGAAATTCAAGCACTCTTCGGGCTTCTCCTTCAAACCTTCTTCCTAAAGTAGCAACCCCGACTCTCTTTTTCTTCTTTTTCACTGGGTCTTTGTTCCCCAGCAGGGCCTTTAGATCCTCCTGACCCTTAGCCAAGGTCATCAGGAGTTGTTTAAACTGTGCATTTTGAGATTGCAAGTCCTTGACTGTTTTCTCGAGATCCATCTTACTGAAATAAACAGCAGAAAGATAAGGAAACCTGGTGAAGAGACCTGCTTATGCACATGATGAATGGTAAGCTTATGTATGCAATGCATTCAAGGATTTAGAATATTCAAAATTGTTGCAGACAAAAAAAGAACGCACGTCATATTAATAAGAAGAAATTTGTTAGTATATAAATGCCCCATGGGCCAAATATTACAAAAACAACTTCTCAAGGTAAAAAGACGTTGCGCATCCTCTTTGGTGCGATGTAGGTGTTGAGGGTCTCTTGCTCATGGAGTCGGCGGGTGAGCTCTAGAACCTTCTTCTCGTTGGCGTAGAAGCTGGCTTCAAAAGTGTTCCGTTCCTCCTTGAGTTGGATCCAACTCTTCTGCATCTCCTCCCACGATGTAGGCATGTCAGGATATAGGATGGTGTAGGGAACCTCTCCTTCCTTAACGGGCTCTTTAATCACAGGGAGAATATGAGGGTAAGGCATCATCAGACTCTGGGCTCGGGCTCGTACCCATTTGAGGTAAGGCTCAAGAGGGATGGAGTTTTTGTGCCCCAGTGTCTTGCTGTCAACCTTGTTAGGCATCCTCCAAGCTCTGATGAATCATTGGCGAAGTCCTTGCGCATCGTTGTCGAAGTCAAAAACTAGGTCAGGAATCAACATGTCGTGAGGGCCATCTCTTCGTGCATATCCAAATTGCCTCAAAGCTAGACAAGGGTTGTAGGTAATGCCCCCTCTAATGCCAAGTAATGGAACATTAGGGAACTCTCCACAACGATCGATGATGATGACATTTTCTCTGGACCGAGAACACCAATGTACATCAGAGTGAGTAAGAGTCATCAACCGTTGGGACCACCTTGAGCCTTGGTCATTCTTCAAGACAGATTGTGGAAGGTGCGAAATAAACCACCTTGCAAGGAGAGGAGTACAACACATGAGAACACCCCTCTTTCTCATTGTTCGAGTGTAAAATGGGTGAAGAATGTCCCCAAGCAATGTTGGTATTGGATTTATGGACAAGAAGATTTTGACGGCGTTGACATCTACGAGCTGGTCAGGATTTGGGAACAAGACCAACCCATAGATAATGAGTACCACAATTTCTTCAATGGCTTGTAGGTCCAATGAATTCCAACATTCTTGTGCCTTCTCAAACAAGAATTTGGCTAAGAAACCTTTGACGCCGCTTCTAGTTTCCCAATGCCCCTTGATGTCAGATGGCTGTAGATGTAATGCTCGAGCAACATCTTCTGGCTTTGGTTCCTTTTCTGTACCGTTGAAAGGTAGTTGATTAAGGATAGGAATTCTCAGGAGTTGAGAAAACTCCTCCAAAGTGGGCACCAACTGGTAATCGGGGAAAGTGAAACAGTGATGAAGAGGGTCAAAGAACTGGAACAACACCTTCAACATGTCCTCTTCAATGTTGGTGTTGACTAGGCTGAGCAGTCTACCATGTCTTTCACTGAAGGGTGAGCTTTCCGGAATCCTTGATGTGAGCTCCTTGAGTTGAGGAGGGATTCTCACAAGGTTGACTTGGATGGTTTTTCTTCGAAGAATTTCCATGACCTACAAAACAAGAACAAAGATGAAGATCTAAACCCCTGAAATGGTTAGTGAATGCATATGATGCTTTATGATGTTTATGATGTATGCACAAACATATGTACAAGCAAATCACCAAACCCTAGTTTTAGGCTTGCATGAGGTTTCATAGGTAAGTACCCTCTTGAGTGTAGTTGGCTTAAAAACCTGTCCTATAAATAGTAACTGGGTTCTAAGGAGCTCAATATCATTGGATTGTTTTCATTGTTCATTGTTTTGGTTTAGCCACTTAACTAGCAACCAAAATATTCTAAGAAAACAACCCTCAATGAGTGTAGTATCGAGTATCTACCAACTTCGGACTGCACCAAAGCCGGTCATCTCACTACCCCTAATAAAAGGCCAAGATGGTCAAGTAAGGTTCTAGGTCATTAGTGCTTAGTGACATCACTCAGCGGCCCCGTACTCTCCTTGATTGAACTCAAGGGTTACCGGTACTCACAAATATGTCGCACTAATATAGCTATTGCTTCGACCGTGTCGGTATACCCCGCACAGTTTCCACAACGTATTGCTATCTAAGAATGTTTCCCAAAAATCCGGGTGTAGGATTGCAAACCCAAACAAGAGAGCCAAGATATAAAGCAATCAAAACAAGCAATTAGTCATGCAAGAGGGTGATCTAAGCCCTAAGGTTACTCCACTTTTATAATTATCACCAGTAGAGTCGCCAGTTCTGTGATACGGTGGGAGAACTGACTAGGGTTTTGCGTTTGTTTTCGCAAATGTTTCGGTTGAGCAAGAGTCGCCACCGACTTTTTATTTTATCCTAAGGAAAGGTTAAAAAGCACAACAAAAACCTTTGAGATGTTTTCTTGGGTTCGGGGAGTAGATTATAGAAAGGGAAGGTATTAGCACCCTTTCTATCCATGGTTATCCATGGGCTCTTAGTTACTTGCTTAGATCAACTTGCCTTGATTTTCAATTGTTTGAAATGGTGCTTTGTGTGTGGGTTTTGAAAATGTTTTGAAAAGAGGCCAATGTGGTGGCAACCTTGGTATTGATCCATGTTGGGATGTATACAAAGGTGTACTTATCTTTTGAAAAGTTTTCAATGTTTTGAAAGTTGATTTGAAAGTGTGTTGTGATGTGTGGTTTTGAAAAAAATAGGCAAGTGTTTTTGTTTTGCAAGTTGGCAAGTAACCAAGAGATATCTACCCTAAATTTCTCAAAGATCTTTTCTATGTTTTTAACCCTTTTAACAATTTTGTTCCACCATTGTATTTGGTGGACAATCTTGTGTTAGGATGTGAAAGGGACGGGCGTGGGTCATCGTTTAGACCATGATTGCAATGGTGCTAAGTATCTTTGGGAAATTTTTCCTTTAAGGGACTTGATCATTTTTAGGCAACTTTCGAAAGCGTCAACGAGGGACTATGATCATTTGAATTTGTTTTGTTTTGCCCAATGATACCTAACATGCAATATGGCCCATTATTGAAGGCAACAAGTGGAATACCCTAGGGGTGCAAGTGTGATTAGTGTTGTCCATCTTCATGCTTTTATCTTGGAATTTAGGTCAAACTATTTTTGGTTAATTGATTTGCATACAAAACCCTAATTCTAACATGGCATAATTAGAAAGCTTTAAAGTGCGAAAAAATAAAGTTCCTAAGTTATTACAACACAATATATGGGATGGGGGGTACAAATATTCAAATGGGGATGATTTAGCAAGAAATTAAACCCTAAACTATTACAATCCATATGGAATTTACAAGGTATTTAATTGCACAAGTATTAAATAAAATAAACATGCAAGATGCAAAAATGATTTTTATATGTATGTGAAAAAAGTATTTTTTATGTGTCAAATAAACAAAAATAAAAAAAAGTATTAATTTTTGGGATTTTTATGCATTTAGGGCAAAACCCTAATTTTATAAATAAAAAGTATTTATTATATAATATATGTAATATCTATTAATTATGTACAAAAAATAAATGAAAAGAAAATATATGAAAAAAAAAGGTAATTTTTAAGTTAAATATTAGTAAAAAATAAAATGTATTATTTTATTATGTTTTTAACCTAAATGTATTAATAAATACCTAAATATTTATAATATTCAATAAATACTAAATATATGTATAAATATAATAATATTTAATATTTACAAAAAAAATGTATTTTTTATAAAAGGTTTTTTTTTTAAAGGTAAAATAAAACAAAAGTCAGAAAATAAAAAGTATTTATATTATTTTAGTATTCTAAATAAAGAGTATTTATGTATTATCTATGTACAAATATCAATTTAAACAAATAAATGCCTAATAAATACAAAAATGGTTTGAAAAATATTTTTTATATTTTTAATATTATGAGAAAAAATAAATAAGTCAGAAATAACAAGAAAAGTCAAAAAAAGTTTCAAATAAGCACAATGGGCCAAGGGGGTTCAAAAGTGAAAATGTGGTGCAAATAAGAAGTCAACTCAGGCCCAGCCCAAGAAGACTTTGTCTTCAACCTCAGAACCTGTTTGAACAACCACCAACGCGCGTTTTCCTATCTCCTGATTCTTTGATCATTTGCCAAATCTTGCAACATGAAACCTGTAGAGCTTGAAGCCACGATTCTAGACATATAAAGAAGTCAATCTAACTCTCAGAAATGAGAGAGAATTTCTTCTCCCCCAATTCCTGACCTAGTTTTTGTTCAATGTTCAGACCTCAAATTCTCATAGCACATGCAAAATAAATGGAAAGTAAAGATATGTATAGTTTCAGGGACATGAGCATGACATTTTTCATTCACAAACTTAGAGCTAATTCTTCCTACATTGAGAGATAGAAGTCCAAAGATTTACCTGTTCAGTTGGAATCGTGTGCAACAATGGAGATGTTTTCAAGGCAAAGTAATGATTTGTATAGCTTGCTTGATGTCCAAGGATGCTATTCCAATGCTTGGTATGCTTTGAAACCTACTATATCAAGCTGCAGAAGTCAACCTGCAAGAGGATTAAATGAAAATGGCAAAACTGATTAGAGGTGTTACAGTCTGCTTCTAATGCTTTGGACAGTTTGTATGGATGGTAGGGAAAGTGTTTGAACTAGTTTGGATGAAAGTGCACGATGGAAATGAGCTATGGGATTCAAACTGCAGCTTATGCCCTGTTTTTGCAGTTTTATGGTGATTCTGTGTTTGAGAAGGCAATGGAGGTGGTTAGCTCGTGTTTCTGGTCAGGATGGATGTTTAGAATGTGTTCAACAAGTTTGCTTAAGCTGGTCTTGGCAGAAATGAGAGTTGGTGTTCAGTTTGCAAGTTTTCTTCACACTTAAGCAAGAAATGTCAACTTGTGTTCTAGACTTGTGCAGGCCCCCAATCTATGCTGCATACATTAGTCTTGGTCAGTGTGTTATGCTCCTTAACTTGTGCCTCAGAGATATGCTTTGGTACTTCTTGGATTTGCTTTTGACATAAAGCCATACCTTTTCAAAAATGGATAATTTGCTTTTTCTATTTAAGGGTTAAACTTCCATGTAATGACCAAACTCATAGAACAACACCTTGGCACAAAGGATTAGCATTAAATTATGGAGTGTAGATGAGATAAAAGACCTGTAATCTAGCTTAAGGCATGCTGAGTTCAAAAATGCAAGGTTATGGACATGTAACTTGGTCATGAACAAAGTGAGTTTTTCCCATATTGCCAAATTCGATTCTCTCTAACCATAAGGTTGTTTGATGAGTTCTTGGACATTTGGGAAAGCTTGGAATGTGTACTACAATACATCTTTGTAATGAAAATTGAAATTCCAAGTGGAAGCATGTGAAAAGTTGCCATGAAGTTAGGAAAAAATCCTGCCTAAAATAGGTCAAAATTTTTCTAAGTTAAGAATGGTTTGGTACCCTTGTTCCAAAAATTGTAACTTGAGCTACAAGCTTCTTTTGAGGAAACTTTGTGAATAAAAGTTATAGATTTTGCAATAGACTACAACTTTCATGTTTTGACTTTTGTTTGAATCCAAAGGAATCTTGATGAGAAAGTGGGACAAAGTTAGGAATAAATTAGGGTTTTTCATAACTTAGAAAAATTCTAAGTTATGAAAAATCTTCATTTCAATCCCTAATTTGCAATTCTTGATTTCTTGATGAACAAGTTTCATGATTTGGCATGTTTTGATGAAAAATGAATCTTGACACTTGATTTTGACCAAAAAGTCAAAGTTTGACTTTTCAGTATACAGTCAAATTTGGCTCAGTTGACTGGAAAATTCATCTGTCAATCTTGTGTATTTGGGATCTTTTGAATTTGTTGAGCATTTCAAGACAATTCCATGGGGTCCTTGAGTCCATATGTGAGCTTGGTTTTCCATTGGCTTGGTCAAACAGTCAAAAATTGCCTTTGTGCAGTCAAAACCCTAAAAATGACCATTTTGCCCTTTTGGGGATCTGATCAAATTTCTTGTGGAATTGTGATCCAAACTTGATCAAATGGTCCATGTGAGTTCATAATGTTGATGTGGGTCAATTTTCATGAGGTTTGACTGTCAATTGGCCACAGTTGACTTTTTCCCCAATACAGCTGATTTCTAGGTCAACTGTCCAATTGACTGGCCAAAGATTGGAATCAAGGCTTGAAACTTGGTATGGATAAACTTGGGAGTCCAACATGAAGCATGAAAGTCATCTTAGGCATTTTAGGTTAAAACATCTTTGTGCAAACACAAACCCTAATTTGGGTCAACAGTGCAAAGAGAAGTCTTGAGCAGAGGAAACCCTAACTGGATCTTGAGTACCAAGAGTCTTGTGATGAGAAAATGTTGAGGAAATGGGAGGCAAATTTTGGGGTACAACAGGGTATACCGACACGGTTGAAGCAATAGTTATATTAGTGCGACATATTTGTGAGTACCGGTAACCCTTGAGTTCAATCAAGGAGCGTACGGGGCCGCTGAGTGATGTCACTAAGCACTAATGACCTAGAGCCTTACTTGACCATCTTGGACTTTTATTAGGGGTAGTGAGATGACCGGATTTGGTGCAGCCCAAAGTTGGTAGATACTCGATACTACACTCATTGAGGGTCATTTTCTTGGAATATTTTGGTCGCTAGTTAAGTGGCTAAACCAAAACAATGAACATGGAAAACAATCCAATGATATTGAGCTCCTTAGAACCCGGTTACTATTTATAGGACAGGTTTTTAAGCCAACTACACTCAAGAGGGTACTTACCTATGAAACCTCATGCAAGCCTGGAACTAGGGTTTTGTGTGACTTGCTTGTACATATGTTTGTGCATACATCATGAACATCATAAAGCATCATATGCATCCACTAACCATTTCAAGGGTTTGGATCTTCATCTTTGTTCTTGTTTTGTAGGTCATGGAAATTCTTCGCAGGAAAACTATCCAAGTCAACCTTGTGAGAATCCCTCCTCAACTCAAGGAGCTTACATCCAGAATTCCAGAAAGCTCTCTCTTCAGTGAAAGACATGGTAGACTGCTCAGCCTAGTCAACACCAACATTGAAGAAGACATGGTGAAAGTGTTGTTCCAATTCTTTGACCCCCTTCACCACTGTTTCACATTCCCCGACTATCAATTGGTGCCTACTTTGGAGGAGTTTTCTCAACTCCTGAGAATTCCTATTCTTAATCAACTACCTTTCAACGGTACGGAAAAAGAACCAAAGCCTGAAGATGTTGCTCAAGCACTACACTTGCAACCATCTGACATCAAGGGGAATTGGGAGACTAGAAGTGGTGTCAAAGGCTTCTTGGCAAAATTCTTGTTTGAGAAGGCACAAGAGTGTTGGAATTCCTTGGATCTGCAAGCCTTTGAAGAGATTGTGGAACTCCTCATTTATGGGTTGGTTTTGTTCCCCAATGCTGACCAACTTATAGATGTAAATGTTGTCAAGATTTTCCTGTCCAGGAATCCTATACCTACGTTGCTTGGGGACATCCTCCACTTATTTTACACACGAACAATGAGGAAGAGAGGTGTTCTCATGTGTTTTACCCCTCTCCTTGCAAGGTGGTTTACTTCTCACCTTCCACAATCTGTTTTGAAGAATGAGCAAGGCTTAAGGTGGTCACAATGATTGATGACCCTCACACATTCTGATCTACATTGGTGTTCTCGGGCCAGAGAAAATGTCATCATCGTCGATCGTTGTGGTGAGTTCCCTAATGTTCCATTACTTGGCATTAGGGGAGGCATTACCTACAACCCTTGTTTAGCTTTGAGACAATTTGGATATGCACGGAGGGATGGCCCTCATGACATGCTGATTCCTGACCTAGTTTTTGACTTCGACAACGATGCACAAGGACTTCGCCAAAGATTCATCAGAGCTTGGAGGATGCCTAACAAGGTAGATAGCAAGACACTGGGGCACAAGAACTCCATCCCTCTTGAGCCTTATCTCAAGTGGGTAAGAACCCGATCCCATAGTCTTATGATGCCTTACCCTCACATTCTCCCTTTGATTAAAGAGCCTGTTAAGGAAGGAGAGGTTCCCTACATCATCCTACATCCTGACATGCCAACATCATGGGAGGAAATGCAGAAGAGTTGGATCCAACTCAAGGAATAAAGGGATACTTTTGAAGCCAGCTTCTATGCCAGTGAGAAGAAGGTTTTGGAGCTTACCCGCCGAATTCATGAGGAGGAGACCCTCAACACTTACATCGCACCAAAGAGGATGCGCAACGTCTTTTTGCCTTAAGAAGTTTTTGTAATATTTGGCCCATGGGGCATTTATGTACTAACAAAATTTCTTATTAATATGACGTGTGTTCTTTTTGTCTGCAACAATTTTGAATTTCTAAATCCTTGAATGCATTGCATGAATAAACATATCATTCATCATATGCACGAACAGGTCTTCACACCAGGTTTCCTTATCTCTCTGCTGTTTATTTCAGTAAGATGGATCTTGAACAGACGGTCAAAGATGTGCAGTCACAAAACTCTCAGTTTCAACAGCTACTAATGACCTTAGCAAAGGGTCAGGAGGATCTTAAAGCATTGTGTTGTACCCCAAAATTTGCCCTCTCTTTCTTCAGGAAATCATCTTGGATTTTCAAGAGTCCCTCTGAAACAAATCCAAGTCCAGAATTGTCATTTTTGCCCAAGCAGACCATTTACAAGAGCAAGATGATCACACAAGCTCTAAAGACAACGCTCTTATCTTGAGAAAAAAATTAAATTCTAAGTACTTGGAATTTTTCTCTGAAAATGAGTGTTTAAGAAGAAATCAGCGCTTTAGAACTTCTGGACCAAACTCCAGATAGAAACGGTCAGAAGTTGCAAGCCTGGCGTAGTCAGAAGTTGGCTCTTCAGCAGTTACATCAGCTCAATCAGAAGTTGTAAAAGTGGTTCAATACGTAAGTCTCAGACAGAACATGACTCTTTCAGCAGTTACGCAAGCTCATCCAGAATTTGCTAAAGGAATGCAAAAGAAGCAAGAAATTCTGAAGGCTCTTTCAGAACATGCTGAAATCAGAAGATGAAAAGGTCAGAAGAGTGGGTGTTACACTGATACAGAATCTCTAAGCCCAGGAGGTCCAGAAGCAAATCCAAGGAACGTGTCAGAAAATCAAGAGAATCCCCAGAACTTGCTAAGACAACAGAAAGCCAAGACCAGAGCATGGTTTACGTTGTTCTTGGTGAAACAGGACTGCTGGTTCAAAGTTTGGTTTCCATTACCAGAATATTGGTGTTGATAAGTCTCATCACCATTTAATGCTCATTAATGCTCCCAACCACTCCTGAACATTCATCCAAGTAATCCCTTCACGTGTGGCTTGGAAAGCGCCTTTATGCAGGTTCTGGAATGGATCTACACGCCACCGTCCACCTAAGAGGTCACTTCTCTCCAATCCACGCCTGCTGTTCCAGCCTAGGCTGAAAGGCTATCTGTTATCACAACTTCCCAAGAATTTCTTTAAAAAAAAAACAACTCAGCCTCTGTTGGCGCTTTAATGTTCAAGAAATCCAAGAGTTTTGCCTATAAATAGAGAATCAGTGTCCACTAAAAGGGGGCGTCCAAAGAAACAGAAAATTTATAGAAGAGAAACAGAAATCTTTAGCAAGAAAGTGCTGTGAAACTCTGCCAAAATCTCCAGTGTTTCATAACTTTGAATTTCTTACCTTCAAACTTCATCAAATACCCAGTTTTCTTTGTGAACTAAAGAACACCCTTTTCAACTTCTGACCCTATATACGCATACACCTTCACCTACCCTTTTCAAAAAGAACCTGTCCAGAATACCATCAGAGCCAAAAGCTAGCTCTCATCCACAAACTTTTCCAACAGCCAGGTAAGCACCTGCTGACCTTCATCATGCTGCTAAGCATCATCAGCTGTGCATGCTCAAATAAACATAATGTAAATATCATGTTGTTGCTGTTTGTGTTCTGAGGATTTTCATACCTCAGAACGTTCTGAGCCAGTGTAGAACCTGCATGTGACCTTGTTGGTTCTGCCCTCTGAAACACTTTGAAATTTGCTGGAGCTGTTCCAAATATGTTTCCTGTTGTGTGGAATAATAACAAAATTGCAGATGTTCTGTTTAGTACAGGGAAAAGCCAAGTGCTGACTTTGACGTTAGCGCATCTGAAGCCTGTTTTGCTGTCAATAATATCAAAACTTCTGAGAGTTATTGTCTTTCCAGCAGGATCAGAACTTCTGATTTCCCCACTAACAAATTTCTGTCTTGCAGCGCAGGGGGGTCAGAACTTCTGATTTCCCCACTAACAGGTTTCTGTTTTGCAGGTGCCAGAGTCAGAAGTTATGACTCATACAGTTTAACCAAAAGGTTGATCATCTGGCAGCGGGTCTGAGTCAGAACTTCTGATGACCTCTCAGCAGCGCGCTGGCTCCCTCTTTCTTTCTCTCTATCATGTTTTTTTTGCTATTTTATTTTTTGTCTATTTTTCTCGTTGAACCCCCCATGTACAAATGTGTATCCCCACTCCCTAATTGTTGTAATAGCGTAGGATTTTTTATTTCCACTTCTTATTGCTAGTAATTAGGATGTGTATGGCAACATAAAATCAATGAAATAGAAAATCCTAATTCAAAGATAAACTCTTGTATGCAATAAAACACACTTGCACACTAACACCCCTAGGGTTACATCCACCTGTTGCCTTTCAAAAAATGGGCCATGTTACGCACGCAAAGTATCTTGGTAAAACAAACAAAATCAAAAGATCATAGTCCCTCGATGACGCTTTCGAAAGTTGCCTTACAAAAATGATCTTAGTCCCTCAAAAGAAAAACTAAGATACTTTGCAACATTGCTATCATGGTCTATACGATGACCCGCTCCCGTCCCGTTTACATCCTAACACAAGGTTGTTCACCAAACGCAATGGTGAAACAACACTGTTAAAAGGGTCAAAAACACAAGAAAGATCTTTGAGTAAAATAGGGTAGACAACTCTTAGTTACTTGATCAAAAATCTTGCAAAACAATCCTTGCCATTTTTCAAACCACACATCACAACACACTTTCAAAAACAACTTTCAAAGAACATTGAAAACTTTTCAAAAAGATAAGTACACCTTTGTATACATTCAAACATGAATTATTACAAAGGTTGCCACAACAAATGGCCTCTTTTCAAAATACTTTCAAACCCACACACACAAAGCACCATTTCAAACAATTGAAAATGCAACGTAAGTGATCTAAGCAAGTAACTAAGAGCCCATGGATAACCATGGATAGAAAGGGTGCTAATACCTTCCCTTTCTATAATCTACTCCCCGAACCCAAGAAAACATCTCAAAGGTTTTTTGCTGTGCTTTTTAACCTTTCCTTAGGATAAAATAAAAAGTCGGTGGCGACTCTTGCTTAACCGAAACATTTGCGAAAACAAACGCAAAACCTCAAGTCAGTTCTCCCACCGTATCACAGAACTGGCGACTCTGCTGGGGATTTCTTTTAAAGTGGAGTAACCTTAGGGTTTAGATCACCCTCTTGCATGACTAATTGTTTGCTTTGATTGCTTTATATCTTGGCTCTCTTGTTTGGGCTTGAAATCCTACACCCGGATTTGGGGAAACATTCATAGATAGCAATACATTGTGGAAACTGTGCGGGGTATACCGACACGGTTGAAGCAATAGCTATATTAGTGCGACATATTTGTGAGTACCGGTAACCCTTGAGTTCAATCAAGGAGAGTACGGGGCCGCTGAGTGATGTCACTAAGCACTAATGACCTAGAACCTTACTTGACCATCTTGGCCTTTCATTAGGGGTAGTGAGATGACCGGCTTTGGTGCAGTCCGAAGTTGGTAGATACTCGATACTACACTCATTGAGGGTTGTTTTCTTGGAATATTTTGGTCGCTAGTTAAGTGGCTAAACCAAAACAATGAACATGGAAAACAATCCAATGATATTGAGCTCCTTAAAACCCGGTTACTATTTATAGGACAGGTTTTTAAGCCAACTACACTCAAGAGGGTACTTACCTATGAAACCTCATGCAAGCCTGAAACTAGGGTTTTGTGTGATTTGCTTGTACATATGTGTGTGCATACATCATAAACATCATAAAGCATCATATGCATTCACTAACCATTTCAAGGGTTTGGATCTTCATCTTTGTTCTTGTTTTGTAGGTCATGGAAATTCTTCGCAGGAAAACTATCCAAGTCAACCTTGTGAGAATCCCTCCTCAACTCAAGGAGCTCACATCCAGAATTCCGGAAAGCTCTCCCTTCAGTGAAAGACATGGTAGACTGCTCAGCCTAGTCAACACCAGCATTGAAGAGGACATGGTAAAGGTGTTGTTCCAGTTCTTTGACCCCTTTCACCACTGTTTCACTTTCCCCGACTATCAATTGGTGCCCACTTTGGAGGAATTTTCTCAACTCCTGAGAATTCCTATTCTTAATCAACTACCCTACAACGGTACGGAAAAAGAACCAAAGCCTGAAGATGTTGCTCAAGCACTACACTTGCAACCATCTGACATCAAGAGGCATTGGGAAACTAGAAGCGGTGTCAAAGGTTTCTTGGCAAAATTCTTGTTTGAGAAGGCACAAGAGTGTTGGAATTCATTGGATCTACAAGCCTTTGAAGAAATTATGGCACTCCTCATTTATGGGTTGGTCCTATTCCCAAATCCTGACCAGCTTATAGATGTCAACGCCGTCAAAATCTTCTTATCCAGGAATCCAATACCAACTTTGCTTGGGGACATTCTTCACTCATTTTACACACGAACAATGAGAAAGAGGGGTGTCCTCATGTGATGTACTCCTCTCCTTGCAAGGTGGTTTATTTCACACCTTCCACAATCTGTCTTGAAGAATGACCAAGGCTTAAGGTGGTCACAACGGTTGATGACCCTCAGTCATTCTGATGTACATTGGTGTTCTCGGTCCAGAGAAAATGTCATCATCGTCGATCATTGTGGAGAGTTCCCTAATGTTCCATTACTTGGCATTAGGGGAGGCATTACCTACAACCCTTGTCTAGCTTTGAGACAATTTGGATATGCACGGAGGGATGGCCCTCACGAAATGTTGATTCCTGACCTAGTTTTTGACTTCGATAACGATGCGCAAGGACTTCGCCAAAGATTCATCAGAGCTTGGAGGATGCCTAACAAGGTAGACAGCAAGACACTGGGGCACAAGAACTCCATCCCTCTTGAGCCTTATCTCAGGTGGGTACGAACCCGAGCCCAGAGTCTAATGATGCCTTACCCTCATGTTCTCCCTGTGATTAAAGAGCCCGTTAAGGAAGGAGAGGTTCCCTACACTATCCTATATCCTGACATGCCAACATCATGGGAGGAGATGCAGAAGAGTTGGATCCAACTCAAGGAGGAACGAAATACTTTTGAAGCCAGCTTCTACGCCAGTGAGAAGAAGGTTTTGGAGCTTGCCCGCCGACTCCACGAGGAAGAGATCCTCAACACCTACATCGCACCAAAGAGGATGCACAACGTCTTTTTACCTTGAGAAGTTTTTTTGTAATATTTGGCCCATGGGGAATTTATGTACTGACGAATTTCTTCTTATTAATATGACGTGCGTTCTTTTTGTTTGCAACAATTTTGAATTTTCTAAATCCTTGAATGCATTGCATAAATAAGCATATCATGCATCATATGCATAACCGGTACCCTTCTTCTACAGGTTGCTTAATCTCCTTCACTGTTTATGCCAGCACTCAATCATCATGTCTTCCGAGCCTACTATCGAACAAGCTATCAAGGCTCTCCAGGCCCAGAACACCAAGTTTCAGGAGTTGGTCATGAGCTTAGCCCAGGGTCAACAGGAGTTGAAGACTCTGCTTTTGAAAAAGAAGAAGAAGAAGAGGATTGCGCTGTTTAACACTGGACGGAGGTTTGGGAATACACTACATAATGAGGCTGATCAGACTACTTCCTCTGCAGAGAAAGACAGTCCCCAAGGGGGAAGGGCTCCTAGTCCTATGGTCTCCGACAACGAGACGAATTACAATGATGAACAGTACCCTCCTGCTGAAGACAGGTACAAGCAACTAGAGGACCGTTTAAGTGCCATGGAGATTCAAAATGTGTCGGGGCTGGATTTTGGAGATCTAGGTTTATCTTCTGGGGTGGTGATCCCACACAAGTTCAAGGCACCTGCCTTTGCGAAGTACGACGGGGCTTCCTGCCCTAAGCTGCATCTCAGATCATATGTAAGGAAGATCCAACCTTACACTACAGACAAGAACCTTTGGATCCATTTCTTTCAGGATAGTCTTTCAGGGGCTCAACTCGAATGGTTCTATCAGCTGGATGGAGCCAGTATCCGAAACTGGGAGGACTTGGCTACTGCATTTTATAGTTAGTATCAGTATAATTCCGACCTCGCTCCCACGCGTACCCAACTCCAGGGTATGTCACTGGGAACGGGCGAAGGATTCAAGGAGTATGCGCAAAAGTGGAGAGACCTGGCTGGCAGGGTGCAGCCACCTTTGACTGACTGTGAACTTGTTGACATGTTCTTAGGGACCTTGTCTGGTCCGTTCTTCAACCATCTGATTGGTAATTCTTCTGCTGGGTTCACAGAACTGATCTTAACCGGTGAGAGGATAGAAGCTGGTATCAAGTCGGGGAAGATACAGAAAGGTGCCTCCGCGAGTACTGAAAAGAAATCTTTCAAGAAGGAAGCTAGTGTTGTTTATGGTCCCAGAAGACAAATTAAACCGGAACGCCGCCAGGCTGTCAACGCGTTGGTAATTTCAAAGCCTGCTGCTGCTCCTCAGCAGTATAACCAACCAAGGGGTGAGAGACCCAAAATACAGTACACTCGACTCAGCATGACCCTGTCTCAGATTTTGCCGCAACTACTGTCAACCAATCTGGTAGCCGTCAAAGAAGCTCCGAAGGTAGTGAACACAGCTTCTCCAAAGTACAACCCCAACGCCCGTTGCGCTTATCATTCTGATAGCCCGGGGCATCCTACGGACGATTGCTGGGCTCTGAGGAATAAGGTTTAGGACCTTATTGATGCTAAAGAAATACAGTTTGAGGCGCCCGAAAGGCCCAATGTTGTGACTGCTCCCATGCCCCAGCATGGAGTGAATGTTGTGGAAGAAGACCGGTATGTAGCCTCCGTGGAAGAGATTGTTACTCCTTTATTGACTGTCAAAAGGAACTTGTTGCTAGCCGGTTTATTTCCGGGATGTGGTAAAGGTTGCCTTCTATGTGCTGTTTCACCTGCTGGTTGTCCCTTGCTGAAGTCAGGCGTTCAAAGCCTGATGGATAGAAAAGAAATTTTGTTCGAGAAGATTATTGTTCCTGTTGTCCCTACTGAAGAAGTGTCTATTGTTACCATTTTCAACAAACCTCCTAAGGCTCTCTCCAAGAAGCCTGTCAAAATCATGTCCACTCAGAAGATTGCTCCTATCATCATCACTGTTCCGGGGCCTCTCCCTTATACATCCGACAAAGCTGTCCCGTGGCACTATGGGGCAGATGTTTATGTGCTTGGAGTTAAACAAGAGTTCGATACAAGTACCGGCGCCAGCAACATCATCGGGCCTGCCAAGGTTACTCGCAGTGGTAGGTTGTTTTCACCAGATATTGCACCTCCAGCTATTCAGAAACCTCTTGTCATCACACCTGCAAGTGTGCCTGCTTCCCTTCCTGATCAAGTTCCTGTTTCTACCCCTGTTGCCGAGTCATCTGACGCTCGGGGAAAAGGGATTGCTACTGATTTGCTTGCCCTGACGGAGGCACCAAAGACAACCACTGTTGAAGCTTCCCAACAAGAGATGGAAGAGATTCTCAAGATCATTAAGAAAAGTGATTTCAACGTAGTTGAGCAGTTGGGACACACCCCATCAAAGATTTCTATGCTATCATTATTGTTGTGTTCAGAGGCCCATGCCAAGGCCCTGATTTCTTTCCTGAAGATGGCTCATGTGCCACAAGAAATGTCTACTGATCAATTTACCGATTATGTGGCCAACTTGACTGCTGATAATGGGTTGGGCTTCTCTGACGCTGATCTGACTGCCAAAGAAAAGAACCATAACGACGCCCTGTATGTCTCCATTGAATGCAGGGGCACTACTCTTGCCCATGTGTTAGTAGACACCGGTTCTTTATTGAACGTATTGCCCAAGAAGGCCCTAGACAGGTTGGATTGTGAGGGTTTGGAGCTCAAGCCTAGTAACATTGTTGTCCGGGCCTTTGACGGTTCGAAAAGAATGGTACATGGGGAAGTTGACATTCCAATCAGGGTTGGTTCTCAAGTTTTTGATTCTACTTTCTATTTGATGGATATCCGACCATCCTATTCTTGTTTGCTGGGTCGTCCATGGATCCACAAGGCTGGAGCTGTGACCTCCACACTACATCAGAAGCTTAAGTACCCGGTCAGAGGGAAGATTGTGACAATTCAGGGGGAGGAAGAGTATATGGTCCGCCACCTCAACTCGTTCCGGTACATCGAAATGGATGGGGAGTTCATTGAAACCCCCTTTCAACACTTTGAAGAGGTGCCTCAGACACCTGCATCAGCTGAAACTGTGATTGAAGACCCTCCTTTGAAGATGGCTTCCTTAAAGGATGCCCGGGCTGTGATTGAGAAGGGTGAGTGTGCAAACTGGGGCCGACTTCCTGACTTCACTCCAAAGACTGACAAGTTTGGGTTGGGTTTCACTACAGAGGCTCAGAGGGCTGTTCGTAAGGCAAGGATTGGAGGACCTCCTGTGTTCATCACCAATCCGGGAGTAAATGCTATTGAAGACGACGTGGAGGAATCTGAATTCGACAGCTGGATCTACCCAACAACCGACGATGGACCAAGCAACTGGACTGCGAAAGACTTCACACCTATTACTTTTGTCACTCAGTAATGAACTCTTTTGTTTTGAATTTGTAACAAATAATATGTTGAAACTTTTATGGCTCGGTGTCCTACCCGGGGCACCGTGGCTTCATTTGTGAGGGCTTTTGTGTGTCATTTTCATATATCATCAATAAAAACATTGGATGTTTGTTGCATTTCAAAATCTTGTGCTCCTTTTCTTTCTTTATTATATATTGCAAAACAGCTATATTTACACACACTCACTTATACAGGTTCCAATCCACTCTGGATCTCACTGGTAACGACTCTGCTACTGCCAGTTATGACTTCAAAAATCCGATCAACTTAGCCGAAGACGAAGGTGAAGATGATTACGGAGTGCCTGGTGAGCTCGCAAGACTGCTACTCCAGGAAGAGAGGGCCATTCAGCCACATGAAGAGCCAGTGGAAACGGTAAATCTGGGTACTGAGACAGACAGAAAGGAAGTCAAGATTGGTGCTAATCTGGAGTCTAGTGTGAAACAGCGGTTGATTCAGATGCTGCATGACTATGTGGAAATCTTTGCATGGTCTTACGAAGACATGCCTGGGTTGGATACCGACATTTTGGTTCATCACCTGCCTACCAAGGAAGACTGCCCTCCGGTTAAACAGAAGGTTCGCCGTATGCGTCCAGAGATGTCCGAGAAAATCAAAGTTGAGGTTATGAAACAATTTGATGTCGGGTTTCTGGCAGTGACTTCTTACCCTCATTGGATTGCCAACGTAGTTCCAGTGCCGAAGAAGGATGGTAAGGTCCGAATGTGTGTTGATTACAGGGATTTGAACAGGGCCAGCCCTAAGGATGATTTCCCTCTGCCTCATATCGACGTCCTGGTTGACAACACTGCTCAGCATAAAGTATTCTCCTTCATGGACGGCTTCTCCGGTTATAATCAGATCAAGATGGCTCCTGAAGACATGGAGAAGACCACTTTTGTTACTCAGTGGGGCACCTTTTTCTACAAGGTCATGCCTTTTGGGTTGAAAAATGCTGGGGCAACCTACCAACGTGCCATGGTTGCTTTATTTCATGATATGATCCATCACGAGATAGAAGTATACGTCGACGATATGATTGCAAGGTCCCAAACTGAGGAGGAACATCTTGACCATCTATGGAAACTGTTTGACCGTCTGAAGTTGTACAAGCTGAGGTTGAACCCGAACAAGTGCACCTTTAGGGTGAGATCTGGAAAATTGTTAGGCTTCATCGTAAGCGACAAAGGCATTCAAGTGGACCCTGCCAAAGTGAAAGCCATACAAGAGATGCCAACTCCCAAGACAGAGAAAGAAGTCAGAGGCTTTCTAGGACGGTTGAACTACATTGCCCGATTCATCTCACATATAACTGCTACCTGTGAACCAATCTTCAAGCTGCTGAAGAAAGATCAAGTAGTACGTTGGAATGATGAATGTCAGACCGCTTTCGAAAGAATCAAAGAGTATCTCCAAGAACCACCCATTCTTATGCCACCGGTTGAAGGGAGACCTCTAATACTATACTTGACAGTACTTGACAACTCAATGGGGTTTGTGCTGGGGCAGCATGACGAGTCTGGCTGAAAAGAACACGCCATTTATTACCTTAGCAAAAAGTTTACCGACTGTGAGACCCGATACTCACTGCTCGAGAAAACTTGTTGCGCTTTGGTATGGGCTGCTCGCCGGCTGAGACAGTATATGTTGACTTACACTACTCTGTTAATTTCAAAAATGGATCCAACCAAGTACATATTCGAAAAGCCCGCGTTGTCCGGAAGAATAGCAAGATGGCAGATGATCTTGACGGAATATGACATCCAGTACACGACTCAAAAAGCAATCAAGGGAAGTGTATTGGCAGACCATTTGGCGCACCAGGCAGTGGACGATTACCAGTCGATGAACTTTGAATTTCCAGACGAGGATATCATGGTAGTGACTGATTGTGAAGTACCCGGACCGGATGAAGGACCTGAGGAAGGATCCTGATGGTCTATGCACTTTGATGGAGCCTCGAACGCTTTGGGTAATGGTATCGGCGCTGTGATCATATCCCCTAAAGGCACTCATACTCCACTTACTGCCCGACTATGTTTCAACTGCACCAACAATATGGCAGAGTATGAGGCATGTATCATGGGTCTTCAAGCTGCAATCGACCTAAGGATCAAGTTTCTGAGTGTCTTCGGAGATTCCGCTCTCCTGATCAATCAGGTCAAAGGCGAGTGGGATACGAAACACCCAAATCTTATTCCTTACAAGGAGTATGTGCTGACATTGCTTCCCCACTTCGAGGAGATAACCTTTGAACACTTCCCAAGGGAGGAGAACCAGTTAGAGGACGCGTTGGCTACGATGTCTTCTATGTTCAAAATCAAATGGGACAACGAGGCTCCCCGGATCATTATCTGGAAGTTGGACGAACCTTCACATTGCTGCGATCTCGAGACCGAAGAGGTAACAGAAAAACCCTGGTATCATGAAGTGAAGAGGTACCTTGAAGCTCAAGAATACCCCGAGGGTGCATCTGTTAATGACAAGAAGTTCCTGAGAAGGTTTGCGGCAAAGTTTTTCCTCAGCAATGGCATTCTCTACAAGCGAAACCATGATTCAACCTTACTGCGTTGTGTGGATAAGACTGAAGCAGAAAGGATCATGGCAGAGTTGCATGAAGGTACCTTCAGAACATATTCCAGTGGACATACCATGGCAAAGAAAATCCTTCGGGCAGGATATTTCTGGTCCACAATGGAAGCTGACTGTTACCAACATTCTCGGACATGTCATAAATGCCAGATCTATGCTGATAAGGTGCACATTCCTCCGGTTCCTCTGAATGTCTTGACAGCACCTTGGCATTTTGCAATGTGGGGCATTGACATGATCGGCAAAATCAGACCTACGGCATCCAACGGGCATCGATTCATCTTGGTAGCGATTGATTACTTCACAAAGTGGGTTGAAGCTGCTTCCTACGCTACCGTAACCAAGAACGTCGTGGCACGGTTCATCCGGCACAACCTGATCTGTCGATACGGTGTACCTGAGAGGATCATTACGGATAATGGTACCAATCTTAACAACAAAATGATCACAGAGCTCTGCGAGCAATTCAAGATATAGCACCACAACTCTTCTCCCTACCGGCCGAAGATGAATGGGGCTGTCGAAGCGGCAAATAAGAATATTAAGAAGATTGTGCAGAAGATGACAGTGACCTATAAAGATTGGCACAAAATGTTACCATTTGCTCTTCATGGGTACCGTACCTCAGCACGGACGTCAACAGGGGCAACTCCCTTTTCCTTGGTCTATGGCATGGAGGCAGTCTTGCCTATTGAAGTCCAGATGCCCTCTCTCCGAATAATGAAGGATGCAGGTTTGAACGAAGATGACTGGATCCAGACTCGACTTGATCAATTGAACCTAATTGACGAAAAGAGACTCACTGCTATTTGTTATGGTCAGACGTACCAAAAGCGGATGATCAGGGCATTTAACAAGAAGGTCAGACGACAAGAGTATCAAGTCAGAGATCTGGTAATCAAACGCATCATTCTTCCTCAAGGTGATCCCAGGGGCAAATGGACCCCTACGTACGAAGGGACATTTGTGGTTAAACATATCTTCTCAGGAGGAGCCATGATTCTAACCACCATGGATGGTGATGACCTTCCTCACCCCGCCAATGCAGACATAGTAAAAAGATACTACGCATGATTAAAGACCCTCTAGGTTGACACACCTAGGCAAAAATAAGGGCTTCCCGACGAACCAAAAGGGTTCGGGCAAAAATAAGGGACGAAATAAAAAAAATCTGTACACCCGGCAAGTCGAAAACCTGAAAAGGCGGCTTGGGCAAAAATGGGTATCCCGGTGGACTGAAAACCCGAAAGGGCGGTCCAGGCAAAAGTTAGGGATTAAAGTGTAATACTATGTCTCATTGGATCACCTTGCATCCAGAATTCGGCATCAACTATCGGGCTCAGATGACTCCAATCAATCAGCTTCATCTTCAACTAAGCAGCAAAGTGATGAGACGCTTGAAGACGTAAAGGCGATAGCAAAGTTGGAACCCAATGGGATTATTTTTCACATACCTGTTTTGTTTCCTTTTCACAAAATTGTATAAACTCTATTTTGCTCGGCGGCGTTCTCTTACTAGGACGTTAGCCTCCTGTACATAAAGCGTCTATTTACAGGCAAAACTTCAAAAAATCAATACAAATCCACTTTTCCAGACAAATTGCCAATTGTTTTTTTTTTCTGTTTTGTTTTGCAAAGAACATCCAATGTTCATTTTTGATATATGCATTTGACACTGATTGCTAACTCATAAATATTTGCATACGAAACAAAGGATTAATTATAAGTGACATCAGAAACAGGGGCAATAATAAGTTCTCTAAGCGAGCTAGTTGCTCTGTCCACCAAGGTACCAAGGTAGGTTCAGTTGAAGAACGTAACCAGGATACCTTCTCTCCCCACAGAGTAAGACCAGATTTCAGCAATACTCTCCTCAAGCAGAGTTCGGTTTCTCATCAGCCCTGAAAAGACACAGTATCTCCAGCAAGTCAGCGATACTCTCCCCAAGCCGAGTTAGTCTACTGTCAGCCTTAAGGAATTTGGGTATCCCCAGAAGATCTCAACATTCCCCAGCAGAGTATAGACATCCCTCAGCAGGCATCCCCAGCAGTCTTAATATAAGATTTGTTCCCCGGCGGAATACAGACACCCCAATGGAACCTTTCCCTAGTACAGTATGAAAAGTTTCCCCAGGAAAGTTAAAATCATCATCCCCAGTAGATTCTGGAAGCTTATCCCCAGTAGATTCTAGAAGCTTATCACCTGCAGAGTACATACGTCTCTCCCCGGCTTCATTCAAAGGTTATTTCCCCACCAGGGTATAATCAGGTTATCCTCAGCTAATAACCACAGAAAGATCGTCCTCGGCGAAGTTCTTCCTATCCCCAGCGGGGTTCATCAAATTCCCCAACATAACTTACCCGTGGAATCCCCAACGGAGCTCTCATCAAACCTCAGCGAAGTATCTCTTCCCACAGAGTAATTCCCCGCAGAGTAATCTCTCCAACAAGTTAATTCCCCAACGGAGTCACCTTCTCCTACCGGTTTATTCTTGCAACAGTCATCCCCAATGAAAACGAAGAACTCCATTCTTCAACATCAGCCCAGGATTCCACAAACTCCCGGCAGTCGTCAAGGATTTATTTTCCTAGGCAAAAATACATTCATACACCATGACGCATGCATATACGTATCATATCACACGATCTCATTTATTTTTGAGAACATCATGACATCATGCATCTCATACAACATGACGTTGCATACAACTGATGTTTTGCCTTTTCAGGAAAAGGTCAATCCAAAGATGATTACTATCAACTAGCGCAATTCCAGATTCGATACCTGTATCTAGCCAGGGCATATCTGTGAGTGATTGATTGTAGATTCGATACCTGTATCCAGCCAGGGCATATCTGCATGAAGAGTTTAGAGATCTGATTCCTGTATCCAGCCAGGGCACATCTGTAGACGACCAGTTCCAGATCCAATTCCTGTATCCAGCCAGGGCATATCTGTAGACGACATTTTCCAGATTCGATACCTGTATCTAGCCAGGGCATATCTGTGAGTGTTTGATTGTAGATTCGATACCTGTATCCAGCCAGGGCATATCTGCATGAAAAGTTTAGAGATTCGATACCTGTATCCAGCCAGGGCATATCTGTAGACGACAATTTCCAGATTCGAAACCTGTATCTAGCCAGGGCATGTCTGTGAGTGTTTGATTGTAGATTCGATACCTGTATCCAGCCAGGGCATATCTGCATGAAGAGTTTAGAGATTCGATGCTTGGATCCAGCCAGGGCATATCTGTAGACGACAATTTCCAGATTCAATTCCTGTATCCAGCCAGGGCATATCTGTGAGTATTTGATTGTGGATTCGATACCTGTATCTAGCCAGGGCACGTCTGTAAGCAACCTTTTGGAGCTCCGGATTCGATTCCTGTATCTAGCCAGGGCATATCCGTGAGCATTTGATTATAGATTCGATACTTGTATCTAGCCAGGGCATATCTGCATGAAGAGACTAAAAATCAACACCTGTAGCAGGCCAGGAAACCATCTTTCTTTCTCAAGTACACAAGTTCTCGCTAAGGAATCTCTTACGCGATCGATACCTTCGGATGACATCTTTAAGCCCATCTCCACAACTATACATTACACTTCCAAATGGCATCTATAAGCCCATTCCTGACAAGGTTCTGTCACGTCTCCATATGGCATCTATAAGCCCATCCTCCTATCCATCATCTTTCCAAATGGCATCTATAAGCTCATTCCCGACATCACATTGCTGATACTCCAGCATGCGAGTGCAAATTTCTGGGCACTTTAGTGTTCAATCATCTTCCACCTTCGGATTACGAAAGGCAAGCCTGCCAATCTAACTCTTCAGGTGCAAGAATATTGAACAGGGGCAACTGTTGTACCCAAAAATTTGCCCTCTCTTTCTTCAGGAAATCATCTTGGATTTTCAAGAGTCCCTCTGAAACAAATCCAAGTCCAGAATTGTCATTTTTGCCCAAGCAGACCATTTACAAGAGCAAGATGATCACACAAGCTCTAAAGACAACGCTCTTATCTTGAGAAAAAATTAAATTCTAAGTACTTGGAATTTTTCTCTAAAAATGAGTGTTTAAGAAGAAATCAGCGCTTCAGAACTTCTGGACCAAACTCCAGATAGAAACGGTCAGAAGTTGCAAGCTTGGCGCAGTCAGAAGTTGGCTCTTCAGCAGTTACATCAGCTCAATCAGAAGTTGTAAACGTGGTTCAATACGTAAGTCTCAGACAGAACATGACTCTTTCAGCAGTTACGCAAGCTCAGCCAGAATTTGCTAAAGGAATGCAAAAGAAGCAAGAAAGTCTGAAGGCTCTTTCAGAACATGCTGAAATCAGAAGATGAAAAGGTCAGAAGAGTGGGTGTTACACTGATACAGAATCTCTAAGCCCAGGAGGTCCAGAAGAAAATCCAAGGAACGTGTCAGAAAATCAGGAGAATCCCCAGAAATTGCTAAGACAACAGAAAGCCAAGACCAGAGCATGGTTTACGTTGTTCTTGGTGAAACAGAACTGCTGGTTCAAAGTTTGGTTTCCATTACCAGAATATTGGTGTTGATAAGTCTCATCACCATTTAATGCTCATTAATGCTCCCAACCACTCCTGAACATTCATCCAAGTAATCCCTTCAAGTGTGGCTTGGAAAGCGCCTTTATGCAGGTTCTGGCATGGATCTACACGCCACCGTCCACCTAAGAGGTCACTTCTCTCCAATCCACGCCTGTTGTTCCAGCCTAGGCTGAAAGGCTATCTGTTATCACAACTTCCCAGGAATTTCTTTCAAAAACAATAACTCAGCCTCTGTTGGCGCTTTAATGTTCAAGAAATCCAAGAGTTTTGCCTATAAATAGAGAATCAGTGTCCACTAAAAGGGGGCGTCCAAAGAAACAGAAAATTGCTAGAAGAGAAACAGAAATCTTTAGCAAGAAAGTGCTGTGAAACTCTGCCAAAATCTCCAGTGTTTCATAACTTTGAATTTCTTACCTTCAAACTTCATCAAATACCCAATTTTCTTTGTGAACTAAAGAACACCCTTTTCAACTTCTGACCCTATATACGCATACACCTTCACCTACCCTTTTCAAAAAGAACCTGTCCAGAATACCATCAGAGCCAAAAGCTAGCTCTCATCCACAAACTTTTCCAACAGCCAGGTAAGCACCTGCTGACCTTCATCACGCTGCTAAGCATCATCAGCTGTGCATGCTCAAATAAACATAATGTAAATATCATGTTGTTGTTGTTTGTGTTCTGAGGATTTTCATACCTCAGAACGTTCTGAGCCAGTGTAGAACCTGCCTGTGACCTTGTTGGTTCTGCCCTCTGAAACACTTTGACATTTGCTGGAGATGTTCCAAATATGTTTCCTGTTGTGTGGAATAATAACAAAATTGCAGATGTTCTGTTTAGTACAGGGAAAAGCCAAGTGCTGACTTTGACGTTAGCGCATCTGAAGCCTGTTTTGCTGTCAATAATATCATAACTTCTGAGAGTTATTGTCTTTCCAGCAGGATCAGAACTTCTGATTTCCCCACTAACAAACTTCTGTCTTGCAGCGCAGGGGGGGTCAGAACTTCTGATTTCCCCACTAACAGGTTTCTGTTTTGCATGTGCCAGAGTCAGAAGTTCTAACTTATACAGTTTAACCAAAAGGTTGATCATCTGGCAGCGGGTATGAGTCAGAACTTCTAATGACCTCTCAGCAGCACGCTGACTCCCTCTTTCTTTCTCTCTATCTTGTTTTTTTTTCTATTTTCTTTTTTGTCTATTTTTCTCGTTGAACCCCCCATGTACAAATGTGTATCCCCACTCCCTAATTGTTGTAATAGCGTAGGGTTTTTTATTTCCGCTTCTTATTGCTAGTAATTAGGATGTGTATGGCAAGATAAAATCAATGAAATAGAAAATCCTAATTCAAAGATAAACTCTTGTATGTAATAAAACACACTTGCACACTAACACCCCTAGGGTTACATCCACATGTTGCCTTTCAAAAAATGGGCCATGTTACGCACGCAAAGTATCTTGGTAAAACAAACAAAATCAAAAGATCATAGTCCCTCGATGACGCTTTCGAAAGCTGCCTTACAAAAATGATCTTAGTCCCTCAAAAGAAAAACTAAGATACTTTGCAACATTGCTATCATGGTCTATACGATGACCCACGCCCGTCCCGTTTACATCCTAAAACAAGGTTGTTCACCAAACGCAATGGTGAAACAACACTGTTAAAAGGGTTAAAAACACAAGAAAGATCTTTGAGTAAAACAGGGTAGACAACTCTTAGTTACTTGATCAAAAATCTTGCAAAACAATCCTTGCCATTTTTCAAACCACACATCACAACACACTTTCAAAAACAACTTTCAAAGAACATTGAAAACTTTTCAAAAAGATAAGTACACCTTTGTATACATTCAAACATGAATCATTACAAAGGTTGCCACAACAAATGGCCTCTTTTCAAAATATTTTCAAACCCACACACACAAAGCACCATTTCAAACAATTGAAAATGCAAGGCAAGTGATCTAAGCAAGTAACTAAGAGCCCATGGATAACCATGGATAGAAAGGGTTCTAATACCTTCCCTTTCTATAATCTACTCCCCGAACCCAAGAAAACATCTCAAAGGTTTTTTGCTGTGCTTTTTAACCTTTCCTTAGGATAAAATAAAAAGTCGGTGGCGACTCTTGCTTAACCGAAACATTTGCGAAAACAAACGCAAAACCTCAAGTCAGTTCTCCCACCGTATCACACACTGTTAGGGAATAAAGAGCAAGAAAAAGCAAAAAAGAAGAAGAAAAGAGTTGGGGTAGCTACACTGGAAGAAGGTTTGAGAATGAAGCTAGGAGAGTTCTTGAATTCCCCTCCACATCTGATGAGGGGACCAGTAAGGGAAAAGGAGCTGCATTACCTTCTGAGTCCGAGGCTAAAGAGGAAGAAGTTGAGGAAGATGAAGACTATTCAGAGCAGCAATATCCGCCAGCGGACGACAAATACAAAAACTTGGAGGATAGACTGGCAGCTATGGAGCTGCAAAGGGTTCCCGGGCTAGATTTTGAAGAATTGGGTTTGATTGTTGGGATTGTGATCCCTCCAAAGTTTAAAGTGCCAATTTTTGCAAAATATGACGGGCTGTCTTGCCCGAAGAAGCACCTGAGGTCATATGTCAGAAGAATTCAACCTCATACATCTGACAAAAATCTTTGGGTACACTTCTTTCAGGACAGTTTGTCCGGTACACAACTAGACTGGTTTTACCAGCTTGAGAGGTCAGAAGTGCATAACTGGGAAGACTTGGCAGCTGCCTTTTATCGCCAGTATCAATATAATGCTGACTTGGCGCCAACCCGTACTCAGTTACAAAGTATGGGGATGGCCTCAAATGAGGGATTCAAAGAATACACCCAGAAATGGCGCGACTTGGCTGGAAGAGTGCAGCCACCTCTTTCAGATAGGGAACTAGTCGATATGTTCTTGGGGACCCTATCTGGCCCGTTCTTCAACCATTTGATCGGGAGCTCTTCCGCAGGGTTCATTGAATTGATTTTGACTGGCGAACGGGTGGAAGCTGGTATTAAGAGTGGGAAGATTCAAAGGGATGCCTCTGCATCTACAACTGTTAAGAAATCATTTCCGGCCAAGAAGGAAGCAGTTGTTGTGTACTCTCAAAAAGGATCGGGAAGAACTGAGCGTCGGCCGACTGTGGGGGCCGTGATGATTCAAAATTCATCAAATGATCAGCCTCGTAACAATCAGTCCAGACCTAAATAGCAATGGGGAGAACAGCCACAACGATAGTTCACCCGCATCAATATGACGCCCGCACAAGTTCTTCCCCATTTTTTGAAGCTGAATCTCGCCAATATCAAAGAGGCACCAAAAAATGTGAATACAACTTCCCCGCATTATCATCCCAATGCTAAATGTGCCTATCATTCTAACAGCATCGGGCATGACACCAATGATTGCTGGGCGCTTAAGCATAAAATTCAAGACTTGATAGATGCAAAAGAGGTTGAGTTCGACGCTCCAGAGAAGCCGAATGTAATATCCGCTCCGATGCCAAAGAATGGTCGCAATGTCCATGCTATTGAAGAAGATTTGTATGTTGCTGCTGTTGATGATCTGGTAACTCCACTACTAACAATCAAGTTGAATCTATTGAAAGCTGGGATTTTCCCAGGTTGTAAAGAAGACTGCTACTGTTGTTCCTCCCTACCGATCGACTGTCCATTGCTGAAGATAGGCATCCAAGGCCTAATGGACAGCCAACAAATTCTTTTCGAAAAGATTCCTGCTACTCCAACCCCTACCGAAGATGTTTCAATAATCACCATTTCCACCAATCTTTACAAGGTCCCTAAAAAGCCTATTAAGATTACATCTGCTACGAAGATTGTTCCTCTGAAAATAACCATGCCTGGGCCTTTCCCCTACAAATCTGACAAATCGATACCGTGGAATTATGGTGGAGAAATCTACTACCACGGTGTTAAACAAGTTGAGATAACTGAAGAGAGCTCTGACGAAGAAAATGCCGACATTGGAAACATTGTCGGTACGAGTAAGATTACCCGAAGTGGGAGAATTTTCTCTCCAGAGATTGCCCCTCCAAAGGCAATCTTTGGACCCTCAATTATTCCCAAGGTTACTCCTGCACCGATAAAACTTTCTGCAAGAACTCTGTTGATTGAAGAAGCTGTTACTCCTATGGTTGTCCCTCCTACTTCTGCTGATAAGGGGAAAGGGATCCAATATGAGCTCGTCAGGACGAGGGCTCAACCATTGGTCATCCCCAAAACCTCTAAGAAAGAAATGGAGGAGATTCTGAAAATAATAAAGAAAAGTGATTATGACGTTGTAGAGCAAATGGGGCAGAGCCCCTCGAAGATCTCCATGCTAGCTTTGCTGCTTTGTTCGGAGGCTCATGCCAAAGCTTTGATAAGGTTTTTGAAGACAGCCCATGTGCCCCAGGAAACCTCAGCCGGTCAATTCCAAGATTGTGTAGCCAGCCTTACCGCAGACAACGGCCTGGGTTTCTCTGATGCTGACCTGACTCCGAAAGGAAGGAAGCACAATGACGTACTACATGTGTCAGTTGAATGCCGAGGAACTACTCTCGCCCATGTCTTGGTCGATACTAGTTCTTCTTTAAATGTGCTGCCTAAGAAGGCTCTCGACCGGTTGGATTGTGAAGGCTTGGAGCTGAAACCAAGTAATATCATTGTCAGGGCCTTTGACGGGTCTAAAAGAATGGTACATGGGGAGGTCAACATTCCCATAAAGGTAGGCACTGAAGTGTTCCATTCAACTTTCTATGTGATGGACATCCATCCGTCATACTCTTGCTTGCTAGGAAGACCATGGATACATAATGCTGGGGCAGTCACTTCCTCCCTACATCAGATGCTGAAATACCCTGTCAAAGGAAAAATCATAACTGTACACGGTGAAGAGGAATATATGATCAGTCACCTAAACTCCTTTCGGTATGTGGAAGTGGAGGGCGAATTCATTGAAACACCGTTCCAACACTTCGAGGAAATTGCTCCCGAGGTTGCGGTAGCAAAGGAAGTGGCTGAGGTACCCAAGCAGGTGGCCAGGATGGCATCTCCGAAAGATGCAAAGGCTGCAATGAAGGAGGGGAAGAGCTCAACATGGGGTCAGTTACCTGACTTTCCCCATAAGACAGACAAGTTTGGGTTGGGATTTACCGCTGCGGGGCAAAAAGCTATGCGTCGCTCAAAAATCGAAAGGACACCCATCAAGATTTCTCCTCATGGAATCAATGCTTTGGAAGACGAAGACGAAGAGGGTAACATTAAAGACTGGATCTTCCCAACCATCGAAGGAGGACTGCACAACTGGGAGGCGAAAGACTTCGTCCCCATTACTTTCATTAATCAGTAATTTATCTTTCGAACATTTCCTGTTGGTCTGTAATAATTACTTTTAAACAGTCTGCACACTATTTTTCACCTCATGCCTTGCCCGGGGCATGTAGGTCCATTTGTAAGGGTTTTGATTCTCTTCATATTCATATGCCATGTTTAATGATTCATTGGACGTTTTTCATTTATAAACTGCTGTGTTCATTTTCTTCCCTTTTTTCATTTTTGTTTGTTTAAGGATGGCTATCCCTTACACACACCCACACTCACAAATGCAGGTACCCATCCACTCTGGATTCTATGGGTGACTATTCTGCTGTATCCTTCAATAACTCTGAAGATTTGGTCAATCAGGCTGAGTGCAAAGACAACGAAGATTGTGAAGTGCCAGGGGAGTTAGCCAGGCTTCTACAGCAAGAAGAAAGGGCCATCTTGCCTCACGAAGAGTTGTTGGAAACTGTCAACTTAGGAACAGAGGAAGACCGGAAGGAAGTACAAGTGGGTGCCAATCTGGAACCAAGTGTCAAGGAGCGTTTGATACAGCTGTTGAATGAGTACGTTGAAATCTTTGCCTGGTCTTATGAAGACATTCCGGGTTTAGACACAGATATAGTGGTTCACCGTCTCCCTACAAGAGAGGATTATCCGCCGATCAAGCAAAAAGTCCGCCGAATGAGGCCCGACATGTCTGAGAAGATTAAAGCTGAAGTAATGAAGCAATTTAACGCTGGCTTCCTGGCTGTTACATCCTATCCACAATGGGTTGCTAACATCGTGCCAGTACCTAAAAAAGACGGCAAGGTCAGAATGTGTGTGGACTACTGGGATTTGAATAGGGCTAGCCCTAAAGATGATTTTCCGCTACCACATATCGACATTTTGATTGACAACACGACTCGGCACAAGGTGTTTTCCTTCATGGATGGATTCTCGGGCTACAACCAGATCAAAATGGCCCCCGAGGACATGGAGAAAACAACCTTTGTTACACAATGGGGTACCTTCTGCTACAAGGTGATGCCGTTCGGACTGAAGAACGCAGGGGCAACTTATCAGCGCGCCATGGTGGCTTTGTTTCATGATATGATACATCATGAGATCGAAGTATACGTAGACGACATGATAGCTCGATCACAAACAGAGGAGGAACACCTTGAACATTTGCAGAAGCTGTTTGCCAGGTTGAAGGAGTACAAACTCAGGCTGAATCCAAGTAAGTGCACTTTTGGAGTTAGGTCTGGTAAACTTCTAGGATTTATTGTCAGCAACAAAGGCATTGAGGTCGATCCAGCAAAAGTGAAAGCTATATAAGAGATGCCTGCCCCCCGTACTAAAAAGGAGGTTAGAGGGTTCTTGGGGCGCTTGAACTATATTGCCAGATTCATCTCTCATCTGACGTCTACCTATGAGCCAATTTTCAAACTATTGAAGAAAGATCAGGTAGTCGAATGGAACGACGATTGCCAAGCTGCTTTTGATAAGATCAAGGAGTATTTGCTAGAACCTCCTATTCTGATGCCACCCGTTGAAGGAAGTTCGCTGATCATGTATCTGACCGTTTTGGATAACTCAATGGGGTGCTGTGATACGGTGGGAGAACTGACTATGGGTTTGCGTTTGTTTTCGCAAATGTTTCGATTGAGCAAGAGTCGCCACCGACTTTTTATTTTATCCTAAGGAAAGGTTTAAAAAGCACAGCAAAAACCTTTGAGATTTTTCTTGGGTTCGGGGAGTAGATTATAGAAAGGGAAGGTATTAGCACCCTTTCTATCCATGGTTATCCATGGGCTCTTAGGTACTTGCTTAGATCAACTTGCCTTGGTTTTCAATTGTTTGAAATGGTGCTTTGTGTGTGGTTTTGAAAATGTTTTGAAAAAGATGCCTTGTCTAGGCTAACCTTGTAACAATTCTTTACTCGAATGTTTTACAAAAGGTGTTTGTCTTTTTGAAAAGATGTTTCAAGGTTTTTTTGAAAGTTGGTTTGGAAACTGTGATTTGAAAAATAGGCAAGTGTTTTTGTTTTTGCAAGTTGACAAGTACTTAAGAGCTATCTACCCTAAAGTTCTCAAAGATTATTGCTATGTTTTAACCCTTTTAACAATTTTGTTCCACCATTGCATTTGGTGGACAATCTTGTGTTAGGATGTGAAAGGGACGGGCGCGGGTCATCGATTAGACCATAATTGCAATGGTGCTAAGTATCTTTGGGCAATTTTCCTTTAAGGGACTTGATCATTTTTTAGGCAACTTTCGAAAGCGTCATCGAGGGACTATGATCATTTGATTTGTTTTGTTTTAGCCCAATGATACCTAACATGCAACATGGCCCATTATTGAAGGCAACAAGTGGAATACCCTAGGGGTGCAAGTGTGATAAGTGTTGTCCATTTTCATGCTTGATTATCTTGAAATTAGGTCAAACTATTTTGTTGTTTTTATTTGCATACAAATCCTAATTCTATCATGGTATATTTAGAAAGCATTAAAGTGCGAAAATTAAAGTTCCTAAGCTATTACAACACAATATGGGAAGGGGGGTACAGATGTTCAAATGGGGGGATTTAACAAGGAATTTAAACCTAGCTATTACATCAATTTGGAATTATTTACAAGATAATTGATTGCACAAATTAAATAGAAATAAAATAAAAATGCAAAATGTAAAAAAGGGTTTTTATATGTATGGAAAAAAGGTATTTTTTATGTCAAATAAAAAAAATAAAAAAAGTATTATTTTGGGAGCTTTTTTATGTTTAGGGCAAAACCCTAATTTTATTAAGTAAATGTATTAATTATTAATATATACAATATTTATTTATTATATACAAAAATAAAATGAAATGAAGTATATTTATAAAAAGAGGTATTTTTAATGTCAAATATTAAAAAAATAAAAAATGTATATATTTTTGTATTATTTACTAAATATTCTAATAAATATATATATATATTTGTATTAGTTTCTAAATATGTATTATATATACAAAAATAATAATATTTAATATTTATAAAAAAAAAGTGTATTTTATATGAAATATTTTCAGAAGATAAAATAAAAATAAAAATCAAAAATGAATGTGTTTACATTATTTTTTTAGTATTTTTAGTAAAAGGTATATCTATTTATTTATTTATACACAAATACCCATTCAAACAAATAAATGCCTAACAAAATCAAAAATGGTTTAAAAAATTATTTTTATATTTTTAATATCATGAGGAAAAATAAATGAGTCAGAATAAAAAAGAAAAGTAAAAAAAATCATGAAAATGAACATAATGGGCCTAGGGGGTGTGAAAGCAAAAACATGGTGTGAACAGAAATGTGAAACAAGGCCCAGCCCAGAAGTTTGTTGTCTTCAACCTTCAGACCAACAAATTCAAAAAACACGCGCCTCCTTTCTTCCATTGCAAGGTTCTGATTCTTTGACTTTTAATGAAAACTTACAACACAAAAAATGTCAAGCATCCTCTCACGAGTCCATACATATAAAGAACATGATTTAACTCTCAGAAATGAGAGAGAATTTCTTCTCCCCCAATTCCTAACCTAATTTTTATTCCAAGTTCAGACATGAAATTCTCTAAGCATACATAATATAAATGAAATCTAATCACATGGGCATGTTCAGGGCTATGAATGTGACATGTTTTCTTCACAAACATAAAGCTAACAATGCCTGGATAAAGAGATTCGAGTTCATGAACTTACCTGTTCAATTGAAGTTGTATCTGATGATTGAGGTACTTTCAGTGCAAGGTGATGATTGGTACAACTTCCTTGATGTCCAGGGATGCTATTCCAAGCTTTACTTTGTCTTGAAACCTCTTGAATCGTGCTATGGAACTTCAGCTGCAAAACAAGAAAATGAAAATGGTGAAGTGGCCTGGGAGTGTTACAGGTCGTGTTTGAGGTTTGGATTAGCTTCAAGGAATGTTGTGGGATGTGTTTGATAAGTTTTTAGCAAGAATGCATGGAAGGTTTGAGATATGGAACTCAAACTGCAGGGATGCCCTGTTTTGGACAGTTCAATGGTGATTCTGGGAATGGGGAGGTATTGGGGATGCTAGGCTCGTGTTTCAGCTTAGGATGGATGTTTAGAAAGTGTCCAAAGTATTTTCTTAAGCTTGTTTGTGCTGAGATGAAAGTTGTGTTATGATATGCTAGTTTCTTCTAACTTAAGCAAGAAAATGCAAGTTGGTCTTACAAGCTTGTGCAGGCCCCTCTAATGTGCTGCAACTATCCCCCTTGATCAGTGTGATATGCTTCTGAACTTGTGCCCAAAGATATGGCCTTGTACCTCTTGATTTTCAAACTTGACATAAAGTTCCACTTTTCAAAAATGGATAAATCACTTTTTCTAATTATGGCTTAATTTTGTATACAATGCTTAGACACACAAGATAAGACCTAAACATGAAGGATTGGCATAAAATTTATGAGTGAAAATGGGATTAGAGGCCTGTAATGTAGCCTGCACATGCTGAGTTTGAAAATGCATAAGTTATGAACATGGAAATGGCCTTGAATCAAAGTGACTTTTGCCCATATTGCCAAATTCGATTCTCCCTAACCATGAGGTTGTTTGATGAGTTCTTGGACATTTTGGAAATCTTGGAATGTGTACTACAATCCATCTTTGAAGTGAAACTTGAAATTCCAAGTGGAAGTGTGTGAAAAATGGTCTTGAAGTTAGGTAAAAATCCTGCCTAAAATAGGTCAAATTTTCCCAAAGTTAAGAATGGTTTGGTACCCTTGTTCCAAAAATTGTAACTTGAGATACAAGCTTCTTTTGGAAAAACTTTGTGAATCAAAGTTGTAGATTTTGCAATGGACTGCAACTTTCATGTTTTGACTTTTGCTTGAATCCAAATGAATCTTGGTGAGAAAGTGGGACAAAGTTAGGAAAAAATTAGGGTTTTTCATAACTTAGAAAAATTCTAAGTTATGAAAAATCCTCATTTCAAACCCTAATTTGCAATTCTTGATTTCTTGATGAACAAGTTTCATGTTTTGGCATGTTTTGATGAAAAATGAATCTTGACCCTTGATTTTGACCAAAAAGTCAAAGTTTGACGTTTCAGTATACAGTCAAAAATTGATCAATTGACTGGGAAATTCAACTGTCAATCTTGTGTATTTGGGATCTTTTTAACTTGTTGAGCATGTCAAGATAATTCCATGGGGTCCTTGAGTCCATATGTGAGCTTGGTTTGCCATTGTCTAGGTCAAACAGTCAAAAATTGCCTTTGTGCAGTCAAAACCCTAAAAATGACCATTTTGCCCTTTTGGTGATCTGATCAAATTTATTGTGGAATTGTGATCCAAACTTGATCGAATGGTCCATGTGAGTTCATAATGTTGATGTGGGTCAATTTTCATGAGGTTTGACTGTCAATTGACCACAGTTGACTTTTTCCCCAATACAATTGATTTCTAGGTCAACTGTCCAATTGACTGGGCAAAGTTTGGAATCAAGGCTTGAAACTTGGTGTGGATAAACTTGGGAGTCCAATATGAAGCATGAAAGTCATCTTAGGCAATTTAGGTCAAAACATCTTTGTGCAAACACAAACCCTAATTTGGGTCAACAGTGCAAGGAGAAGTCTTGAGCAGATGAAACCCTAACTGGATCTTTAGCTCCAAGGGCTTTGTAATGAGAAATCATGAGAAAAATGGGAGGGAAAATTTTGGGGTACAACAGTTGCCCCTGTTCAATCTTCTTGAACCCGAAGAGTTAGATTGGCGAGTTTGCCTTTCGCGACTCGAGGGTAAAAGGAGATTGGACACTAGAGTGCCCTTAAATTTGCACTCGTCAAAGCAATGGATGCGGGAATGGGCTTAGAGATGCCATTTGGAGATGGGATTAGAGATGCCATCGAGAAGAGTGACAGAAACTTGTCGGGGATGGGCTTAAAGATTCCATCTGGAATGAGTATCGGAAAGGTGTCCATGTTTTGGACCATCTCTGAACTGGGGTCTGAATAAGCAATAGATTGACATCCGTATCTGGAGGTACCCGTAAACTGTTTTCAGAGGTTGAGAAGAGTCTGAACAAGCGATAGCTTAACATCCGTTGTTGGGAAGAATCCATAAACTGTTTTCAGAAGTCTTGAGAAGAATCTGAACAAGCGATAGATTAACATCCGTCGTTGGGAAGAATCCGTAAACTATTTTCAGAAGTCTTGAGAAGAAACTGAACAAGTGATAGATTAACATCCGTTGTTGGGAAGAATCCGTAAACTGTTTTCAGAAATCTTTGAAGTTGAACCGGTGTAGGGCTTCCTGATGATGCGTTCGCGTAAAACTGCATCTGAATGAATCTGGAATAAGTATCAGAATGTCGCCGTGTCCGGGTCACATCTGAACTATTTCTGGATGAATCTCGGAAGATGACCTTTGTCTGTCGGCTGACCTTACCTGAAAAGGTAAAGGGTTAGTTGCATGCAATGTTATGATGCATGATGCAATGTATGTGACATCAATGTTTATAACATGAACGTGATGAATGCGCATGTAAGCTGATGAGCTATCTTGCTGAGGATAAATGAATCCTGGATGGCTGCAGATAAAAGAATCTTGACTGCTGCCGGGGAAAATAATTCCTTGGCTGCTGCTGTGGAGGGCAAGAATCTTCAATTGTTAAAAATGAGAAGTCTTGGGACCACTGTTGGGAAAATCAGAAGCTTGGGTTGTATGCCAAACTACCGGGGTCTTCCTGTTTTGAGGAGATCTGTGTAGGATTTCCTGATGATGCGTCCGTGTAAAACTGCATCGGTTTTTTGAACACTTTTGACATTCGAATGCCCCAAGTGGTGACGTAGATAATTTCCTGGCTTGTTACAGGTGTTGGTCTACAATCGGTCGTTCACAGATGTTTTCCTGGCTTGTTACAGGTGTTGATCTGGAACTAGTCGTCAATAGATATGCCCTGGCTGGATACAGGAATCGAATCTGGAAATAGTCGTCAACAGATATGCCCTGGCTGGATACAGGAATCGAATCTGGAAATAGTCGTCAACAGATATGCCCTGGCTGGATACAGGAATCGAATCCTCAAACTCTTCAGACGTGCCCTGGCTAGATACAGTAATCGAGTCTGGAAATGTGATAGTTAACAGATATGCCCTGGCTAGATACAGGAATCAAATCTGGAAATGTGATAGTTAACAGATATGCCCTGGCTGGATACAGGAATCGAATCTTCAAACTCTTCAGACGTGCCCTGGCTAGATACAGGAATCGAGTCTGGAAATGTGATAGTTAACAGATATGCCCTGGCTGGATACAGGAATCGAATCTTCAAACTCTTCAGACGTGCCCTGGCTAGATACAGGAATCAAGTCTGGAAATGTGATAGTTGATTTGTTGAACACTTTTGACATTCGAATGCCCCAAGTGGTGATGAAGGAGTCTTGAATCAGATTACTCTGCATATTGAGAGATTTCTTGAAATCTTGACTGGACTGCCCCAGGTTAACTAGACTTTGAAAGATCTGTTGAAACCTTGACTGGACTGCCCCAGGTTAATTGGATTTTGAAAAGATCTGTTGGACCTTGACTGGACTGCCCCAGGTTAATTGGATGGTGCTATGTCATGCCCCTTGTTGATAGGAGATTTTGTAATGGAAGTGTCGTCCTTTTGAAGTGATTTTGCTCACTGAGAGAGTTTTCGTTCCTCCGAACATTCGCTGTATGAATTTCTTTGCTGTCAAACAAAAAGCCAAATGCAGACAGTGATTTTCAAGTAATGCAAAGTTTATGTTTGTCTCGAAGTTTTGAAAAATGTGTTTTTTAGCAGAAAACTTTTTTATAAGACAGATCAATCACAAGATTTAGAGCAAAGCCTTACAGGAGTCAGGATACCTTTTGTAACAGTATGCTTTCGAACTAACCCATGCTTCAATTAGGAATTTTGAAGGGTTGTAACGTGGCTTGGTTCACGGTTTTAGAAACAAAGGATAAATGCTCAAAGTATATTTGTACCCACCCGCTCTTCGTGATGTTCTTCATACCTAAGCTCAGTTAATTGTGCGTCATACTCTGTTTTGAGTTTGGAACGACTTTTGGGCGATGGTTCACCAGTTGAATTTGGGGAGACAGTCATCATCTCCTTTTTCTTTTTCAACATTTTTCATGTTGTTGAGGGTTTTGTAATGACCTCACTATTTTGATTTTGATTTGTTATCCCTAACTTTTGCCTGACTGTTCCCGTTTTTCGAGATTACAGTCAGCGGTATGCCCCAGCTTTCTTAAGCCTCCTTTACAGGTTTTGGCTTGGTGGGCTTTTCTCTTTTGAGAGATTGACTGTCTACGTGATGGGGGACCACCCTTGTCTTTTGATTCCCAAGTAATGCCTTCCCTTTTTTTTTGACGTCGTTCGTTGTATTACGAACTGAGAGTTTGCGACTTCAATGCGCGTTTCTCTTGAATTAACCGAAATACTACCCTGCCCCGAGTTTATATCAAAGGTTTTGATTGTTTAGAACAGAAAACTCCTACTTCTTTGGCTCGAAGGGGTTGACTAGGGATTATCTTCCTTATGACTCCAGTGTTTGGGAATTGAAAGAAATGCCTGTACATCATCAGCAAGGTCTGTTCAAAAGCATACTGTATGAGATTATGGTATTGTTTCGTCATCCTCCCTCTAAAGGCTTGCAGCTTTTTATCAAGAGTCAGATATCATAAAGAAAAGCATAAGAGTAGTGAAACGCATGGATGAATTCAAGACAAACATATGCAATGCATTAATGAAAATAGAGTTTAACATCAACAGATAATTGTTTGACAGCAAAAGAAATTACAACTTTGAAAATTCAAAATGAAGCAGAAAGTCTTTCAGCTTGAGCTTTGTCACTTCAGGTGGAGAACCCTTTAACGGAAGATTTTCATCTCGCCGTCTGGCATGAATTCCAGCACTCCAATGTCGATCAGATCTTGAACCTTGTTCTTCAAGGCCCAACAGTCGTTGGTGTCGTGTCCCGGGCTGTAGGAGTGGTAAACACAGAATGCGTCGGGACGATAGTTAGGAGAGGAGGTACTGAGCTTCTGAGGAGGATCCCTTAAGGTAAGCAGGTTGACCTCCAACAGGCGCTTCAGTATGAAGAATGATGGTATCTCAGTCTCCGTGAACTGTCTTCCCGACGTTTCTTGCTTACGCCGATTACCCCTTTGACGCTGGCGAGGTTGTTGATGGGCTTGTGACCCTGAAGCAAGCGAAGGAGCTTTCCCCTTGTCTTCTTGAGTGAATGGAGGCTGAGCGGTGACTTGCTCTTCAACCTCAGATGTTTGCCCCAGTTGGTTGTTTGGAAGCAGTTGGCGGACAAGAACTCTGAGTTCCTCTTGTCTTTGAGATAGGTCTTGGATGAGATCCATCTGGCCCACCAACTGTCCCATCACTTGGGTCCTCAAGGTTGTCAGATCAAACTGCAGCTCCGCAAGCTGATCACTCCTGGTATTGTTGGAATTCTCCAAGCCCTTTGTGAGGAGAGCCTTCATTTCTTCTTGCCCCAGAGACAAGTTCAGGAACATTTCCTGCAGCTGAGCAGTCTGGTCTTGGATGTCTTTGACAGACCTTTCTAGAGCCATCTCTTACTGAAATAAACAGCAGGAGAGTAAGGAAACCTGAAAAAGGAAAGATTGTTAAGATGCAATGCATGATATGCGGATGCATGTTTTCAAAGATCTCTTGGGGTAAACACAAGAAAATGTTAGAGGTTAAACTTTGCTCTTGGATTAGAGAACTTTGCACCGGTGGATGTCCTTCCACGAGAATCAAACTCACCATGTCAAGTGGGTCATAGCCACTGATTCAAGTTGTTGCACTTGATCTTTGTTTGGAGAACTGTGCACTGGTGGATGTTTTTCCACGAGAATCAAGCTCACCATGTCAAGTGGGTCATAGCCACTGATTCAAGTTGTTGCACTTGATCTTTGTTTGGAGAACTGTGCACTGGTGGATGTCTTTCCACGAGAATCAAGCTCACCATGTCGAGTGGGTCATAGCCACTGATTCAAGTTGTTGCACTTGAACTTTGATGGCGTTTGCTTAGAGGAGGAAACCTCTTGCCCTTTGGTAGACGTCTGGTTCAACGTAACCCTGCATCAAAAGAACCCTCGAGATCTTTGAAATGGTTATTGAAAATGATATGGTATGATGTCATGATGTTATGTACATGCATGCACAAGCGAGTAAGTGTATATTCAGGCAATCATATTCACACAAAGCAAACAAGCCCTTAGGTTTAGGCTTGCATGGGGTTTAGGTAAGTACCCTCTTGAAGTTAGTTGGCTCATCCTGTCCTAAAATAGAAACCGGGTTCTAAGGAGCTCAATATCATTGGATTGTCTTATGTGTTCATTGTTTCAGTTTAGCCACTTACTGGCGACCAAAATATTCCAAGAAAACAACCCTCAAATGAGTGTAGTATCGAGTATCTACCAACTTCGGACTGCACCAAAGTCGGTCATCTCACTACCCCTAAAAAGGCTAAGATGGTCAATTAAGGTTCTAAGAGTTCGTTAGTGCTTTACGACATCACTCAGCGGTCCCGTACTCTCCTTGACTGAACTCAAGGGTTACCGGTACTCACAAATATGTCACACTAACATAGCTTACTGCTTCAACCATGTCGGTATACCCCGCACAGTTCCCTCACAGTTTTTGCTATTTACCTAAAAAGGTGCCCCAAATCCGGGCGTAGGATTTACAACTGACCCAAACAAGAACCCAAAAGATAAAGCAAATCAAGTCAATCAAAGCAAGAAAGTAAAGGTGATCTAAACCCTAAGGTAACCCCACTTTTAAGTATTATCCCCAGCAAAGTCGCCAGTTCTGTGATACGGTGGGAGAACTGACTATGGGTTTGCGTTTGTTTTCGCAAATGTTTCGGTTGAGCAAGAGTCGCCACCGACTTTTTATTTTATCCTAAGGAAAGGTTTAAAAAGCACAGCAAAAACCTTTGAGATTTTTCTTGGGTTCGGGGAGTAGATTATAGAAAGGGAAGGTATTAGCACCCTTTGTATCCATGGTTATCCATGGGCTCTTAGGTACTTGCTTAGATCAACTTGCCTTGGTTTTCAATTGTTTGAAATGGTGCTTTGTGTGTGGTTTTGAAAATGTTTTGAAAAAGATGCCTTGTCTAGGCTAACCTTGTAACAATTCTTTACTCGAATGTTTTACAAAAGGTGTTTGTCTTTTTGAAAAGATGTTTCAAGGTTTTTTTGAAAGTTGGTTTGGAAACTGTGATTTGAAAAATAGGCAAGTGTTTTTGTTTTTGCAAGTTGACAAGTACTTAAGAGCTATCTACCCTAAAGTTCTCAAAGATTATTGCTATGTTTTAACCCTTTTAACAATTTTGTTCCACCATTGCATTTGGTGGACAATCTTGTGTTAGGATGTGAAAGGGACGGGCGCGGGTCATCGATTAGACCATAATTGCAATGGTGCTAAGTATCTTTGGGCAATTTTCCTTTAAGGGACTTGATCATTTTTTTAGGCAACTTTCGAAAGCGTCATCGAGGGACTATGATCATTTGATTTGTTTTGTTTTAGCCCAATGATACCTAACATGCAACATGGCCCATTATTGAAGGCAACAAGTGGAATACCCTAGGGGTGCAAGTGTGATAAGTGTTGTCCATTTTCATGCTTGATTATCTTGAAATTAGGTCAAACTATTTTGTTGTTTTTATTTGCATACAAATCCTAATTCTATCATGGTATATTTAGAAAGCATTAAAGTGCGAAAATTAAAGTTCCTAAGCTATTACAACACAATATGGGAAGGGGGGTACAGATGTTCAAATGGGGGGATTTAACAAGGAATTTAAACCTAGCTATTACATCAATTTGGAATTATTTACAAGATAATTGATTGCACAAATTAAATAGAAATAAAATAAATATGCAAAATGTAAAAAAAGGTTTTTATATGTATGGAAAAAAGGTATTTTTTATGTCAAATAAACAAAATTAAAAAAGTATTATTTTGGGAGCTTTTTTATGTTTAGGGCAAAACCCTAATTTTATTAAGTAAATGTATTAATTATTAATATATACAATATTTATTTATTATATACAAAAATAAAATGAAATGAAGTATATTTATAAAAAGAGGTATTTTTAATGTCAAATATTAAAAAAATAAAAAATGTATATATTTTTGTATTATTTACTAAATATTCTAATAAATATATATATATATATATATATATATATATATATATATATATATATATATATATATATATATATATATATATATATATATATATATATATATATATATATATATATATATATATATATATATATATATATATATATATATATATATATATATATATATATATATATATATATATATATATATATATATATATATATATATATATATATATATATATATATTAGTTTCTAAATATGTATTATATATACAAAAATAATAATATTTAATATTTATAAAAAAAAAGTGTATTTTATATGAAATATTTTCAGAAGATAAAATAAAAATAAAAATAAAAAATGAATGTGTTTACATTATTTTTTTAGTATTTTTAGTAAAAGGTATATCTATTTATTTATTTATACACAAATACCCATTCAAACAAATAAATGCCTACCAAAATCAAAAATGGTTTAAAAAATTATTTTTATATTTTTAATATCATGAGGAAAAATAAATGAGTCAGAATAAAAAAGAAAAGTAAAAAAAATCATGAAAATGAACATAATGGGCCTAGGGGGTGTGAAAGCAAAAACATGGTGTGAACAGAAATGTGAAACAAGGCCCAGCCCAGAAGTTTGTTGTCTTCAACCTTCAGACCAACAAATTCAAAAAACACGCGCCTCCTTTCTTCCATTGCAAGGTTCTGATTCTTTGACTTTTAATGAAAACTTACAACACAAAAAATGTCAAGCATCCTCTCACGAGTCCATACATATAAAGAACATGATTTAATTCTCAGAAATGAGAGAGAATTTCTTCTCCCCCAATTCCTAACCTAATTTTTATTCCAAGTTCAGACATGAAATTCTCTAAGCATACATAATATAAATGAAATCTAATCACATGGGCATGTTCAGGGCTATGAATGTGACATGTTTTCTTCACAAACCTAAAGCTAACAATGCCTGGATAAAGAGATTCGAGTTCATGAACTTACCTGTTCAGTTGAAGTTGTATCTGATGATTGAGGTACTTTCAGTGCAAGGTGATGATTGGTACAGCTTCCTTGATGTCCAGGGATGCTATTCCAAACTTTACTTTGTCTTGAAACCTCTTGAATCGTGCTATGGAACTTCAGCTGCAAAACAAGAAAATGAAAATGGTGAAGTGGCCTGGGAGTGTTACAGGTCGTGTTTGAGGTTTGGATTAGCTTCAAGGAATGTTGTGGGATGTGTTTGACAAGTTTTTAGCAAGAATGCATGGAAGGTTTGAGTTATGGAACTCAAACTGCAGGGATGCCCTGTTTTGGACAGTTCAATGGTGATTCTGGGAATGGGGAGGTATTGGGGATGCTAGGCTCGTGTTTCAGCTTAGGATGGATGTTTAGAAAGTGTCCAAAGTATTTTCTTAAGCTTGTTTGTGCTGAGATGAAAGTTGTGTTATGATATGCTAGTTTCTTCTAACTTAAGCAAGAAAATGCAAGTTGGTCTTACAAGCTTGTGCAAGCCCCTCTAATGTGCTGCAACTATCCCCCTTGATCAGTGTGATATGCTTCTGAACTTGTGCCCAAAGATATGGCCTTGTACCTCTTGATTTTCAAACTTGACATAAAGTTCCACTTTTCAAAAAGGGATAAATCACTTTTTCTAATTATGGCTTAATTTTGTATACAATGCTTAGACACACAAGATAAGAACTAAACATGAAGGATTGGCATTAAATTTATGAGTGCAAATGGGATTAGAGGCCTGTAATGTAGCCTGCACATGCTGAGTTTGAAAATGCATAAGTTATGAACATGGAAATGGCCTTGAATCAAAGTGACTTTTGCCCATATTGCCAAATTCGGTTCTCCCTAACCATGAGGTTGTTTTATGAGTTCTTGGACATTTTGGAAAGCTTGGAATGTGTACTACAATCCATCTTTGAAGTTCAACTTGAAATTCCAAGTGGAAGTGTGTGAAAATCGTCTTGAAGTTAGGTAAAAATCCTGCCTAAAATAGGTCAAATTTTCCCTAAGTTAAGAATGGTTTGGTACCCTTGTTCCAAAAATTGTAACTTGAGCTACAATCTTCTTTTGGGAAAACTTTGTGAATCAAAGTTGTAGATTTTGCAATGGACTACAACTTTCATGTTTTGACTTTTGCTTGAATCCAAATGAATCTTGGTGAGAAAGTGGGACAAAGTTAGGAAAAAATTAGGGTTTTTCATAACTTAGAAAAATTCTAAGTTATGAAAAATCCTCATTTCAAACCCTAATTTGCAATTCTTGATTTCTTGATGAACAAGTTTCATGTTTTGGCATGTTTTGATGAAAAATGAATCTTGACCCTTGATTTTGACCAAAAAGTCAAAGTTTGACTTTTCAGTATACAGTCAAAAATTGATCAATTGACTGGGAAATTCAACTGTCAATCTTGTGTATTTGGGATCTTTTGAACTTGTTGAGCATGTCAAGATAATTCCATGGGGTCCTTGAGTCCATATGTGAGCTTGGTTTTCCATTGGCTAGGTCAAACAGTCAAAAATTGCCTTTGTGCAGTCAAAACCCTAAAAATGACCATTTTGCCCTTTTGGTGATCTGATCAAATTTCTTGTGGAATTGTGATCCAAACTTGATCAAATGGTCCATGTGAGTTCATAATGTTGATGTGGGTCAATTTTCATGAGGTTTGACTGTCAATTGACCACAGTTGACTTTTTCCCCAATACAGTTGATTTCTAGGTCAACTGTCCAATTGACTGGGCAAAGTTTGGAATTAAGGCTTGAAACTTGGTGTGGATAAACTTGGGAGTCCAATATGAAGCATGAAAGTCATCTTAGTCAATTTAGGTCAAAACATCTTTGTGCAAACACAAACCCTAATTTGGGTCAACAATGCAAGGAGAAGTCTTGAGCAGATGAAACCCTAACTGGATCTTGAGCTCCAAGGGCTTTGTAATGAGAAATGATGAGAAAAATGGGAGGGCAAATTTTGGGGTACAACAGGTGCGTATTGGGGCAGCATGACGAGTCTGGTCGAAAAGAGCATGCCATTTATTACCTTAGCAAAAAGTTTACCGACTGTGAGACTCGCTACTCACTGCTTGAGAAAACTTGCTGCGCTTTGGTATGGGCTGCTCACCGACTAAGATAGTATATGTTGACTCATACCACTCTGTTGATTTCCAAAATGGATCCTATCAAGTATATCTTCGAGAAGCCTGCTTTATCTGGAAGAATCGCTAGATGGCAAATGATCCTGACTGAGTATGACATCCAGTATACTACCCAAAAAGCTATAAAGGGAAGTGTACTAGCTGACCATCTAGCTCATCAAGCTATCGAAGATTATCAATCCACGAGATTCGACTTCCCGGACGAGGACATCATGACAATGGATAACATTGAAGGTAACAGACCATATGACGGACCTAAAAATGGATCCCGATGGACCCTGTACTTTGATGGTGCTTCAAATGCGCTTGGAAACGGTATCAGTGCGGTACTCATTTCCTCGGAAGGTTGCCATACACCTTTCACAACCCGACTTTGTTTCAGCTGTACCAACAACATGGCCGAATATGAAGCTTGCATCTTTGGTCTCAAGGCTGCTATAGACTTGGGAATTAAATCTTTGATCGTATTTGGGGACTCGGCTTTGGTTATCAGTCAAATCAAAGGAGAGTGGGATACCAAGAATCCTAATCTTATCCCATACAAAGAACATGTCCTGACATTGTTGCCTCATTTCGAGCAGATCAACTTCAAGCATTTCCCGCGAGAAGAAAATCAGCTAGTAGATGCTCTGGCAATAATGTCCTCCATGTTTAAACTTAACTGGGATAACGAGGCTCCCCAAATCACCATCGAGCGAATGGATGAACCTGCGCATTGTCATGAGATTAATACCGAAGAAGTAGTGGAACAACCCTGGTTTCACGAAATCAAAAGGTATCTCCAGACTAGAGAATATCTTGAAGGAGCTTCCGTCAATGACAAAAAGTTCTTAAGGAAATTTGCAGCCAAGTTCTTCCTGAGCAATGGCATCCTTTATAAGCGCAGCCATGATTGTGTTTTACTCCGATGTGTAGACAAAGTTGAAGCAGAGTTGATCATGAATGAGATACACAGCGGCACATTTGGCACCCACTTGAGTGGACATACGATGGCTAAGAAGATTCTAAGGGCAGGCTATTACTGGTCTACCATGGAAGCTGACTGCCATCAACATTCCCGTACTTGCCACAAATGTCAAGTCTACGCTGACAAGATTCATATTCCTCCTGTTCCTCTCAACATTTTGACAGCTCCTTGGCCATTCGCAATGTGGGGCATTGACATGATTGGAGAGATCAAGCCCACGACATCTAATGGACATCGCTTCATCCTGGTCGCCATTGACTATTTTACCAAATGGGTCGAAGCAGCTTCCTTCGCCTCTGTTACAAAAAATGTGGTTGCCCGCTTCATCAAGCAGAATCTCATATGCCGGTATGGTGTCCCCGACAGGATCATCACAGAAAACTGTACAAATCTGAATAATACTATGATCACCGCTCTATGCGAATAGTTCAAGATTTATCATCACAATTCATCTCCCTATCGGCCGAAGATGAATGGTGTTGTTGAAGCTGCGAACAAAAACATCAAGAAGATCATTCAGAAAATGACAGTTACCTATAAGGACTGGCATGAGATGTTGTCGTTTGCTCTGCATGGATACCGTACCACGGCACGTACTTCAATAGGGGCAACCCCATTTTCTTTAGTATATGGCATGGAAGCTGTCCTACCCATGGAAGTTCAGATACCTTCTTTAAGGATTATGAAGGACGCTGGTTTAAATGAAGACGATTGGATTCAGACCCGACTTGATCAACTCAATTTGATTGATGAGAAGCGACTCACTGCTGTTTGCCATGGTCAGACGTACCAAAAACGGATGATCAAGGCTTTCAACAAGAAAGTCAGACGTCAAGTATACCAAGTCAGAGATCTTGTAATCAAGCGGATTATCTTGCCGCAAAGTGATCCCAGGGGAAAATGGACTCCTACTTACGAAGGACCGTTTGTGATCAAGAACATATTTTCCGGTGGTGCAATGATTCTGACCACCATGGACGGCGACGATTTACCGCACCCTGCGAATGCAGACATAGTCAAAAGATACTACGCATGAAACAACCCGACAAGTCGAAGACCCGAAAGGGTGACTTGGGAAAAAATGGGTATCCCGGTGAACCGAAAACCCGAAAGGGCGGTTCAGGCAAAAATTAGGGATAAAACAAAAAAAAATGTACACCCGGCAAGTCGAAAACCCGAAAGGGCGGCTTGGGCAAAAAGGGGTTTCCCGGTGGATTGAAAACTCGAAAGGGCGGTCCAGGCAAAAGTTAGGGAATTAAAGCGTATGACTATGTCTCGTCGGATCACTTTAAAGAACAATCTCTTCATCAACAAGCTCCAAGCTTCTGATCAATCCAATCATCGGCGGACGAAGCATTGAATGGACAAGATATTCAGAGTTGTGAAGGCTATAGCAGAATGGGGATCCCATGGAATTGTTTCACATAACCATCTTTCTTTTGTATAAATTTTTCAATTTTTTACGACAACATCCTCTTACTAGGATGTCTGTCTCCCTTGTACAAAGATACTCATAAAAAGTTAATACAAATACTTTTCCAAACACATAAATTTGCTTTGTCTTCCTTTTTGCTTTTCTACACTTATGTTTTATTTGAGAAACGTCCAATGTTTTGTTAAATAGGCATATGCATTTGAACATAATCATCTCCTTACAAATCAAGAAAGATGATTACTGATAGGTTGAAGGTACGGATAGATATCTTGATGCCCTTTCAGAAGGAATCCCCAACAGAATTAAACTCCAGATTCCTCAACAAAGGTTAAAATCCAGGACTTAGTTCCCCAAACAGAGCTAAGCTTCAGAATCCTCAGCAGAACAAAAGTTTTCGCAAAAAAACGGATTTCCCTAGCCAGAGAGCCTTCCAGAACTCAATTCCCCTTTGAGTTAAGTTTCAGTATCCCCAGTGGAGCCTTAAAAATCTGAAAATCCTATCCCTAGCGGAGCTAAAACTTCCAACTATCAATTCCCAGCGGAACCGGACTAGTGAACCTTCTCCCCACAGAGACACTTCCTGTCAGATTGAAGATTCTCAATTTTTACTTCTCCAGCTTAAGCCTACCAGGTTCTGGACTCCCCAGTAGAGATCATCAGAATTCTCATTCCCTACAAGTCACCGAGGAGTTCCAATCTCCAGCAGTGGTCCTAAGATCCCTCAACAATTGAAGATCTTGTTCCCCCAACAGTCAACAAGGATGTCTCATCTTCAGCAATCAAAATATTCTTGCAATCCCCTGCAGCAGTCGAGGATTCACTTTCCTCGGCAGCAGTCAAGATTCTATTATCTCCGGCTATCCAGGATTCATCTATCCCCAGCAAGATAGCTCATCAGCTTACATACGCATTCATTACATTCATATCATGAACATTGATATACACATATTTCATCATACATTTCATGCAACATAGCTTTGTGTTTAGCTAATATTTTGTCCTTTTCAGGATAAGAATAAAAGGCTATCATTAACAATTATCCAAGATGCAGTTTTACACGGACTCATCATCAGGAAACCCTACACCGGTTCCTTCTCCTTTCCAAGACTTCTGAAAACAGTTTACGGGTTCTCCAGACACGGATGTTAACCTATCGCTTGTTCAGATTCTTCAACTTCTGAAAACAGTTTACGGATTATCCAAACACAGATGTTAATCTATCGCTTGTTCAGACTCAACTTTTGAAAACAGTTTACGGACGCTTCCCAACATGGATGCTGCTCTATTGCTTATTCAACTTCAAGACCTCTGAAAACAGTTTACGGGTTCTCCAGACACGGATGTTAACCTATCGCTTGTTCAGATTCTTCAACTTCTGAAAACAGTTTACGGATTCTCCAAACACGGATGTTAATCTATCGCTTGTTCAGACTCAACTTTTGAAAACAGTTTACAGATGCTTCCCAACATGGATGCTGCTCTATTGCTTATTCAACTTCAAGACCTCTGAAAATAGTTTACGGGTTCTCCAGACACGGATGTTAACCTATCGCTTGTTCAGATTCTTCAACTTCTGAAAACAGTTTACAGATTCTCCAAACACGGATGTTAATCTATCGCTTGTTCAGACTCAACTTTTGAAAACAGTTTACGGACGCTTCTCAACATGGATGCTGCTCTATTGCTTATTCAACTTCAAGACCTCTGAAAACAGTTTACAGATTCTCCAAACACGGATGTTAATCTATCGCTTGTTCAGGTGCGAGACCTCTGAAAACAGTTTACAGACGCTTCCCCAACACGGATGTCAATCTATTGCTTATTCAGACCCCCAGTTCAGAGATATTCCAAAACATGGATACCTTTCTGATACTCACTCACTCATCAACAACATACAGTTCAACAAGCATTCCAGATGGCATCTTTAAGCCCATCCCCGACAAGATTCTATCACATCTCCAGATGGCATCTTCAAGCCCATCTCCAAATGGCATCTTTAAGCCCATTCCCGCACCCATGCTTTGACGAGTGCAAATTTACGGGCACTCTAGTGTCCAATCTCCGTTTACCTTCGAGACGCGAAAGACAAACTTGCCAATCTAACTCTTCAGGTTCAAGAAGATTGAACAGGGGAAACTTTTGTACCCCAAAATTTTCCCTCTCTTTTCATCAACATTTTTCTCATCACAAGACTCTTGGAGCTCAAGATCAAGTTAGGGTTTGCTCTACTCAAGACCCCTCCTTGCACTGTTGACCCAAATTAGGGTTTGAGTTTGCACAAAGATGTTTTGACCTAAAATGCCCAAAGTGACTTTCATGCTTCATGTTGGACTCACAAGTTTATCCATACCAAGTTTCAAGCCTTGATTCCAATCTTTGCCCAGTCAATTGGACAGTTGACCTAGAAATCAGCTGTATTGGGGAAAAAGTCAATTGTGGCCAATTGACAGTCAAACCTCATGATTTTTGACCCACATCAACATAATGAACTCATATGAACCATTTGGTCAAGTTTGGATCACAATTCCACAAGAAATTTGATCAGATCACCAAAAGGGCAAAATGGTCATTTTTAGGGTTTTGACTGCACAAAGGCAATTTTTGACTGTTTGACCTAACCAATGGCAAACCAAGTTCACATATGGACTCAAGGACTCAATGGCATTGTCTTGACACATTCAACAAGTTCAAAAGATCTCAAATGCATAGGATTGACAGATGAATTTTCCAGTCAACTGATCAAAATTTGACTATATACTGAAAAGTCAAACTTTGACTTTTTGATCAAAATCAAGTGTCAAGATTCATTTTTCATCAAAACATGTCAAATTATGAAACTTGTTCATCAAGAAATTCAAATTTGCAAATTAGGGTTTAAAATGAGAAAATTTCATAACTTAGAATTTTTCTAAGTTATGAAACTTCCTTATTTTTTCCTAACTTTGTCCCATTTTTTCACCAAGATGAAAATGGATTCAAATTAAACTTGAAACATGAAAGTTGTAGTCCATTGAAAAATCTATAACTTTGATTCACAAAGTTTTCTCAAAGGAAGCTTGTATCTCAAATTATGATTTTTCGAACAATGGTGCAAAACATTTTTAACTTAGAGAAATTTTGACCTATTCTAGGCAGGATTTTTGACCAACTTCATGATCATTTTTCACATGCTTCCACTTGGAGTTTCAATTTTCATTACAAAGATGGATTGTAGCACACATTCCAAGCTTTCCAAATTGTCCAAGAACTCATCAAACACCCTTGTGGTTAGAGAGAATCGAATTTGCAAAGTTGGGCAAAATTCACTTTTGTTCATGGCCAAAGCTTGTTCATAACATTGGCATTTTCAAGTCAGCGGGGTTTGTGATAGTTTGAAGGCCTCTAAACCTCTTCACACTCAATAATTAAAGGCCTAACCTTTGTGTTCAAGCATTGTTTTATGCATTTAGTCATTACACAAAGAATTAATCTTTAAATGGAAAAAGTAAATTTGCCATTTTTGAAAAGATGCACTTTATGTCAAATACCATATCCAAGAGGCATGGGCCAGATCTTTGAAGCTAGCATTTGTACACAAATCCCTCTGATCAAGAACAAAAGATGCAGCATACATAGAGGGTGGTACAGGCCTGTGTTGGAACTTACACTATCCTTGCTTACATTAGAAGAAAACTTGACAAACTCATACAAACTCTCACTTCCTGTAAACACCAGTAAAAACAAAGTTTGCAAACATTTTCCAGACATCAAACCAAGCCTAAAGAACGACTGAACCACCTCCCAAACCTCCTCATTCACAAAAACACCATCTTGCTGCAGAAACAGAGCAAGTTCTGCAACTTGACTTCCACAAACATTTCCACTCGTGCATTTTGGCTAAAAAGAGTTCAAACATGTTCCATATCATCCACTGAAGCTATCCCAAGCATTGAACTCAAGCTGTAACACCCATAACCACGTTTGCCATTTTTATTTTCAAGTTGTGCAGGTTGACTTCCATAGCACGATTCAGTTGATTTTAAAGCAAGCTAGGAGTTGGAGAAGCATCCTTGGACTTCAGGAAAGTTGTACAAAAGCTCAAAATCCATTGGAAGTTGCTACATTGTTCTGTTCAAGTCAAGCTGAAACAGGTAAAAACATGAACTTCTATCTCTCTATCTAGGCATGATTAAGCTTAGGTTTGTGAAGAAAACATGTTCTACTCATAGCCCTGAAGCCATCCATGTATTTACTTTTCATTTATATTATGCGTGCTGTGAGAATTTTGGCCATGAACATTGAAGAAAAATTAGGTCAGAAATTGGGGATGAAGAAATTCTCCCTGGATTCTTAGAGTTAGGTCAAGTGTTTTATATGTATGAATTCGTCTCTTGATGCTCTATAATGTTTGTGTTATGAGTTTTTGTTAAAAGTCAAAGAATCAGGAGTTTGGATGAAGCATGGAACGCGCGTGTTTTTCTGTTTGAACATTGGTGGAGGTTGAAGACAAAGTTGGCTTGGGCTGGGCCTGAGTCAGCTTGCTGCTTGCACCCCCTTTTCCAATTTACACCCCCCTGACCCATTATGTGATATTTTATTCATTTTTGATTTTTTCTTTTTGATTCTGACTTATTATTTTTTTGCTCAAATATAAAAAATATCAAAAATATTTTTCCATGCATTTTTGCATTTATTTGCCATTTATTTGTTTTGTTTAGCATATATATGTAAATAAATATATATACTTTTTATTTAAAACCCTAGAAAATAATACAAAAATAAATATTTTTTTTAGTTATTATTTTTTGTTTACATTTTGAAAACATTTTCTAAAAATATACATTTTTGTAAATAATTAATATTTTATTTTGGTATATATATTTAGTATATTTAATATATAATATAAATATTTGTATATTTTATTAGATATTTAGGACAAAAATATAGAAATAATACATTTTTATTTTTATTAATATATGACATTAAAAAAATACTTTTTTTACAATATACTTCTTTTTTTATTTTTGTATAAATTAATATATAATATTGTATAATATTAATAAATAAATACTATTTATTTAACAAACTAGGGTTTTGCCCTAAACCATAAAAATATTCAAAATTTGACTTTTTTATTTTTGTTTATATTTCACATTGAAAAATACTTTCACATACATAAAAAATCCTTTTTATGCATAATACATTTTGCATATTTATTATATTTGTTTAAACATTATACAATTAAGTATTTGTATATTCGATATGGATGTAATAGTTTAGATTTAATTTCTTGCCAAATATCCCCCCATTCAAACATTTGTACCCCCATCCCCATAATTATGTTGTAATAATTTAGGACTTTAAATTTCCGCATTTAAAAGCTTTCAAATTATGCCATGATAGACTTAGGGTTTGTATGCAAATCAAATAACAAATAGCTCGACTAATGCAAAGACAAAAATGCATGAAAATGGATAACACCAAGCACACTTGCACCCCTAGGGTTACTCCACTTGTTGCCTTCAAAAATGGGCCATGTTGCATGTTGAGTATCTTTGACAAAACAAAAACAAATCAAATGATCATAGTCCCTCGATGACGCTTTCTCAAGTTGCCTAAAAAATGATCAAGTCCCTTAAAGAGAAAAATTGCCAAAGACACTTGGCACTATTGCATTCATGGTCTAAACGATGACCCGCCCCCGTCCCGTTAACATCCTAATACAAGATTGTCCACCAAATACAATGGTGGAACAATACTGTTAAAAGGGTTAAAACATAGGAAAGATCTTTGAGAAATTTAGGGGTAGACAACTCTTAGTTACTTGATCAAACTTGCAAAACACACTTGCCTACTTTCAAACACACTCCACAACACAATTTCAAAACAAACTTTCAAAAAACATTGAAACATCTTTTCAAAAAGACAAACACCTTTGTAAAACATTCGAGTAAAGAATTTTTACAATGGTTGCCCAGACAAGGCATCTTTTTCAAAACATTTTCAAAACCACACACACAAAGCACCATTTCAAACAATTGAAAGCACCATTTCAAAAATTGAAAATGCAAGGCAAGTGATCTAAGCAAGTAACTAAGAGCCCATGGATAACCATGGATAGAAAGGGTGCTAATACCTTCCCTCTCTATAATCTACTCCCCGAACCCATGAAAACATCTCAAAGGTTTTTCCTGTGCTTTTTAACCTTTCCTTAGGATAAAATAAAAAGTCGGTGGTGACTCTTGCTAAACCGAAACATTTGTGAATACAAACACAAAACACCAAGTCAGTTCTCCCACCGTATCACACCAGTCAACCTAGCGGGTCTTTAATCATGCGTAGTATCTTTTTACTATGTCTGTGTTGACGGGGTGAGGAAGGTTGTCACTGTCCATGGTGGTTAGAATCATCGCTCCTCCTGAGAAGATGTTCTTAACCACAAATGGCCCTTCGTACGTAGGGGTCCATTTGCCCCTGGGATCACCTTGAGGTAGAATGATGCGCTTGATTACCAGGTCCCCGACTTGATACTCTTGTCGTCTGAATTTCTTGTTAAATGCCTTGATCATCCATTTTTGGTACGTCTGACCATGACAAATAGCAATGAGTCTCTTTTCGTCGATTAGGTTCAATTTATCAAGCCGGGTCTGGATCCAGTCGTCTTCACTTAAACCCGTATCCTTCATGATCCGGAGAGAGGGTATCTGAACTTCAATGGGCAAGACTGCCTCCATGCCATATACCAAGGAATAGGGTGTTGCCCCTGTTGACGTCCGTGCTGAGGTACGGTACCCATGAAGAGCAAATGGTAACATCTCGTGCTAGTCTTTGTAGGTCACTGTCATCTTCTGCACAATCTTCTTAATGTTCTTATTAGCTGCTTCTATAGCCCCATTCATCTTCGGCCGGTATGGAGAAGAGTTGTGGTGTTGTATCTTGAATTGCTCACAGAGCTCAGTGATCATCTTGTTGTTCAGATTGGTACCATTATCCGTAATGATCCTCACTGGTACACCGTATCGACAGATCAGGTTATGCCGAATGAACCGTGCCACGACATTCTTGGTTACAGTAGCAAAGGAAGCTGCTTCAACCAACTTCGTAAAGTAATCAATCGCTACCAGGATGAAACGATTCCCATTGGATGTTGTAGGTCTGATCTCGCCGATCATATCAATGCCCCACATTGCAAAAGGCCAAGGTGCTGTCAAGACGTTCAAAGGAACCGGAGGAATGTGCACTTTATCAGCATAGACCTGGCACTTGTGACATGTCCGAGAATGCTGATAACAGTTGGCTTCCATTGTGGACTAGTAATATCCTGCCCGAAGGATTTTCTTTGCCATGGTATGTCCACTGGAATGAGTTCCGAGGGTACCTTCATGCAGCTCTGCCATGATCCTTTCTGCTTCAATCTTATCCACACAACGCAGTAAGGTTGAATCATGGTTTCGTTTGTAAAGAATGCCATTGCTGATGAAGAAATTTGTCGCGAATCTTCTCAGAAACTTCTTGTCATTAACAGATGCACCCTCGGGGTATTCTTGAGCTTCAAGGTACCTCTTCACTTCATGATACCAAGGCTTTTCTGTTACCTCTTCGGTCTCAAGATCACAGCAATGTGCAGGTTCATCCAATTTCCAAATAATGATCCGGGGAGCCTCGTTGTCCCATTTGACTTTGAACATAGAAGACATCGTAGCTAGCGCGTCCGCCAACTGATTCTCCTCTCTTGGGAAGTGTTCAAAGGTTATTTCCTCGAAGTGGGGAAGCAACGTCAACACATACTCCTTGTAAGGAATAAGATTTGGGTGTTTCGTATCCCACCCGCCTTTGATCTGACTGATCACGAGAGCGGAATCTCCGAAGACACTCAGAAACTTGATCCTTAGGTCAATTGCAACTCGAAGACCCATGATGCATGCTTCATACTCCGCCATGTTGTTGGTGCAGTTGAAACATAGTCGGGCGGTAAGTGGAGTATGTGAGCCTTTAGGAGATATGATCACAGCGCCAATGCCATTACCCAAAGCGTTTGAGGCTCCATCAAAGTGCATAGACCATCAGGATCCTTCCTCAGGTCCAGGTATCTCGCAATCAGTTACTACCATGATATTCTCGTCTGGAAATTCAAAGTTCATAGACTGGTAATCATCCACTGCCTGATGTGCCAAATGGTCTGCCAACACACTTCCCTTGATTGCTTTTTGAGTCGTGTACTGGATGTCATATTCAGTCAAGATCATCTTCCATCTTGCTATTCTTCCGGACAAGGAAGGCTTTTCGAAGATATACTTGATTGGATCCATCTTTGAAATCAACAGAGTAGTGTGAGTCAACATATACTGTCTTAGCTGGCGAGCAGCCCATGCCAAAGCGCAGCAAGTTTTCTCGAGCAATGAGTATCGGGTCTCACAGTCGGTAAACTTTTTGCTAAGGTAATAAATAGCATGCTCTTTTCGGCCAGACTCGTTATGCTGCCCAGCACACACCCCATTGAATTGTCAAGTACTGTCAAGTATAAGATTATAGGTCTCCCTTCAACCGGTGGCATAAGAATGGGTGGCTCTTGGAGATACTCTTTGATTCTTTCGAAAGCGGCCTGACATTTATCGTTCCAACGTACTACTTGATCTTTCTTCAGTAGCTTGAAGATTGGTTCACAAGTAGCAGTTAGGTGCGAGATGAATCAGGCAATGTAGTTCAGTCGTCCTAGAAAGCCTCTGACTTCTTTCTCTGTCTTGGGAGCTGGCATCTCTTGTATGGCTTTCACTTTGGCGGGGTCTACTTGAATACCTTTGTCGCTTACAACGAAACCTAGTAGTTTTCCAGATCTCACCCCGAAGGTGCACTTGTTCGGGTTTAATCTCAGCTTGTACAACTTCAACCGGTCAAACAGCTTCTATAGATGGTCAAGGTGTTCCTCCTCAGTTTGGGATCTTGCAATCATATTGTTGACGTATACTTCAATCTCATGATGGATAATATCATGAAATAGAGCAACTATGGCACGCTGATATGTTGCCCCAGCATTTTTCAACCCAAAAGGCATGACCTTGTAGCAAAAGGTACCCCACTGAGTAACAAAAGTGGTCTTCTCCATGTCTTCGGGAGCCATCTTTATCTGATTATAACCGGAGAAACCGTCCATGAAGGAGAATACCTTATGCTGAGCAGTGTTGTCAACCAGAACGTCGATGTGAGGCAGAGGGAAGTCATCCTTAGGGCTCGCCCTATTCAAATCCCTGTAGTCAACACACATTCGGACCTTACCATCTTTCTTCGGTACTGGAACCACATTGGCGACCCACTGAGGGTAAGAAGTTACTGCTAGAAAACTGGCGTCAAATTGTTTCATAACCTCAACCTTGATTTTCTCGGACATCTCTGGGCGCATACGGCGAACCTTCTGTTTTATGGGAGGGCAGTCTTCCTTGGTAGGCAGGCGATGAACCACAATGTCAGTATCCAACCCAGGCATATCTTCGTAAGACCAGGAAAAGATTTCCACGTAGTCATGCAGCATCTGAATCAACCGTTGTTTCATACTAAGCTCCAGATTTGCACCGATCTTGACTTCCTTTTTGTCTGTCTCAGTACCCAGATTCATTGTTTCCACTGGCTCTTCATGTGGCTGAATGGCCCTCTCTTCCTGAAGTAGCAGTCTTGCAAGCTCACCCGGCACTTCGCAATCATCTTCACCTTCGTCTTCGGCTAAGTTGATCGGATTTTCAAATTCATAACTGGTGGTAGCAGAGTCGTTACCAATGAGATCCAGAGTGGATTGAGACCTGTATATGTGAGTGTGTGTAAATAGCTGTTTTGCAATATATAATAAAGAAAGACAAGGAGCGCAAGATTTGAAATGCAAAAAACGTCCAATGCTTTTATTAATGATATATGAAAATGGCACACAAAAGCCCTCACAAATGAAGCCATGGTGCCCCGGGTAAGACACCGGGCCATAAAGTTTCACAATATTGTCTGTTACAAATTCAAAACAAGGAGTTCATTACTGGGTAACAAAAGTAATAGGGACGAAGTCCTTTGCTGTCTAGTTGTTTGGTCCGCCGTTGGTCGTAGGGTAGATTCAGCTATCGAATTTAGACTCCTCCACGTCATCTTCGATGGCATTTACTCCCGAGTTGCTGATGAACACAGGAGTCTTCCAATCCTTGCACTACGAACAACCCTTTGAGCTTCTGCAGTGAAACCCAAACCAAACTTGTTAGTCTTCTGAGTGAAATCAGGAAGTCGGCCCCAGTTTGCATACTCACCCTTCTCAATAACAGCCCGGGCATCCTTTAAGGAAGCCATCTTCAAAGGAGAATCTTCAACCACAGTCTCAACTGATTCCAGTGTCTAAGGAACCTCTTCAAAGTGTTGAAATAGGGTCTCAATGAACTCCCCATTCATCTCTATGTACCGGAACGAGTTGAGGTGTCTGACCATGTACTCTTCCTCCCCTTGAACTATCACGATCTTTCCTTTGACTGGGTACTTCAGCTTTTGATGGAGTGTGGAGGTCACAGCTCCAGCTTTGTGGATCCATGGACGACCCAGCAAACAAGAATAAGATGGTTGAATGTCCATCACGTAGAATGTCGAATTGAAGACCTGAGAACCAACTTTAATTGGAATATCGACTTCACCATGCACCATCCTTTTAGACCCATCAAAGGCCCACACAACAATGTTACTTGGCTTTAGCTCCAACCCTTTGCAATCCAACCTGTCTAGAGCTTTCTTGGGCAAGACGTTCAATGAGGAACCAGTGTCAACCAACACATGTGCAAGAGTAGTGCCCCTGCATTCAATGGAGACATGCAGGGCATTATTATGGTTCTTCCCTTTAGAAGTCAGATCAGTGTCGGAGAAACCCAAACCATTATCAGCAGTTAAGTTGGCCACACAATTGGTAAACTGATCAGCTGATGTCTCTTGTGGCACGTGGGCCATCTTCAGGAAGGTAATCAGAGCCTTGGCATGGGTCTCTGAACACAACAACAGTGATAACATAGAAATCTTGGATGGGGTTTGCCCCAGTTGCTCAACTACATTATAATCACTCTTCTTAATAATCTTCAGAATCTCTTCCATCTCCTGTTTGGAAGCTTCAACAGTGGTTGTCTTTGGCGCCTCCGTCTGGGCAGGCATATCAGTGGTGATCCCTTTGCCCCGAGCGTCAGATGACTCGGCGACAGGGGTAGAATTAAGAACTTGATCAGGAATGGCATTAGGAACACTTGCAGGTGTGATGATAATAGGTCTTCGGACAGTTGGTGGCGCAATATCAGGTGAGAAAAGTCTACCACTGCGGGTGACTTTAGCAGGCCCGGTAATATTGCTGATGCCGATATTAGTATCAAACTCTTGCTTAACTCCAAGAACATAAACATCTGCCCTATAGTGCCACGGGACAGCTTTGTCAGAGGTGTAGGGAATAGGCCCCGGAACAGTGATGATTATGGGTGCAATCTTCTGAACAGGCGTAATTCTGACAGGCTTCCTCGAGGGAGCCTTGGGAGAATTGTTGAAAATGGTAATAATGGAAACTTCTTCAGTAGGGGTGGCAGGAACAACAATCTTCTCAAACATGATCTCCTTGTTATCCATCAGGTTTTGGATGCCTGACTTCAAAGATGGGCAACCAGTAGGTGAAACGGAACACAGATGGCAACCTTCACCACATCCCGGAAATAAACCGGCTAGCAACAGGTTCCCCTTGACGGTCATCAGCGGGGTAACAATATCATCTACAGAGACTACAAACAAGTCTTCCTCTACATCATTTACTCCATTTTTGGGCATGGGAGCAGTCACAACATTAGGCCTCTCGGGCGCCTCGAACTCAATCTCCTTTGCATCGATTAGGTCCTGAACCTTATTCTTCAAAGCCCAACTGTTGTACCCCAAAATTTGCCCTCCCATATTCTTCAAGGTTTATCAAGAATCATCTCCAAATGGTTCAAGATTTGCTCAAGGATTAGACAGTCAAACACCTCCTAAGCCAGCTGAAATTAGGGTTTTGGTTCTTTCAAGGAATTTGGAGTTTTCAATGGTTCAATAAAGTCTCATAGGCCTATATACATTCTCAAGCACCTACATACCAAGTTTCAAGACTCACAGTATCAATTTGCACAGTCAAAAGCCTCATTTGATCCACAGTCAACTACAGGGGCAAAATGGTCATTTTGCAGTCAAAAGTCAGAATTTTTGGTCAACATATTATTTTGAGTCCACAATCATCATTTGATCAAGTCTTGATCATGATTCCACAAGAATGACTCAAAAATCATCAAAGATGCAAAAGTTACTATTTTTGGACCGCAGAAAACTCAACTGTATCTTGACCAGGGCATAACTTTTTCATGGTTCATCAGAAAAATTCCATACAATGCTAATTTTGAAGGGGATGACATTTCCTACAATCCATCTTCACATTCCAAGTTCAAGAAATGCTCTCACAAAAAGTTATCAATTTCTACATTATAGGTCAAATTCAAAAGTCAACAAAAATGCACTTTAAGTCAAAGACCATAACTTTATATTGGTAAAGCCAAATGACATGGGACCAAAGGAATTGGTTAGAGGACTTCAAGACCTTTCCAAAATGTCCAAGAACATGTTCATATGATCAAAATTAAGCAAGATATGCATTGGAGAAGTTGGGAAATTTTTATGAATTTGCAAAAGTCAACTTTGCTCAAAACACTTTGTTTTTGCTAATGGGCCTCAAATTTCTTCTTGAAACTTTATCCATGGCCTATTCACGACCCATCAAGCTTAATTGAATTATTTTCTTATTTTTTATTAATTAATTGGATTTTTAATCAATATTAATTCATTTAATTAATTTAAATTGTAGGAAAATATAAAGATATGGTTTTTCAATCTTTTTGTGAAGCAAGAATGACCTAAAAAGGCTGGCAATTTCGTGCACCAAGTCAAAGATGCAATATCTCCAAATTTGGCAACTTTTTCCAATCATGAAGATTCAAAAATATATGATTTCCAATCAAATATTTAAATCATCATTCCATGGATTTTTGCTCAAAATTCTGACATAATCTCATTCTCCTATAAATATACAAGCTAACCCTGATCATGCACACGTGAAAAAGCTGCAGGAAAAAGCCATTGCAATTCAAGAAAATTGGAAAAAACTCAAAACTGACTTTTTCATTCTAGCACGATTCAAAGGCTTTTGTGGATTCTAATACCTTGCAGGAGTTCTCAGGGACGTTTTGCAATCAAAACCAAGCATTGAAGCTCAAAGAATCATCAAGAACAGAGTCACGGTTTGCGTTTTATTTTGAGAATCATACAGCTTAATTCATGCATCATTAACATGATTTTATGTTTGATTTGTGTTGCTAGGGACTGTACAAAGCTAATGGTATAGCTCAATTGAATTATAACGCCATAAATCACAGAATGCCATTGACGAATTTTAGGGTTCATAAGCTTTCAAATTAGGGCTTTGCAATCCAGGAAAAATTAGGCCTCATAAGATATATGATTGAACTCGTTGAGACCAGACGAATCCAAAGCAACCCTCGCGAAACATTTATGTAAATCACAGGGCTAATCGCTATTTTTCCTTATTGCAGTTTGTGGGGGTTAAAAACCCCCGCTATCTAACATTGTTTTTACAGGTTCAACGAGGAAGATGATGATGTGTTGATACATAATTGGTCAGTTCAAAAAAGGCGCGCGTGTTTTTGTTGTTTACAGCTTAGGGATTAATTTCCCCATATAATAATTGCCCTTTATCTTATTGATGACTAAAGCGTGGTGGTGCAGTGGTTGAACGATTGGCCAATGATCATTGGGACCTGGGTTCGAATCCCATGTCCCCCTAAAACACTTATATTATTTTTCTTAACATAGTTGTGTGCAGAATTCCAAAAGAGGTCTACCATGTACTTCGTCTTTCCAAGCGCCAGATGTCTACATGCACAAATCCAGTGGTCAGAGGTGAATGATCACCATACTCCCAGTCAACACGCACCCTGGAGAAGCCAGAAAGTCAAAAGGGCTTGATGTTAATGGGCCACCAATTTCCAGAATTACCTCCTAAATGGGCCAACACCCTCCCTGGTTTCTTTTTATTCTTTTATTTTTTTTCCATTTAATTATTTTACTTTTAATAATTATTATTACTATTATTTAGTTAACTCACAAGTTAATTATTTTCATGATAAATTCAGAAAAATATAATATTTTTATTATTATTATTTATTAATTTCACCTTTAATTTATTATTTTTGTAAATAAATACTAACATAGATTAATTTAGTTAATTAGGGCAATTTTAACTTTTTGTTTCACAATGAATGAAATCCATGTAGAATTAGGTTAATTAATATATTTAACTATTTTATTTTATTTTCATTAAAAACATAAAAAACTTAAAAAACCTTTCTTTTAATTAATTAATTAGTTTTAGGATTAATTTAATTAAATGCAAAATAACCAAAAATTCATTCTTTTCTCAAAAAGGATCAAAACCCTAAGGACTTCTCCGATGCAATTTTATTTCGCGCATATTATTTTTGATCATATTTATGTATTTGCTCCGAGGAAGTAATAGCGTTAATTAGGACTTTTTATCGCTTTCTTTATTTTTTCGCATTTATTTTCCAAGGGTTTGTTTTTGGCGATGTAAATACCCGACGCCTTGTAATAGCGTAGATTTACTTTACGCAATTTACTTTCCGCAACTATTAAATGCTAGATGTATGTTAATTAGGCTATGCATGACAAGACTTGTATGAAATTAAAATCAACCCGTAGCTCACCATAACATGTACAAAGATAACTTAACTGAATCCTGACACACTCGCACATGCCACTCCTAGGGTACGCCTCACTTGGTTGCCTCGACGTGGTCATTGAGTATAGGGTGTTCTAGAGGTCGCCCTCCTGTCTAAAGATCCAAGTTGCCTCGAAATGGTTGCCTCGGATAAAAAAGGATCTAGGACATTTGGGTTACCGCTAAGGCGTCCTACTATTGCTTTGGTGACCACATGTCCCTATAATCGAATTGACCCGAAAAACTCCAACGACGGTGCTACCTACTTCTCAATAGTGGGATAGCACTTCCTAAAGGACATTTACACAACTTAATTTCTTTTGAGTAGGTAGAGGTTCTAAGGTACTTACTCTTTCAAAACAAAAAATACTTTTCGCACTTACACTATTCTGACAAAAGTTTTTCAAACAAACACTTCATACACTCTTGAGGACTGATACAAGAGTTAAAATGAAGTTTTCAAACAAACTTTTTCAAAACCCACAAACACAAGAAAAGCAAACATTTTTGAAAACATAGTGAGCAAGTACCTAAGAGCCCGTGGATAACCACGGATAGAAAGGGTGCTAACACCTTCCCTTTCTATAATCTACCTCCCGAACCGAGAAACATCTCAAAAAGGAATTTTGCTGTGCTTTTGTCCTTTCCTTGTTGGAGAAAATAAAAGATGGTGGCGACTCTTGCTTACCGCGACATTTCGCGAACCAGCATTCCAAAACAGTCAGTTCTATTTCCACCGATCACTGAACTGGCGACTCTGCTGGGGACAATAATAAGTGAGGTGTACCTTAGGATTAGATCATTCTATGTTTTCAATTGTATGCCTTAAATGCTTTATATTTGTGGGCTTGTATCGGAGTTTCATAGATCCTAACCTGGATCTGGGGAATACCCTTTAGGGAAGTAGCAATAAACTGTGAGGGACCTGTCTGGCGTAGACCGACACGGGTGAAGCAGTAGCTACATTGGTGTGACACCTTGGTCTGTACCGATATCCCTTGTGTTGGAACGAGGAGAATATGGGTCTTCTGAGGAGTCATTAAGCACCAACTGACCTTAGAACCTCAAATTGACCCAACTTGGCCATAGAACAGTAGCAGTATGCTACACTCATTGAGGCTAAACTCTCGCGATGGTTCCGGCTGCAAGAAAAGGTTGCGAAGCTGGAGTTATGACCGATTGAGGGTAGTCAGTGATATTGAGATCCTCTAGAACCCGGTTACTATTTCTAGGACAGGTCTTAACCAACTGAAACTGAAAGAGGGTAGTACTTAAACTTCATGCTGGCCTGAAATCTAAGGGCTCTTGTGTGACTTGTGTGCCTTACCATGCTTGCCTTTGTGAATACTTGTGGTGTGCCTTTATCATGACATCATACCATCATAACATTGCATGCATCCTTCATAAGGACTAACCCATTTCAAAGACAAGAGGGTTTCATCTTTGCTCTGTTTTGCAGGACATTATGATGCCCATGCAAAGGAATACCATCCGGCTCAACTTTGTTCAACCACCTGATTTGCTTAAAGAATTGGTTGATAGGATTCCAAACACTACTTCCTTCATCAAGAGGCATGGTTCTCTTCTCGGTTTAGTCACTTCAAAGTGGGACCAACAATTGATGAGCGTCCTGACCCAGTTTTATGATCCGCTATACCATTGCTTCACCTTTCAAGACTTCCAGCTGGTCCCTACCCTGGAAGAATTCACTGATTTGCTTGGTATCCCTGTTTTGGAACAAACTCCATTCACCGGTTGGGAAAAGACTCTTAGGCCTGAGGAGATTTCTGCAGCCCTTCCCTTGACCAAAGAAGAGGTAATGGCTAACTGGGAGACTAGAAGTGGAGTTAAGGGCTTTTTGGCTAAGTTTCTGATTGGCAAAGCTAATAGTTTCTAGAATGACTTAGACTTCAGGGCATACGAAGACATCCTGGCTCTCTTAATCTATGGTCTAGCATTGTGTTGTACCCCAAAATTTGCCCTCCCATATTCTTCAAGAATTGCCAAGTCAAAGCCTCAAAATCTCCCCAAGGGTTGCACAGTTCAAGGGTTTCCTAAACAGTCAAAATTAGGGTTTTTGTTCTGATCAAGAAAATGAAGTTTCCAAGGGTCCAATCAAGTCCCACATGCCTATAAATATGGTCAAGTATCCTCATATCAAGTTTCAAGACTTTCAGCACAAAATTGCACAGTCAAAAAACCTAATTGCACTACAGTCAACTGTAGGGGCAAAATGGTCATTTGACAGTCAAAAGTCCAAATTTTTGGTAAACATCTCATTTTGAAGCCACAAAAATCATTTGATCAATGCTTGATCATGATTCTCAAAGCTTGGCTCAAAAATCATCAAGATGCAAAAGTTTCCTTATTTGGACAATTGAAAAAGTCAACTGTAAATTGACCAGGGCATAACTTTCACATGGATTATCAGAAAAATTCCATCCAAAGCTCATTTTGAAGAGAAAGACATTTCCTACAACTCCTCTTCACACTTAAAGTCCAAGAAATGCTCTCACAAAAAGTTATCAATTTCAACATTATAGGTCATTTTCAAAAGTCAACAAAAAGGGACTTTAGGTCAAAGGCCATAACTTGAGATTGGTAAATCAAAATGACATGGGACAAAAGGAATTGGTTAGAGGACTCAAAGACCTTTTTAAAATGTCCAAGAACATGAGCAAAGCTTAAAAATTGAGCAAGTTATGCCTTGTGGAAGTTGGGAAATTTTTGGATATTTTGAAAAGTCAACATTGATTCAAATGACCTAAAATTGCTAATGGGCCTCTTTTTCTTCCACAATTCATCATCCAAGGCATGCACACGACCATTTGGCCCAAAGGGAAGTTTTTTATTATTTTTATTTATTTATTTGAATTTTTTATTACATTTAATTCATTTAAACTAAATAAAATATGAAAAAATACTAAACTAATGAAATAAAATCTTTTGGTGCAGAAAATATTCTCATTGGACACTCAAAATTCGTGCATGATCAATTAGGGAAGGATTGGATATGATTGAGAGCAAATGTGCATGAAAAGATTTGAAAATATCATGGCTAAAAAATCAAATATTACATTCATCAATTCATGGATTTTGGACCTATTTTATTTGACCTAATCATTCCATACATAAGCTGGATCAAAACCCTTGTGCTCATTGACTCTAAGCTGCGCAGAAAAGCATACACAAACTTGAAATTTTTGCTTGAAAATCCAAATCTGAAAACCAGGTTAGAGGACGATTCCAGGCAAAAGACTTGTGCCATCACCTTCCTGAAGCTTCAAGGAAGGATTTCCAATCGAATTCAATCATCCCAACACCCAGAATTGGTATACAGAAATCAAGTTTTCCCATATTTTTTTCAAAATCGTATTTCAAGATTTAGACATTTTCATGGCATTTTGATTGTGTATTCATACTGAGTAATGTATTCTGAAGCTAACCATATGGATTAATTGTATTTTTATACACTATATGCAAATATGCCATTGTTGTTTATTAGGGTTCATGAAGCTCCGAATTGGGGGTTTTTGAATATGAAAAAATTGGAGCTTGAAACCAAGGCCATTCAACTCAGTGCGTTTAGACGATCACAAGGCCACCCTCGCGCTCAATTTATGAGCATCCCTGGGCTAATCGCTATTTTTTAATAGGGTGCCTAAGGGAACGACGTAAAAACCGTGGCCTATGTTCTTGATGTTTCAGAAAAAAAATAAACAATGGAGAAGATGACTAGGTGGCAAGGGACAATTGGTTGGTTTAAACTTTCGCGCGGAAAACCAAGCATTAACGCGTTTTTGTTTTATTATATTTATTTGCTATATTATTTACAGATAAGCAAGACAGCAGGGTTGGCAAGCGCGTTGGTTGGTAATGTTCAGGACCTGGGTTCGAGCCCCAGGTCCTCACCCCCTTTCATATTATTTTCTATTTAATGTTTCTATGCAGTGTCAACGCTGAAGACGCACCATACACCTTCAAAATCAAGCCGTCCACGCGTCCAATTACATCAATCCAAAGGCACAGATTTGGAGAACATGATGCACTCCAGTCAACGCGTATGCATGCTGGCATGAAAGTCTTACAGGCCAAGGTTGATGGGCCGAGATTGCTAAAAGAAAACCTCACAATTAGGGGCAGACCCCCTAGGTTTGCCATTATTTTTATTCTTTCTTTTGCATTATTATTATTTTCTTTTAATTATTGTCTTTTAATTCAATTATTTTCATAAAAAATACAAAAAAACAAGAAAATCAGAAAAGAGAAAAAATAATAAATATTTTTATTTTAGTATTTTTGTAAATGAATTCATTAATTAACTAGTTTTAAATTAGGTTTTAATCTTAACTTTTTTAATAAAAATATAAAAAAATATAGAATTAGGGTTTATGATAATTTTTATTCCTTTTTATTTTCCTTTCATAATAATTAAAATATTAAATATTTATTTTTGTAATTAAATTGCATGTAAATTAATTAGGGTTAATTTTAGGTTAAAATTTAATCTTCTTTTTAATAAATTAAAAACAACTAGAATTAGGGTTAGCATTTATTTTAATTAATTCTTTTTCATTAAAATCATAAAATACCAAAAAATACAAAAAAAAAAACAATTCCTTTTTCTTTTTTTAATTAATTAATTTCATCATTTAATTTAATTTTGCAAAAAGGGTCCAACGCCCTCGTTTTAATTCTTATTTAATTCGCGTGTTTATTTCTTTTTCGTTTAATATTTCTGTATCTCTCCCAAAGCCGTGTAATTAATTTCTCGCACTTTACTCTTCTTTAATTCTTTATTTTTCTGTCAAATCGGGTTCAAGAAATTTTGGCGATGTGGACCCGCGCCTTTTGTAATAGCTTTAGAATTTTTACTTTTCGCAATTTTTAAATGTTAATCAAGGCATGCAAGAATGAATGGACAAAAAATAAAAACAAACGCTAGATCACCTATACCATGACAAGATAAATACAAATGAAAACGACACACAAATCACACACCACCCCTAGGGTACGCCTCACTGTTGCCTTGCCTCGAAAGGTGATCGTCGAGTAGAGGATGTCTTAGTAAGTCCTCATGATCCGGGAACCTGGCATGAGGGTAGCTTCTAAGGTGTCTTCCCATTGCTCTGGTGATCACCATGTCCCGAACCTCGAATTGACCCGAACACCTCCAACGGTGGTGCTACCTACCTCTCAATGGTGGGATGGCACTACTTTAAAGGACATTTACACAGACGAATTCCTTAGGGTAGGTAGACGACTCGTGGATACTTGCTCTAATTCAAAACAAAACAAATCAAAAATACTTTTCACACCAGCACATTTTCAAAAAGCTTTCGAAAGCATTTTTCAAACACTCTTGAGGACCGATACAAGAGTCGAACTGGAATTTTCAAAGAAACTTTTTTTAAAACCCACATTGAAAAGCAAACAAACCATTTTTGAAAACACAAATGAGCAAGTATCTAAGAGCCCATGGATAACCATGGATAGAAAGGGTGCTAACACCTTCCCTTTCTATAACCTACCTCCCGAACCGAGAGCAATCTCTTTAAGGAATTTTTCTGTGCTGTTGTCCTTTCCATTTGGAGAAAATAAAAGATGGTGGCGACTCTTGCTTCCGCGACATTTCGCGAACCAGCGATAAACAGTCAGTTCCAGATCCACCGATCACACATTGTTTCCAAATCCTGATACCTTTGTTAATGTCAACGCCATAAGGATCTTCATCTCTCGGAACCCTGTACCCACTCTCTTGGGTGACATCCTGCAACAGCTTTATGCTCGTACTGCCCGAAGATGGGGAACTTTGTGGTGTTGTGCTCCTTTGTTGGTGAGGTGGTTTATTTCGCACCTCCCTAAGTTCGTATTAAAGAATAAAGAAGGAAGGGGCTGGGCTCATAGGATAATGTCTCTTACTGATAATGACATCATTTGGACTCTCAGAGGTTTGGATGAGGTGGTTGTTATTGATCGTTGCGGAGAGTATCCTAATGTTCCATTAATCGGTACCCATGGAGGAATCTCTTATAATCCATGTTTAGCTCTCCGTCAGTTCGGAAGAGCCAGAAGAGCAGGGCCTCATGAGATGTTGATACCTCACATCAGCTTTGAATTTCAGGTAGATAGTGACGAGCTGCGCCGTAGATTCATCAGGGCTTGGGACAGAATTCACAAAGCTGACCCACATGAGTTGGGACCAAAGACTTCTCTACCAATGGAATCCTACTTCAGATGGGTCCGCATCCGTGCTCAGAAGCTAGGTATGCCATACGAAGCTGTCAGACCTATTACTCTTGAAGTTCCTGATAGAGACGGGGTTCCTCCAACTGTTCTCCATCCTCAGATACCCACTGATATTGGTACACTAAAGAGGTCTTGGGCACAACTGCAGGAAGAACGGGATTCTTATCGGGAAAGGTTCAACGAGCAGGAACAAAAGATCCAGAAGCTGACTAAGCAACTGGAGAACAAGCGGATCCTGAATGACTATATCCGTACTGAGAAGAAGAGGCCATGGGAGCATTGACGGACATTTGATGTTTCTTTTACAGCTTTTGTTTACTTTTCAGTATTTCCATTTCTGTAACGCCTAAGGGCAATTTGTTGAACAATTTAAATTCCAAAGTTAAATCTAATAAAGTTTGTTTCCTTTCTTGTCTACAAAGTTGAATCCTGATTGTCTTTGAAAACATGAATCATACGCATTTCATGTCATCATATGCATAACAGGTACCTTTTTTACAGGTCACTTATCTTCTTCGCTGTTTATTTCAGCAATCATCATGTCTTCTGAACCTACTACTGAACAAGCTATCAAGGCCCTCCAGGCCCAGAATGCCCAGTTCCAAGAGTTGGTTATGAGCTTAGCCCAGGGTCAACAGGAGTTGAAGACTCTGATTCTGAAGAAGAAGAAGAAGAGGACTGTCTTGTTCAACACTTGACGCAGATTTGGGAATGGACTACAAAATGAGGTTGATCTGACTACTTCCTCCGTAGGGAAAGACAGTCCCCAAGAGAGAAGGGTTCCTAGTCCTGTGGTCTCCGACAACGAGACTGATTATAATGATGAACAGTACCCTCCTGCTGAGGATAGGTACAAGCAGTTGGAGGACCGTTTAAGTGCTATGGAGATTCAGCATGTGCCCGGGTTGGACTTTGGAGACCTAGGCTTATCCTCTGGGGTGGTGATTCCCCATAAGTTTAAGGCACCTGCTTTTGCAAAGTATAACGGAGCTTCCTGTCCTAAGCTGCACCTCCGATCGTATGTAAGGAATATCCAACCTTATACAGCTGACAAGAATTTATGGATCCATTTCTTCCAGGATAGTCTTTCAGGGACTCAACTCGAATGGTTCTATCAGCTAGATGGAGCCAGTATTCGTAACTGGGAGGATTTGGCTACTGCGTTTTATAAGCAGTATCAGTATAATTCTGACCTTGCTTCTACGCGTACCCAACTCCAGGGTATGTCACTAGGGACGAGTGAAGGATTTAAGGAGTACGCTCAAAAGTGGAGAGACCTGGCTGGAAGGGTGCAACCACCTTTGACTGACCGTGAACTTGTGGATATGTTCTTGGGGACCCTGTCTGGTCCGTTCTTCAACCATTTGATTGGAAATTCTTCTGCCGGGTTTGCAGACCTTATCTTGACTGGTGAGAGAATAGAAGCTGGTATCAAGGCTGGGAAAATAGAAAAAGGTGCCTCCTCGAGCACTGAAAAGAAGCCATTTAAGAAGGAATCTAGTGTTGTCTATGGTTCAAGGAGACAGAATAAATCGGAACGCCGCCAAGCTGTCAACACAGTGGTAATTTCAAAGCCTGCTGCTGCTCCTCAGCAATACAACCAACAAAGGGGTGAGAGACCTAGAAGGCAGTTCACTCGACTCAGTATGACCTTGTCCCAGATATTGCCGCAGTTACTGACAACCAATCTGGTGACTATAAAAGAAGCTCCGAAGATTGTAAACACAACATCCCCAAAGTACAATCCTAACACCCGCTGCGCTTATCACTCTGACAGCCCGGGGCATACTACGGATGATTGTTGGGCTCTGAAGAATAAGGTTCAGGACCTTATTGATGCTAAAGAGATAGAGTTCGAGGCGCCCGAAAGGCCCAATGTTGTGACTGCTCCCATGCCCAAGCATGGAGTGAATGCTGTAGAGGAGGACCTGTATGTAGCCTCTGTGGATGATATTGTTACTCCGCTGTTGACTGTCAAGAGGAACCTGTTGCTAGCCGGTTTATTTCCGGGATGTAGTGAAGGTTGCCATCTATGTTCCGTTTCACCTGCTGGTTGTCCATCTTTGAAGTCAGGTATCCAAAACCTGATGGATAATAAAGAGATCTTGTTTGAGAAGGTTGTTGTTCCTGCTACCCCTACTGAAGAAGTGTCCATTGTTACTATCTTCAACAATTCTCTCAAAGCTCCCTCAAGGAAGCCTGTCAAAATCATGCCTACTCAGAACATTGCACCTATAATCATCACTATTCCGGGGCCCATCCCCTACACGTCTGACAAAGCTGTCCCGTGGCACTATGGGGTAGATGTTTATGTGCTTGGAGTTAAACAAGAGTTCGATACTAGTACCGGCGTCAGCCACATCACCGGGCCTGCTAAAGTCACCCGCAGTGGTAGACTTTTCTCACCAGATATTGCGCCACCAGCTATCCAGAGACCTATTGTCATCACACATGCAAGTGTGCCTACTTCCCTTCCTGATCAAGTTCCTATTTCTACCCCTGCTGCCGAGTCATCTGACGCTCGGGGCAAAGGGATCGCTATTGATGTGCCTGCCCAGACAGAGGCACCGAAGACAACCAATGTTGAAGCTTCCAAGCAGGAGATGGAAGAGATCCTTAAGATTATCAAGAAGAGTGATTTTAATGTAGTTGAGCAGCTGGGGCACACCCCATCAAAGATTTCTATGCTATCACTGTTGTTGTGTTCAGAGGCCCATGCCAAGGCTCTGATTACCTTCCTGAAGACGGCCCACGTGCCACAAGAGACGTCAGCTGATCAGTTTACCGATTGTGTGGCCAACTTAACTGCTGATAATGGTTTGGGTTTCTCCGACGCCGATCTGACTGCTAAGGGGAAGAACCATAACGATGCCCTGCATGTCTCCATTGAATGCAGGGGCACTACTCTTGCCCATGTGCTGGTTGACACTGGTTCCTCATTGAACGTATTGCCCAAGAAAGCTCTAGACAGGCTGGATTGCGAGGGTTTGGAGCTGAAGCCAAGTAACATTGTTGTCTGGGCCTTTGACGGGTCTAAGAGGATGGTACATGGAAAGGTTGATATTCCAATCAGAGTTGGTTCTCAGGTATTCGATTCAACATTCTATGTGATGGACATCCGACCATCCTACTCTTGTTTGCTGGGTCGTCCATGGATCCATAAGGCTGGAGCTGTGACCTCCACACTGCATCAGAAGCTGAAATACCCGGTCAAAGGGAAGATTGTGACAGTGCAAGGGGAGGAAGAATACATGGTCAGCCACCTCAACTCATTCCTGTACATAGAGATGGATGGGGAGTTCATTGAGACCCCCTTTCAACACTTTGAAGAGGTTCCTCAGACACTGGCGTCAGCCGAGACTGTGATTGAAGATCCTCCTTTGAAGATGGCTTCCTTAAAGGATGCCCGGGCTGTTATTGAGAAGGGTGAGTGTGAAAATTGGGGCCGACTTCCCGATTTCACTCAGAAGACTGACAAGTTTGGTTTGGGTTTCACTGCAGAAGCTCAAAGGGCTATTCGGCGTGCAAGGATTGGAAGACCTCCTGTGTTCATCAGCAACTCGGGAGTAAATGCTATTGAAGATGACGTAGAGGAATATGAATTCGACAGCTGGATCTACCCTACGACCGACGGTGGACCAAACAACTGGACGGTGAAAGACTTCATACCTATTACTTTTGTCACTCAGTAATGAACTCCTTTGTTTTGAATTTGTAAACAGACAATAATTTGAAACTTTATGGCCCGGTGTCTTACCCGGGGCACCGTGGCCTCATTTGTGAGGGCTTTTGTGTGTCATTTTCATATATCATTAATAAAAGCATTGGACGTTTTTTGCATTTCAAATCTTGCGCTCCTTGTCTTTCTTTATTATATATTGCAAAACAGCTATATTTACACACACTCACATATACAGGTCCCAATCCACTCTGGATCTCACTGGTAATGACTCTGCTACTGCCAGTTATGACTTCGAAAATCCGATCAACTTAGCCAAAGACGAAGGTGAAGATGATTGTGAAGTGCCTGGTGAGCTTGCAAAACTACTACTCCAGGAAGAAAGGGCCATTCAGCCACATGAAGAGCCCGTGGAAACGGTAAATCTGGGTACTGAGACAGACAAAAAGGAAGTCAAGATTGGTGCCAATCTTGAGCTTAGTGTGAAACAACGGTTGATTCAGATGTTGCATGACTACGTGGAAATCTTTGCATGGTCCTACGAAGATATGCCTGGGTTGGATACCGACATTGTGGTTCATCACTTGCCTACCAAGGAAGAATGCCCTCCGGTAAAACAGAAGGTCCGCCGTATGCGTCCAGAGATGTCCGAGAAAATCAAAGCTGAGGTTATGAAACAATTCGACGCCGGTTTTCTAGCAGTAACTTCTTACCCGCAGTGGGTTGCCAATGTGGTTCCAGTGCCGAAGAAAGATGGTAAGGTCCGAATATGTGTTGATTACAGGGATTTGAACAGGGCAAGCCCCAAGGATGATTTCCCTCTGCCTCACATCGACGTTGTGGTTGACAACACTGCTCAGCATAAGGTATTCTCCTTCATGGACGGTTTCTCCAGTTATAATCAGATCAAGATGGCTCCTGAAGACATGGAGAAGACCATTTTTGTTACTCAGTGGGGCACCTTTTGCTACAAGGTCATGCCTTTTGGGTTGAAAAATGTTGGGGTAACATATCAACGTGCCATGGTTGCTCTGTTTCATGATATGATCCATCACGAGATTGAGGTATACGTCGACAATATGATTGCAAGATCCCAAACTGAGGAGGAACACCTTGACCATCTACAGAGGCTGTTTGACCGGTAGAAGTTATACAAGTTGAGATTAAACCCGAACAAGTGCACCTTCAGGGTGAGATCTGGGAAACTAATAGGCTTCGTCGTAAGCGACAAAGATATTCAAGTGGACCCTGCCAAAGTGAAAGCCATACAAGAGATGCCAGTTCCCAGGACAGAGAAAGAAGTCAGAGGCTTTCTAGGACGGTTGAACTACATTTCTCAATTCATCTCACATCTAACTGCTACTTGTGAACCAATCTTCAAGCTGCTGAAGAAAGATCAAGTAGTACGTTGGAACGATGAATGCCAGGCCGGTTTCGAAAGAATCAAAGAGTATCTCCAAGACCCACCCATTCTTATGTCGTCAGTTGAAGGGAGACCTCTAATCTTATACTTGACAGTACTTGACAGCTCAATGGGATTTGTGCTGGGGCAGCATGACGAGTCTGGCCGAAAAGAGCACGCTATTTATTACCTTAGCAAAAAGTTTACCGACTGTGAGACCCGATACTCAATGCTCGAGAAAACTTGATGCGCTTTGGTATGGGCTGCTCGCCGGCTGAGACAGTATATGTTGACTCACACTACTCTGTTGATTTCAAAGATGGATCCAATCAAGTATATCTTCGAAAAGCCTGCCTTGTCCGGAAGAATAGCAAGATGGCAGATGATCTTGACAGAATATGACATCCAGTACACGACTCAGAAAGCAATCAAGGGAAGTGTATTGGCAGACCATTTGGCACATCAGGCAGTGGATGACTACCAATCTATGAACTTTGAATTTCCAGACGAGAATATCATGGTAGTGACTGATTGTGAAGTACCTGGACCGGATGAAGGACCTGAGGAAGGATCCCGATGGTCTATGCACTTTGATGGAGCCTCAAACGCTTTGGGTAATGGAATCGGTGTTGTGATCATATCTCCAAAAGGCTCTCATACTCCACTTACCGCCTGACTATGTTTCAACTGCACCAACAACATGGCGGAGTATGAAGCATGCATCATGGGTCTGCGAGCTGCAATTGACCTAAGGATCAAGTTTCTGAGTGTCTTCGGAGATTCCGCTCTTGTGATCAGTCAGATCAAAGGCGAGTGGGATACGAAACAACCAAATCTTATTCCCTACAAAGAGTATGTGTTGACGTTGATTCCCCATTTCGAGGAGATAACCTTTGAACATTTCCCAAGAGAAGAGAATCAGTTGGCGGACGCACTAGCTACGATGTCTTCTATGTTCAAAGTCAAATGGGACAACGAGGCTCCCCGGATCATTATTTGGAAATTGGATGAACCTGCATATTGCTGTGATCTTGAGACCGAAGAGGTAACAGAAAAACCTTGGTATCATGAAGTAAAGAGGTACTTGGAAGCTCAGGAATACCCCGAGGGTGCATCCGTAAATGACAAAAAGTTTCTGAGAAGGTTCGCGGCAAAATTCTTCCTCAGCAACGGCATTCTCTACAAACGAAACCATGATTCAACCTTATTGCGTTGTGTGGATAAGACTGAAGCAGAAAGGATCATGGCAGAGCTGCATGAAGGTACCTTCGAAACTCACTCCAGTGGACATACCATGGCAAAGAAAATCCTTCGGGCAGGATACTACTGGTCCACAATGGAAGCCGATTGTTATCAGCATTCTCGGACATGTCACAAGTGCCAGACCTATGCTGATAAGGTGCACATTCCTCCAGTTCCTTTAAACGTCCTGACAGCACCTTGGCCTTTTGCAATGTGGGGCATTGATATGATCGGCGAGATCAGACCTACGGCATCCAACGGACACTGCTTCATCCTGGTAGCGATTGATTACTTTACGAAATGGGTTGAAGCAGCTTCCTTTGCTACCGTAACCAAGAACGTAGTGGCACGGTTCATTCGGCACAACTTGATCTGTCGATGCGGTGTACCCGAGAGGATCATTACAGACAATGGTACCAATCTTAACAACAAGATGATCACTGAGCTCTGCGAGCAATTCAAGATACAGCACCACAACTCTTCTCCCTACCGACCGAAGATGAATGGGGCTGTAGAAGCGGCAAATAAGAATATTAAGAAGATTGTGCAGAAGATGAAAGTGACCTACAAAGATTGGCACAAGATGTTACCACTTGCTCTTCATGGGTACCGTACCTCAGCACGGACGTCAACAGGGGCAACACCCTTTTCCTTGGTCTATGGCATGGAAGCAGTCTTGCCCATTGAAGTTCAGATACCCTCTCTCTGGATAATGAAGGATGCAGGTTTAAGTGAAGATGACTGGATCCAGAACCGGCTTGATCAACTAAACCTAATCGACGAAAAGAGACTCACTGCTATTTGCCACGGTCATACGTACCAAAAACGGATGATCAAGGCATTTAACAAGAAAGTCAGACGACAAGAGTATCAAGTCGGAGACCTGGTAATCAAGCGCATCATTCTACCTCAAGGTGATCCCAGGGGAAAATGGACCCCTACGTACAAAGGGCCATTTGTGGTTAAGAGCATCTTCTCAGGAGGAGCGATGATTCTCACCACCATGGATGGTGACGACCTTACTCATCCCGCCAATGCAGACATAGTAAAAAGATACTACGCATGATTAAAAGACCCGCTAGGTCAACTGGCCTAGGAAAAAATAAGGGCTTCCCGGCGAACCAAAAGGGTTCGGGCAAAAATAAGGGATGAAAAAAAAAATCTGTACACCCGGCAAGTCGAAAACCTGAAAAGGCGGCTTGGGAAAAAATGGGCATCTCGGTGGACTGAAAACCCGAAAGGGTGGTCCAGGCAAAAGTTAGGGATAAGCGTAATACTATGTCTCATTGGATCACCTCGCATCCGGACTTCAGTATCAACTATCAGGCTCGGACGACACCAATCAATCAGATTCATCTCCAACTAAGCAGCAAAGTGATGAGACGCTCAAAGACATAAAGGTGATAGCAGAGTTGGAACCTAGTGGGATTTTTCACATAGCTGTTTTGTTTCCTTTTCACAAAATTGTATAAACTCTATTTTGTTCGGAGGCGTTCTCTTACTAGGACGTTAGCCTCCTGTACAAAAACGCATATTTACATGCAAATTTCAAAATCAATACAAGTTCCATTTTTCAGACAAATTGCCAATTGTTTTTCCTTTATCTGTTTTGTTTTGCAAAGAACGTCCAATGTTCATTTTTAATATATGCATTTGACATTAATTGCTAATCACAAATACTTGCATACGAAACAAAGGACCAATTACAGGTGACATCAGAAACAGGGGCAATAATGAATTGTCTAAGCGATCTAGTTGCTCTGTCCACTGAGGTACCAAGGTAAGTTCAGCTGAAGAACATGGCCAAGATACCTTCACTCCACGTAGAGTAAGACAAGAGTCAACCATGCTCTCTCCCCAAGTAGAGTTGGTCTCCCATTAGCCCTAAAAAGGAACAGTATCCCCAGCAAGTCAGCAATACTCTCCCCCGAGCAGAGTTGGTCTACCACCAGTCTTGGAAAAGTCGGGTACCCCCAGAAGATCTTAATATTCCCCAGTGGAGTATACAGATGTTCCCTAGCAAGAATCCCCGACAGTCTTAATATTCCTCGACAGAAATATAAGATTGTTCCCCGGCAGAATACAAGATACCCCCCAGTGGAGCCATTTCCTCAAAAGGAATCCCCAGGAGAGTTGAATCATCTTACCCAGTAGATTCTGGAAGCTTGTCCCCTGCAGAGTACAAAAATCTCTCCCCAGCCTTATTCAAAGGTTATCCCCACCAGAGTCTAATTGGGTTATCCTCATCAAATTGCAACGGAAAGATCGTCCTTGATGGGTTTAATCTGTAATGTATAGCCTAAATGTAGTACTGCAAGTGTACAGCCTATCGAAGTAATATATAAGATTATCGAACCATAGAGACCAATTGTCAATCTATCAACTCTATTGCTAAGGTGCTTATCTAAGGCGAACAAGAATATTGATGTGAGTGCAGTGCACAAAGTAAATGAGCGAGGTAAATAACAGTTTTAAAAGACAGGTTGGAATGTAAATCATGTAATCAGATATTGGTCCGGTCATGCGTAGATGAACCTACTTATGGGGCAGTATTTTCTATTGATAGTAAAGAATCAATTTAACGGGAACTTGTAGCTTTTGACTACTAAGAACCGAGTTTACTCTTTAAATTAAATTCCTTTATTGTCACATATAAAGGGTGCCTTCCGCGTTAAAGAGGTAAACCTATTTTTAAGAAATTGATAGTTTTGACTTAATAGAAAAGTGATTTTACTTGGAAAGATTAACTTAAAGAGACTTTTGGCTTTTGACCAAGAGTCAGATTTCAAACCTACAAACGCGTCCGAAAATAGTTCCAAAATCGTTTTTCTAAAAAAGGTCAATGATTCCTATTTAACCAATCAACGGCTTTCGCTCTTTTTGTTTGGTTAAATAATAATCAAGTCGTATCATTAGTTTGGACAACTTTCGATCTTACCCAATAAACATTTAAACACAATTGACTTAAGTTAGAAGCAAAACATCCCCAGAGTATTTTCACTAGCATGATAATTGGAACACGACCATGATGACAATCATTACATCCTAACCTTTATAGTTTAGCCATACATAATAAGTGCGAGTCTATAAAACGTGTAGACTATGGTAAGAGCATTTAAAGTCTATAAAACGTGTAGACTATGGTAAGAGCATTTAAAGTCTATAAAACGTGTAGACTATGGTAAGAGCATTTAAAGTCTATAAAACGTGTAGACTATGGTAAGAGCATTTAAAGTCTATAAAACGTGTAGACTATGGTAAGAGCATTTAAAGTCTATAAAACGTGTAGACTATGGTAAGAGCAATTAAATAAAGAAATGCAATAAAATAGAACCTTGCTCCAGTCGGAGACTTGAATCTGATACAAATCTACGGAAAGGTAAGGCTGGTATGATGAACTTCAACCAAAGTGCTCCAAGACTCGATTACAACTCAATCTACACCGCAATAACTCCCCGATGTGAAGAGATTATCACTTTACAGAAACTGATAGTATATGGCTTAAGATTGTACTAAGCTTGGATGAAACTAAAGAATGAAAATCGAAAACTATTTATAGAGGATCCTTGAGATGCGTAAAGACCAGCATGCCCCTTAACTTCTTTTGAGCGGGAAGCTTGTTGTGAAGGTCGCGGGCGCGGTGGGGGTGGCCGCGGGCGCGGTGGCTGGAACTGCCACATCATGGGAACGTGGCAGTTGATCTCTGGGTGAAAGTGGGCCACGTCATCGCGTTCCCTGTAGCCAGTGCGGCGCTGAACGCCATAAGTGCAAAATGTCTTGAAAAACCCTAATTTCTTGGCGTTTTGGCTCGTTTCTTCACAGAAGGCTCTGAAATGACAAGAATCCTGAAAACGAAGGAAAAAGGAACATAATACGAGAAAATGATAATAAAAACTAAGGAAAACATGTGATATTTGAGTCAGAAATATAGTGCGATTCAGTGCGATCAAATCCTCCCACGCTTAGACCTTTGCTTGTCCTCAAGCAAGAACTCTTAGGAGTAGATGAAAGAAAATTATGGTGTATACAGGTTTTGGGCAAAGAGGGCTTCTATGTCCGAGTAAGGGTGTGCTGTCAGGCACTAACTATCTGAATCAAGGGTATCGTAATTACACTACTCGCAGAAATGCGGACATAAACCTCATAAGTATACAGATCGATCCTAATATCCTTACTATGCTAAGACTCCCTTTTTACGAGGTCCTTTTTCATTCAGGCGCAATCACATTAAGCCCGTTATCCGTACATACTCATGGTGTAGTGACCGGTTAGTGACTCTGATCTCAAGTGATGGGATTCTGGTACAAGAGTTGGTTTAATCCCTTTTTATTTTACCCATTTGCAGTTGCGGGGGATCGGACCGTAGTCCGCCCTACCAAGTCCAGCACCAGATACCTCTGAACCAACTACAACGGATATGCCTTATATATATTTTTTTTCTTTGCTTTTGTTAGTGCTTACAACTTTCTTGAGTTGAGTAATCTTTGTGAGGATCACCCAACTCGTAGTCGTATTCATACTTTATTTTATAACTTTTAAGGCAAAATAGAGATCATCCACTTATATTCATCGATCCCACACTTAGAGCATGCTTAGGCCGGAGCTGACTGCTAAGATAAACTACTTGAAGACCTATTTGTACAGTTTTATTCAAAATCATAGCATATTGGGGAGAAAGGATCTAATCTAAATGTTCAAAAAGGCTTATGGTGTAAAAATGATAACGAATTTTTCAAAAAGTGAGTGTCCAAGAAATAGACCCTATCTAGGACCTGTCTCATAGCCCAAATCCTTAAAAACAACCATAAATCTTTGAAAAAGAAAACTTTTGTAAGGCTAAAAGGTGGGGGAAATGAAAGGGTACACTACGCAGAAAGACTCGCCTATCACATGCATTTTATTAACTACGAATATAACATACCTAAAAGGAAAAATGCTGAAGGGAAATAAAAGCAGGAAAAACGGAAAATAAAAGCGGAAAATAAAAGCGAAAACGGGAAATAAAAGCGATAAATGCTCCTCCCACACTTAAATCAGACATTGTCCTCAATGTTCCAAAATAAGGTAGGAGGAGGTACCTGAAAACGCTAGTGGGGGCCACTAGGACCTTCACCATCCTGGTTGGTACGATCGGAACGGCGGCTACGGCTGCGACGGCGGCTATCTCGGTCCAAAACAAGCTGCTCCAATCTCTCTGACAAGGCGGCATTTGCCGCTTGTAGCTCTTGGGTCCTACCAATGAGGGTGCCTTGGGTTGCCTCCATCAATTGGAAGTGACGAGCGTATGTGGTCTGGTGTAGGTGATGTTCTCTCTGGAAAGCCAGCTGACTTTCCATAATAGTACGCAGAGAGCTAGCATTTTGTTCTTGGGATGCTTGCATGAAGGCCATGTTATCGGCCGCCTGTTGCTGCAATGTAGCAAGGAGGGTGTCCCTCTGGGCCTCTCGGGCCATATGCTCACGCCACATGTCCTCAGTGACATGGAAACTAGGAGTTGTACCTGCATGTGGGTTAGAAGTAGATGGTGTCGTGTGTGGTGGTGAAAAATGGGGTGGTTCCTCTGTTTGGAAATCGTACTCATCATCAGTGTTGTTACCCTTATTTAAAGGTAGATTTGGGGGCAACGGACCAATAAAAGCAGGAGCGTTTAGATCGTAGGTCCAGTTACGCTCAAATCTAATATCAGTACGACGGGTGCAAGGAATAACAACACTGGGTACAGCAGCACCTCCAACCATGAGGAAGTAACCACCTTCCTTCCTCGTCTTGCATAAACGCATATCCCTGAAAAATTTAAGATTTGCAATCCGAGGAGGAAGTGGCTCAAGGGTGGCAAGTTCCGTATCCAATCCTATGGCACGGGCAATAGTAGTAATCAGTCCACCAAAGGAAATCGGCCCACCTTTTCTTAAAACATGGTGCATATGGGCAATCATGAATGGGACTGGATTAACTTTGGTGTCTGTGAGGCAGCTCTGCATGATAATTAATTCTTTAGCATTCACCTTGTTTGGGTTTTCCCGAGCAAAGATGGTGGATGCTAAAAGAAATCTAAAGACACGAAGGGCAGGATTGTGGATGTGAGAAGCAAGCAGGCCATCAAAAGATGTTGCATTTTGTTTAGTAATTCTGGCCCAAAATGCTTCAAATGCCCAATCCGTGTCTAAAGGTGCTTCACAAATGGCACCATCCCCATAAGGCCATCCTAACATGGCGGCTAGACCGTCAGTGGAGTAGTCATATTCAACATTAAACATTCTAAATTTGACTCCACCTACGGTGCTAGCAGTGTTAGGAGAGACGTTATAAATTAAAGAACTTAAAAATTCGAACGTCAGCCTAGGGTAGGTTGGTGCTTGAGTAGCAAAAATATCATGCATGCCTATTTTATCGAGAAGGAAGAATACACTATGGTATATACCTAATGAATATAGACAGTTTTCATCGATATACCTGGTAGGGTGTATTGGTGTTGTCAGCAATTTTTCAAGCCGCTTTAGTTGCCTTTCTCCGGCTTGGCCACCACGCAAAATGTAGCCGTGATACTCCATAGGATTTTTTTTTTGATGAATAAAGAGAAAGAATGGGATGTAGAAGTAATGAAGGTGTGAGGAAGAAAATGAAATAGTGGGGGTATTTATAGGAAGGGAAGAAAAATGGTGGTTGTAAATATTTATGATGAGAATAATGGGAATAAATGTAGTGGGGTTGGTATGGGTAATAAAGGAAGTTATGGTGGGTTAAAAATGGAAGAAAATGGGATTGGAAATGGAAAAAGTGGTAAAATGGGGGGGAAAACGAGCAACTAGCCGTTAGGTGACCGTTGCGTCACCGTGGGCGCGGCAGGCCCTACCGCGGGCGCGGTGAGGTCGAGGTCAGTTGGGCTGGCTTGGCTTCCTTTCCATTGGGCTTTTCCTTCCTTGCCATTAGCTTCAATTTTTGGAGGTGTACCTATTTTTCTTATGAATGTGCATATATGTATGTGAATACATATATACATGTATATTTATTTTATTTTTATATTAAAATTATGGTGACCAGAAAAACAAAAACATTAGTAAATAAATGAAACACATGCATATATATATATATATATATATATATATATATATATATATATATATATATATATAGGTACGGACATCGGGTCACCAAAATAATTATTAACAACGCAGGAAATAGATAATGCAAATAAAAATGAGTCTGAAAAGGAAATCAACATAATACTAATAATACTGGAACTAGATATCTTGTGAACAATACAGATCTATTGCCAACCGGTAGGATGCTCTGCAGGAGTGTCTGGGCCACGCAGCTCAGTCAGCTGGCGTCGAATCTCTGCCACCTCGTGAGCTAATTCATCTAACTCACCAGCAAAGGTAACATCATTCACTTCCAACTGCAAATGAAGGTCAGCCACCTCATTGCGGAGAGTGGTTATCTCAGTGCGCATAGCAGTCAATAGAGTGCGAATATCAGGTTCCTGCAAGCTGAGGTTATTAGTAAGAACAGTAGTGTGTGTAACCTCGGGTCGGGATGTGTGATCTGGAGTGGAGTCCTCGGGAGCAGGAGTGTAGTCTTGAGTGGGATCTTCGGAAGCAGGAGTGTATTCTGGAGTGAGATCTTCGGAAGCAGGAGTGTATTCTGGAGTGTACTCTGATATCTCACCCCAACCTTCTACAGAATAGTTCCAATTAGCAGGGTTGGAAACACAAGTCATTTGAGGGTCTGGCATTGTGAAGGTGTAAATTGTCTGGTCATCGATGAGCAATCTGTACCGATATGGGTGGAAAGAGGCCCTCCTCATGAGCCCACGATCCATGCAAAAATATAAATCCATGAAGGTATATCCACAGTATGGGGTCAGCTGTGCTATCATACTATCCAAACCCAAAGCAGAAGCTATCTGTGTCATATTCCCTCCGGAATGAATGAGTCCTACAGCGGATCGAGCAGTCTGCTCGAGGCTCTCTATCAGAAAACCTCCACTAGCTATAGGTCTGGACTGACTGGCACAATATAGGAAAAGGATCTCCTCAGCGGTGACCAAGTGGTCACAGTAACTCCTCCCAAAGAAAGTGTGGCACAGAATCATCTCGAAGTATCGGAAAGCCGGGTTATGGATCTTCCGGGACAGCTGGGTAGAGGGGTCAAGGCTGGCTCTATCAGTAATGTCCTGCCAAAATTTATCAATATCTCTGTCCATGTAGTAACTCAATGGAAACTCAGTGATAGCGGTCGGTCCAGTTTGGAAACCAAGCAAATCCCCAAATTCTTTGGTAGTCAGGGTATACTCGGTACCAAACAATCTGAAACTTAGGCATCCTCGCTCATCTCCTTCACCCACTCGTGGGTTATAATCTATAGAGCTAAGAAACTCCAGAGTAAGGTTTCTGTAGGTTTTGTGGACATCATCAGCATAAGAATCCAAGCCAAGTTGGTTGCACAGATACCTAATACTTGGCTCAATCCCGAGTGCCTCCATGCAGCTCTGATCGGGGTACCTAGTGGGTACCATAGGTCTAGCAGATAAGGTAGCAAATCGGGCTTTTTGTGCTTCATCTCTGAAAATCACAACCATACCATCGGGGTAATGCATCCTGAAAATATAAACACAAGAAATTAGTCCAGATAAAATATATAAATTACTAAAATAAAATAAAATAAAATTTAAGAATAAACCATGGGTTGCCTCCCATGCAGCGCTTGTTTAACGTCGTTAGCTTGACGATTAGATCTTACTTTATGTGGGTATTGGTGGGTCTATAAGAATATGACTAGAGTAGTCAACAGGCAAATCGCCTCCTTTGTATAGCTTCAGTCTTTGTCCATTTACCACAAATGGAGCGCATGAATTGTTTTTGATTTCTACTGCTCCAGACTTTAGAACTTTTGACACTTCAAATGGACCTGTCCATCTTGAACGAAGCTTACCAGGAAAAAGTCGTAACCTTGAGTTAAATAGGAGAACAGGGTCACCAATGTTGAAATCTTTCTTGATGATTTTTTTATCATGCCACATCTTGGTTCTTTCCTTATATATGATGGCATTCTCATAGGCATTCAAGCGAAGCTCTTCCAGCTTGTGAATGTCCAAAATACGTTTTTCTCCGGCTTTTAGGTAATCTAGATTCAAGGATTTAATGGCCCAATAGGCTTTATGTTCTAGTTCGAAGGGTAAATGACAGGACTTTCCATAAACCAATTGATAAGGAGTTGTTCCAATAGGGGTTTTATAAGCCGTTCTATAAGCCCATAAGGCGTCTTTAAGTTTTCCAGACCAGTCTTTTCTGGATAGTGATACGGTTTTTTCTAGGATCTGCTTAATCTCCCTATTCGATACTTCTACTTGGCCACTGGTTTGCGGGTGATATGGTGATGCTACTCTATGTTTTACTCCGTATTTGCTTAGAAGCTTGTCAAATGTCTTAGATATAAAATGCGATCCTCCATCACTTATGACTAACCTCGGGGTTCCAAACCTAGGAAAAATAATATTCTTAAACAGTTTGATAACTACCTTGGTATCGTTTGTGGGTGATGCAACAGCTTCGATCCACTTTGAGACATAATCGACAGCTATTAGGATATACTTGTTACCCATTGAGGAAGGAAAAGGTCCCATGAAATCTATACCCCAGACATCAAATATTTCCACTTCTTGGATGTTACTTAAAGGCATTTCATCACGTCTTGAGATGTTCCCAGTGCGTTGGCATCGGTCACATTTTGTAATGTAAGTGTGGACATCGCGCCATACAGTAGGCCAATAAAAACCTGCTTGAAATATTTTGGCGCATGTTTTAGACGTGCTTGCATGTCCACCATAAGGTGAAGCATGACAATGTTTAATGACGTTGCCTACTTCTTCTTCCGGCACACATCATCTGAATATATTATCTATTCCTCTTTTGAATAGGAGGGGTTCATCCCAAAAGAAGTGTTTAACATCTCTAAAAAACTTCTTCTTCTGTTGGTAGCTTAAGTCAGGGGGTATGATATCAGCGGCTAGATAATTCACAATATCTGCGTACCATGGTATGTTGTTCATGGTTGAGATTTCCTCATAGGTCTCTTCTTCAGTTGAGTTTATCCCAGCTATTAATCTTTCATAAGTAGAGTGATCGTCTATAGGTATAAGTTCAGGCTTAAGGTGTTCTAACCTAGAGAGATGATCAGCTACTAAGTTTTCAGCTCCTTTTTTATCCTTAATATCCAAGTCAAATTCTTGGAGTAAAAGTACCCATCTGAGCAATCTAGGCTTAGCATCTTTCTTACTTAACAAGTACCGGATTGCTGCATGATCTGTGTATACTATTATTTTTGCTCCCACCAAATAAGATCGAAATTTATCAATAGCAAAAACTACGGCTAGCAATTCCTTTTCTGTGGTTGTATAATTTAGCTGGGCAGCGTCTAGTGTTCTACTAGCGTAGTAAATTGCATGCAATTTCTTGTCTTTTCTTTGCCCTAGTACAACTCCTACAGCGAAATCACTAGCATCGCACATGATTTCAAAGGGTTGTGTCCAATCAGGTGGTCTTATGATAGGTGCTGAAATAAGAGCTTGCTTTAAAACTTCAAAGGCCTCAAGACATTTTTGGTCGAATTCAAACTCGACATCCTTCATCAATAAGTTAGTTAAAGGTTTTGTTATTCCAGAAAAATTCTTGATGAAACGTCGGTAGAACCCGGCATGTCCTAGAAAACTTCTTATTTCCCTAACGGTCTTAGGTGGGTTTAAGTTTTCTATAACTTCTATCTTGGCCTTATCGACTTCTATACCTCTTTCAGAAATAATGTGTCCCAAGACTATCCCTTCATTTACCATAAAGTGGCACTTTTCCCAATTCAACACAAGGTTTACTTCCACACATCTTTTTAAGATTTTCTCTAAGTTCGAGAGGCAGTTTTTGAAATCAAACCCACACACTGAAAAATCGTCCATAAATACTTCCATAATTCCATCTAGGTAGTCTGCGAAAATTGACATCATACAACGTTGGAAAGTGGCAGGTGCATTACAGAGTCCAAAGGGCATTCGTCTATAAGCGAATGTTCCATAAGGGCAGGTAAATGTGGTTTTTTCTTGGTCCTCTGGGTGAATAGGGATTTGGAAAAACCCCGAATACCCATCAAGATAGCAGAAACATGAGTGTCTTGCTAGACGTTCAAGCATCTGATCTATAAATGGGAGAGGGAAATGGTCTTTTCTCGTTGCCTTATTCAACTTTCTGTAATCTATACACATACGCCATCCTCCTTCTGTTTGTTTTGCCACTTGCTCACCTTTCTCATTTTTCAGAACAGTGATACCTCCTTTCTTGGGTACCACATGGACTGGGCTTACCCATTCACTATCCGAAATTTGGTGTATGATACCAGCTTCTAATAACTTAAGAACTTCTTTCTTGACTACATCACTCATGATAGGGTTTATTCTTCTTTGATGTTCTCTTGAGGGTTTTGAATCTTCTTCTAGCATAATCCGATGCATGCATACGGATGGGCTTATACCTCTTAAATATGAAACTTTATACCCTAAAGCTGGGGGATATTTTCGCAAGGTATCTAAGAGTTGATTTGTTTCTATTTGGTTTAGAGCGGCGCTAATTATAACAGGTCTATTCATCTCCTCATCCAAAAACTCATATCTTAGATTCTTGGGTAGTTCCTTAAGTTCTATAGTGGTTTTTTCAGTACGCGGCATAAGGTCATGGGTAAGAGCTAAGCATTCGAAAAGGTTGTCGTCAATGTACGGTTCGATACTCTCAAATCCGTCATCCTCTAAAATGGGGGTTGATGGTAATTTGATTAAAAATTCGTTTTGTTCGAGCTCATTTACACATTCATCAATGATGTCGATGGCATAACACGCATCTCCTATCACTGGTGCCATTAGAAATTTTGATAAAATGAACTCAATCTTTTCATCTCCTACCTCGAAAGTCAGTTTCCCTTTCTTAACATCTATTATAGCTCCGGCGGTCGATAGGAAGGGTCTTCCTAAAAGGATTGGGATGTCTTCATCTTCTTTGATATCCATTACGACGAAGTCGGTCGGAATGTACAACTGACCAATCTTGACAGGTATGTCTTCTAAAATACCCATGGGATATTTGACAGATCTATCAGCTAGTTGTAAGGACATCTTAGTAGGTTGAAGTTCTCCTAATTTTAACCTCTTACAGACGGCCAGAGGCATCAGACTTACGCTTGCTCCTAGGTCTAAAAATGCTTTGTCTATCATATGGTTACCTAGGATGCAAGGGATAGAAAAACTTCCAGGGTCTTTATCTTTCTTGGCGAGTTTATTTTCGGATATAGAATGACATTCTAAAGGCTTGGGATCATCGAGTCGCCGTTTATTGGTCAAAATATCTTTCAAAAACTTAGCATATGATGGTATCTGGGTTATAGCTTCAGTAAAAGGAATCTCAACATGGAGTTTCTCTATTACCTTAATAAACTTTTGGTACTGGTTTTCTACTTTGGTGTTTTTCAGCCTCTGTGGGAACGGAATAGGTGGTCTATAAGGTTGTTGAGTGTTATTCCCTACTTCTGGTTTTGATTGCTTTTCTGGTTTCTCTGGTTCCTCTACCTGGTCTTTGGGCGTAGCATCTTCCATAGGTTTTTCTGATGTGCTTAAGTTAGGATTTCTAAGCCCTTCATAAGCAGTTCCACTTCTTAAGGTGATAGAATTTGCTTGGCCTTTTGGATTTGGTTGAGTTTGTCCAGGGAATTGTCCTCCAGGTGCAACTTGTACAGAGGTGTTTTGGGCTACTTGGGAAATCTGAGTCTCAAGCATTTTGGTGTGAGTTATTATCTGGTCAAACTTGGTTGCTAGTTGAGTAACCAGTTCGTTCGTGTGAATGTGTTGGTTCATAAACTCCTTATTTTGCTGGGTTTGAGCCTGAATAAAGGTGTCTATGGTTTCTTTAAGGTTTGGTCTTGGGGGTACTATTTGCATAGGTTGGTTTTGTTTTTGCGTTTGGAATCCTTGAGGTCTCGAAGGTCCGGGATTTTGGATAGGGTTGTTGTTTTTGTAAGAGAAATTCGGGTGGTTCCTCCATCCTGGATTGTAGGTATTCGAGAAAGGGTTCCCTTGGGTATAGTTAACTTGGTCTGAGCTTGATTCGTTCAAAAGGTTACAGTCAACGGTTTGATGTCCTTGAGTTCCACAGAGTTCGCACTCCGATTGGATTGCTGCTACTGTGGTTGGGTTTTGAGACATGTTCTCGACTCTCAAAGCTAGGGCGTCCATCTTGGCATTAATCATGTCCATGCAACTTACCTCATGCTTTCCTCCATGGCTCTCCTTTTTCTCCACTGTCGCTCGTTCTAATCCCCACTGGGCGTGGTTTTGGGCCATGTCCTCTATTAGGGCACAAGCGTCAGGGTAAGGTTTGTTCATCAACGCTCCGCCAGCGGCAGCGTCTATGGACATCTTTGTGTTGTAATGGAGTCCATTATAGAAGGTATGTATGATTAACCATTGCTCCAGGCCATGGTGCGGACAAGCTCTTAAAAGTTCTTTATATCTCTCCCAGGCATCAAAAAGTGATTCGCCTTGGTTTTGTGTGAAACAAGTGATCAGGTTCCTAAGAACAGTGGTCTTGCTTGGTGGAAAATACCTCGCAAGAAAAGCTCTCCTAAGGTCTTCCCAAGTTGTTATTGAGTTAGTTGGAAGGGCGTCTAACCAGTCGTGAGCTTTACCTCTAAGGGAAAAAGGAAACAGTCTTAAACGGATAGCTTCGGGTGTGGCTCCATTTGCCTTAAGGGTGTCAGCTAACTGGATAAATACCTTTAAGTGTTGATTCGGGTTCTCGGTAGCGAGACCAGCGAATTGGTTTTGTTGTACTAATTGTAATAAGGAGGGTTTTAGTTCAAAGTTGTTGGTAGTTATAGCAGGGTTTACTATACTAGAACTAGGTTCCTCGTTAGATGGTTGGGCGAATTCCTTGAGTGGTCTTTGGTTACGATCTTCTGCCATAGCTCTTCTTATCTTGCGAATAAAAAGACGGGCACGAGCGTAACGTTCAGGTTCTACTAAAGGATCTATTAGGTTGCCGGTGCTACGATTTCTTCGCATCTACCGGCTAGAATAGCCTTAGTCTAAACGGGATAACAATAGGGTACGAAATTTGACGAAGTTGGTCCCCGGCAACGGCGCCAAAAACTTGATGGGTTTAATCTGGAACGTATAGCCTAAATGTAGTACTGCAAGTGTACAGCCTATCGAAGTAATATATAAGATTATCGAACCACAGAGACCAATTGTCAATCTATCAACTCTATTGCTAAGGTGCTTATCTAAGGCGAACAAGAATATTGATGTGAGTGCAGTGCACAAAGTAAATGAGCGAGGTAAATAACAGTTTTAAAAGACAGGTTGGAATGTAAATCATGTAATCAGATATTGGTCCGGTCATGCGTAGATGAACCTACTTATGGGGCAGTATTTTCTATTGATAGTAAAGAATCAATTTAACGGGAACTTGTAGCTTTTGACTACTAAGAACCGAGTTTACTCTTTAAATTAAATTCCTTTATTGTCACATATAAAGGGTGCCTTCCGCGTTAAAGAGGTAAACCTATTTTTAAGAAATTGATAGTTTTGACTTAACAGAAAAGTGATTTTACTTGGAAAGATTAACTTAAAGAGACTTTTGGCTTTTGACCAAGAGTCAGATTTCAAACCTACAAACGCGTCCGAAAATAGTTCCAAAATCGTTTTTCTAAAAAAGGTCAATGATTCCTATTTAACCAATCAACGGCTTTCGCTCTTTTTGTTTGGTTAAATAATAATCAAGTCGTATCATTAGTTTGGACGGCTTTCGATCTTACCCAATAAACATTTAAACACAATTGACTTAAGTTAGAAGCAAAACATCCCCAGAGTATTTTCACTAGCATGATAATTGGAACACGACCATGATGACAATCATTACATCCTAACCTTTATAGTTTAGCCAGACATAATAAGTGCGAGTCTATAAAACGTGTAGACTATGGTAAGAGCATTTAAAGTCTATAAAACGTGTAGACTATGGTAAGAGCATTTAAAGTCTATAAAACGTGTAGACTATGGTAAGAGCATTTAAAGTCTATAAAACGTGTAGACTATGGTAAGAGCATTTAAAGTCTATAAAACGTGTAGACTATGGTAAGAGCAATTAAATAAAGAAATGCAATAAAATAGAACCTTGATCCAGTCGGAGACTTGAATCTGATACAAATCTACGGAAAGGTAAGGCTGGTATGATGAACTTCAACCAAAGTGCTCCAAGACTCGATTACAACTCAATCTACACCGCAATAACTCCCCGATGTGAAGAGATTATCACTTTACAGAAACTGATAGTATATGGCTTAAGATTGTACTAAGCTTGGATGAAACTAAAGAATGAAAATCGAAAACTATTTATAGAGGATCCTTGAGATGCGTAAAGACCAGCATGCCCCTTAACTTCTTTTGAGCGGGAAGCTTGTTGTGAAGGTTGCGGGCGCGGTGGGGGTGGCCGCGGGCGCGGTGGCTGGAACTGCCACATCATGGGAACGTGGCAGTTGATCTTTGGGTGAAAATGGGCCACGTCATCGCGTTCCCTGTAGCCAGCGCGGCGCTGAACGCCATAAGTGCAAAATGTCTTGAAAAACCCTAATTTCTTGGCGTTTTGGCTCGTTTCTTCACAGAAGGCTCTGAAATGACAAGAATCCTGAAAACGAAGGAAAAAGGAACATAATACGAGAAAATGATAATAAAAACTAAGGAAAACATGTGATATTTGAGTCAGAAATATAGTGCGATTCAGTGCGATCAGTCCTCAACGAAGTTCTTCCTATCCCCAGCGGAGTTCATCAAGATCCCCCAACAGGGTTTATCGACGGAGTCCCCAGCGGAGTTATCGTTAAAATCTCAGCGAAGCATCTCTTCTCCATAGAGTAATTCCCCGCAGAGTAATCTCTTCACCAGGTTTATTCCCCAACGGAGTCGTCTTCTCCTACCGGTTTATTCTTGCAATCATCTTTGTTCATCCTCCCCAACGGAAATGAAGAACTCTACTCTTCAACAATAGCCCAGGATTCAACAAACTTCCCGGCATTCGCCAAGGATTTATTTTCCCAGACGAAAATACATTCATAAACATATCACATTTCACCTCTCCTAGTTACATACATGATAAAGTGCATACAACACAATCTCATTTATTTTTTTGAGAACATCATGACATCATGCATTTCATACATCATGACGTTGCATACCACTAATGTGTTGCCTTTTTAGGAAAAGGTCAATCAAAAGATGATTACTATCAACTTTTGCAGTTCCAGATCAACACCTGTAACAGGCCAGGTGTGATCGGTGGATCTGGAACTGACTGTTTAACGCTGGTTCGCGAAATGTCGCGGAAGCAAGAGTCGCCACCGTCTTTTATGTTCTCCAACATGGACAGGACAAAAGCACAGCAAAATTCCTTATGAGAATAGTTCTCGGTTCGGGAGGTAGATTTATAGAAAGGGAAGGTGTTAACACCCTTTCTATCCATGGTTATCCATGGGCTCTTAGGTACTTGCTCATTGTGTTTTCAAAAGTGTTTGCTTTTCAATTGTGAGTGAGTTTGAAAAAGTTTCGTTTTAAAGATTTCAGACCGACTCTCGTATCAGTCCTCAAGAGTGTTTGAAAAATTATTTTGAAAGCTTTTTTGAAAGTGTCGGTGTGAAAAGAGTTTTGATTTGTTTTTTAGAAATAGAGCAAGTATCTACGAGTCATCTACCTACCCTAAGGAATTAGGCTGTGTAAATGTCCTTAAGGTAGTGCCATCCCACCATTGAGAGGTAGGTAGCACCACCGTTGGAGGTGTTCGGGTCAATTCGTTTGTAGGGACAGTGTGGTCACCAGAGTAACAGTAGGACACCTTAGAAGCTACCCTTATGCCATTGATCCTTTTTAATTCGAGGCAACCGTTCTGAGGCAACTGGATCATGTCATGGACATAAGGACTTACTAAAACGTTCTATACTCGACGACCACGTTTCGAGGGCAAGGCAACAGTGAGGCGTACCCTAAGAGTGGTGTGTGAATTTGTGTATTGTTTTCAGTTTAACCATTATCTTTGATCATGCATTATGGTGATCTACGCTTGTTTTTAATTTAGGCCATACATTCTTTCATGCAATTATAATTTAAAAGTGCGGAAATTTAAATGACGAAAAAGGTAAATCCTACGCTATTACAAGGCGTGGGTCTATACATCGCCAAATTAACAAAGACCCGTTTGATAAAAAATGCGGAAAATAAATAAATTCCTAATTACTATTACAAGGCTTGAGCAATTACACAATAATCGAATAAATTAAATGCGCGCGAATAAATTAATCGGGAAAGTCTAAGGGTGTTGACCCTTTTAAGAAAAGGAAATTAATTTTTTGGTCTTTTTGGTAATTAAATGAAATTAAAAACTAATTAATGACTAATTAATTATTTAATTAAGAAAATGTTTTTTTTTGTATTTTATGTTTTTATGAAATAAAATAGAGAAAGAAATAAAAATTCTAGGTTAACCTAAATCTAAATCTATTTTAATTATTAAAAAGAAGGTTAAAATGGCCTAATTAAAAACTAATTTAATTACGGTTTATTTACAAAATAAAAAAAAATAATAAAATGTTAATTCTATTTTTTTGGTTTTTTATGAAAATGGGTTAATTAAGTTAATTACTAATAATAAATAAAATAAAAAAAAGGGTTAGAAATTAAATTGAAAAAATAAAATGAAAAGAAAATAATAAACCAAATGGAGAGGGTGCTGGGCCAAATAGGAGGTGAAACGCTGGAATTCAGCCCCATTGAGGCAAAGGCCTCGTTGACTTTTCCTGATCATGCGCTTGCTTGCTGACTAGGGTGCATCATAGACTTCTTTCTGTGGCCACTGGATGAGAGTTGGGGACACATGGCACACTGATGTATGAGGACGCATGGTGGAGTTTTGGGCATATGCTGCATGAGATTGTGTTAGAAAAAAGGTTATGAATTATATGGGGGACCTGGGAATCGAACCCAGGTCCCAAGGATTACATGACACGCTCGTCACCACTGAAGCACTCAAACACATTTGTTAATAACATGGAAACAAAATATTATATAGAATAAAAACGTTATATGCTAACAAACAAAAAAACGCACGCGGAATTTTGAATGGTCCAATGCATGGTTGCCACGCCATCGTCTTCAAGCTTTTCTGCATAATGTAAAAATACATAGCGGGGGTTTTAAACCCCCCCAAAACACAAGCCTGCAAATAATAGCGATTAGCTCCTCGTTAGACATAAATTAGGCGTGATATGTGCATTTGATTCGCCTTGTCCTTCTCAATTCAAACATGGCAGTTTGAGGTTCCAATTTTTGTGTATGTGAGAAACCCCAAATTGAAAGCTTCGGCAAACCTAGATGTCTCCCATGGTGATTTGCATTTTATGGCCTTATAGTCAAATTAAAGCATACAGGAAGCTTGGTAATAACATCAGCAATGCATAGCAATATTAAAAATGAATTAAAAAGGCATGGAAATGGAGTTTTGATTTTCAAATATTGGACAAACCGTGGGGTGTCGTGGGGATGATTCTTTGCGCGTTTGGGCTTGATTTTGATTCCTGGAGATTCCTGGAAATGCAAGGAATGTGTTTTGATTGAAATGGAGGTTTAAAACGTGCTGCAAAGAGGTTTACAGTTTTTCTTTTTTCTCTTGAAAATTTTGAAATGTGTTTGGCCGTTTTTGAGCTTTCTAGATCATGAATCCTCTTGTGATAGCTTGCACATAGGTTATGTAAAGAGTTTTAATCAGAATTAAGGCCATTAACCTTATGCATTCATGTTTGAGATCATGCCATAACCAACATTGAAACACTTTCCATTTTTGTGTCAAAATTTGAATTCTTGCTTGATTTAGGCCTTGTACGAATTTGGGATGTAAATGATGGTGATTCAAAGCTATTCAACACAAAATATACCCTTTAATTAATTTTCTTGATTTTTATTTGATTTTAAAAGATTTAAAATGAATTAAATCAAATAAAATTAAATAAAAATGGAAAAATTAATTTTAAATCTTGAAATAATTTGTGGGACACGTGGGAAGCATGGCCAAGCTGAAACAAGTGGAAAAAGTGGGCCCCTTTTGTCAAAAATGAAGTTTCAAGGATAATTGACTTTGGCCATTTCACAAAAATTTCCCAACTTCTCCAATGCATATCTTACTCAATTTTGAAGCTATGAACATGTTCTTGGACATTTTGGAAAGGTCTTGAAGTCCTCTAACCAATGTCTTTGGTCCCATGTCATTTTGATTTACCAATCTCAAGTTATGGTCTTTTACTTAAATTCCCTTTTTGTTGACTTTTGAAAATGACCTATAATGTTGAAATTGATAACTTTTTGTGAGAGCATTTCTTGGACTTGGAATGTGAAGATGAGTTGTAGGAAATGTCCTCCCCTTCAAAATGAGCATTGTATGGGATTTTTCTGATGAACCATGAAAAAGTTATGCCTTGGTCAAGTTACAGTTGACTTTTTAGCTGTCCAAAAATAGAAACTTTTGCATCTTGAGACTTTTTGAGCCATGCTTGAGGAATCATGATCAAGAATTGATCAAATGATGATTGTGGCTTCAAAATAAGATGTTGACCAAAAATTTTGACTTTTGACTGCCAAATGACCATTTTGCCCCTACAGTTGACTGTTGAGCAATTAGGGTTTTTGATTGTGCAACTTGACCTTGTGAGCCTTGAAACTTGGCATGGGGATGCTTGACAATGTGTATGAGCATATGGGACTTGATTGAGCCCTTGAAAACCTCAACTTCCTTGCAGGAACCAAAACCCTAATTTGACTGGCTTAGGAGGATGGTTTGACTGTGTAGCCCTTGAGTAAACCTTGAACCATTTGAGGTGATGCTTGTCAAAACTTTGAAGATTATGGGAGGGAAAATTTTGGGGTACAACAGTTGCCCCTGTTCAATCTTCTTAGACCTGAGGATGTAGATTGGCTTGCGTGCCTTTCGTGATCCAAAGGTGGAAGATGATTGAACACTAGAGTGCCCAGAAATTTGCACTCACATAGTTGAGTATCAACAGTGTGATAGCGGGAATGGGCTTACAGATGCCATTTGGAAAGATGATGGATAGGGGGATGGGCTTATAGATGCCATCTGGGTGTCGATCGCGTAAGAGATTCCTTAGCGAGAACTTGCGTACCTGAGAAAGAAAATAATTACCTGGCCTGTTATAGGAGTTGATCTTCAAACTCTTTATGTAGATGTGCCCTGGCTGGATACAGGAATCGAATCTGGAAATAGTCGTCAACAGATACACCCTGGAAAGATACAGGAACCGGATCTTCGAACTCTTCAGACGTGCCCTGGCAGGATACAGGAATCGAGTCTGGAAATGTAGTCGTCAACAGATACACCCTGGCAAGATACCGGAATCGGATCTTCGAACTCTTCAGACGTGCCCTGGCAGGATGCAGGAATCGAGTCTGGAAATGTAGTCGTCAACAGATACACCCTAACAAGATACAGGAATCGGATCTTCGAACTCTTCAGACGTGCCCTGGCAGGATACAGGTATCGAGTCTGGTAATGTAGTCGTCAACAGATACACCCTGGCAAGATACAGGAATCGGATCTTCGAACTCTTCAGACGTGCCCTGGCAGGATACAGGAATCGAGTCTGGTAATGTAGTCGTCAACAGATACACCCTGGCGAGATACAGGAATCGGATCTTCGAACTCTTCAGACGTGCCCTGGCAGGATACAGGAATCGAGTCTGGTAATGTAGTCGTCAACAGATACACCCTGGCAAGATACAGGAATCGGATCTTCGAACTCTTCAGACGTGCCCTGGCAGGATACAGGAATCGAGTCTGGTAATGTAGTTGTCAACAGATACACCCTGGCAAGATACAGGAATCGGATCTTCAAACTCTTCAGACGTGCCCTGGCAGGATACATGAATCGAGTCCGGAAATAATCGCTCACAGATATGCTCTGGCTAGATACAGGTATCGAATATGGAATTGCGACAGTTGATGGTAATCATCTTTGTATTGATTTTTGTCCTGAAAAGACAAAACGTTAGTTGTATGCGATGTCATGATGTATGAGATGCGTGGTGTTCTCAAAATAAATGAGATTGTGTGTTCATGATGCGTATGTGCATGCTATAATGTATGAAGATGTAATGTTTATGAATGTATTCTCGTCTGGGAAAATAAATCCTTGATGAATGCCGGGAAGCTGAATCCTGGGCTGATGTTTGAAGGGTAGAGCGTTGTTTCCGCTGGGGATGATGGTTGCAAGAATACCGGTAGGAGAAGATGACTCCGTTGGGGGATAAACTTGGCGAATAGATTACTCTGCGGGGAATGCTCTGTGGGAAGAGAGGCACTTTGCTGAGATGTTGATGATAACTCCGCTGGGGATACCATTGTTGAGTTTTGTTGGAAGTTGATGAACTCCGCTGGGGGATAGGAAGACTTCGCCGAGGACGATCTTTCCGTGGTTTTTGGCTAAGGATAACCCAGTTATATCCTGGTGGGGAAATAACCTTTGAATAAGGCCGGGAGACGCATTCGTGCTCTGCAGGGGATAAGCTTCCAGAATCTACTGGGGATAAGCTTCCTGCTGGGGAGATGGATTCCACTTTCCTGGGGAAACTTCTGGACTGGACTCTCCTGAAAAAAAAAATTTTGAGATGTACTGGGGAAGTGGCTCCACTGAATGTCTGTATACCGCCGGGGAACAATCTTAGATCAAAACTGCCGGGGATGCTTGTTAAGAATGTTTGTATATTGCGCTGGGGAATGTTGAGATCTACTGGGGAGAAACCCAACTTCCATAAGGTTGATAGTAGCTTAACTCTGCTTGGGGAGAGTATCGCTGACTTGCTGGAGATATTGTGCCCTGTCAGGGCTGACGGGAGACCAACTGCTTGGGAGAGAATTGTTGAATCTTGGATCACTCTCTGGGGAATTAAGATATCTTAGTTACGCTCTTCAGCCGAACTTACCTTGGTACCTTGGTGGACAGAGCAACTAGATCGCTTAGACAATTCAATATTGCCCCTGTTTCTAATGTTACCTGTAATTAAACCTTTGTTTCGTATGCAAATATTTATGAGTTAGCAATTAGTGTCAAATGCATATATCAAAATTGAACATTGGACGTTCTTCGCAAAACAAAACAAAAAAGGAAAAACAATTGGCAATTGGTCTGAAACGTGAATTTGTATTGATTTTGAATTTGCCTGTAAATAGGCGTTTATGTACAAGAGGCTGACGTCCTAGTAAGAGAACATCGCCGAACAACAGAGTTTATACAATTTGTACAAAGGAAACAAAACAGCTGTGTGAAAAGAATGATCCCACTGGGTTTCAACTCTGCTATCGCCTTTATATCTTCGAGCGTCTCATCACTTTGCTGCTCAGTTGACGATGAAGCTGATTGATCGATGCGGTTTGAACTTGATGTTGATACCGGATTCTGGATGCAAGGTGATCCAATGAGACATAGTATTACGCTTATCCCTAACTTTTGCCTGGACCGCCCTTTCGGGTTTTTAGTCCACCGGGATACCCATTTTTGCCCAAGCCGCCTTTTCAGGTTTTTCGACTTGCCGGGTGTACAGATTTTTTTCATTTCATCCCTCATTTTTCCCAAACCCTTTTGGTTCGCCGGGAAGCCCTAATTTTTGCCTAGGTATGTCAACCTAGCGGGTCTTTTATCATGCGTAGTATCTTTTTACTATGTCTGCATTGGCGGGGTGAGGAAGGTCGTCACCATCCATGGTGGTTAGAATCATGGCTCCTCCCGAGAACACATGTTTAACCACAAATGGCCCTTAGTACATAGGGGTCCATTTGCCCCTGGGATCACTTTGAGGAAGAATGATGCGTTTGATTACCAGATCCCCAACTTGATACTCTTGTGGTCTGACTTTCTTGTTAAATGCCCTGATCATCCATTTTTGGTACGTTTGACCATGACAAATAGCAGCGAGTCTCTTTTCGTCGATTAGGTTTAATTGATCAAGTCGAGTCTGGATCCAGTCATCTTCGCTCAGGTCTGCATCCTTCATTATCCGGAGAGAGGGTATCTGGGCTTCGATCGGCAAGACTGCCTCCATGCCATAGACCAAGGAAAAAGGAGTTTCCCCGGTTGACGTTCTTGCTGAGGTACGGTACCCATGAAGAGCGAACGGTAACATCTCGTGCCAATCTTTATAGGTCACTGTCATCTTCTGCACAATCTTTTTAATATTCTTATTCGCTGCTTCGACAGCCCCATTCATCTTCGGTCGGTAAGGAGAAGAGTTGTGGTGCTGTATCTTGAATTGCTCGCAGAGCTCAGTGATCATCTTGTTATTGAGATTGGTACCGTTGTCCGTAATGATCCTTTCCGGGACGCCGTATCAACAGATCAGGTTATGCCGAATGAACCGTGCCACGACATTCTTGGTTACAGTAGCATAAGAAGCTGCTTCAACCCACTTTGTAAAGTAATCAATCGCCACCAGGATGAAGCGATGCCCATTGGATGCCGTAGGTTTAATCTCGCCGATCATATCAATACCCCACATAGAAAAAGGCCAAGGTGCTGTCAAGACATTCAGAGGAACTAGAGGAACGTGCACCTTAACTAGCACTTATGACATGTCCAAGAATGTTGGTAACAATCGACTTCCATCGTGGACCAGAAATATCCTGCCCGAAGGATTTTCTTTGCCATGGTATGTCCACTGGAATGTGTTCCAAAGGTACCTTCATGTAGCTCTGCCATGATCTTTTCTGCTTCAGTCTTATCCACACAGCGCAATAAGGTTGAATCATGGTTTCGCTTATATAGAATGCCATTGCTGAGGAAGAACTTCGCTGCGAACCTTCTCAAAAACTTCTTGTCGTTGACAGATGCACCTTCAGGGTATTCTTGAGCTTCCAAATACCTCTTCACCTCATGATACCAAGGTTTCTCGGTTACTATCTCAGCCTCAAGATCACAATAATATGTCGGTTCGTCCAGTTTCCAGATGATGATCCGGGGAGCCTCATTGTCCCATTTGACTTTGAACATGGAAGACATCGTAGCTAACGCGTCAGCCAACTGATTCTCCTCTCTTGGGAAGTGTTCAAAAGTTATCTCTGTAAAATGGGGGATCAATGTCAACACACACTCTTTATAAGGAATAAGATTCGGATGTTTCGTATCCCACTCGCCTTTGATCTGATTGATCACGAGAGAGGAATCTCCGAAGACACTCAGAAACTTGATCCTTAAGTCAATCGCAGCTTGCAGTCCCATGATGCATGCCTCATACTCCGCCATGTTGTTAGTGCAGTTGAAACATAGCCGGGCAGTAAGTGGAGTATGAGTGCCTTGAGGGGATATGATCACAGCGCCAACACCATTACCCAAGGCGTTCGAGGCTCCGTCAAAGTGCATAGACCATCGGGATCCTTCCTCAGGTCCTTCATCCGGTCCAGGTACTTCACAATCAGTCACAATCATGATGCTCTCGTCTGGAAACTCGAAGTTCATTGACTGGTAGTCATCCACTGCCTGATGTGCCAAGTGGTCTTCCAATACACTTCCTTTGATAGCTTTCTGAGTCGTGTACTGGATGTCGTATTCTGTCAAGATCATTTGCCATCTTGCTATTCTCCCAGACAGAGCAGGCTTTTCGAATATGTACTTTATTGGATCCATCTTTGAAATCAACAGAGTAGTGTGAGTCAGCATATACTGTCTCAGCCGACGAGCAGCCCATACCAAAGCGCAGCAAGTTTTCTCGAGCAGTGAGTATCGGGTCTCACAGTCGGTAAACTTTTTGCTAAGGTAATAAATGGCGTGCTCTTTTCGGCCAGACTCGTCATGCTGCCCCAGCACACACCCCATTGAGTTGTCAAGTACTGTCAGGTATAGTATTAGAGGTCTCCCTTCAACCGGTGGCATGAGAATGGGTGGTTCTTGGAGATACTCTTTGATTCTGTCAAAAGCGGCCTGACATTCACTGTTCCAACGTACTACCTGATCTTTCTTCAGCAGGTTGAAGATTGGTTCACAAGTAGCAGTTAGATGGGAGATGAACCGGGCAATGTAATTCAGACGTCCCAGAAAGCCTCTGACTTCTTTCTCTGTCTTAGGAACTGGCATCTCTTGTATGGCTTTAACCTTGGTAGGGTCCACTTGAATACCCTTGTCACTTACGACGAAGCCTAGCAACTTTCCAGATCTTACCCCAAAGGTGCACTTATTCGGATTCAACCTCAGCTTGTACAATTTCAGACGGTCGAACAGTTTCTGTAGATGGTCAAGGTGTTCCTCCTCAGTTTGAGACCTTGCAATCATATCATCGACATACACTTCAATCTCATGGTGGATCATGTCATAAAATAAAGCAACCATGGCACGTTGGTAGGTTGCCCCAGCATTTTTCAACCCGAATGGCATGACCTTGTAGCAGAAGGTGCCCCACTGAGTAACAAAGGTAGTCTTTTCCATATCTTCGGGAGCCATCTTGATCTGATTATAACCTGAAAAACCATCCATGAAGGAGAACACCTTGTGCTGAGCAGTATTGTCAACCAGAACATCAATGTGAGGCAGAGGGAAATCATCCTTGGGGCTGGCCCTGTTCAAATCCCTGTAATCGACACACATTCGGACCTTACCATCTTTCTTTGGCACCGGAACCACGTTGGCAACCCACTGAGGGTAAGAAGTCACTGCAAGAAACCCGGCATCAAACTGTTTCATGACCTCAGCTTTGATCTTCTCGGACATCTCTGGACGCATACGACGGACCTTCTGTTTGACCGGAGGGCAGTCTTCCTTGGTAGGCAAGTGATGGACCACAATGTCAGTATCCAACCCAGGCATGTCTTCGTACGACCAGGCGAAGATCTCCACATAATCATGCAACATCTGAATCAACCGTTGTTTCACACTGAGCTCCAGATTGGCACCAATCTTAACTTCCCTTCTATCCGTCTCAGTACCCAGATTTACCGCTTCCACTGGCTCTTCATGTGGCTGAATGGCCCTCTCTTCCTGGAGTAACAGTCTTGCAAGCTCACCAGGCACTTCGCAATCATCTTCACCCTCGTCTTCGGCTAAGTTGATCGGATTTTCGAAGTCATAACTGGCAGTAGCAGAGTCGTTACCAGTGAGATCCAGAGTGGATTGAAACCTGTATGGGTGAGTGTGTGTAAATACAACTGTTTTGCAATATGTAAAGAAAGAAAGGGAGCGCAAAATTTGAAATGTGAAAAACGTCCAATGCTTTTATTCATGATATATGAAAGTGACAAACAAAAGCCCTCACAAATAAAACCACGGTGCCCCGGGTAAGACACCGGGCCATAAAGTTTAGAATTAATGTTTATTACAAATCCAAAACAAAGAAGTTCATTACTGGGTGACAAAAGTAATGGGTGTAAAGTCTTTTGCGGTCCAGTTGCTAGGTCCACCGTTAGTCGTTGGGTAGATCCAGCTGTCAAACTCGGATTCTTCCACTTTGTCTTCATCCCCAATAGCATTCACTCCTAGATTGGTGATGAGCACAGGAGGTCTTCCAATCCTTGCCTTGCGCACATCCTTCTGAGCTTCTGCAGTGAAATCCAAGCCAAATTTGCCAGTCTTTGGAGTAAAATCAGGGAGCCTGCCCCAGTTTGCACATTCACCTTTTTCAATCACAGCCCGGGCATCCTTTAAGGAGGCCATCTTCAAAGGAGAACTCTCTTCAGTTACTGTTTCTGCTGCTGCCAATGTTTGTGGCACCTCTTCAAAATGTTGAAAGGGGGTCTCAATGAACTCCCCGTCCATTTCCACGTACCTGAAGGAGTTGAGGTGGCTGACCATGTATTCCTCTTCCCCTTGCACTGTTACAATCTTCCCCCTGACCGGGTATTTGAGCTTCTGATGCAAAGTTGAAGTCACAGCTCCAGCCTTGTGGATCCACGGGCGACCCAGCAAACAAGAATAGGATGGACGGATGTCCATCACATAGAACTTTGAATCAAATACCTGCGAACCAACCCTGATCGAGATGTCAACCTCACCATGTACCATTCTTTTGGACCCGTCAAAGGCCCGAACAACAATGTTACTTGGTTTGAGCTCTAAACCTTCACAGTCCAGCCTGTCTAGGGCCTTCTTGGGTAGTACGTTCAGTGAAGAACCCGTGTCAACCAGCACGTGAGCAAGAGTAGTGCCCCTACATTCAATGGAGACATGCAGGGCATCATTATGGTTCTTCCCCTTGGCCGTTAGATCAGCATCAGAGAAACCCAGACCGTTATCAGCGGTTAAGTTGGCCACACAGTCAGTAAATTGATCAGCAGACGTTTCTTGGGGCACGTGGGCCGTCTTCAGGAAAGCAATCAGGGCCTTGGCATGGGCCTCTGAACACAACAATAGTGATAGCATGGAAATTTTGGAGGGGGTGTGCCCCAACTGTTCAACGACGTTGAAATCACTTTTCTTTATAATCTTGAGGATCTCTTCCATCTCTTTCTTGGAAGCCTCTACAGTGGTCTTTGGTGCCTCCGTCCGGGCAGGCACATCAGCAGCAGTCCCCTTGCTCCGAGCGTCAGATGAATCGGCGGTAGGGGTGGAAACTTGATCAGGGGGGAAACAGGCACACTGGCAGGTGTGATGACAAGAGGCCTTTGGATTGCTGGAGGAGCAATGTCTGGAGAGAACAGTCTTCCACTACGAGTGACCTTAGCAGGCCCGGTGATGTTGGTGACACCGGTACCAGCGTTGAACTCTCGCTTCACTCCCAGAACATAAACATCTGCCCCATAGTGCCACGGGACAACTTTATCAGACTTGTAGGGGATGGGCCCCGGAACAGTAATGGATATAGGAGCAATCTTGTGAACAGGCAAAATTTGGACAGGCTTCTTTGAAGGAGCCTTGGAAGGGTTGTTGAAAATGGTAACAATTGAAACTTCTTCAACAGGGGCAGCAGGAACAACAGTCTTTTTGAACAAAATCTCTTTACTATCCATCAGGTTTTGGACGCCTTATTTCAGCAAAGGACAACCAGCAGGTGAATCAGCACATAAAGGGCAACCTTTGCTACATCCCGGAAATAAACCGGCTAGCAACAGGTTCCTCTTGACGGTCAGCAGCGGAGTAGCAACATCATCCACAGAAACTACATACAAATCCTCCTCAACAACGTTCACTCCATGTTGGGGCATGGGAGCGGTTACAACATTTGGCCTTTCGGGCGCCTCGAATTGTATTTCCTTGGCATCAATAAGGTCCTGAACCTTATTCCTTAGGGCCCAACAGTCATCAGTAGAATGTCCCGGGCTATCAGAGTGATACGCGCAACGGGCGTTGGGGTTGTATTTCGGAGATGCTGTGTTTACCATCTTCGGAGCCTCTTTGACAGTTACCAGGCTTGTTGACAGCAGTTGCGGTAAGATCTGAGAGAGAGTCATGCTGAGCCGAGTATACTGCCGTTTGGGCCTCTTAGCTCTGGGTTGGTTGTACTGTTGTGGAGCAGCAGCAAGCTTAGAAATAACCACCGCGTTGACAGCTTGGCGGCGTTCAGGTTTGTTTTGCCTTCTTGGACCATACACAGCACTAGCCTCCTTCTTAAAGGGCTTCTTTTCAGCATTTGAGGAGGCACCCTTCTGTATCTTTCCCGATTTTATACCAGCCTCGATCCTTTCCCCAGTCAGGATCAGGTCAGTAAACCCAGCAAAGGAATTACCAATGAGATGATTGAAGAATGGACCAGATAGGGTCCCCAAGAACATGTCCACTAGCTCCCGGTCAGTCAATGGTGGCTGCACCCTGCCATCCAGGTCTCTCCATTTCTGTGCGTACTCCTTAAAACCTTCACCCGTTCCCAGTGACATACCCTGGAGTTGGGTACGCGTGGGAGCGAGGTCGGAATTATATTGATACTGCTTGTAAAAAGCAGTGGCTAAATCCTCCCAGTTATGAATGTTGGTTCCATCCAGCTGATAGAACCATTCGAGATGAGTCCCTGAAAGACTCTCCTGGAAGAAGTGGATCCATAAGTTCTTGTCTGCTGTGTAAGGCTGGATCTTCCTTACATAAGAATGGAGGTGCATCTTAGGGAAGGAAGCCCCATCATACTTCACAAAGGTCGACGCCTTGAACTTGTGTGGGATCACCACCCCAGAAGATAACCCCAAGTCTCCGAAATCCAACCCAGGCACACGTTGAATCTCCATAGCATTTAGCCTGTCTTCCAGCTGTTTGTACCGGTCCTCAGCAGGAGGGTACTGTTCATCGTTGAAGTCTGTCTCAGTGTCAGAAACCACAGGACTAGGGACCTCTCTCTCTTGGTGACTGCCTTCCCCCACAGATGGAGTAGTCCTCTCAGCTTCATTCTGCAATGTGTTCCCGAGTCTGCGCCCATTGTTGAATAGCACAATCCTCTTCTTCTTCTTATTCTTCTTCAGGAGCAAAGCCTTCAGCTCTTGTTGTCCCTGGGCCAAGTTCATGACCATCTCCTAAAATTGGGCATTCTGGGCCTAGAGGGCCTTGATAGCTTGCTCGGTAGTGAGTTCAGGATTCATGATGCTTGAGTGCTGAAATAAACAGCGAAGGAGATTAAGCAACCTGTAGAAAAAGGGGTACCTGTTATGCACATGATGAATGAAATGCGTATGAATTATGTTTTCAAAGACAATCGGGAATCAACTTTGTAGACAAAAGGAACACATTTTATTAGATTCAAACTTTAAATTGTTCAACAATTTTCCCTTAGGCGTTACAAGAATGAAAATACTGAAAAGGAAATAAAGCTGTAAAAGAAACATCCAAAGCCCATCAGTGCTCCCATGGCCTCCTCTTCTCGGTACGGATATAGTCATTCAGGGCCCGCTCGTTCTCCAGTTGCTTGGTCAGCTTCTGGATCTTCTGCTCCTGTTTGTTGAAATTTTCCCGATAATAATCCCGCTCTTCCTGTAGTTGCACCCAAGACCTCTTTAGGGTATCAACATCAGTGGGTATCTGAGGAGGGAGAACAGTTGGAGGAGCCCCATCTTTATCAGGATACTCAAGAATGATGGGTCTGACAGCTTCGTACGGCATACCTAACTTCTGAGCACGGATGCGGACCCATTTGTAGTAGGGTTCCATTGGTAGAGAAGTCTTCGGTCCCAACTCATGTGGGTCAGCTTTGTGAATTCTGTCCCAAGCTTTGATGAATCTACGGTGCAGTTCGTCACTATATTTCTGAAACTCAAAACTGATGTGAGGCACCAGCATCTCATGAGGCCCTGCTCTTCTGGCTCTTCCAAACTGACGGAGAGCTAAACATGGATTATAAGAGATTCCGCCCTGGGTACCAATCAAAGGAACATTAGGATACTCTCCGCAACGATCAATAACAGCCACTTCATCTAAACCTCTGAGAGTCCAAATGATGTCATTATCAGTGAGAGACATTAACCTGTGAGCCCAGCCTCTTCCTTCTTGGTTCTTCAGCACGAACTTAGGGAGGTGCAAAATAAACCACCTCACTAACAAAGGAGTACAACACCACAGAGTTCCTCATCTTCGGGCAGTACGAGCATAGAGTTGTTGCACGATCTCACCCAAGAGAGTGGGCACAGGGTTCCGAGACATGAAGATCCTTATGGCAGTGACGTTAATGAAGTTATCAGGATTAGGAAATAGTACTAGCCCATAGATTAAGAGAGCCAGAATGTCCTCGTACGCCCTGAAGTCTAAGTCATTCCAGAAACTATTAGCTTTACCAATCAGAAACTTAGCCAAAAAGCCCTTAACTCCGCTTCTAGTTTCCCAGTTGTCCATTACTTCCTGGTTGGTCAAAGGAAGGGCTGCTGCAATCTCCTCGAGCCTAAGAGTCTTTTCCCAACCAGTGAAGGGAGTCTGATCCAAGATAGGGATGCCAAGCAAATTAGAGAACTCTTCCAGGGTAGGGACCAGCTGGAAGTCTTGAAAGGTGAAGCACTGGTACAGAGGGTCATAAAACTGGGTCAGGACACTCATCAATTGTTGGTCCCACTTTGCCGTGACTAAACTGAGAAGAGAACCATGCCTCTGGATGAAGGAAGTAGTGTTTGGAATTCTGCTAACCAACTCTTCAAGCAACTTAGGTGGGTGAACAAAATTGAACCGGATAGTGTTCCTTCGCATAGGCATCATGATGTCCTACAAAACAGAGCAAAGGTGAAACCCTCTTGTCTTTGAAATGGTCAGTCCTTATGCAGGATGCATGCAATGTTTATGATGGCATGATGTTATGATAAAGCACACCACAAGTATTCACATAGGCAAACATGATAAGGCACACAAGTCACACCACAACCCTTAGAGTTTAGGCCAGCAGGGAGTTCAGGTAATACCCTCTTTCAGTTTGTTGGTTAAGACCTGTCCTATCAGAAGTAACCGGGTTCTTAGAGGATCCCAATATCATCGACTACCCTCAATCGGTCATAACTCCAGCATCGCAATCTTTTCTTGCGGCCAGAACCATCGCGAGAGTTTAGCCTCAATGGGTGTAGCATACTGCTACTGTTCTATTGGCCAAGTTGGGTCATTTAAGGTTCTAAGGTTGGTTGGTGCTTAATGACTCCTCAGAAGACCCATATTCTCCTCGTTGCGACACAAGGGATATCGGTACAGACCAAGGTGTCACACCAACGTAGCCACTGCTTCACCCATGTCGGTCTATGCCAGACAGGTCCCTCACAGCTTATGCTACCTAAAAGGGTATCCCCAGATCCGGGTTAGGATCTATGAAACTCCGATGCAAAGCCCACAATAATAAAGCAAACAAGCATAACAATTGAAAACACAAGTGTTCTTAGTCCTAAGGTACACCTCACTTTAAAAATATCCCCAGCAGAGTCGCCAGTTCTGTGATCGGTGGATCTGGAACTGACTGTTTAAAGCTGGTTCGTGAAATGTCGCGGAAGCAAGAGTCGCCACCGTCTTTTATGTTCTCCAACATGGACAGGACAAAAGCACAGCAAAATTCCTTATGAGAATAGTTCTCGGTTCGGGAGGTAGATTTATAGAAAGGGAAGGTGTTAGCACCCTTTCTATCCATGGTTATCCATGGGCTCTTAGGTACTTTCTCATTGTGTTTTCAAAAGTGTTTGCTTTTCAATTGTGAGTGAGTTTGAAAACGTTTCGTTTTAAAGATTTCAGATCGACTCTCGTATCAGTCCTCAAGAGTGTTTGAAAAAAAATTTTGAAAGCTTTTTTGAAAGTGTCGGTGTGAAAAGAGTTTTGATTTGTTTTTTAGAAATAGAGCAAGTATCTACGAGTCATCTACCTACCCTAAGGAATTAGGCTGTGTAAATGTCCTTAAGGTAGTGCCATCCCACCATTGAGAGGTAGGTAGCACCACTGTTGGAGGTGTTCGGGTCAATTCGTTTGTAGGGACAGTGTGGTCACCAGAGTAACAGTAGGACACCTTAGAAGCTACCCTTATGCCATTGATCCTTTTTAATTCGAGGCAACCGTTCCGAGGCAACTGGATCATGTCATGGACATAAGGACTTACTAAAACGTCCTATACTCGACGACCACGTTTCGAGGGCAAGGCAACAGTGAGGCGTACCCTAAGAGTGGTGTGTGAATTTGTGTATTGTTTTCAGTTTAACCATTATCTTTGATCATGCATTATGGTGATCTACGCTTGTTTTTAATTTAGGCCATACATTCTTTCATGCAATTATAATTTAAAAGTGCGGAAATTTAAATGACGGAAAAGGTAAATCCTACGCTATTACAAGGCGCGGGTCTATACATCGCCAAATTAACAAAGACCCGTTTGATAAAAAATGCGGAAAATAAATAAATTCCTAATTACTATTACAAGGCTTGAGCAATTACACAATAATCGAACAAATTAAATGCGCGCGAATAAATTAATCGGGAAAGTCTAAGGGTGTTGACCCTTTTAAGAAAAGGAAATTAATTTTTTGGTCTTTTTGGTAATTAAATGAAATTAAAAACTAATTAATGACTAATTAATTATTTAATTAAGAAAATGTTTTTTTTTGTATTTTATGTTTTTATGAAATAAAATAGAGAAAGAAATAAAAATTCTAGGTTAACCTAAATCTAAATCTATTTTAATTATTAAAAAGAAGGTTAAAATGGCCTAATTAAAAACTAATTCAATTATGGTTTATTTACAAAATAAAAAAAATAATAATAAAATGTTAAATCTATTTTTTTGGTTTTTTATGAAAATGGGTTAATTAAGTTAATTACTAATAATAAATAAAATAAAAAAAGGGTTAGAAATTAAATTGAAAAAATAAAATGAAAAGAAAATAATAAACCAAATGGAGAGGGTGTTGGGCCAAATAGGAGGTGAAACGCTGGAATTCAGGCCCATTGAGGGAAAGGCCTCGTTGACTTTTCCTGATCATGCGCTTGCTTGCTGACTAGGGTGCATCATAGACTTCTTTCTGTGGCCACTGGATTAGAGCTGGGGACACATGGCACACTGAGGTATGAGGACGCATGGTGGAGTTCTGGGCATATGCTGCATGAGATTGTGTTAGAAAAAAGGTTATGAATTATATGGGGGACCTGGGAATCGAACCCAGGTCCCAAGGATTACATGACACGCTCGTCACCACTGAAGCACTCAAACGCATTTGTTAATAACATGGAAACAAAATATTATATAGAATAAAAACGTTATATGCTAACAAACAAAAAAACGCGCGCGGAATTTTGAATGGTCCAATGCATGGTTGCCACGCCATCATCTTCAAGCTTTTCTGCACAATGTAAAAATACATAGCGGGGGTTTTAAACCCCCCCAAAACACAAGCCTGCAAATAATAGCGATTAGCTCCTCGTTAGACATAAATTAGGCGGGATATGTGCATTTGATTCGCCTTGTCCTTCTCAATTCAAACATGGCAGTTTGAGGTTCCAATTTTTGCGTATGTGAGAAACCCCAAATTGAAAGCTTCGGAAAACCTAGATGTCTCCCATGGTGATTTGCATTTTATGGCCTTATAGTCAAATTAAAGCATACAGGAAGCTTGGTAATAACATCAGCAATGCATAGCAATATTAAAAATGAATTAAAAAGGCATGGAAATGGAGTTTTGATTTTCAAATATTGGACAAACCGTGGGGTGTCGTGGGGATGATTCTTTGCGCGTTTGGGCTTGATTTTGATTGCTGGAGATTCCTGGCAATGCAAGGAATGTTTTTTCATTGAAATGGAGGTTTAAAACGTGCTGCAAAGAGGTTTACAGTTTTGCTTTTTTCTCTTGAAAATTTTGAAATGTGTTTGGCCGTTTTTGAGCTTTCTAGGTCATGAATCCTCTTGTGATAGCTTGCACATAGGTTATGTAAAGAGTTTTAATCAGAATTAAGGCCATTAACCTTATGCATTCATGTTTGAGATCATGCCATAACCAACATTGAAACACTTTCCATTTTTGTGTCAAAATTTGAATTCTTGCTTGATTTAGGCCTTGTACGAATTTGGGATGTAAATGATGGTGATTCAAAGCTATTCAACACAAAATATACCCTTTAATTAATTTTCTTGATTTTTATTTGATTTTAAAAGATTTAAAATGAATTAAATCAAATAAAATTAAATAAAAATGGAAAAATTAATTTTAAATCTTGAAATAATTTGTGGGACACGTGGGAAGCATGGCCAAGCTGAAACAAGTGGAAAAAGTGGGCCCCTTTTGTCAAAAATGAAGTTTCAAGGATAATTGACTTTGGCCATTTCACAAAAAATTCCCAACTTCTCCAATGCATATCTTACTCAATTTGGAAGCTATGAACATGTTCTTGGACATTTTGGAAAGGTCTTGAAGTCCTCTAACCAATGTCTTTGGTCCCATGTCATTTTGATTTAACAATCTCAAGTTATGGTCTTTGACTTAAAGTCCCTTTTTGTTGACTTTTGAAAATGACCTATAATGTTGAAATTGATAACTTTTTGTGAGAGCATTTCTTGGACTTGGAATGTGAAGATGAGTTATAGGAAATGTCCTCCCCTTCAAAATGAGCATTGGATGGGATTTTTCTGATGAACCATGAAAAAGTTATGCCTTGGTCAAGTTACAGTTGACTTTTTAGCTGTCCAAAAATAGAAACTTTTGCATCTTGAGACTTTTTGAGCCATGCTTGAGGAATCATGATCAAGAATTGATCAAATGATGATTGTGGCTTCAAAATAAGATGTTGACCAAAATTTTTGACTTTTGACTGCCAAATGACCATTTTGCCCCTACAGTTGACTGTTGAGCAATTAGGGTTTTTGACTGTGCAACTTGACCTTGTGAGCCTTGAAACTTGGCATGGGGATGCTTGACAATGTGTATGAGCATATGGGACTTGATTGAGCCCTTGAAAACCTCAACTTCCTTGCAGGAACCAAAACCCTAATTTGACTGGCTTATGAGGATGGTTTGACTGTGTAGCCCTTGAGTAAACCTTGAACCATTTGAGGTGATGCTTGTCAAAACTTTGAAGATTATGGGAGGGCAAATTTTGGGGTACAACACCAGGAAATATCTATGGACGATTGATTGTAGGTTCGATACCTGTAACTAGCCAGGAAAGTTATCTACATGAAGAGATTGAAGATCAACACCTGTAACAGGCCAGGAAATTATCTTTCACTCTCAGGTCAGAGATCTACACCTGTATCCAGCCAGGAAAGCTATCTCGACCAACCTTTTTTTTAGTTCCGAATCAACACCTGTATCTAGCCAGGAAATATCTGTGAGCGACTGATTGTAGATTCGATACCTGTAACTAGCCAGGAAAGTTATCTACATGAAGAGATTGAAGATCAACACCTGTAACAGGCCAGGAAATTATCTTTCACTCTCAGGTCAGAGATCTACACCTGTATCCAGCCAGGAAAGCTATCTCGACCAACCTTTCTCAAGTTCCAGATCAACACCTGTAACAGGCCAGGAAATACCTGTGGACGATTGATTGTAGATTCGATACCTGTAACTAGCCAGGAAAGTTATCTACATGAAGAGATTGAAGATCAACACCTGTAACAGGCCAGGAAACCATCTTTCTTTCTCAGGTCAGAGATCTACACCTGTATCCAGCCAGGAAAGCTATCTTGACCAACCTCTTTAAGTTCCAGATCAACACCTGTAACAGGCCAGGAAATATCTGTGGACGACTGATTGTAGATCTATACCTGAAACCAGACAGGAAAGTTATCTACATTGAAGAGATTGAAGATTAATACCTGAAACCAGACAGGAAAACCATCTTTCTTTCTCAAGTCAGAGATTAATACCTGAAACTAGACAGGAAAACTATCTCATCGGTCAGACCTCTTAAGTTCCATATCAACACCTGTAACTAGCCAGGAAATATCTATGGACGACGGATTGTAGATTAATACCTGAAACCAGACAGGACAACTGTCTACTTGATCATCATGAAGCAACCCTACACCGGGCCTTCTCTCTTTCAGATGCAGTTTTACACAGACTCATCGTCAGGCAACCCTACACAGGTTCCTTCTTTCAACCTACCAAGTCACAATTCAACAAACATCTCCAGATGGCATCTGTAAGCCCATCTCCACGACTATCCATTACATCTCCAGATGGCATCTATAAGCCCATCCCCCGACAAGATTCTGTTACATCTCCTGATGGCATCTATAAGCCCATCCTCCTATACATCATCTCTCCAAATGGAATCTGTAAGCCCATTCCCGACATCACATTGCTGATACTACACCATGCGAGTGCAAATTTCTGGGCACTTTAGTGTTCAATCATCTTCCACCTTCAGATCACGAAAGGCACGCAAGCCAATCTACATCCTCAAGTTTAAGAAGATTGAACAGGGGCAACTGTTGTACCCCAAAATTTGCCCTCCCATATTCTTCAAGGTTTATCAAGAATCATCTCCAAATGGTTCAAGATTTGCTCAAGGATTAGACAGTCAAACACCTCCTAAGCCAGTTGAAATTAGGGTTTTGGTTCTTTCAAGGAATTTGGAGTTTTCAATGGTTCAATCAAGTCTCATAGGCCTATATACATTCTCAAGCACCTACATACCAAGTTTCAAGACTCACAGTATCAATTTGCACAGTCAAAAGCCTCATTTGATCCACAGTCAACTGCAGGGGCAAAATGGTCATTTTGCAGTCAAAAGTCAGAATTTTTGGTCAACATATTATTTTGAGTCCACAATCATCATTTGATCTAGTCTTGATCATGATTCCACAAGAATGACTCAAAAATCATCAAAGATGCAAAAGTTACTATTTTTGGACAGCAGAAAAGTCAACTGTATCTTGACCAGGGCATAACTTTTTCATGGTTCATCAGAAAAATTCCATCCAATGCTCATTTTGAAGGGAATGACATTTCCAACAATCCATCTTCACATTCCAAGTTCAAGAAATGCTCTCACAAAAGTTATCAATTTCTACATTATAGGTCAAATTCAAAAGTCAACAAAAATGCACTTTAAGTCAAAGACCATAACATGAGATTGGTAAATCCAAATGACATGGGACCAAAGGCATTGGTTAGAGGACTTCAAGACCTTTCCAAAATGTCCAATAACATGTTCATATGATCAAAATTGAGCAAGATATGCATTAGAGAAGTTGGGAAATTTTATGAATTTGCAAAAGTCAACTTTGCTCAAAACACTTTGTTTTTGCTAATGGGCCTCAAATTTCTTCTTGAAACTTTATCCATGGCCTATGCACGACCCATCAAGCTTAATTGAATTATTTTCTTATTTTTTATTAATTAATTGGATTTTTAATCAATATTAATTCATTTAATTAATTTAAATTGTAGGAAAATATAAAGATATGGTTTTTCAATCTTTTTGTGAAGCAAGAATGACCTAAAAAGGCTGGCAATTTCATGCACCAAGTCAAAGATGCAATATCTCCAAATTTGGCAACTTTTTCCAATCATGAAGATTCAAAAATATATGATTTCCAATCAAATATTCAAATCATCATTCCATGGATTTTTGCTCAAAATTCTGACCTGATCTCATTCTCCTATAAATATACAAGCTAACCCTGATCATGCACACGTGAAAAAGCTGCAGGAAAAAGCCATTGCAATTCAAGAAAATTGGAAAAAACTCAAAACTGACTTTTGCATTCTAGCACGATTCAAAGGGTTTTGTGGATTCTAATACCTTGCAGGAGTTCTTAGGGACGTTTTGCAATCAAAACCAAGCATTGAAGCTCAAAGAATCATCAAGAACAGAGTCACGGTTTGCGTTTTATTTTGAGAATCGTACAACTTAATTCATGCATCACTAACATGATTTTATGTTTGATTTGTGTTGCTAGGGACTGTACAAAGCTAATGGTATAGCTCAATTGAATTATAACGCCATAAATCACAGAATGCCATTGACGAATTTTAGGGTTCATAAGCTTTCAAATTAGGGCTTTGCAATCTAGGAAAAATTAGGCCTCATAAGATATATGATTGAACTCGTTGAGACCAGACGAATCCAAAGCAACCCTCGTGAAACATTTATGTAAGTCACAGGGCTAATCGCTATTTTTCCTTATTGTAGTTTGTGGGGGTTAAAAACCCCCGCTATCTAACATTGTTTTTACAGGTTCAACGAGGAAGATGATGATGTGCTGATACATCATTGGTCAGTTCAAAAAAGGCGCGCGTGTTTTTGTTGTTTACAACTTAGGGATTAATTTCCCCATATAATAATTGCCCTTTATCTTATTGATGACTAAAGCGTGGTGGTGTAGTGGTTGAACGATTGGCCAATGATCATTGGGACCTGGGTTCGAATCCCAGGTCCCCCCAAAACACTTATATTATTTTTCTTACCATAGTTGTGTGCAGAATTCCAAAAGAGGTCTACCATGTACTTCGTCTTTCCAAGCGCCAAATGTCTACATGCACAAATCCAGTGGTCAGAGGTGAATGATCACCATACTCCCAGTCAACACGCACCCTGGAGAAGCCAGAAAGTCAAAAGGGCTTGATGTTAATGGGCCACCAATTTCCAGAATTACCTCCTAAATGGGCCAACACCCTCCCTGGTTTCTTTTTATTCTTTTATTTTTTTCCATTTAATTATTTTACTTTTAATAATTATTATTACTATTATTTAGTTAACTCACAAATTAATTATTTTCATGATAAATTCAGAAAAATATAATATTTTTATTATTATTATTATTTATTAATTTCACCTTTAATTTATTCTTTTTGTAAATAAATACTAACATAGATTAATTTAGTTAATTAGGGCAATTTTAACTTTTTGTTTCACAATGAATAAAATCCATGTAGAATTAGGTTAATTAATATATTTAACTATTTTATTTTATTTTCATTAAAAACATAAAAAACTTAAAAAAACCTTTCTTTTAATTAATTAATTAGTTTTAGGATTAATTTAATTAAATGCAAAATAACCAAAAATTCATTCTTTTCTCAAAAAGGGTCAAAACCCTAAGGACTTCTCCGATGCAATTTTATTTCGCGCATATTATTTTTGATCATATTTATGTATTTGCTCCGAGGATGTAATAGCGTTAATTAGGACTTTTTATCGCTTTCTTTATTTTTTCGCATTTATTTTCCAAGGGTTTGTTTTTGGCGATGTAAATACCCGACGCCTTGTAATAGCGTAGATTTACTTTCCGCAATTTACTTTCCACAACTATTAAATGCTAGATGTATGTTAATTAGGCTATGCATGACAAGACTTGTATGAAATTAAAATCAACTCGTAGCTCACCATAACATGTACAAAGATAACTTAACTGAATCCTGACACAATCGCACATGCCACTCCTAGGGTACGCCTCACTTGGTTGCCTCGACGTGGTCATTGAGTATAGGGTGTTCTAGAGGTCGCCCTCCTGTCTAAAGATCCAAGTTGCCTCGAAACGGTTGCCTCGGATAAAAAAGGATCTAGGACATTAGGGTTACCGCTAAGGCGTCCTACTATTGCTTTGGTGACCACATGTCCCTATAATCGAATTGACCCGAAAAACTCCAACGACGGTGCTACCTACTTCTTAATAGTGGGATAGCACTGCCTAAAGGACATTTACACAGCTTAATTTCTTTTGAGTAGGTAGAGGTTCTAAGGTACTTGCTCTTTCAAAACAAAAAATACTTTTCGCACTTACACTTTTCTGACAAAAGTTTTTCAAACAAACACTTCATACACTCTTGAGGACTGATACAAGAGTTAAAATGAAGTTTTCAAACAAACTTTTTCAAAACCCACAAACAAAAGAAAAGCAAACATTTTTGAAAACATAGTGAGCAAGTACCTAAGAGCCCGTGGATAACCACAGATAGAAAGGGTGCTAACACCTTCCCTTTCTATAATCTACCTCCCGAACCGAGAAACATCTCGAAAAGGAATTTTGTTGTGCTTTTGTCCTTTCCTTGTTGGAGAAAATAAAAGACGGTGGCGACTCTTGCTTACCGCGATATTTTACGAACCAGCATTCCAAAACAGTCAGTTCTATTTCCACCGATCACTCCAACAATCATTCGTACTATGCCCCGGGCTGTCAGAGTGATAAGCACAGCGGGCGTTAGGATTGTATTTTGGGGATGTTGTGTTTGCAATCTTCGGAGCTTCTTTTAGAGTCACCAGATTGGTCGTCAATAAATGTGGCAATATCTGAGACAAGGTCATGCTGAGACGAGTGAACTGCCTTCGAGGTCTCTCGCCCCTTTGTTGGTTGTGATGATGAGGAGCACTAGCAGGTTTTTAAATAACAATCGCGTTGACAGCTTGGCGGTGTTCAGATCTATTCTGTCTCCTTGGACCGTAGACAGCGCTGGATTCTTTCTTGAATGGTTTCTTCTCGGTGCTCGATGAGGCACCCTTCTGTATCTTCCCAGCCTTGATACCAGCTTCAATCCTCTCACCAGTCAAGATAAGGTCTGTAAACCCGGCTGAAGAGTTTCCAATCAAATGGTTAAAGAATGGACCAGACAGGGTCCCCAAAAACATATCAACAAGTTCACGATCAGTTAAAGGTGGTTGCACCCTTCCGGCAAGGTCTCTCCATTTTTGAGCATACTCTTTAAATCCTTCACCCGTCCCTATTGACATACCCTGGAGTTGGGTACGCATAGGAGCGAGGTCGGAATTATATTGATACTGCTTATAGAACGCAGTAGCCAAATCTTCCCAGTTACGGATACTGGCTCCATCCAGCTGATAGAACCACTCAAGCTGAGTCCCTGAAAGACTGTCTTGAAAGAAATGGATCCACAAATTCTTATCAGCGGTGTAAGGCTGGATCTTCCTTACATATGACCGGAGGTGCAGCTTTGAACAGGAAGCTCCGTCATACTTGGCAAAGGCAGGTGCCTTGAATTTATGGGGAATCACCACCCCAGAGGATAGACCTAGGTCTCCGAAGTCCAGCCCTGGCACGTTCTGTATCTCCATAGCGCTCAAGCGGTCCTCCAACTGTTTGTACCTATCCTCAGCAGGAGGATACTGTTCTTCATCATAATTCGTCTCGTTGTCGGAGACTATAGGGCTAGGAACCCTTCTCTCTTGTGGGTTATCTTTCCCTCCAGATGAGGTGGTCAGATCAACCTCATTCTGCAGTCCATTTCCAAACCTGCGTCCAGTGTTGAACAGGACGGTCCTCTTCTTCTTCTTCTTCCTCTCTTTCAGAATCAGGGTCTTCAAATCCTGTTGACCCTTGGCTAGGCTCATAACCAACTCTTGGAACTGGGCATTCTGGGCCTGGAGGGCCTTGATAGCTTGCTCAGTGGAAGGTTCAGTAGACATGATGATTGCTGAAATAAACAACGAAGAAGATAAGCGACCTATAAAAAGGGTACCTATTTATGCAGTGCATGAGATGAAATGCGTATGATTTATGTTTTCAAAGACAATCGGGATTCAAATTTGTAGACAAGAAAGGAAACACACTTTATTAGATTTAACTTTAGAATTTAAACTATTCAACAAATTGCCCTTAGGCGTTACAAGAATGGAAATACTAAAAAGTAAATAAAACCGTAAAAGAAATCATCAAAGGTCAATCAATGCTCCCATGGTCTCTTCTTCTCAGTGCGGATATAATCATTCAGGATCCGCTCATTCTCCAATTGCTTAGTCAGCTTCTGGATCTTCTGTTCTTGTTCATTGAACCTCTCCCGATAAGAATCCCTTTCTTCCTGCAGTTGCGCCCAAGACCTCTTCAGTGTGCCAACATCAGTGGGCGTATGAGGATGGAGAATAGTTGGAGGAACCTCGTCTTTATCAGCAACTTCAAGAGTAATAGGCCTGACAGCTTCATATGGCATACCTAACTTCTGGGCACGGATGCGGACCCATCTGAAATATGACTCCATTGGCAGAGAAGTCTTTGGTCCCAACTCAAGTGGGTCAGATTTGTGAACTCTATCCCAAGCCCTGATGAATCTACGACGCAGCTCATCGCTATCTCCCTGAAAATCAAAGATGATATGAGGTATCAACATCTCATGAGGCCCTTCTCTTCTGGCTCTTCCAAACTGACGGAGAGCTAAACATAGGTTATAAGAGATTCCTCCATGGGTTCCAATCAATGGAACATTAGGATACTCTCCACAATGATCAATGACGGCCACCTCATCTAAGCCTCTGAGAGTCCAAATAATGTCATTATTAGTAAGAGACATTATCTTATGAGCCCAGCCCCTTCCTTCTTTGTTCTTCAGTACAGACTTAGGGAGGTGCGAAATAAACCACCTCGACAATAAAGGAGCACAGCACATCAAAGTTCCCCGCTTTCGGGCGGTACGAGCATAGAGCTGATGGAGGATATCACCCAAGAGAGTGGGTACAAGGTTCCAAGAGATGAAGATCCGAATGGCATTAACATCAACAAAGGTGTCAGGATTTGGAAACAATACCAGACCATAGATTAAGAGAGCCAGAATGTCCTCGTACGCTTTGAAGTCTAAGTCATCCCAGAAACAATTAGCTTTGCCAACCAGAAACTTAGCCAAAAAGCCCTTAACTCCACTTCTAGTCTCCCAGTTAGCCATTACCTCCTCTTTGGTCAAGTGAAGGGCTGCAGCAATCTCTTCAGGCCTGAGAGTCTTTTCCCAACCAGTAAATGGAGTCTGCTCCAAAACAGAGATACTAAGCAACTCAGAGAATTCTTCCAGGGTAGGGACCAGCTGGAAGTCTTGAAAGGTGAAGCAATGGTATAGCAGATCATAAAACTGGACCAGGACACTCATCATTTGTTGGTCCCACTTTAAGGTGACTAAACTGAGAAGAGAACCATGCCTCCTGATGAAGGAAGTAGTGTCTGGAATCTTGACAACCAACTCTTTAAGCAAAGTAGGTGGTTGAAAAAAGTTGAGCCGGATAGTATTCCTATGCATGGGCATCATGATGTCCTACAAAACAGAGCAAAGATGAAACCTTCTTGTCTTTGAAATGGGTTAGTCCTTATGCAGGATGTATGCAATGTTATGATGTTATGATGTCATGGTAAAGGCACACCACAAGTATTCACAAAAGGCAAACATGGTAAAGGCACACAAGTCACGCAAAAGAGCCCTTAGATTTCAGGCTGGCATGAAGTTTAGGTACTACCCTCTTTCAGTTTCAGTTGGTTAAGACCTGTCCTAAAAATAGTAACCGGGTTCTAGAGGATCTCAATATCACTGACTACCCTCAATCGGTCATAATTCCAGTTTGGCAACCTTTTCTTGCAGCCGGAACCATCGCGAGAGTTTAGTCTCAATGAGTGTAGCATACTGCTACTGTTCTATGGCCAAGTTGGTCAATTTAAGGTTCTAAGGTCAGTTGGTGCTTAATGACTCCTCAGAAGACCCATATTCTCCTTGTTCCAACACAAGGGATATCGGTACAGACCAAGGTGTCACACCAACGTAGCTACTGCTTCATCCGTGTCGGTCTATGCCGGACAGATCCCTCACAGTTTATTGCTACTTACCTAAAAAGGGTACCCCAGATCCGGGTTAGGATCTATAGAACTCCAATACAAACCCATAAAATTAAAGCATACAAAGCAATACAATTGAAAACACAAGTGATCTAATCCTAAGGTACACCTCACTTATAATTCCCCAGCAGAGTCGCCAGTTCTGTGATCGGTGGGAATAGAACTGACTATTTTTTAGAATGCTGGTTCGCGTTTGCGTTTGTTTTCGCAAAATTTCGCGGTAAGCAAGAGTCGCCATCGTCTTTTATTTTATCCAACAAGGAAAGGACAAAAGCACAGAAAAATTCCTTTCCGAGATGTTTCTCGGGTTCGGGAGGTAGATTATAGAAAGGGAAGGTGTTAGCACCCTTTCTATCCGTGGTTATCCATGGGCTCTTAGGTACTTGCTCACTATGTTTTCAAAAAGTTTTGCTTTTCTTGTGTTTGTGGGTTTTGAAAAGAGTTTTGTTTGAAAACTTCGATTTAACTCTTGTTTCTATCCTCAAGAGTGTATGAAGTGTTTGTTGAAAACTTTGTTTGAAAAGTGTAAGTGCGAAAAATTTGTTTTGTTTTGAAAGAGCAAGTACCTAAGAACCTCTACCTACTCAAAAGGAATTAAACTGTGTAAATGTCCCTTTAGACAATCCCATCCCACTATGAAGGAGTAGGTAGCATCGTCGTCGGAGTTTTCGGGTCAATTCGATTAAGGGACATGTGGTGACTAAAGCAATGTTAGGATGCCTTAGCGGTAACCCTAATGTCTTAGATCATTTTATCCGAGGCAACCGTTTCGAGGCAACTTATGATCTTTGGGCAAGAGGGCGACCTCTAAAACTTCCTATACTCAATGACCACGTTCGAGGCAACCAAGTGAGGCGTACCCTAGGAGTGGCATGTGCAAATGTGTCAATTTTCAGTTATGTTGTCTTTGTACATGTTATGGTGAGCTACGGTTGATTTTAAGTTAAGATAGATCTTGTCATGCATAGCCTATTATTCATACATCTAGCAGTTAATAGTTGCGGAAAATAAAACTAAGCTATTACAAGGCGTTGGGTATTTACATCGCCAAAAACAAACCCTTGAAAAGTAAATGCGGAAAAGTAAATAAAAGCGATAAAAGGTCCTAAGTCCAAAACTATTACATCCTTGAAGCAGATACAATATTGAAATATGAATCAAAAAATAATACGCGCGAGAAAATTGAATCGGAGAGTTTTAGGGTTTTGACCCTTTTTATGAAAGAAGGTGATTTTTTGTTATTTTGAACTAAATGAATTTAAACCTAAGTTAATTAATTAATTAAATAAAAAATATATTTTTTGGGTTTTTAGAATATTTAAGGAAATAAAAAAATAAAAATGATTAAAATTGTTTAAAACCTAATATTCTAATTTACTTTTAATTTTTTTGCAAAAATATTAAAATTATTCCTAATTTAAAACTAAATTAATTGGTTAATTTTTATTTACAAAAATAAATAATGAAGTTAATAAATATTATTTTGGTGTTTTCTGATTTTATTAGGAAAATATTAATTATTTTAGTTAGTAGTTAATTAAGAATAAAAAATAAATCAAGTAATAAAATAAAATATAATGAAAGAAAATATAAAAAAAAACAAACTCAGGGGGTTTGGGCCCAATTTTGGAGGTAGAATCAGCAATTTCCCAGGCCCATTATGCTTCAGCCTCATTGACTCTCCAGGATCTCACGCGCATGCATTGACTAGGGAGTATGATGATCCTTCATTCATGACCATTGGATCTAGGTTTGGAGACATCTGGCGCACTGAGATTTGAGGTGTATGGTGGACCTCCCTTTGCAAACTGCACATGAATACCTGAAGGAGAAAAATAAACAAGATTTTGGGGGACCTGGGATTCGAACCCAGGTCACAATGCTCACAGGCCAACGCGTTTACCATCCAACCAAGCTGCTTCAATTGTTATAGAAATAAGAAGCGATAATTATATATGAAACAAACTAATATGCTTGAAAAAATAAAATAAAGGCGCGTAATTCAAACACACGAACCAGATGACAACACGTCATCATCTTCAACCTTGGTCCTGCATAAATAGAATCAAATAGCGGGGGTTTTTAACCTCCACTATCTCCTGCACAAAAAATAGCGAATAGACACAGAGCAAAAAGAAATATTTCGCGAGGTATGTGTTGGAATCGTCTTGGTCTCACGAACTCAACCATGTATCCCATTGGTTCCAATTGTTCATGGTTTGGAAAGCCCTATTTGAAAGCTTGAAAACCTTAGAAACTCAATCATGGCATCTCTCGGTTTAGGGCACTATGGTTCAATTAAGTCATTCCAATAGCTTTGTATAATCTCTAGCAACGCAAATCAATCACAAAAACATGTCAAATGCCTATGAATTAAGAGATACGATTTTGAATTAGAAGTGCAAACCGTGAGACGGTATTCCGTGATTCCTTGAGCTTTGGTGCTTGAATTTGATTGCAAATCACTCCTGGTACCTCCTGCAATGTGTTTGGATGGACAAGGCACCTTGAATTGGCCTAGATTGCAAGAACAAGTTTTGATTTTTCTTGAAGTTTCTTGAAATTGGCATGGCTGTTTCTGCAGTCCTTTAGTCGTGAATTAGGTTATGCTTGGCTTGCTTGCATATAAGGGAATCAGTTTAGGTCAAAATTTGGACCCATATCCATGTGCATTGAAGATTGAATATTTGATTGACAAATCAAATATTCTTGATTTTTCATGATTGAACAAGTTGCCAAAATTGGATATTTTTGTATCTTTTAGCTTGTGCACGAATTGGCATTGCTTGGTCAGGATATTTGGATCACATTTGGTTCACAAATAGATTTAAGAATCAAATCTTTTATTTTCTTATAATTAAAATTAATTAAATGAATTAATATGTATTAAAAATCCATTTAATCAATAAATTTAAGAAAATAAATCCAATTTAACTTGGTGGGTCGTGCATAGGTCATGGGTGAAGTTAAAAAGAGAGATTTGAGGCCCATTAGCAAAAAGAAGGTGTTTTGAGCAAAGTTGACTTTTGCAAATTCATGAAAATTTCCCAACTTCTCCAATGCATAACTTGCTCAATTTTGATCATATGACCATGTTCTTGGACATTTTGGAAAGCCCTTGAATTCCTCTAACCAATTCTTTTGGTCCCATGTCATTTGGATTTACCAATCTCAAGTTATGGCCTTTGACTCAAAGTGTACTTTTGTTGACTTTTGAAATTGACCTATAATGTAAAAATTTGTAACTTTTTGTGAGTGCATTTCTTGATCTTGGGGTGTGAATATGGATTGTAGGAAATTTAATCCTCTTCAAAATTAGATTTGGATGGGATTTTTCTGATAAACCATGAAAGAGTTATGCCCTGGTCAAAGTACAGTTGACTTTTCTACTGTCCAAAAATAGTAACTTTTGCATCTTGATGATTTTTGAGCTATTCTTGTGGGATCAAGATCAAGACTTGATCAAATGATGATTGTGAACTCAAAATAAGATGTTGACCAAGAATTCTGACTTTTGACTGCAAAATGACCATTTTGCCCTTACAGTTGACTCTAGATCAAATGGGGCTTTTGACTGTGCAAACTGGCACTGTGAGTCTTAAAACTTGGCATGTAGGTGCCTGAGAATGTATATAGGCCTATGAGACTTGATTGAACCATTGAAAACCCCAAATTCCTTGAAAGAACCAAAACCATAATTTTGAATTGACTGCCTTAGGAGGTGATTTGACTGTACAACCCTTGAGCCATTTTGAGCAATTTGAAAATCATTCTTGACAAATCTTGAGGAATATGGGAGGGCAAATTTTGGGGTACACCAGTTACAGTAGCAAAGGAAGCTACTTCAACCCACTTTGTAAAGTAATCAATTGCTACCAGGATGAAAAGATGCTTGTTGGACGATGTAGGTCTGATCTCGCCGATCATGTCAATGCCCCACATTGCAAAAGGCCACGGAGCTGTCAAGACGTTCAGAGGTACTGGAGGTATATGCATCTTATCAACATAGACTTGGCACTTGTGACAGGTCCGAGAATGCTGATAACAGTCAGCTTCCATAATGGACCAATAATATCCTGCCCGAAGGATTTTCTTTGCCATGGTGTGTCCACTGGAATGAGTTCCGAAAGTACCCTCATGTAAATCTACCATGATCCTTTCTGCCTCGCTTCTATCCACACATCGTAGTAAGGTTGAATCATGGTTACGCTTGTAAAGGATACCATTGCTGATGAAGAACTTCATTGCGAACCTCCTCAGAAACTTCTTATCATTAATAGATGCACCCTCCGGGTATTCTTGAGCTTCAAGATATCTCTTTACCTCATGAAACCAAGGTCTATTTGCTACCTTTTCAGTCTCAATGTCACAGCAATGTGCAGGTTCGTCCAATCTTTCAATGATAATTTGGGGAGCTTTGTTGTCCCAATTGACTTTGAACATAGAAGACATTGTAGCTAGTGCGTCCGCTAACTGATTCTCCTCTCTAGGGAAGTGTTCAAAGGTTATCTCCTCGAAGTGTGGAAGCAACGTTAACACATACTCCTTGTAAGGAATAAGATTTGGATGTTTCGTATCCCACTCACCTTTGATTTGACTGATCACGAGAGCGGAATCTCCGAACACACTCAAGAACTTAATCCTTAGGTCAATTGCTAATCGAAGACCCATAATGCATGCTTCATACTCCGCCATATTGTTGGTGCAGTTGAAACATAATCGGACGGTAAACGGAGTATGAGAGCCTTTAGGAGATATGATCACGACGCCAATGCCATTACCCAAAGAGTTCGAAGCTCCATCAAAGTACATAGACCATTGGGATCCTTCCTCAGGTCCTTCATCCGGTCCAGGTTCTTCACAGTCGGTTACTATCATGATATTCTCATCCAGGAATTCAAAGTTCATAGACTGGTAATCATCTACAGCCTGATGTGCCAAATGATCTGCCAACACACTTCCCTTAATTGCCTTTTGGGTCGTATATTGGATGTCATACTCAGTCAAGATCATCTGCCATCTTGCTATTCTTCCGGACAAGGCAGGATTTTCGAAGATATACTTGATTGGATCCATATTTGATATCAATAGAGTAGTGTGAGTCAGCATATACTGTCTCAGCCGGCGAGCATCCCATTCCAAAGCGCAGCAAGTTTTCTCGAGCAGTGAGTATCGGGTCTCACAGTCGGTAAACTTTTTGCTAAGGTAATAAATAGCATGCTCTTTTTTGCCAGACTCGTCATGCTGCCCCAGCACACACCCCATTGAATTTTCGAGTACTGTCAAGTATAAGATCAACGGTCTCCCTTCAACTGGTGGCATCAGAATAGGTGGCTCTTGTAGATATTCTTTGATCCTTTCGAAAGCAGCCTGACATTCATCATTCCATCTTACCACTTGATCTTTCTTCAGTAGCTTGAAGATTGGCTCACAAGTAGCAGTCAGGTGTGAGATGAATCGGGCAATATAATTCAGACGTCCTAGAAAGCCTCTGACTTCTTTTCCTGTTCGGGGAGCTGGCATCTCCTGTATAGCCTTCACCTTTGTAGGATCCACTTGAATACCTTTATCACTTACGAGGAAACCCAACAGCTTACCAGATCTCACCCCGAAGGTGCACTTGTTCGGGTTTAACCCCAGCTTGTACAACTTCAACCTGTCAAATAACTTCTGAAGGTGGTCAAGATGTTCTTCCTCAGTCTGGGATCTTGCAATCATGTCGTCGACGTATACCTCAATCTCATGATGGATCATGTCATGGAACAAAGAGACCATGGCACGCTGATACGTTGCCCCAACATTCTTCAATTTGAAAGGCATGACCTTGTAGTAAAAGGTACCCCATTGAGTAACAAAGGTTGTCTTCTCCATATCTTCGGGAGCCATCTTAATCTGATTATAACCAGAGAAACCATCCATAAAGGAGAAGACCTTATGATGTGCGGTGTTCTCAACCAGAACATCGATATGAGGTAGAGGGAAATCATCCTTGGGGCTTGCCCTGTTCAGATCCCTATAGTTAACACATATTCGAACCTTACCATACTTCTTCGGTACTGGAACCACGTTGGCAACCGACTACGGGTAAGAAGTAACTGCTAGAAAACCGGTGTCAAATTGTTTCATAACTTCAGCCTTGATTTTCTCAGACATATCCGGGCGCATTCGGCGAACCTTCTGTTTTACTGGAGGACAGTCTTCCTTGGTAGGTAAGCGGTGAACCACAATATCGGTATCCAACCCAAGCATATCTTCATAAGACCAGGCAAAGATCTCAATGTAGTCATGCAGCATCTGAATCGACCGTTGCTTAACACTAGGCTCCAGATTTGCACCGACCTTGACCTCTTTCTTGTCTACCTCTGTACCCAGATTTACTGATTCCACCGGCTCTTCATGCGGCTGTATGGCCCTCTCTTCCTGAAGTAGCAGTCTAGCAAGTTCACCAGGCACTTTGCAATCATCTTCACATTCGTCTTCGGCTAAGTTAATTGGACTTTCGAAGTCATAACTGGCAGTAGCAGAGTCGTTACCAGTGAGATCCAGAGTGGATGTAGACCTGTATATGTGAGTGTGTGTAAAATAGTGCAATATAAAAAAGAAAAACAAGGAGCGCAAAATTTGAAATGCAAGAAACGTCCAATGCTTTTATTAATGATATATGTAGATGACACACATAAAGCCCTCACAAACAAAACCATGGTGCCTCGGGTAAGACATCGGGCTGTAAAGTTTAAAAATTATCTGTTACAAACTTAAAACAAAAGTCTCATTACTGGGTGATAACAGAAACGGGCATAGAATCCTTCGCTGTCCAGTTGCTTTATCCACCATCGGCAGTTGGGTAAATCCAGCTGTCAATATCAAACTCTTCATCATCGTCATCCCCGATAGCATTCACTCCCGCATCATGTTTAGGCTTTTCTGGTGCTCCGAACTCGATCTCCTTGGCATCAATTAAGTCCTGCACCTTATTCTTCAAAACCCAGCAGTCATTCGTATCGTGCCCCGGGCTATCAGAATGAAAAGCACAGTGGGCATTTGGATTGTACATGGGTGATGTTGTGTTTGGATTCTTCGGGGCCTCCTTCGGAATCACCAAGTTGGTCTTCAATAACTGCGGTAGAATTTGGGATAAAGTCATGTTGAGCTGAGTGAATTGTCTTTGCGGCCTCTCGGCCCTTGGTTGATTATTGCACCGAGGAGCAACAGCAGGTCTTGATATAACCACCGCATTGACTGCTTGGCAGCGTTCAGGTCTATTATGGCTTTTTGAAATGTAAACAACACTCAACTCCTTCTTAAAAGGCTTCTTCTTGGTGCTTGATGAAGCACCCTTCTGTATCTTGCCAGATTTGATACCGGCCTCAATTCTTTCCCCGGTCATAATCAGCTCTGTAAACCCGGACGAAGAACTTCTAATCAGATGGTTGAAATACGGACCAGACAAGGTCCCCAGAAACATATCTACTAACTCCCTATCAGCCAAGGGAGGTTGCACTCTTCCAGTAAGGTCCCTCCACTTCTGAGCGTAGTCTTTGAAACCTTCGCCTGCACCCATAGACATACCCTGAAGTTGGGTACGCGTGGGAGAGAGGTCAGCATTGTATTGGTACTGCTTGTAGAAAGCAGCAGCCAAGTCCTCCAAATTACGGATACTAGCTCCTTCCAGCTGGTAAAACCATTCAAGCTGAATTCCTGAAAGGCTATCTTGAAAGAAGTGGATCCAGATATTCTTGTCAGCAGTGTATGGCTGAATCTTTCTAACATACGAACATAGGTGCAGCTTTGGGCAGGAGACCCTGTCGTATTTAGCAAAGACTGGTGCTTTAAACTTGTGGGGAATCACCACCCCAGATGACAAACCCAAATCACTAAAGTCCAGGTCAGGCACTTTCTGAACTTCCATCGCGCTCAATCGGTCTTCGAGCTGCTTATATCTATCCTCAGTCGGAGGATACTGGTCTTCGTCAAAGTCAGTCTCGTTATCTGAAACCACGGGGCTAGGAGCCCTCCTTTATTCCTGATTATCTCCCTCTCTAGATGAGTGAGTCAAATCAACCTCTTCTCGCAAATTGTTCCCAAATCTACGACCCATATTCAGTAGGACCATCTTCTTCTTCTTCTTCTTCTTCTTCTTCTTCTTCTTATCCTTCAGGATAAGGGTCTTCAGATCTTGTTGACCCTTGGCCAAACTCATGAACAATTCCTAGAACTGGGCGTTTTGAGCTTGCAGAGCCTTGATTGCTTGTTCAGTTGATGTTTCAGAAGACATGATGCGCTAAAATAAACAGCGAAGAAGATGAGAAACCTGTAAGGGTACCTGTTGTGAGGTGCATGGGAATGATATGTGTATGACATGATTTCAAAGACTTTAGAGATTCAAATTCGTAAACCAAAATGAAACACACTTTTATTAGATAAAACTTTGAATTCAATTGTTCAACAAATTCCTTTAAGGCGTTACAAAAAGAAAATACTGAAAAGTAAATCAAAACTAAACATAATCAAAAGACATTAGCGCTCCCATGGTCGTTTCCCGTCGGTGCGGACACAGTCATTGAGGATCTGCTCGTTCTCCAGCTGCCTTGTCAACTTCTGGATCTTCCTCTCTTGCTCGTGATACTTTTCTCTGTAAGTATCCCGCTCTTCTCTCAGCTGCATCCAAGACCTCTTTAATTCCCCAATGTCAGTAGGCATGTATGGATGGAGGATGGTAGGAGGAACCCCTTCTTCATCAGCAACCTCAACAATTACAGGCAAGACAGCTTCGTAGGGCATTCCCAACTTTTGGGCACGAATTCGAACCCATCAGAGATATGGCTCCATCGGAAGAGAGGTCTTCACACCTAGCTCGTGCGGATCAGACCTGTGTACTCTGTCCTAAGCTCGTATGAACCTGCGGTGTTGCTCGTCACTATCCCCTTGGAAGTCAAAGACAATGTTGGGCATAAGCAACTCGTGAGGTCCTTCCCTCCTAGCTCGCCCAAACTGACGTAAGGCCAAACACGGATTATAGGTGATTCCTCCTCGAACTCTAAGTAGTGGAACATTGGGGTACTCCCCATAGCGATCAATAATAGCCACGTCTTCCATGCCTTTAATAGTCCAAATGATGTCCATGTGAGAAAGAGACATAATCCGGTAGGCCCAACCCATGCCTTCCTTGTTCTTCAAAACTGATTTGGGGAGGTGAGAAATAAACCACATCGCCAACAATGGTGCACAGTACATAAGGGTACCCCGTTTCCGAGCAGTACGGGCGCAAAGAGAGTGCAAAGTGTCACCCAAGAGAGTGGGCACAGGATTACCGGGCATGAAAATCTTCAATGCATTCACGTCGACGAAAGAATATGAGTTAGGAAACAACACCAAACCATATATGAGAAGAGCCAGAATGTCTTCAAATGCTTGAAAGTCTAGATTGTCCCAAAACTGATTAGCCCGATCAACCAAGAATTTAGCCAAGAAGCCTTTTGTCCCACTACGAGTTTCCCAATTAGACATTACCTCAGCCTTTGTCAGATGGAGGGCTGAAGCAATCTCTTCCGGCCTAAGGATTTTCTCCCAACCTGTGAACGGGGTCTGCTCCAGAATAGAGATACCAAGTAGATCAGAGAACTCTTCCAAGGTAGGGACCAACTGGTAGTCCGGAAAAGTAAAGCAGTGGTACAATGGATCAAAGAACTGGAACAAAACACTCATCACATGTTCATCTAATCTGGAAGTGACCAAACCCAGGAGGTGACCATGTCTTCTGATAAAGGAGGAAGTATCTGGAACCTTTGCAACCAATTCTTTAAGCTGAGTGGGGATCTGGACAAAGTTGATCCTAATAGTGTTTCTACGCATGGGTGCTATGACCTACAAAACAAAACAAAGATGAATCCCATATGTCTTTCAAATGGGTTAGTCCAATGCAAGATGTATGCAATGTCATGATGCATGATGTCATGATAGAAAACACACCAGAAGTATCCACAAATAGCAAACATGGTAAGGGCACGCAGGTCACACAGATAGCCCTTAGATTTTAGGATGGCAAGGAGCTTAGGTACTACCCTCTTTTAGTTCAGTTGGTTCAAACCTGTCCTAGAAATAGTAACCGGGTTCTAGAGGGTATCAATATCACTTACCACCCTCGATCGGTCATAATTCCAGTTTAGCAACCTTTTCTTGCGGCCGGAATCATCGTGAGAGTTTGGTCTCAATGAGTGTAGCATACTGCTACTGTTCTATGGCCAAGTTGGTCAATTATAGGTGCTAAGGTCAGTTGGTGCTTAATGAACCCTTAGAAGACCCATATTCTCCTTGTTGTGCCACAAGGGATATCGGTACAAACTAAAGTGCCACACCAACGTAGCTACTACTTCAATCATATCGGTCTACACCGTACAGTTCCCTCACAGTTTATTGCTACTTACCTAAAAAGGTATCCCCCAGATCCGGGTTAGGATCTATAGTAACTCTGATTCAAACCCACAAAGATAAAGCATACAAATCAAGCAATTAAAAACATTATGAACTAATCCTAAGGTACACCCCACTTAAGATATCCCCAGCAGAGTCGCCAGTTCTGTGATACGGTGGGAAGAACTGACTGTTTTTGGAATGCTGGTTTTTATTTTGCATTTTTTTGTTTGCAAAATGTCACGGTAAGCAAGAGTCGCCACCGACTTTTATTTTATCCAACAAGGAAATGAAAAAAGCACAGAAAAATTCCTTTTTCGAGATATTTCTCGGGTTCAGGGGGTAGATTATAGAAAGGGAAGGTGTTAGCACCCTTTCTATCCGTGGTTATCCACGGTCTCTTAGATACTTTCTCAATTGTTTTCAAAAATTGTTTTCTTTGTGCTCGTGGGTTTGAAAAAGTTTTTGTTTTAAAACTTCGATTTAACTCTTGCTTCTGTCCTCAAGAGTGTAATGAAGTGTTTTTTTTGAAAAAAACTTTGTTCGAAAAGGAGTGTAAGTGTGAAAAAAGTTTTGTTTTTGAAAGAGTAAGTATCTAAGAACCATCTACCTACTCAAAAAAGGAATCGTTCTATGCTAATTTCCTTTAGACAATGCTATCCCACTATTAGTGAGTAGGTAGCACAGTCGTTAGAGTTTGAGGTTCAATTCGAGTGAGGGACATACGATCACTAAAGCAATGTTAGGACGCCTTAGCGGTAACCCTAATGTCTTAGATCATTTTTTTAAGGCAACAATATCTGAGGCAACCATTTCGAGGCGACTATGATCTTTTAGACAAGAGGGCGACTTCTAAAACGACCTATACTCAATGACCGTGTACGAAGGCAACCAAGTGGGGTGTACCCTAAGAGTGCGCATGTGCGAGTGTGTCGTTTTCAGTTATTTTTATCTTTGCACATGTTAAGGGTGATCTAACTTGATTTTAAGATTTAAACATTCAGTCTTGTCATGCAAACCCTATTATCAAACATCTAGCAGTTATAATTTGCGAAATTAAAAGTACGGAAATTAAATTACAAGGCGTCGGGTATTTACATCGCCAAAAATAACCCTTTGAAAATAAAGCGGTAATTAAATAAAAATGTCCTAATTATCTATTACATACCGGAAGCAGATACATAAATATGGGTAAAGAAAAGTAAATCGCGACGCGAAATTAAATCAGAGGTGAAATTAGGGTTTTGACCCTTTGGATTAAAGAAAATGCTTTTTTTTGTTGTTTTTATTTTAAGGAAAGGAATTAAATCCTAAATTAAATAACTAAATTAAATTAATTAAATGAAAAATAATTAATGACATATTTTGTTTTTTTTTATTATTTTAAGAAAGAAGATAAAAATGACTAAATGAAATAAAACCTAATGATTTCTAATTTGATTTTATTTATTTACAAAAATAACAAATTAAAATTCTCTAATTAAGGCCCTAATTAAATTAATTAGTATTTATTAAAAAAAGAATTCTAAAATTTTATTGGATAATAAAAAAAAATATTTTTGATGAGTTTTTTAATAAAAAGAAAGAATTATGATTGGTTAGTAATTAATTGAAATTAAATAAAATAAACTAAAATAAATAAAAAGAAAATATGATCAAAGGAAAGAAATGGGCCTTTTTTGGAGGTGCAAGGAGTATTTTTGTAGGCCCATTAGAAGCTGGCTGGTTTGACTTTTTCTGATCCAGTATGCATGCATTGACCTGGCTTATGGTGGACTTCCAACATGGACCACCAGATCTGGCCCTTTGGCCATCTGGCGCTTGGATTGCTGAGGGAGTATGGTATGGATCTGGCCCCTGCGCATATGTGATAATCCGAAAAATAATAATATTGAGAAAGAGGGGGACCTGGGATTCGAACCCAGGTCCTGAAGGGATATCTATTGCCAAGGTTACCACTAAGCCACGCTGCTTTGTTTGTTAGAATAATAAGTATCAATAATAATATAAGAAAACAATTCCAATGCCAGAAAAAATAAAAAATTAAAGCGCGTAATATTTGAATGATCCAATGAATGGATGACACGAGTTCATCCCCTTCCTCAAACCCCTGTAAATTTACCTGCGGATTTCTATCCGCGGCTAAAAATGCAGGTTCATCCTAAAATCTTCCTCAGGAAATAAAAATGATTTTCAAGGGCATGCTCGTGTTCGTCTCATCCTCTTGGATACAACCATGTCCATCATGTATCTCAATTTTACCTGAAACAAAAATCCCTAAAAACAGAAACAAAACCCTACCCATGGCATTTCATGATACAGAGCATATAAATCAAATTGGTTATTGCCAATAGTTTGCAAATGATGTGAGGGTTAAGGATGTGTAATTATTTCATGAAAATGATGTCTAATTCCAGAGATATGAAATCAAAAATAGGAGGAACTCGCGTGAGACTTACAGTGTGTATGGAGGCTGGAAAACACCTGGTTGTGATTGGTTTAGCTTGTGAGAATGTCCAGGAAGCGATTGGGATATGTCTCAGGCTTTGAAAGTGCCTCCAACTTGGATTTCGATATCCAACTTTTTTGTGATTTTTTCGCAAAGTTGTTCTGCCTCTACAAGTGATTGCCAACCCTTATTTCCGTGCCTTTAGCTTCCTTATGTAATGTGCATTGTATTAGGGTAAAGAACTTGGTCCAAATCTTGCCCTATCAATGCTCATGAATTTGATTTGATTCCTCCATTAAAACTTTCCAAACTTGCTTGATTTCAATCTTTTTTGCACACATTTGATTTGATACGAATTTGATGATAATAATAGCTGTATTTGGAGCCTGAAATAGCCAAAAAATCATGTGTTATCAAAGCTTTAGATTTTATATGATTTTATTTGATTTAAAATAAATTAATTTAAATAAAAATCAAATTAACTAATAAAAATGTGATGTGGACACATGGCTGGAGCTAGGGCACGGGGGCAATAATGCAAACTCAAATCAAGTGAAAAAGAATGGGCCCATTTGGCAAAGTTTGAAGTTTTGGGGATAGTTGACTTTTGGCAATTTTGCAAAAAAGTCCAACTTCAACAATGCATAACTTCTTCAATTTTGAACTTTTGGAGATGTTCTTGGACTTTATAGAAAGCTTGAGATGTCCTATAATCAAACATTTTGGTCTCATCTCATTTTGATATTCCATGCTCAAGTTAGAAGCTTTGGCAAAAAAGGTGTGTTTGTTGACTTTCAAAAATGACCTATAATGTCCAAATTCATAACTTCTTGTGAGTGAATTTTTTGAACTTGGGGTATGAAGATGGATTGTAGGGAATTTCATCCTATTAAAAATGAGATTTGTATGGGTCATTTATCATAAAGTATGAGAAAGTTATGCTTGGTCAAAGTTGGGTTGACTTTTCCTACAAAACCCTAATTTAGCAACTTTTGAGTCTCGATGAATTTTGAGCAATCCTTTATGAATCATGATCAACCCTTGATCAAATGATGAAATATACTTCAAAATGAGAATTTTGACAAAAAATCTTGAAGTTTGACTGTATGTAGGTCACAGTTGACTTTTGACCTAGCACAATCGACTTTTGGACCTTTTGAGCAATTGACTGAGCAAACTTCATCTGCAAGGCTTGAAACTTGACATGGATGATCTTGAGGGCATTGGTGAGCACTTGGGGTCACTTGGAATCAAGGATCTTGATGCAAAACAAAACCCTAATTTGGGGTAGACTGCCTTAGGAGATAACTTGTCTGACCAACTCTTGAGCAAACTTGAGCAACTTGGAGATTTTTCTTGTAGTGTCTTGAGAAATATGGGAGGGCAAATTTTGGGGTACAACAGACCCTCTCTCTTTTATCCTTTCTTATCGAAACCCAGCAACACCCCAAACACCAAGAACCCTAAGTTACCAACCTTAACCCCTAAAATCAATGGCAAACAAAGATCATCACAAATAATCAGCAACAAAGGTCAAGCCCCTAAGCTAAGTGGATCGAAAAATACCTCTCCTGCAATGAACCTTAATGTTTTCCTCTTACAATTTTCTGATTCACTCTTCTAATCCACTTCTTCTCCTTTCTTCGTAGGTATTTCAGATTTGAAGATGACGGATGCAACAAGGGTTTGAAGGATCTAGGGTTCCAGTTCTAAAACCCATATCTCAAACGAAAGAGCTTGGATGTTAGGATGGCCGAAGATTCAAGCAATATGGTCTCAGAATCTGTCTTCTTCTCCTTATTTTCTTCTTTTAATTTTTTCACCCGTCCTTTTCTCTTAGAAATTAAGGCTTTATATAGTTTTTAGGTTAGAGTTAGATTAGGAAATTATAGTGTGATTTGCAGTTTCGTTATAGATTGATTGTTGATTGAGGTTGTAATTGATTCAGATTTAGATTTGATTGTAAATTAGAAAATTTAGGGTTTTGATTTACAGGTACTTGGACTTGTTATTGTATAGATTCGTTTCAGTCAATAAAACAAATTTTTAATTAAATATTTGATTTGATCTTGCTAAAAAGTGTAATTTTTGGGCCTGTTTGTTTACTTAGCAAGGAAGAACGTACATGGGCGCCGCTGAGGGTAAAGGGTTCTAACCCTAGACGACTTTGATCAACAAAACCATAAAAAATAAAATAATAATAATAATAATAAATAAAATTAATAAATAATAATGTCTAATTACGTTTGTTGACTCTGGTCAACCTAATTATAAAAATAGTCTATACAATAATACTAACCAATATTACTACTAATATTATTAATAATAATATTTTGAGTAATAATAGTTACTTAATTGATAGTTGACTTCTGTCAACTAATAATATGACTAATAAAAATATCTAAGCAGTCAATCCTTGGGCCCAAAAAAATAAATCAGCATAATACATCAATGATTTCTACTACACCACCTATCTTTAAATGGATTTATCAAACTCAAATGGGCTTTTTAAATTTAAATGATGAGCCCAAGAGATATAGAAATGTACTCCCCTTTTGGGATATACACCTTTATAACCAAATAAAACTAATTAAAATGTTAGTAACTATTTTTTTCTTCTAAAAAAAATGAATTATACTGATAACGCCTAAGGCAGGAAAATTTGGGGTATGACAACTGCCCCTATTTTTAATCACTCTTCGATCAAAGTGCGTGAGAATACGTAGGTCTCACACGTTTCAGATCAGAGGGTTATTAAATAATAGAAAACCCCCAAAATTTGACCAGAAGTTAGAAATTAAAAGAGAATAGGTGTAGATAACTCGTCAATGCTTGAGTGGAATAATCACAGATCTTGTGAACTTACCACAACCTAGGGGGTAAGCCACACCAACTTGAAAAGACTATAAATTGTCGCTAACACAATAATATCGTAGATTCGACGCATCCATCACAACCTAGGGGATAGATAGCGTAGGTATTAACTCTATTTGTGTCATAGACTAAATCAATAGAGTTTAAACAATTTACTAAAGCTCGGAGACTGGAATAGTAAACTGTATCGCATATTCTGCATATTTATACATAGTAGATAAATTATGTTGGTTTTATGAACAAATAACTCATTGCTGCTAAGAGACTGGCGCATTAAATCATATTGCATATGTTCATAGACCTACCACAACCTAAGGGGTAGATAACTAGGGTTTTAGATCCGTTGCTGCTGGGAGACTGACACATTAGACTATATCGCAGATTACTGTGTACTTACTACAAACTAAGGGGTAGATAACACGAGTTTTGAGAAATTGTTTTGATAATTGAAATCTTAGATAACTGAACCAAAGATATAAGTCTAAGTTTATCGATTGTGTCTGTTCCCAACCAAGGTACCTGTTGAATAAAGCTCAAGGGTTGAACTTTTAGTTTGTGTAGATAAGTTGGCTAGTGATAGACCCCAAGATACGTTACAGTATTCTTTTACCAAAGTAGATTTGAAAATGAAATGTGTAATGCATATGCATAATTGTTGCACCCAAAAATTTGCCCTTTTCATTTTACTTACATGGTTTGTGTTTCATCATACATACTCATGCATTCTTATGATAAGACCAAGGTATTTTGATTCCTAAGTTCCTCTACAAGCTATTGAAAGTTGATTGTATTGACAATCAGGATAAGAAGGGTCGCATACTCTCAATCTTTGAGTCTCTCAAGCTACAAGGGTTCCCCATGCCTCAAGACATCTCAATTGTCTCTTTGATTCATCAGAAGTTTGAAATTGCAAGTGTTGATTCTTGAATCATTGTTCTTCTATGCATATCTTGAGATTAGGGTTTTGACCAGATGAAGTATTTGAGGATTGTATGATCCATATTTTTGAAGTATCATCTTATCATCATCACATGAAGCATCTTTTTTCAAGGAATTTCTCAGCATGTCCATAAGAATTAGGGTTTTGAAGCTTGGTCGTCATCTCCTAACACATAGGGCCAAAATTAGGATTTTTAATTTAATCAGGAAATCTTTGATTTTTGGGAAAGATTTTATTTCATGCTTCTCTACATGTTTATGATCATCTATGATTAAAATATTGAACATTAATTTTGGTTGGAAGAGGTTCAATTGATCATTTGAGGGTAAAAGAATCATTTGAGCAAAAGTCAACAGAAGTCAACTGTGACCAAGGGGATTTTTGGTCAACATGCAATTCAACATCCACATTTTCATGTTGTAAGGTCATTTATGAAATGAAATCAAGATAGTTGTTGAATTTGAATTTAACTTGCCAAAGAAGTCATTTGAACATTTGAGAAGTTTCAAAGTGTGGAAATTCATAGTACTAAACTTTGAAAATTCACAACCTCTACACTTTTTATTGAAAAAAATACAAATTTTACACGGTTGGAAAGAGGATAAAAAGTTCTTCAACTTTGTCCTTGAGGGTTCAAAACCAAAAAGTGAAAGGAGAAAAAGTTATCTAGCTTGGAAGAACTTTGACACTTAGTAAATTTCTCAAAAGTATGCCAGGGGTCCATTTTCTTCATGTCCATTTTTGAGGTGTCAAAAAGATTCAATTTTAAAAAGTGTCAACATAAAACTTGTAGGTTAAAATATCCTACACATTTTTGATTCAAAGATCACTTCATTTAGTTCAGTGTTGAGAGAGATATGATGGTTAGGATAAGAGGGCTTGATAAGGCAAGTTTTCCCAGCAAAGGAAGCCTCACGCGTGGATTTTCATCAAACACATGGTGGGGGCACCTTCACCACCATTTTTATTGATGAATTGATCATAATTTCTAAAAAGTTTGAACATCAAAGTTTGAGATCATTGTGTCCTCATCATTTTTGGTTCAAAGTTAATTTCATTATGAGCATTATGGTGAGAGTTATGATTGAATGAACATAAGGGCATGAGACGATATTCTTTTATGGCCAAGGCATGTCGCGCGCGCATACCCGACATGCATTTCATCAAACATGTGGTGTTCCCACATTCATGGTTGTTTCCTTTTTTATTCAAGTCTCAATTTGAAAAATGGAAAGAGGGATTGTGTAGTTGGATATTTGGGCTTCATTTATTCCTTTGAATCATGATATTTGGCTCAAGAATGAAGAATATAATATCATTGGAAATTGGCTCTCAAAGTTGACAAAGTCACCAGCATGTAAGACATGCACGCATGCGCTCGACCTTCCTTGTCAGACTTGATCAGTCATCACCATCATGTTTTCATGCTTAAGTTCAAGGCATCTACAAGCTTCAAATAAACTTTCTTTCAAAATGAGAGTTGTTCCTCTTACTTTTCTCTTTCCATTAAGCACAAGCTTGATCCAACTGATCAAGAGATATTAAATTTTTGTTGAGGAAAAGGAGGCTGAATATTATGTTTTGTCATATAGTAAGCTTCAGCATAACACTTGCATTTTATTTGCAACAGGCCTAATTTGCCACACGCATAACACTCATTTCCCACTCTTTATTCCTCACTCAAAATGCACAGGGAAGCTAAGCAAAAGCAAATAAAATGCAAGCATCACATTGCTTCACTCAAATCTACCCAAAACTTCCAACATTGCCCTCTAACAGCTCCAAGAATCAAATGACTGTCATACCCTCAAGGAAAATTCCTCAACACTCTTTCCCACTCTATATAAACTCCTCTTCACTCTCATTTCAGGAAGCTTCCTCATTCATTCACACTAAACTTATGAAAATTGTCCTCGAAGCTCAACTCTCTCTCTCTCTCTCTCTCAAGTCAGAATTTTCTTCTTCAAATTCTTCTCAAATTCTTGGTTCAAGCTTCAATATCTGCATAATTATACTACATTAAAGTTGAAAGAAGAAGAATCATCGGGTTTCTTGCTTGCAAAACCAGAGGCATAGTGAATTTATTTTTCACTTTGAGGTAAGTTTTCATGAACTCTGAATCTCACACTTTGCATGAATATCCAAGTACCATGAGGTAATGAGATACCTTGAAGCACAAGAGTATCCAGAGGGAGCATCTTTCAATGACAGAAAGTTCGTACAAAGATTTGCAGCCAAAATTTTCCTAAGTAACGGGATATTATACAAACGCAACCATGATTCAACTCTACTCCGATACGTGGGTAAGAGGGAGGCAGAGGAAATCATGGAAGACATGCACGATGGCCTTTTCGATACTCACTCAAGTGGAAATACGATGGTTAAGAAAATCTTAAGAGCTGGTTACTATTGGTCAATGATGGAGACCGATTGTCATCAACATTCTAGAACTTTTCACAAATGCCAAGTCTACGCTGACAAGGTCCATGTAACTCCAATCCCTCTGAATGTCATGACCGCTCCATGGCCATTTGAAATGTGGGGTATTGACATGATCGGAGAGATCAAGCCCACAGCTTCCAACAGACATCGTTTCATTCTTGTTGCTATCGACTATTTCACCAAATGGGTCGAAGCCGCCTCATTTTTCTCAATCACCAATAATGTGGTAGCCAGATTCATTAGACATAACCTCATCTGTCATTATGGTATCCCCGAAAGGATCATCGCCGACAATGGGACTAACCTCAACAACGCCATGATCAGGGAATTGTGCACTCAATTTAAGATCAAGCATCACAATTCTTCTCCGTATAGACCAAAAATGAATGGCGCAGTCGAAGCGGCCAACAAAAATATCAAAAAGATTATGCAGAAAATGGTAGTAACCTATAAGGATTGGCATGAGATGTTACCATTTTCTCTACATGGCTACCGTACCTCAGCTAGAACATCAACTGGGGCAACCCCCTTTCTCTAGTCTATGGCATGGAAGTTGTTTCACCAGTAGAAGTTCAAATTCCCTCGTTGAGGATTATGATTGAGGCAGGTCTAGGCGAAGACGAGTGGATTCAAACGAGATTGGATCAACTGAACTTGATCGATGAAAAACGATTAGCTGTTATTTGCCATGGTCATACGTATCAAAAACGAATGATCAAGGCTTTCAACAAAAAGGTCAAGCCTAGAGTATATCAAATTGGTGACCTGGTGATAAAATGCATCATTATACCACAAGGTGACCCCAGAGGAAAATAGACTCCCACCTATGAAGGGCCATTTGTTGTGAAGAGAGTTTTCTCTGGCGGTGCCATAATGCTGACTACTATGGATGGCGAAGATTTCCCGCATCCGGTAAACGCGAACATAGTTAAAAAATACTCCGCATAAGAGACCCGTTAGGTTGACATACCTAAGAAAACAAGGGGCATCCCGGCAAACCAAAAGGTTTGGGCAAAAATTAGGGATATATGCAAAAGATTGTAGACCCGACAAGTTGAAAACCCAAAAGGGCGACTTGGGCAAAAAAGGGGTATCCTGGTGAACTGAAAACCCAAAAGGGCGGTTCAGGAAAAAATTAAGGATTAAAAATGTACGACTATGTCCCGTGAAATCAATACAGTCAATTCTATCACCAAGGTCCAAGTTCAAATGGTCCAGGATCAATCCAATCAATTTCAATCAACAACAAAGGATATTTGAAGACATTGAGGAAATAGTAGAGTGGGTAGACAATAAGATCATTTCACATGGCTATTTGTTTTCATTCTCAATTTTGTTTTCCTTTTGGCGATTTCCTCTTACTAGGATTTCTGTCTCTATGTACAAAAATGCCTATTCATGGGCAAAATATCAATACAAATACACTTAGAAGTGCAAAATTTTCTGTTTTTGTTTTGAATGCAAATTTGTCCAATGAATAAAATTGAATGAACATATGCATATCAATATAATTAAAGCTATTTGGCACATGGGTCCTGCTAAGCGACAACATCAACCAAGCATCAGTGCAGAACAGCAGTAGGCATCTCTTTTAATATATGTGAAAAAGCCCCACAAAGTTATCTCATCATCATTACCCCCACCAGGGCGGTGACAATAAACCTTCCCTCAACGGAATTGCCCACAAAATCTCCCTACACGGGATAATCTCCGGCCAGAGTCTCAACCTCTTGATAATTTTCTCCCTAGCTAAAGCCTAAGAGATCTCTTCCTAAAGGGAATTCACCTCCTCAACGGGGTTTATTTCCCCAACGAAGTTATTTCCCCATCCAAGTGTAAGTGTCTCCACATACAACAATCAAAACACCACAAATTACCCAACTGAGTCCATCCTCCCCAGCTGAATAAACACTCCCCAAACCGAGGTTTTCATCCCCATCAGAGTACATCTTCCAACCAAAATTTTATTCCCCAGCGGAACTCAAATTCCCCAGTTGAGTCCAAATTGCCCAGCTGGATAAACACTCCCCAGTTGAGTCCAAATTGCCCAGCTGAGTACATCTTCTCCAACCAAGGCTATTTTCTCCAAACATAATCTATCCTCCCCAGATGAGCCCATCATCCCTGGCTGAGCCCGTCATCCCCAGTTGGACGTATCCTCCCCAAACTGAGTCTGCCTCACCTGACTGAGTCTATACTCTCCAATTTGAATTTCCCTTTCAAATGACTGCAAATCACAGGGCCACAACCCCTAATCCCCAGTAAAGCCTTCAACAAAGCCTTTATTATTACCAAGAAATGCTATGAAGCATGGATCCGACCAGATATTAGCATAATTTTCAATTTATTACTGAAGCCTGGACCCGACCAGATAACAATTTGACTTCTTGAGTTACTGAAGCTTGGACCCGACCAGATAACAATTGATCTCATTTCTCAAAACGCTAAGAAACCTGGACCCGACCAGATAATAGCCTAACTCTTCAAATATATAAAAGAACCTGAACTCAAATCTGACCAAGGTTTAACTTCTTTTCCCCAGTAGAGTTGTCTCTCTATCCCCAACAAAGGACTGAGAAACCTGGATCCGACCAGATATCATTCCTCATTTCCACCCTTTCAAGAAAGCCATTGCGAAACCTGGATCCGACCAGATAGCAATCATCCTCAGAGATTCATTGTGAAACCTAGAAACTGACTAGATAACAACTAAATCCCCAAGCAGTCTATTGTGAAGCCTGGACCCGACCAGATAACAATTGACTTCATCAAAGAAATCTGTAAAGCCTGGACCCGACCAGATAATAGTTTTCAACCGGTTTATTGTGAATCCTGGACCCGACCAGATAACAATTGACCTCATCAACCTCAGAAATCTGCAAAGCCTGGACCCGACCAGATAACAGTTTTCAACCAGTTTATTGTGAAGCCTGGACCCGACCAGATAACAATTGACTTTATTAAAGAAATCTGCGAAGCCTGGACCCGACCAGATAACAAGTTTTCAAACAATATATTGTGAAACTTGGGCCCAACCAGATAACAATTAACCATGATTCTCGGAAAGACACTATGAAGCCTGGATTCGACCAGATAATAGTACAACTTTCCAAAAGACCATAAAGCCTGGACCCGACCAGATAACAATTTTCAAAGAGTTTTCTATGAAGCCTGGATCCGACCAGATAACAGTTAATTCATCCTTTCCTCCGGTAAGTCACTGTCAAGCCTGGATTTGACCAGATAACGATTAACCTCTGCATCCCCAGTAAGTCATTACAAAGCATGGATCTGACCAGATAACAGTTAATTCATTTCCCCTTCCAGTAAGTTGCCACGAAGCCCGAACCCGACCGAATGGCAGCCAACTACTTTATCCTCAACAACTGTGAAGCTTGGATCTGACCAGATAACAGCTGACATCTGAGCGATATTCCCCAGAAAAAGCACTCTTTCAACAAGATTTGAAGATATGCACATTCTTCATTTCCAACAGGCAATCAGGGATTCAATCTCCGAAGATTTCCACAGCAGCAGTCAGGGATTTATTTTCCCAGACGGAAAAATACATTTCACATTCACACATCATAGCATGTACATACCAATGAATTTAGCATAATACCGCATCTGGTGAACATCATGCAAGCATCTGCATTTTTACTAACCCCTTTTCTCCCAGGTAAAACGTCAAGTTTAGTATGAATCAACAAGAGATTTGTGCTAATACTTCTTCCAGAGTTTACCAACATTCCTCCAAATGGCATCTATAAGCCCATTCACAATCCATATTCGAGTGCAAATTTATGGGCACTCTAGTGTTCAATCATCTTTCACCTTCAATTCACGAATGGCGGATCCGCCAATCTAACTCTTCAGGTTCAAGAAGTTTGAACAGGGGCAGCTGTTGCACCCCAAAATTTGCCCTCTCATTTCTCAAGGAATTACCCTGGATCCTCAAGTTTGCTTTCGTCAGGTCTCCAGGACTTGAATTATCAATTTTTCCAAGCAAACCATTCACAAGGGCAAAATGGTCATTTACACACTAAGAAATCTAACTGACTTTTTGGATCAAAATCAAATCTCAAAAATCATATTTCATCAAGACATGTTGGAATATGAAGTCTGCTGCATCAAGAGTTTCAAAAGTCAAATTTTATCTTGGAAGAATCAAATTCTAAAAAACTTGGAAATTTCTCTAAGTATTTAAGAAATATGACAAGTTCAGAACTTCTGAGCCAGTGTTCACGTTCAGTAAATTCTGGATACTCTCAAGATAGAGTTTGGTCAGAACTTCTGGGCCAGTGTTCATAAAGGTTCAGTCAGAGTTTGCAAAGGTTAAATCAAAGAAGGTAACAAAGCGTGTTGTAAGTATACTGGAAGTTCTGAAGGATCCCTTAGAACATGCTGAAGTCAGAAGATAAGAGGATCAGAAGATGAGATGCTACGCTGAAGTAAAACTTCTAATCCAGGGTCAAGCAAAGATGCAGAGTTTCACATGGGAGATCATTTAATGCTCACAACCGCCTATAAGTCTTTATCCAAGGGACTTTCACCACGTGTACCCCTACTGTCTTGGGAAGACAAACTTCTATACAAAAGTATGCTAGACCCACGCGTTGTTTCTACTTTTCCTTAATTCACGCTGCCAAATCCAGCTGAGGCGCTGTTAACCATCCAACTTGAATGCATTGAACCCCACTTGTTAAGCTTACTTCAAGAGTAAGACAACATCTAGCATATGATGTTGGTGCCACTTAACCGCCCCAACTGCAAAACTTTGCCTATAAATAGAACACCATTTGCACACTGAAAATCCCCCAGAAAAAAATTTGTGAAAGAGACGAGAGAATTGAGAAAGAAAGCTTTGAACCACTGCAAAAATTCCTAGAACCCAAAAAACTATAAATACAAAGTACCAAAAATCCTAGCATTGACTCCTTATATTCAAACCCCATTTTTCCTCAAGTTTTCTTGACTAAAGCCATCCACGTAGTTGTTGATTCATACATTAGAAGCTACCTTAACTTCTTCTTCCTATCTCCATACACTCTCCATTCACTTTCACCACAAAGGAGTCAGAATATCATCCTTTGACTATTCCAGAAATTGCAAACTTCCTGCTGAGTACGTGAAGGAGTTGCTCAGAACATCCCCAGAATTCAAGACTAATCTCCAGTTCACAGAATCTTGTCCAACTGCAAGGTAAGTTTTTTGCTGACCCTCATCATAACTGATTAAGCATTGTCAGATTTTGCATATTTAGCACAATGTAGATATTCTGATCCTGATGATGTACATATTCTAAAAATTCATGTGTTTGCTTGCCTAAGTAAAAGAAATCTCAGTTCAGAGTTTCATAAAGAAATTAGGACTCAGAATTAGAATTAGCAGATACATGTTGCTTCTGATTTGTGCTTTTGATATTTCATGAAATTTGACATAACTGTTATACATGCAACTTCTGCTCTGTAAATGACTAAGCTACAGATGCTCTGACTGGCATGGAAAGAGGCAAATTTCTGACAGTTGCGTCAGAACTTCTAAAAACTTCTAAGTTCTCAGAAGATCCATAACTTCTGAACTTCCATATTTTTGCTAACATGTTTCTGTTTGTGCAGCAAGGCAGAGTCAGAACTTCTGACTTCTTCTATTTTCAGCATTTTGCGTTGATTATGTTTTCTTTCTTTTATTATTTCGCCATCATATTATTTTTTATTTTTAATCAAAAAACATCAAAAATATTTTATATTTACATGTTATATTTTCTTTTAACAAAAAAAGACAAAAAATATATTTTCTTAAGCAAAAGTTATTTCCCTTTTTAAACAGACAAACATTTTACATTCCCTGTACATTCTTGTCTATTTCAATGTGGTTGTAATAATAACCTAGAATTTTAACTTGCAACCCTCATTCACAAAAATGTACCCCCATCCCCTTAAATACTGTAATAGCGTAGGACTTTACATTTCTTCACTGTTATTGCTTTCAACATATGCTAGTAATTAGGGTGTGTACGACAAGATATGAAAATTGACAAATAGATCACCCTAATCAAGATAAAGTATGCATGCAATCAAATACACTCGCACACTTACACCCTTATGGTAATTCCACTTGTTGCCTTACAAAAATGGCCATGTTATGTACGTGGGATGTCTTAGCATAAACAAATCAAAAAATACAAGATCATAGTCCCTCGATGACGCTATCAAAGTTGCCTTTCAAAATGATCTTAGTCCCTAAAGAAAAAGTGCTAAGTCATCTCACAACATTGCTATCATGGTCATACGCTGACCCATGCCTGTCCCTTTACATCCAACGATGGCGCTTCTTATCAAATCAATGGTAAGATAGCAACATCTAAAGGAAGAGGAAAAGCACATCTAAGACCTTTTGAGTAGGTAGATTACTTTTAGTTACTTGCTCACTTTCGAAACAAATATCCTTGCTATTTTCAAAACAAATCACATACACTTTCCAAACATCTTTCCAAAACTTGAAATATTTTCAAAAGCTCAACACTTTGCATACATTCTTACGAACGAGAATCATTGCAAAGTTTGCCTAAACGATGACACCTTTTCAAAATACATTCAAAACCACACAAAGCACAATTTTCAAACAAAAAATCAAGTTATCTAGCAAGTAACTAAGAGCCCATGAGGCTCCCCGGATCATCATCTGGAAACTGGACGAACCGGCATACTGTTGCGATCTTGAGACCGAACTGGTGACTGAGAAGCCTTGGTACCATGAGGTGAAGAGATATTTGGAAGCTCAGGAATACCCTGAAGGTGCGTCTGTCAATGATAAGAAGTTTCTGAGAAGGTTCGCAGCGAAGTTCTTCCTTAGCAACGACATCCTGTATAAGCGAAACCATGATTCGACCTTACTGCGTTGTGTGGATAAGACAGAAGCAGAAAGGATCATGGAAGAGCTACATGAAGGGACATTCAGAACACATTCCAGTGGACACACTATGGCAAAGAAAATCCTTCGGGCAGGGTATTTCTGGTCCACAATGGAAGCTGACTGCTACCAACATTCTCGGACATGCCATAAATGCCAGATATATGCAGACAAAGTGCATGTTCCTCCAGTTCCTCTGAATGTATTGACTGCGCCTTGGCCTTTTGCAATATGGGGAATAGATATGATCGGTGAGATTAAACCTACGGCATCCAATGGGCATCGCTTCATCCTGGTGGCGATTGATTACTTTACGAAGTGGGTTGAAGCAGCTTCCTACGCTACGGTAACCAAGACTGTTGTGGCACGGTTCATTCGGCCACAAATTTGTACAAATTTGTATAAACTCTTTTGTTCAGCGGCATTCTCTTACTAGGACGTCAGCCTCTTGTACATAAAACGCCTATTTACAGGCAAATTCAAAAATCAATACAAATATACTTTTCAGCTCAAATTGCCATTTGTTTTCCTTTTCTGTTTTGTTTTGCGAAGAACGTCCAAGGTTCAATTTGTGATATATGCATTGACAATAATTTGCTAACTCATGAATATTTGCATATGAAACAAAGGATTAATTACAGGTAACATTAGAAACAGGGGCAATAAAGAGTTGTCTAAACGATCTAATTGTTCCGTCCACCAAAGTACCAAGGTAAATTCGGCTGAAGAACATAACCAGTATATCTTAATTCCCCAGAGAGCGCGTCAGCAAGTCAATGCGCTCTCCCCAAGCAAAACTATGCTATCAGCCTCAAGGAAGTTGGGTATTCTCCAGCAGATCTCAACATTCCCCAGCACATTATACAAGCATCCCCGACAGTCTTGGTCTAAAGATTGTTCCCCGGCGGCCTATCAAACATTCAATGGAGTCACTTCCCCGGTACGGTTCAAAACTTCCCCCAGGAGAGTCCAACCCAGTTTCCCCAGGAAAGTTGGAACCCATCTCCCCAAGCAGTAAGCTTATCCCCAGTAGATTCTGGAAGCTTCTCCCCCGCAGAGCACGAACGCGTCCCCCGGCTTTATTCAAAGGTTATTTCCCTACCAGGATATAAATGGGTTATCCTCAGCCAAAAGCCACAGAAAGATCGTCCTCGACGCAGTCTTCTTATCCCCAGCGAAGTCTATTAACACTTCCAACATAACAATGGTATCCCCAGCAAAGTTACCATCAACATTTCAGCAAAGTACCTCTCTCCCCACAGAGTATTGTTTCCCAGCAAGATCGTTAGAGTACTTTTCTCCCTGCAGAGTAATCCATTCGCCAAGTTTATTCCCCAACGGAATTATCTTCTCCTACCGGTATTCTTGCAACTATCACCCCCAGCGGAAACAGAGCTCTACACTTCCACATCAGCCCAGGATTTAACTTCCCGGCACCCGTCAAGGATTTATTTTCCTAGACGAAAACATACATTCATAAACATCACATTTTCATACATTACAGCATGCATATACGCATCATATCTTACAAATCTCATTTATATTGAGAGCATCATTGTTTGATCCATATCATGCATTGCATATGACTGACCTTTACCTTTCAGGAAAAAGAGAGTTAAGTTCTCAGCTATACTTCAAGACCTTGACCGGTTCAGTTAAATCGACCCTAAGATTTTCCTGTTTCTTATCCAGTCAAAGGCCTTCTCTGGTTCAGTCAGATCGACCCTAAGATCTCCCTGTTTCTTATCCAGATGAAGACATTTCAAGACCTAGACCGGTTCAGTTAAATCGACCCTAAGATTTTTCTGTTTCTTATCCAGTCAAAGGCCTTCTCTGGTTCAGTCAGATCGACCCTAAGATCTCCCTGTTTCTTATCCAGATGAAGACATTTCAAGACCTTGACCGGTTCAGTTAAATCGACCCTAAGATTTTCCTGTTTCTTATCCAGTCAAAGGCCTTCTCTGGTTCAGTCAGATCGACCCTAAGATCTCCCTGTTTCTTATCCAGATGAAGACATTTCAAGACCTAGACCGGTTCAGTTAAATCGACCCTAAGATTTTCCTGTTTCTTATCCAGTCAAAGGCCTTCTCTGGTTCAGTCAGATTGACCCTAAGATCTCCCTGTTTCTTATCTAGTTGAAGACATTCCAAGACCTTGTCCGGTTCAGTTAAATCGACCCTAAGATTTTCCTGTTTCTTATCCAGTCAAAGGCCTTCTCTAGTCCAGTTAAATCGATCCCTAAAAGATTTTCCTGATGAAGACTCAGTAGAAGACATCCAAGATTCTCTCAGCGTTACTGTTGAGGTTGAAGTCGCCCAAGATTCTCTCAGCGTTACTGTTGAGGTTGAAGTCGTCAAAGATTCTCTCAACGTTCCTATTGAGGTAGTAATCACCCCCCAAGATGCTCTCAGCGTTCCTGTTGAGGTAGTAATCATCCAAGGTTCTCTCACCATCCCGTTGAGATGGTAACCATCCCTGGCTCATTCATCACCTTTTGAAGCTCCAGATTCAATGCCTGTAACCAGTCAGGGCGCATCTACACAAAGAGTTTGAAGACCAACTCTTGTAATAGGTCAGGTAATCATTTTCTTTTTCAGGTACGCAAGTTCTCGCTAAGGAATCTCTTACGCGATCGACACCCAGATGGCATCTATAAGCCCATCCACCTATCCATCAATCTCCAAATGGCATCTGTAAGCCCATTCCCATCATCACACTACTATGTGAGCGCAAATTTCTGGGCACTCTAGTGTTCAATCATCTTCCACCTTCGGATTACGAAAGGCACGTCATCCAATCTACATCCTCAGGTCTAAGAAGATTGAACAGGGGCAACTGTTGTACCCCAAAATTTGCCCTCCCATATTCTTCAATATTTGCAAAGAGCATGCTTCAAAATCTCCCCAAGGGTTGCACAGTTCAATGGCCTCCTAACAGTCAAAAAACTAGGGTTTTGATTCTGGCAAAGAAGTTGAAGTTTCCAAGGGTCCAATCAAGTCCCACATGCCTATAAACATTGTCAAGCATCCATATGTCAAGTTTCAAGACTTACAGCACAAAATTGCACAATCAAAAACCCTAATTGCCCTACAGTCAACTGCAGGGGCAAAATGGTCATTTGACAGTCAAAAGCCCAAATTTTTGGTCAACATCTTATTTTGAAGCCACAAACATCATCGGATCAATTCTTGATCATGATTCTCAAGGCATGGCTCAAAAAGTCTCAAGATGCAAAAGTTTCCATATTTGGACAGTTGAAAAAGTCAACTGTAACTTGACCAAGGAATAACTTCCACATGGTTTATCAGAAAAATTCCATCCAAATCTCATTTTGAAGAGAAAGACATTTCCTACAACTCCTCTTCACACTTCAAGTCCAAGAAATGCTCTCACAAAAAGTTATCAATTTCAACATTATAGGTCATTTTCAAAAGTCAACAAAAAAGGACTTTAAGTCAAAGGCCATAACTTGAGATTGGTAAATCAAAATGACATGGGACCAAAGGCATTGGTTATAGGACTTCAAGACCTTTCCAAAATGTCCAGAAACATGATCAAAGCTTAAAAATTGAGCAAGATATGCCTTGTGGAAGTTGGGAAATGTTTGGGAATTTTGAAAAGTCAACTTTACTTCAAATGCCTCAAATTTGCTAATGGGCCACATTTTCTTCCAAGATTCATCATCCAAAGGCTATGCACGACCATTTGGCCCAAAGGGGATTTATTTCGTCATTTTTTATTATTTATTTGAATTTTTAATTACTATTAATTCATTTAATTAAATAAAATATGAAAAAAATACTAAACCAATGTGATTGAATCTTTTTATGCAGTATAATCACTCATTGGCTACTCAAGATTTCGTGCATACCAAAATTGGAAGGTTTGGCCATGATTGGAATCAAAATCACATGGAAAAGATTTGAAAAATATGCATGGAAAATCAAATATCTCATACATCAATGCAAGGATCTTTTGGACTAAAATTTAACCCTAATCCATCCCATACATATACTGATCAAAACCTAATGCACAAGGACCCTAAAAGTTGCGCTCAAGCCATAAAGAAACCTTGTATTTTTTGAAGAAAATTTCAAAACTGTTTTCCTATTTTCAGCAGGTTTCAAGGCAAAACAACAATTCTATTGCACTCCTGATACCTCCAGGAATCTTCCTGAATCAAAATCATAACCTTTAACATCAAGAAACGGTAGAATCAAGTGGTCCTGTTTCCAGTTTTGTGCATATTCGTGTTTCAAATTTTAAGCATCTTCATTGCATTCTTTCTACTGATTTATACTAATCTAACCATTCTAAAGCTAATGATGTTATTTAATTGGATTTTCGTTCCCTATATGCCAAATTACCATTGAAGCTTTCTAGGGTTTCAGAGTTGCAAAATTAGGGGTTTCCTCTTCAGGAAAAATCAGACCACGAGACCCAGGCCATTGAAACCAGAAGCTCATGACCAATCGTTCCCATAGCTCGCGATCAATTTATGATCAACAGGGTGCTAATCGCTATTATTCTGTTCATCAATTAGTGGGGGTTTAAAACCCCCGCTATCTCTTTTTATTTTACAGGCAATTGAAGAAGAAGACAGACGTGTCCATGGCTTACAGGCGCATTTGAATTTCGCGCGAAATATCCCACTAGCCTTCGTTTTACATTATATTGATTATTTGCTATATTATAAACAAAGCGCGTAAGTGGTTCAGCTGGCAAAGCGTTGGCATGGTAAGTATTGGGACCTGGGTTCGATTCTCAGGTCCCCTCCTTTCTCCATATTATTTTTCTCTTCAGGATTACGTGCAGCGTTCCCCTCAAAGGCCTACCATGCACTCTACGCTCCAGCACGCCACTTGTCCCACAACGTCCATCCAGTGGCCAGGATTCAAGGTCTATGGTATGCATCAGTCAAACGCGCCACTCATGTCCCAGAAAAGTCAACTGAAGGCCTTAAAACATTGGGCCTAATTACTGGCCAAATACCTCCAAACTGGGGTCAACACCCCCAAGGGTTTGCAATTTCTCTTCTTTTTTTCTATTTTCTATTATTTGTTTTAATTTAAATATTTCCTTTTAGTCCTTTAAATTGATATATTTTCATAAAACATAAAACATAATAAAAATCAGAAAAGACAAAAAATAAAAATATATTTTATTTAAATATTGTTTCTTTGTAAATAAATTGTATAAATTAATTTAGTTAATTCTAGGTTTAATTTTAAGTATTTCTCTTAATAAATTAAAAAATGTAGAATTAGGGTTTTATATTTTTATCCTTTTTTTCTTTTTCACCATATTAATAATTAATTATTTATTTTTGTAAATCAAATTGCCATTAAATAATTAGGTTAATTCTAGGTTTAACTTTAACATGTTTTTTAATAAATTAAAAATAGCTAGAATTAGGTTTTAAATTCCTTTAATTCTCATTAAAATTCATAAATACAAAAACTCAAAAATAACTTCTCTTTTTTTCATTCAATTTAATTAATTTCGTAATTTTAATTCAATTTCTTTAAAAGGGTCCAACGCCCTCGCATTCCCGATTCTAGTTCTCTTCGCACTTTTATTTCTTTTTGTGAATATAATGTAATTGCCCAAAGCCATGTAATAGACTAATTAGATATTTATTTTTCGCACTTTATTTTATTTCAAATCGGGTCCGGGATTAATTTGGCGATGTGGACCCGCGCCTTTGTAATAGCGTAGGACTTTCAATTCCGCATCTTTTTAAACTGTTAATTAAACTGCATGAAAGAATGAATGTCAAAAATGAAAGCAACGCGTAGATCACCAATGCATGAACAAGACAAAAACATCTGAAAACGACACACAAATCACACACCACCCCTAGGGTACGCCTCATTGTTGCCTTGCCCCTCGAAAGGTGGTCGTCGAGTAGAGGAAGTTTTAGTAAGTCCTCATGTCTATGAACATGGAATGAGGGTAGCTTCTAAGGTGTCTTCCTATTGCTCCGGTGATCACCATGTCCCGAACCCTCGAATTGACCCGAACACCTCCAACGGTGGTGCTACCTACCTCTCAATGGTGGGATGGCACTACTTTAAGGACATTTACACAGATGAATTCCTTAGGGTAGGTAGACGACTCTAGATACTTGCTCTAATTTCAAAACAAATCAAAAATACTTTTCACACCGACACCTTTTCAAAAAGCTTTCGAAAGCAACTTTTCAAAAACTCTTGAGGACCGATACAAGAGTCGAACTGAAATTTTCAAAGAAACTTTTTTAAAAACCCACAGTTGAAAAGCAAACAAACCATTTTTGAAAACACAAATGAGCAAGTATCTAAGAGCCCATGGATAACCATGGATAGAAAGGGTGCTAACACCTTCCCTTTCTATAATCTACCTCCCGAACCCAGAGCAATCTCTATAAGGAATTTTTCTGTGCTTTTGTCCTTTCCATTTGGAGAAAATAAAAGACGATGGCGACTCTTGCTTCCGCGACATTTCGCGAACCAGCGTTAAACAGTCAGTTCCAGATCCACCGATCACAGAACTGGCGACTCTGCTGGGGAAAAACTTTAAAGTGAGGTGTACCTTAGGATAGTTCATAACTGTGTTTTCAATTGTATTGACCTGCTTGCTTTAAATTGTGGGTTGCATGGGAGTTACATAGATCCTAACCCGGATCTGGGGATACCCTGTTTAGGTAGCATAAGCTGTGAGGGACCTGTCCGGCGTAGACCGACACGGGTGAAGCAGTGGCTACGTTGGTGTGGCACCTTGGTCTGTACCAATATCCCTTGTGTCGCAACGAGGAGAATATGGGTCTTATGAGGAGTCATTAAGCACCAACAGACCTTAGAACCTTAAATGACACAACTTGGCCTTTAGAACAGTAGCAGTATGCTACGCCCATTGAGGCTAAACTCTCGTGATGGTTCTGGCCGCAAGAAAAGATTGCGATGCTGGAGTTATGACCGATTGAGGGTAGTCAATGATATTGGGATCCCCTAAGAACCTGGTTACTTTGATAGGACAGGTACGAACCAACAAACTGAAAGAGGGTAATACCTAGACCTCATGCTGGCCTAAACATTAAGGGCTTGTTTTGTGTGACTTGTGTGCCTTACCATGTTTGCCTTTGTATCTATTTGTGGTGTGCTTTATCATAACATCATAACATCATGAGCATTGCATGCATCCTGCATAAGGACTGACCATTTCAAAGACAAGAGGGTTTCACCTTTGCTCTGTTTTGTAGGACATCATTATGCCTATGCGAAGGAATACTATCCGGTTCAACTTTGTTCACCCACCTGAGTTGCTTGAAGAGTTGGTTAGCAGGATTCCAAATACCACTTCCTTCATCCAGAGGCATGGTTCTCTTCTCAGTTTAGTCACTGCAAAGCGGGATCAACAGTTGATGAGTGTCCTGACCCAGTTCTATGACCCTCTGTACCAGTGCTTCACCTTTCAAGACTTCCAGCTGGTCCCTACCCTGGAAGAGTTCTCTGATTTGCTTGGTATCCCTATCTTGGATCAGACTCCTTACAATGGTTGGGAAAAGACCCTCAGGCTTGAGGAAGTTGCTGCAGCTCTTCCTTTGACCCATCAAGAAGTAATGGACAACTGGGTGACTAGAAGCGGAGTTAAGGGTTTCTTGGCCAAGTTTCTGATTGGTAAAGCTAACAGTTTCTGGAATGACTTGGACTTTAGGGCATATGAAGACATCTTGGCTCTCTTAATCTATGGACTAGTCTTGTTTCCTAACCCTGACAACTTCATCAATGTCACTGCCATAAGGATCTTCATGTCTCAGAATCCTGTGCCCACTCTCTTGGGTGACATCCTGCAACAACTTCATGCTCGTACTGCCCGAAGACGAGGAACTCTATGGTGTTGTATCCCTTTATTGGTGAGGTGGTTTATTTCGCACCTCCCTAAGTTCGTGCTGAAGAACCAAGAAGGAAGAGGTTGGGCTCACAGGTTAATGTCTCTCACTGATAAGGACATTATTTGGACTTTCAGAGGTTTGGATGAGGTAGCTGTTATTGATCGTTGCGGAGAACACCCTAATGTTCCTTTGATTGGTACTCAAGGAGGAATCTCTTACAATCCATGTCTAGCACTCCGACAGTTTGGAAGGGCCAGAAGAGCAGGGCCTCATGAGATGTTGGTGCCTCACATCAATTTCGAGTTTCAGGTGGACAGTGACGAGCTGCGTCATAGGTTCATCAAGGCTTGGGATAAAGTTCATAAAGCTGACCCACAAGAATTGGGGCCAAAGACTTCTCTACCTATGGAAGCCTACTACAAATGGGTTCGCATCCGTGCTCAGAAGTTAGGTATGCCATACGAAGCCGTTAGACCTATCATTCTTGAGTATCCTGACAAAGATGGAGTTCCTCCAACTGTTCTCCCTCCTCAGATACCTACTGATTATGAGACATTAAAGAGGTCTTGGTCGCAACTGCGAGAAGAACGGGATTCTTACCAGGAAAAGTTCAACGAGCAGGAATTGAGGATCCAGAAGCTGACAAAGCAGTTGGAGAATGAGCGAGCTCTGAATGACTACATCCGTACTGAGAAGAGGAGACCATGGGATCAATAAGGAGCTCTGGATGTTCTTTTACAGTTTTATTTCCCTTTTCAGTATTTCTCTTTTATGTAACGCCTAAGGGCAACCTGTTAAACAATTTAATTTTCAAAGTTGAAACTAATGAAGTGTGTTCCTTTTTGTTTACAAAGTTGATTCCCGATTGTCTTTGAAAACATAAATCATATGCATATCATTCATCATGTGCATAGCAGGTTTTCTTCTTTTCAGGTTGCTTACTGTTCTTCGCTGTTTATTTCAGCATCATGAATCCTGACTCATCATCAACCGAGATGTCTATCAAGGCTCTTCAGGCGCAGAATGCGCAATTTCAGGAACTAATCATGGGTTTGGCTCAGGGCCAAGAAGAGCTGAAGGCTTTGCTCCTGAAGAAGGAGAAGAAGAAGAAGAAGAGAACTGTTCTTTTCAACTCGGGCCGAAGGTTTGGCAACACTCTACAGAATGAAGAGGCTGGTTCTTCTATAGGCAAGAGTAGTCCCCAAGGGGGAAAAGGTCTTAGTCCAGTAGTCTCTGACAACGAGACTGACTTCAATGAGGAACAGTATCCTCCGGCTGAAGACCGGTATAAGCAGTTGGAAGATAGACTGAATGCTATGGAGATCCAACAAGTGCCTGGGCTGGATTTCGGAGATTTGGGCTTATCTACTGGTGTGATTATTCCTCACAAGTTTAAGGCACCATCTTTCACCAAGTATGATGGGGCGTCTTGTCCCAAGCTACACCTCAGGTCTTACGTGCGGAAGATTCAACCGTATTCAGTGGACAAGAACTTGTGGATCCACTTCTTCCAGGAGAGTCTTTCAGGGACTCATCTCGAATGGTTCTATCAGCTGGATGGGACCAAAGTTCGTAACTGGGAGGAGTTGGCCACTGCTTTTTACAAGCAGTATCAATATAATGCCGACCTTGCCCCTACACGTACCCAACTCCAGGGTATGTCGCTAGGTTCAAACGAAGGTTTTAAAGAGTATGCACAGAAGTGGAGGGATCTGGCTGGCAGGGTGCAGCCTCCGTTGACTGACCGGGAGTTGGTAGACATGTTCTTGGGGACCCTATCCGGGCCGTTTTTCAATCATCTTATCGGTAACTCATCTGCAGGGTTTACTGATCTTATTCTGACTGGAGAGAGAATAGAGGCTAGGATGAAGTCTGGCAAAATTCAGAAGGGTGCATCGTCAAGTTCTGAGAAGAAGCCCTTTAAAAAGGAGGCCAGTGCTGTATATGGGTCTAGAAGACAAGAGAAACCTGAGCGCCGCCAATCTGTCAACGCGGTGATGATTGCTAAACCTGCTGCCGCTCCTCGGCAAACCAATCCTCAAAGGGATGAAAGACCCAGAAGAGAGTTTACCCGGCTGAGTATGACTCTATCACAAATCTTGCCGCAATTGCTGTCCACCAACTTAGTGACTGTCAGGGAGGCCCCGAAAGTTGTGAATACTGCCTCTCCGAAATACAATCCAAATGCCCGCTGTGCTTATCACTCCGATAGCCCGGGGCATTCCACTGATGACTGTTGGGCCTTAAGGAATAAGGTGCAAGACCTTATTGACGCAAAAGAGATACAGTTTGAAGCGCCTGAGAGGCCAAATGTGGTGACTGCTCCTATGCCCCAGCATGGAGTGAATGCCGTTGATGAAGAGGTATACGCCGTTTCTGTGAATGATGTAGCTACTCCCTTGATGACTGTTAAGAGGAATCTACTGCTTACCGGTTTATTTCCGGGTTGTAGTGAGGGTTGCCTTTTCTGTGCTATTTCCCTTTCTGGTTGTCCTTTGCTGAAGTTGGGCATCCAAAGCCTGATGGACAGCAAAGAGATTCTGTTTAAGAAGACTGCTGTTCAGTTTGTTCCGGTGGAAGAAGTTTCTGTTGTTACAATCTTTAACAATCCGATCAAGGCTCTCCCGAGGAAGCCGGTTAAAATCATGACTGTCGCACCCGTTGTTATTACAGTTCTGGGGCCTCTCCCCTATGAATCTGATAAGGTTGTCCCCTGGCACTATGGGGCAGACGTGTATGTACATGGAATCAAGCAAGAGTTCAACACTGGCACCAGCATCAGCAATATCACTGGTCCAGCAAAAGTTACCCGCAGTGGCAGGCTCTTCTCGCCTGACATTGCGCCACCCGCTATTCGAAGACCCCTCACTATAACACCTACAAGTGTACCTGTTCCTATTTCTGATCAAGTTGTTTCCCCTGCTGCTGAGTCATCTAATGCTCGGGGCAAATGGATTGAAGATGAGCCTGCCCGGATGGAGGCACCAAAATCTGTGAATGTTGAGGCCTCCCAACAAGAGATGGAGGAAATTCTGAAAATAATCAAGAAGAGTGACTTTAATGTTGTTGAGCAACTGGGGCATACACCCTCCAAGATCTCCATGCTCTCCTTGCTGCTGTGCTCAGAGGCCCATGCTAAGGCCTTGATTTCATTTCTCAAGACGGCCCATGTGCCACAAGAGACATCTGCAGTCCAGTTTACTTATTGCGTAGCCAATTTGACAGCCGACAACGGTCTGGGTTTCTCGGACGCTGACCGTACCGCTAAGGGAAAGGACCACAATGACGCCCTGCATGTCTCTATTGAATGCAGGGGCACTACTCTTGCGCACGTGTTGGTGGATACTGGTTCTTCCCTGAATGTGCTACCCAAGAAGGCCTTAGACCGTTTGGATTGTGAAGGCCTAGAGCTGAAACCTAGCAACATCATCGTCAGAGCCTTTGACGGTTCCAAGAGGATGGTCCATGGAGAGGTGGACATTCCTATTCGTGTGGGTTCTCAAGTATTCGACTCTACTTTCTATGTGATGGATATCCGTCCATCGTATTCTTGTCTACTGGGTCGACCTTGGATCCACAAAGCTGGGGCAGTGACCTCTACCCTGCACCAGAAACTCAAGTACCCCGTCAGAGGGAAGATTGTCATTGTGCAGGGAGAGGAGGAGTATATGGTAAGCCATTTGAAATCCTTCAGGTATATTGAGATGGACGGGGAGTTTATTGAAACCCCCTTTCAGCATTTTGAAGAGGTACCTCCAACTTTGGCAGCGGCAGAAACAGTGGTTGAAGAGGATGTTCCTTTGAAGATGGCTTCCCTAAAGGATGCCCGGGCTGTAATCAAGAAAGGTGAATGTGCTAACTGGGGCAGGCTCCCTGATTTTACACAGAAAACTGACAAGTTTGGACTGGGTTTTACTACAGAGGGTCAGAAGACTATGCGCAAGGCGAAGATCAGAAGACCTCCTGTGCTCATTACCAATCCAGGAGTAAATGCTGTTGGGGACGAAGATGAAGTGGAAGAGTCAGAGTTCAATAGCTGGATCTACCTGACGGCTGATGGTGGATTGACCAATTGGATTGCTAAAGACCATACTCCTGTTACTTTTGTTACGCAGTAATAAACTCCTATGTTTTGTTATTTGTAATAAACAATTAAAACTTTATGGCCCGGTGTCTTACCCGAGGCACCGTTGGCTTCATTTGTGAGGGTATATTAATTGTCATCTCATATATCATGAATAAAGATCTTGGACGTTTTCTCGCATTTCAAATCTTATGCTCCTTTTCTTTCTTTCCTTTCTTTATATATTACAAAACAGCTGTATTTACACACACTCACTCATACAGGTTTCAATCCACTCTGGATCTCACTGGTAACGACTCTGCTACTGCCAGTTATGACTTCGAAAATCCGATCAACTTAGCCGAAGACGAAGGTGAAGATGATTGCGAAGTGTCTGGCGAGCTTGCAAGACTGTTACTCCAGGAAGAGAAGGCAATTCAACCACATGAAGAGCCAGTGGAAACAATAAATCTGGGCACCGAGACGGACATAAAGGAGGTAAAGATTGGTGCCAACCTAGAGCTCAGCGTGAAGCAACGGTTGACTCAGATGTTACATGACTATGTGGAGATCTTTGCTTGGTCCTACGAAGATATGCCCGGATTGGATACTGACATTGTGGTCCATCATTTGCCTACCAAGGAAGACTGCCCTCCGGTTAAGCAAAAGGTCCGTCGTATGCGTCCAGAGATGTCTGAGAAGATCAAAGCCAAGGTTATGAAACAATTTGACGCCGGGTTTCTTGCAGTGACTTCTTATCCTCAGTGGGTTGCTAATGTGGTGTCAGTACCAAAGAAGGATGGAAAGGTCAGAATGTGTGTCGACTACAGGGATCTAAACAGGGCCAGCCCCAAGGATGACTTCCCCCTACCTCACATTGATGTCCTTGTTGACAATACTGCTCAGCACAAAGTATTCTCTTTCATGGATGGTTTTTCAGGGTATAATCAGATCAAGATGGCTCCGGAAGACATGGAAAAGACTACATTTGTTACTCAGTGGGGCACCTTCTGCTACAAGGTCATGCCTTTTGGACTGAAAAATGCTGGGGAAACCTACCAACGTACCATGGTTGCTTTATTTCATGACATGATCCATCATGAGATAGAAGGATATGTTGACGACATGATTGCAAGGTCCCAAACTGAGGAAGAACACCTAGATCATCTGCAGAAATTGTTTGACCGTCTGAAACTGTACAAGCTGAGGTTGAACCCGAACAAGTGCACCTTCGGGGTAAGATCTGGAAAGTTGCTAGGCTTCGTCGTAAGTGATAAGGGTATTCAAGTAGACCCTGCCAAGGTCAAAGCTATTCAAGAGATGCCAGTTCCTAAGACAGAGAAAGAGGTCAGAGGCTTTTTAGGACGCCTGAATTACATTGCTCGGTTCATCTCGCACCTGACTGCCACCTGTGAACCAATCTTCAAGCTGCTGAAGAAAGATCAGGTAGTACGTTGGAATGATGAATGTCAGGCTGCTTTTGACAGAATCAAAGAGTATCTCCAAGAACCACCCATTCTCATGCCACCAGTTGAAGGGAGACCTCTAATATTATACCTGACAGTACTTGACAACTCAATGGGGTGTGTGCTGGGGCAGCATGACAAGTCTGGCCGAAAAGAGCATGCCATTTATTACCTTAGCAAAAAGTTTACCGAATGTGAGACCTGATACTCACTGCTTGAGAAAACTTGCTGCGCTTTGGTATGGGCTGCTCGCCGGCTGAGACAGTATATGCTGACTCACACTACCCTGTTGATCTCAAAGATGGATCCGATAAAGTACATATTTGAAAAGCCTGCTCTGTCTGGGAGAATAGCAAGATGGCAGATGATCTTAACGGAATACGACATCCAGTACACAACTCAGAAAGCTATCAAGGGAAGTGTATTGGCAGACCACTTGGCACATCAGGCAGTAGACGACTATCAGTCAATAAACTTCGAGTTTCCAGACGAGAGCATTATGATAGTGACTGATTGTGAAGTACCTGAACTGGATGAAGGACCTGAGGAAGGATCCCGATGGTCTATGCACTTTGACGGAGCCTCTAACGCTTTGGGTAACGGTATCGGCGCTGTGATAATATCCCCTCAAGGCACTCATACTCCACTCACTGCCCGGCTATGTTTCAACTGCACCAACAACATGGCGGAGTATGAGGCATGCGTCATGGGTCTCCAAGCGGCGATTGACTTAAGGATCAAGTTTCTGAGTGTCTTCGGAGATTCCGCTCTCGTGATCAATCAGATCAAAGGAGAGTGGGATACGAAACATCTGAATCTTATTCCTTACAGAGAATGTGTGTTGACATTGATTCCCCACTTCACAGAGATAACCTTTGAACACTTCCCGAGAGAGGAGAATCAGTTGGCGGACGCGTTAGCTACGATGTCTTCTATGTTCAAGGTCAAATGGGACAATGAGGCTCCCCGGATCATCATCTGGAAACTGGACGAACCGGCATACTGTTGCGATCTTGAGACCGAACTGGTGACTGAGAAGCCTTGGTACCATGAGGTGAAGAGATATTTGGAAGCTCAGGAATACCCTGAAGGTGCGTCTGTCAACGATAAGAAGTTTCTGAGAAGGTTCGCAGCGAAGTTCTTCCTTAGCAACGACATCCTGTATAAGCGAAACCATAATTCGACCTTACTGCGTTGTGTGGATAAGACAGAAGCAGAAAGGATCATGGAAGAGCTACATGAAGGGACATTCGGAACATATTCCAGTGGACACACTATGGCAAAGAAAATCCTTCGGGCAGGGTATTTCTGGTCCACAATGGAAGCTGACTGCTACCAACATTCTCGGACATGCCATAAATGCCAGATATATGCAGACAAAGTGCATGTTCCTCCAGTTCCTCTGAATGTCTTGACTGCGCCTTGGCCTTTTGCAATGTGGGGCATAGATATGATCGGTGAGATTAAACCTACGGCATCCAATGGGCATCGCTTCATCCTGGTGGCGATTGATTACTTTACGAAGTGGGTTGAAGCAGCTTCCTACGCTACGGTAACCAATACTGTTGTGGCACGGTTCATTCGGCACAACCTGATCTGTCGATACGGTGTCCCTGAAAGAATCATTACAGACAACGGTACCAATCTCAATAACAAGATGATCACTGAGCTCTGCGAACAGTTTAAGATACAGCACCACAACTCTTCTCCTTACAGACCGAAGATGAATGGGGCTGTAGAAGCAGCAAATAAGAACGTTAAGAAAATCGTGCAGAAGATGACAGTGACTTATAAAGATTGGCACGAGATGTTACCGTTCGCTCTACATGGGTACCGTACCTCAGCAAGGACGTCAACCGGGGCAACTCCTTTCTCCTTGGTCTACGGCATGGAGGCAGTCTTACCGATCGAAGTGCAGATACCCTCTCTCCGAATAATGAAGGATGCAGATATGAGCGAAGAGGATTGGATCCAGACACGACTTGATCAACTAAACCATATTGATGAAAAGAGACTTGCTGCTATTTGTCATGGTCAGACGTATCAAAAACGGATGATCAGGGCATTTAACAAAAAGGTCAGACCACAAGAGTATCAAGTTGGGGATCTGGTAATCAAACGCATCATCCTTCCTCAGAGTGATCCAAGGGGAAAATGGACCCCTACGTACGAAGGGCCATTTGTGGTTAAACATGTGTTCTCAGGAGGAGCCATGATCCTAACCAACATGGATGGTGACGACCTTCCTCACCCCGCTAATGCAGACATAGTAAAAAGATACTACGCATGAAAAAGACCCGCTAGGTTGACATACCTAGGCAAAAATTAGGGCTTCCCGGCGAACCAAAAGGGTTCGGGCAAAATGAAGGGATGAAATGAAAAAAATCTGTACACCCGGCAAGGCGAAAACCTGAAAAGGCGGCTTGGGCAAAAATGGGTATCCCGGTGGACTGAAAACCCGAAAGGGCGGTCCAGGCAAAAGTTAGGGATAAAGCGTAATACTATGTCTCATTGGATCACCCTGGCATCCAGAATCCGGTATCTACATCAAGTTCAGACGGCATCGATCAATCAACTTCATCTTCAACTAAGGTCATCAAGTGATGAGACGCTCGGAGATATAAAGGCGATAGCAGAGTTGAAACCCAGTGGATCATTCATTTCACACAGCTGTTTTATTTTCTCTTGTACAAATTTGTATAAACTCTTTTGTTCGGCGGTGTTCTCTTACTAGGACGTCAGCCTCTTGTACATAAAACGCCTATTTACAGGCAAATTCAAAAATCAATACAAATATACTTTTCAGCTCAAATTGCCATTTGTTTTCCTTTTCTGTTTTGTTTTGCGAAGAACGTCCAAGGTTCAATTTGTGATGTATGCATTGACAATAATTTGCTAACTCATGAATATTTGCATACGAAACAAAGGATTAATTACATGTAACATTAGAAACAGGGGCAATAAAGAGTTGTCTAAACGATCTAATTGTTCCGTCCACCAAAGTACCAAGGTAAATTCGGCTGAAGAACATAACCAGTATATCTTAATTCCCCAGAGAGCGCGTCAGCAAGTCAATGCGCTCTCCCCAAGCAAAACTATGCTATCAGCCTCAAGGAAGTTGGGACTTCTCCAGCAGATCTCAACATTCCCCAGCACATTATACAATCATCCCTGGCAGTCTTGGTCTAAAGATTGTTCCCCGGCGGCCTATCAAACATTCAATGGAGTCACTTCCCCGGTACGGTTCAAAACTTCCCCTAGGAGAGTCCAACCCAGTTTCCCCAGGAAAGTTGGAACCCATCTCCCCAAGCAGTAAGCTTATCCCCAGTAGATTCTGGAAGCTTCTCCCCTGCAAAGCACGAACGCGTCCCCCGGCTTTATTCAAAGGTTATTTCCCTACCAGGATATAACTGGGTTATCCTCAGCCAAAAGCCACGGAAAGATCGTCCTCGACGCAGTCTTCTTATCCCCAGCGAAGTCTATTAACACTTCCAACATAACAATGGTATCCCCAGCAAAGTTACCATCAACATTTCAGCAAAGTACCTCTCTCCCCACAGAGTATTGTTTCCCAGCAAGATCGTTAGAGTACTTTTCTCCCCGCAGAGTAATCCATTCGCCAAGTTTATTCCCCAACGGAGTTATCTTCTCCTACCGGTATTCTTGCAACTATCACCCCCAGCGGAAACAGAGCTCTACTCTTCCACATCAGCCCAGGATTTAACTTCCCGGCACCCGTCAAGGATTTATTTTCCTAGACGAAAACATACATTCATAAACATCACATTTTCATACATTACAGCATGCATATACGCATCATATCTTACAAATCTCATTTATATTGAGAGCATCATTGTTTGATCCATATCATGCATTGCATATGACTGACCTTTACCTTTCAGGAAAAAGCCAGTTAAGTTCTCAGCTATACTTCAAGACCTTGACCGGTTCAGTTAAATCGACCCTAAGATTTTCCTGTTTCTTATCCAGTCAAAGGCCTTCTCTGGTTCAGTCAAATCGACCCTAAGATCTCCCTGTTTCTTATCCAGATGAAGACATTTCAAGACCTAGACCGGTTCAGTTAAATCGACCCTAAGATTTTTCTGTTTCTTATCCAGTCAAAGGCCTTCTCTGGTTCAGTCAGATCGACCCTAAGATCTCCCTGTTTCTTATCCAGATGAAGACATTTCAAGACCTTGACCGGTTCAGTTAAATCGACCCTAAGATTTTCCTGTTTCTTATCCAGTCAAAGGCCTTCTCTGGTTCAGTCAGATCGACCCTAAGATCTCCCTGTTTCTTATCCAGATGAAGACATTTCAAGACCTAGACCGGTTCAGTTAAATCGACCCTAAGATTTTCCTGTTTCTTATCCAGTCAAAGGCCTTCTTTGGTTCAGTCAGATTGACCCTAAGATCTCCCTGTTTCTTATCCAGTTGAAGACATTCCAAGACCTTGTCCAGTTCAGTTAAATCGACCCTAAGATTTTCCTGTTTCTTATCCAGTCAAAGGCCTTCTCTAGTCCAGTTAAATCGATCCCTAAAAGATTTTCCTGATGAAGACTCAGTAGAAGACATCCAAGATTCTCTCAGCGTTACTGTTGAGGTTGAAGTCGCCCAAGATTCTCTCAGCGTTACTGTTGAGGTTGAAGTCGTCAAAGATTCTCTCAGCATTCCTGTTGAGGTAGTAATCACCCCCAAGATGCTCTCAGCGTTCCTGTTGAGGTAGTAATCATCCAAGGTTCTCTCACCGTCCCGTTGAGATGGTAACCATCCCTGGCTCATTCATCACCTTTTGAAGCTCCAGATTCAATGCCTGTAACCAGTCAGGGCGCATCTACACAAAGAGTTTGAAGACCAACTCTTGTAATAGGTCAGGTAATCATTTTCTTTTTCAGGTACGCAAGTTCTCGCTAAGGAATCTCTTACGCGATCGACACCCAGATGGCATCTATAAGCCCATCCACCTATCCATCAATCTCCAAATGGCATCTGTAAGCCCATTCCCATCATCACACTACTATGTGAGCGCAAATTTCTGGGCACTCTAGTGTTCAATCATCTTCCACCTTCGGATTACGAAAGGCACGTCAGCCAATCTACATCCTCAGGTCTAAGAAGATTGAACAGGGGCAACTATTGTACCCCAAAATTTGCCCTCCCATATTCTTCCAGAATTGCAAAGAGCATGCTTCAAAATCTCCCCAAGGGTTGCACAGTTCAATGGCCTCCTAACAGTTAAAAAACTAGGGTTTTGATTCTGGCAAAGAAGCTGAAGTTTCCAAGGGTCCAATCAAGTCCCACATGCCTATAAACATTGTCAACCATCCATATGTCAAGTTTCAAGACTTACAGCACAAAATTGCACAGTCAAAAACCCTAATTGCCCTACAGTCAACTGTAGGGGCAAAATGGTCATTTGACAGTCAAAAGCCCAAATTTTTGGTCAACATCTTATTTTGAAGCCACAAACATCATTGGATCAATTCTTGATCATGATTCTCAAGGCATGGCTCAAAAAGTCTCAAGATGCAAAAGTTTCCATATTTGGACAGTTGAAAAAGTCAACTGTAACTTGACCAAGGCATAACTTCCACATGGTTTATCAGAAAAATTCCATCCAAAGCTCATTTTGAAGAGAAAGACATTTCCTACAACTCCTCTTCACACTTCAAGTCCAAGAAATGCTCTCACAAAAAGTTATCAATTTCAACATTATAGGTCATTTTCAAAAGTCAACAAAAAGGGACTTTAAGTCAAAGGCCATAACTTGCGATTGGTAAATCAAAATGACATGGGACCAAAGGCATTGGTTAGAGGACTTCAAGACCTTTCCAAAATGTCCAAAAACATGATCAAAGCTTAAAAATTGAGCAAGATATGCCTTGTGGAAGTTGGGAAATTTTTGGGAATTTTGAAAAGTCAACTTTACTTCAAATGCCTCAAATTTGCTAATGGGCCACATTTTCTTCCAAGATTCATCATCCAAAGGCTATGCACGACCATTTTGCCCAAAGGGGATTTATTTCATCATTTTTTATTATTTATTTGAATTTTTAATTACTATTAATTCATTTAATTAAATAAAATATGAAAAAAATACTAAACCAATGTGATTGAATCTTTTTATGCAGTATAATCACTCATTGGCTACTCAAGATTTCGTGCATACCAAAATTGGAAGGTTTGGCCATGATTGGAATCAAAATCACATGGAAAAGATTTGAAAAATATGCATGGAAAATCAAATATCTCATACATCAATGCAAGGATCTTTTGGACTAAAATTTAACCCTAATCCATCCCATACATATACTGATCAAAACCTAATGCACAAGGACCCTAAAAGCTGCGCTCAAGCCATAAAGAAACCTTGTATTTTTTGAAGAAAATTTCAAAACTGTTTTCCTATTTTCAGCAGGTTTCAAGGCAAAACAATAATTCTATTGCACTCCTGATACCTCCGGGAATCTTCCTGAATCAAAATCATAACCTTTAACATCAAGAAACGGTATAATCAAGTGGTCCTGTTTCCAGTTTTGTGCATATTCGTGTTTCAAATTTTAAGCATCTTCATTGCATTCTTTCTACTGATTTATACTAATCTAACCATTCTAAAGCTAATGATGTTATTTAATTGGATTTTCGTGCCCTATATGCCAAATTACCATTGAAGCTTTCTAGGGTTTCAGAGTTGCAAAATTAGGGGTTTCCTCTTCAGGAAAAATCAGACCACGAGACCCAGGCCATTGAAACCAGAAGCTCATGACCAATCGTTCCCATAGCTCGCGATCAATTTATGATCAACAGGGTGCTAATCGCTATTATTCTGTTCATCATTTAGTGGGGGTTTAAAACCCCCGCTATCTCTTTTTATTTTACAGGCAATTGAAGAAGAAGACAGACGTGTCCATGGCTTACAGGCGCATTTGAATTTCGCGTGAAATATCCCACTAGCCTTCGTTTTACATTATATTGATTATTTGCTATATTATAAACAAAGCGCGTAAGTGGTTCAGCTGGAAAAGTGTTGGCATGGTAAGTATTGGGACCTGGGTTCGATTCCCAGGTCCCCTCCTTTCTCCATATTATTTTTCTCTTCAGGTTTACGTGCAGCGTTCCCCTCAAAGGCCTACCATGCACTCTACGCTCCAGCACGCCACTTGTCCCACAACGTCCATCCAGTGGCCAGGATTCAAGGTCTATGGTATGCATCAGTCAAACGCGCCACTCATGTCCCAGAAAAGTCAACTGAAGGCCTTAAAACATTGGGCCTAATTACTGGCCAAATACCTCCAAACTGGGGTCAACACCCCCATGGGTTTGCAATTTCTCTTCTTTTTTTCTATTTTCTATTATTTGTTTTAATTTAAATATTTCCTTTTAGTCCTTTAAATTGATATATTTTCATAAAACATAAAACATAATAAAAATCAGAAAAGACAAAAAATAAAAATATATTTTATTTAAATATTCTTTCTTTGTAAATGAATTGTATAAATTAATTTAGTTAATTCTAGGTTTAATTTTAAGTATTTCTCTTAATAAATTAAAAAATGTAGAATTAGGGTTTTATATTTTTATCCTTTTTTTCTTTTTCACCATATTAATAATTAATTATTTATTTTTGTAAATCAAATTGCCATTAAATAATTAGGTTAATTCTAGGTTTAACTTTAACATGTTTTTTTTAATAAATTAAAAATAGCTAGAATTAGGTTTTAAATTCCTTTAATTCTCATTAAAATTCATAAATACAAAAACTCAAAAATAACTTCTCTTTTTTTCAATAAATTTAATTAATTTCGTAATTTTAATTCAATTTCTTTAAAAGGGTCCAACGCCCTCGCATTCCCGATTCTAATTCTCTTCGCACTTTTATTTCTTTTTGTGAATATAATGTAATTGCCCAAAGCCATGTAATAGACTAATTAGATATTTATTTTTCGCACTTTATTTTATTTCAAATCGGGTCCGGGATTAATTTGGCGATGTGGACCCGCGCCTTTGTAATAGCGTAGGACTTTCAATTCCGCATCTTTTTAAACTGTTAATTAAACTGCATGAAAGAATGAATGTCAAAAATAAAAGCAACGCGTAGATCACCAATGCATGAACAAGACAAAAATATCTGAAAACGACACACAAATCACACACCACCCCTAGGGTACGCCTCATTATTGCCTTGCCCCTCGAAAGGTGGTCGTTGAGTAGAGGACGTTTTAGTAAGTCCTCATGTCCATGAACATGGCATGAGGGTAGCTTCTAAGGTGTCTTCCTATTGCTCCGGTGATCACCATGTCCCGAACCCTCGAATTGACCCGAACACCTCCAACGGTGGTGCTACCTACCTCTCAATGGTGGGATGGCACTACTTTAAGGACATTTACACAGATGAATTCCTTAGGGTAGGTAGACGACTCTAGATACTTGCTCTAATTTCAAAACAAATCAAAAATACTTTTCACACCGACACCTTTTCAAAAAGCTTTCGAAAGCAACTTCTCAAACACTCTTGAGGACCGATACAAGAGTCGAACTGAAATTTTCAAAGAAACTTTTTTAAAAACCCACAGTTGAAAAGCAAACAAACCATTTTTGAAAACACAAATGAGCAAGTATCTAAGAGCCCATGGATAACCATGGATAGAAAGGGTGCTAACACCTTCCCTTTCTATAATCTACCTCCCGAACCCAGAGCAATCTCTATAAGGAATTTTTCTGTGCTTTTGTCCTTTCCATTTGGAGAAAATAAAAGACGGTGGCGACTCTTGCTTCCGCGACATTTCGCGAACCAGCGTTAAACAGTTAGTTCCAGATCCACCGATCACACTTATAATCTTCCAGACAAATTTTGGGGTCTTCGTATATTTAATAAACTTCCGATCAAAACATGCGAGACCTGCATATTCTCAAACTATTTAATCAAAAGATAATTAAATAGGGGCAATTGTCATACCCCAAATTTGTCCTACCCTTATTTGTGCTTAGGTTTCTTTTAATTGAATCGTATCATTTATTTTTTACTTTTATATAGGTATTTAATAGCAGAGCGGGGTATAACAATCCAAAAAGGACCATCAACATCTGATGGCCCATTAAGCTCTAATAAGAATCCATTTCTAATGAGAGGGGGTGTATTCTTTCAGAAGGTGAACGGGTTTTTTAAGCCCATTTAGATTTTTGATGAAAAGAAACAATCTTTTTATTTTTATAATAGGCCCATTCCCTTTTGAAGAAAAAAGAAACTATTTTTTTTAATATTTATATATTAGTGATTTATCAAAATGTTTGTCTTAAAATAACAGGCCCAAAACAGATGACCCATTTCAGATTTTTTTGAAAAAAAAATTGTTTTTATCATTATTGACATTACTACTGTTATATTTAATTATTATCAATATTATTTGATTATTATTAATATTATCATATTATTATTAATATTATTATTCTGAAATCATATTTTTCAAAGAAAAAGCGCAGCGGCTCAATGATTGAAAACACTTTTTACTGTACGAATCATCTAAGTGCACTAACAGTTACCGTATGGATTAAAATGTGTTCCTTCTTTTTACAGTACAGAGATTAAAAGGAAAAACCTCTTTTTTTCTTGTCAATCAATAACGTCATGGTTGTTTTATTTCCTTTCCAGAATTCTTGCAAATACATAAATTATTAAAAAAAACATTATTACAGCAAACAAAGATCAGTCAATGCAGACTCGTTTACATCATCAAAATTACAGACAAAGAATTCAAAAATATTCCTAAAACATAAACTAATTAATTCTGAAAGTTAAGTTTACAAACATATTAAAATCTTTCCTTATTTTACATTTCCTAAAAAAGGCTATAAAACTTAGGACAAGAAAATTACAAAGGGGAAGGAGATACAAACAACAAGGGACGAAATACAAGGGGGGAGATCACCAATTCAAGCACATAATCTCACACACGATACACAAACCAGATGTCAAAACCATATCATTGTGACTCTCATAAACCATAAGACCACTTTTCACTAACAATCCAGTCTCATTTCAAACAAAAACCCACGTGCTTTTACAGTAACTAAATTCATCTTCTCACCTTCTCCATTTTTCCACACTAAATACCAAGCTCAACAAATATATAACCTGTAAATCCAACACTTAAACAGAACAAAAAACAACAACGAATAGCATTCAAAATTGAAAGAACGAAGAAGAAAAAAAATTACAGAGAAGCTCTACAGAGACCTCTTCTCGATCTTCCTTCGACGATCTTTGCACTCACCGCACTAGCCACGCTTTTCGCGAACCACGATCTCCAACGGACACCATTGTACCTCCACCGTCACCTCCTTGTCACATTACCGATCCGCACGCAGCAACAACTCCAGCCTCGCATTGAAGAGCCATTGCCATCGTCAATATCTGGCTACGTGATGAGGAGACTATATCAGACTCCCTCGCTCTGCGTATAAAAAATATTCAATTAAACACCAAATCTTTTTTTCGCAAAATAAATTAATTCAAACAATTAATTTTCAAAAAGGAATACTAATATATTTAAATCAACCACGCACTTGGTCTAACAAACTCCACTATTCACACTCTTAGACTACGTATGCGGGGAATTCAAATATATTTTGCAATCCATAAAAAATATAAACAACCCCGCGAACTACAGAATGTGACTCTGATTCCTCCTAAGATGATACACAGGCATACGATCAAAAATCATGGCGAGTCCTCTTATCTAAAATTCAAACCCTTTTTTCCCCTATCTAAAATTCAAATCCTTTTTCCCCCTATCTAAAATTCAAACCCTTTTTTCCCAATAATTATATAAAACCCTGTTTTCTAAAATCCTACTTCTAAACCTAGTATCCTTGTGAACAAGGTAGAGGAGGGGTGCCTTACACCTTTCCCTCGCCTAGAACCGAGCCCAAACCTAGAATCTCTAATTTTCTTTTAGGGTTATTCCTTTATACTCCCTTCCTTTAGGATTAAAATTAACTCTATTAAAAAAACCAGTTGCAACAACTGGCGACTCTGCCCTAGGTTTTAAAGTCTTTGCTTTAGATTTTAGGGTTTCTTATTTTTTTGGGTTTTTCTTTATTTATTTATTCATTTATCTGCTTATTTAATTATTTATTTATTTCGTTATTTTATTATTTCATTATTTATATATCTGCGGTGGGATTTATAATTTTGCAAAAATTATTCTCAAAACCCTTAGAAAGAAGGTTCTCAAAAATTATTCTCAAAACCCTTAAAAATTATTTCATCATCAAACCCTTAGCCAAGGGGTTACATCAACCCTATGAATTTATGTGACGACTTCGCTTAGAGTTGGTGAAATTCCGCAAAAGGAATACCTTTCAAGAGACATCCTCTTGGGAAGTAAGACTTTGGAATGACACATATGACTCTTTGTACGACCTTTAAACCAAAAGCTCGTGATGAGACCTTTCATGACCTAGAGACTAAAGTTTTGGTCTGTAAAGAGACTCCGCTTAAGGGAGGCCCTTGTGCCTTTCCTTCTAGTGTCATTCATGATACTGTTGCACCCCAAAATTTGCCCTCTCATGTTTTCCAAAGTCTCCCCCCTGCATGGTTGATCACAAACTCTTGCCTAAGGAAAAAGAAAATTTTTGAGTGGTACTTTAAGTATCTTTCGATTGGAATTCCGAAAGTACCCTTCGATTGGCATTCTGAAGGAGCATTTCGATTGGCATTCTGAAGGTATCTTTCTATTGGCATTCTGAAAGACCCTTCGATTGGCATTCTGAAGGAGTCTTTCGATTGGCATTATGGACAAGCATTCGATTGGAATTATGTCAAGGCAATTTCGACAGGCATGTCAACCATGTCCTTCGATTGGCATGAACAACACCTTTTGATTGGCCTGTTAACAGAGCCTTTTGATTGGAATCCTTCGATTGATATTTGGGCAAGGCTCATTCGAAGGGTACGCAGGGAGTCCATTCGAAAGAGGAAAATCAGGACTAATCGAAGAGCATGGCCTGAAAGCATTCGAAATCCAAGTGTCCAGGTTCATTCAAGGGACACGAATGTTTCAAAAGAGGAAATAATTTAATGTGTTTGATTTTTGTCCAGAGCGTTAAAGGCCTGTTTTAATTGTTGTCCCTTGCCATTACTGCACCCTCACACCCCTATAAATACAGAGGCCAGCATACATTACCAACACGAAAATTACACAGAAAATATACACAGAAAATATACACAACGAAAATCACACAACAGGAGAACAAAAGACATTGGAGTTACGCTGCCCAAAAGTCATCAGCATTTTCATAAGTAGCCAAGCCCAGAAGCCCAGATCGAAGGTGCGTACATCCAGGAAGCGCCCAAATCGAAAGTCCAATCTGTTGGTAAGAAAGGGTAAATTATCCAACCTTGTTTTTCGCATAACATATCATTACTCGTTGTTACTTTCGATTTGCCATCCTAGACAAGATCAAAGGGACTGGGTTTGGCACCTAGGCCATGTCCATCATTTGCTAATATTTGCTGCAGACATAGCCTGAAGAGACCCAGCTAGCGTAGGATCGAAGGGCCTGGGGTTCAATACCCAGGCCCTACATTTTATTTCGCTAACATACTTTTGCAGGAATAACATTCCAGATCGAAAGAGACACCTTCTTTGGATCGAACCCCTTAGCATGCTGGATCAAAGGAGGCATCTCATTCCTGGATCAAAAGCCATGACCTCCATGATCAAAAGACAATCCCTTCCCTGGATCGAAGGCTGTTCATGCCCACTTCCTGGCCCAATCGAAAGGACCATGACCCTCTCTGGATCGAAGCTTCCTTTCCCTCCCTGGGTCGAAACTCCCTTTTTTTGCCTGGATCGAAGGATCCCCCCTTGTATTTTATTCTTGTTTTCATTGACATCTTTTTTATCTTTTTTAATTAACATTAAAATCAAAAACCACAAAAACATTAGGCTAGTTTTTCTATTGAAATTAACTTTGTTAATTAATCTCATAATTATCTTAACATTTTCTCAAAAAAACTAAAATTAAACAGATTTAGATCATTTTCACAAAATAAAATAAAACAACAAAAACATTTTATTCTTAGGATTTTTAGAGTTTATTTTCAGATTCATGCGCGCTTATTTTATTGTAACTGCTTATTGGTTTGTAATAGCTTAAATTAAGACTTCTACTTTTACTGCTTTACTTCCCTAATTTTTGGACATGTAAATAATCCCCCTCCCTGAAAGCCTTGTAATAGCGTAGGATTTACAATTCTCGCACTTTAAATTCCTGTACATATATTAACTGTTTAGATGTATGCTAACTAGGATTGCATGGCAAGATCTATCTTAATTTAAAATCAACCACAACTCACCATAACATGTACAAAGATAACATAAACTGAAAATTGACACACTTGCACATGCCACTCTTAGGGTACACCTTACTTGGTTGCCTCAAACGTGGTCATTAAGTATAGGATGTTTTAGAGGTCGTCCTTCTATCCAAAGATCAAAGTTGCCTCGAAATGGTTGCCTCGATAAAAATGATCTAAGACATTAGGATTACCACTAAGACGTCCTAACGTTGCTTTAGTGACCACACGTCCCTAAAATCGAATTGACCCGAAAACTCCAACGACGGTGCTACCTACTCCTCAATAGTGGGATAGCACTGTCTAAAGGACATTTGCACAATTAAATTCTTTTTTTAGTAGGTAGAGGTTCTTAAGTACTTGCTCCTTTTAAAAACAAAACAAAACTTTTCGCACCTACACTCTCTTCAAAGACAAAACTCTTTTCAAAACCCACAAACACAAAGAAAAGCAAACTTTTGAAAACATATTGAGCAAGTACCTAAGAGCCCGTGGATAACCACGGATAGAAAAGGTGCTAACACCTTCCCTTTCTATAATCTACCTCCCGAACCCGAGAAACAATCTTGAAAAGGAATTTTTCTGTGCTTTTGTTCTTTCCTTGTTGGATAAAATAAAAGACGGTGGCGACTCTTGCTTACCGCGACACTTTGCGAAAACAAACGCAAACGCGAACCAGCATTCCAAAAATAGTCAGTTCTCGTTCCCACCGATCATAGATACCCTTAAGGAAGCCACCTTATAGGGAGAGTAGAATATCTGTAGGCCAATACTAAGAACCTACCTTATAAGGATACCTTTCACAAATCCCACTACAATCCGCAAACCCGCAAGGGTTATCCCTTATCCACTACTATCTCTATCCCGTAGGGCTGTTGTCTATGTCGTAATCTTTATCCTGTAGGGACTATGCGTAGTCTTTCATTGGCCATAATCCTCAAGGAGTCTCTGCGTGTCTCAATTTCTGAGACTGAGTAGGATATCATCATCAAACCTGTATAGGGTACCCTTACGTCTACCATCATACAATATCTATGTCACATTGCATAACCATGAAACTCTTTGCATACCAAAGCATGTTCATACATTTACATTTCCATCCATTTTCACAAAATCATTTATACTTCCACCCTTACCCAACTGTGATCCAGCTAGCAAGATTATCAATACTCACAAACAAACTCGAAGCATGTCTCAAGAAGCCATGAAAGAACTCAAAAGAGACAAAGAACTGTTGAAGGAGGAGGTCCACCAATTGAAGACTCAAATGAACTTGATCATGCAATTACTACTAAGGAGTGAAGGCAACCCTTCATCATCCTAACCACATGCCTATTCAATGTTACAGATACCACCACCGTGGGAAGGCCCTCCGCCTCAACAGCAACTACAACGACCATTAATAATTCCACAAGGACAACAACAGGATAAAAAGCCAAAAAGAAAGCTTTACCCTCTCCCTACGCCTCACAGTCAATTGCCGCAACATCTACTCGAAGCATCTTTGGTAAAGTTAAAACCTCTAGCTCCTCCAGTCGGGCCACCCCCATGAAAATATGATGCTAATGCTAGGTGCAAGTATCATGCCAACTCCCCAGGACATACCCTAGAGAAATGTTGGGCTTTCAGACACAAGGTCCCAGATTTGATTGACACTTAGTAGTTGACTTTTGAAGAAAGGGGTCTCATTGGCCAATGGTCATCCTTGCTTTAACAAATATGAAGACTAAGAATAATCCCTTGAATTCCGCGGATCAATAAGAAGGCTTATATCTAGACCATTAGGCTTTTATCATTTTGAACTATAATTTCTTCTGTGCTAAGTTTCATTCGTTATGAATTTGTATCTTTTGGTTGGTAATTCTAATAAAATAAGCATGCATGTTTAAAAAATCGATTCATTCCACACAAAAAATCAACAACTTTCCATTTTTACTCTTTCTTTTCCCTTTTTAAGTTAACAAACTTCGATGGAGAATGATGAAAATACAAAATAATCAAATTTTGCTGACGTATGCTTTTTAATAGTAAGGCTTAGCTGACGATGTAAGGCATTGTTTCAATTCCTAAACAATGGAGATATAAGGAGTTAATCTGTAGTTAACCTTCTCGAGCTAGAAGTCAAATTTCTTTCTATTCTTAAAAAAAAACCTTAACCTTAACCAGGGGCAGGGTAGATTTCAATTAATTCAATGATGCATTCAAAACCCAGGAGAATCGAAACAATCTAAGCAAAGGTTCAAGCAATCTCTTTCCTCGATACATCATCGAGAGAACGATCTAAGCAAAGGTTCAAGCATATATCTTTCCTCGATACGTCATTGAGAGAACTATCTAAGCAAAGATTCAAGCACATCAACTTCTTCACATTCATCATCCAAGATTAAGGAATCAATAAAAATAAAAGTCCACGACGTCTTTCTTCCTCAACACATCAATCAAGATCGAAGAAACGATGAAGACGAAGCTTACAATAATCAACATGGCAATCAAAAATTTTCAAAACCAAAAGCAAAAAAAGAAATTCAAAAAAAAAGTGAAAGCCCGCTAAGTCAAAGCAAATCAAAACTTGACTTAAGCAAAATTAGGGCATCCCGATGGATTAAAAAAATATATTCAAAAAAATCGGTCCATACAAAAATAAGGGATTAAAAATAATAAATTGGAGAACAATCTTGTAACTGCCACCTCAAGAATCATCAAGGATTTTCATCAACACTTGGATCTCCTTAACGCTTTCATTTTTTCAACGTTTGGATCTTATCAACGCTCAGATCTTATCAATACTTCTCATTAACACTTGGATCTTTTCATACACTTCAAATCATTTACGTGACTACGAAACTTCTCTTGGGGATTAAACGCATCTGTTGGATTAATTGAACTTAGGAATGAAGAACATCAAGGAGAATTGGGTGGGATAAATAATTTTGAGCCTTATTGTTTCTTAAACCATGAACCATGGCCACGTTATAACCTTCAAAAGTCCTAATTGGGGCTAGGTTCACTATGAAAGTATACCCAACAAGATTTATGTTAAACTGACTCCTATGCTTGTTAAAATTATTTCTAACTACTTCTCTTCTTCAAATATTAATCTTCTAACCTCCCATTTATTTTCAAATAATCAATTTTGATTTCAAGAACTTGCATGTGCATCAAACGGAATTACTTTTCCAAAATGTACAATTTTGTCTATGAATCAATACTTAGCATCAATGAGATCTCAAATTTGGTTTGATCAAAAGTCATCCTTCCCAGGAAGCTCCTAACTAGGGGAAAAGCATCTAAGGGTATCCCTATATACGAGGGTAAATACTAATGATCGTAGGGTATATCGTATGCCATTGACAAAGGGGTGATCATTTTGAGGTCCAGTCAACTTGGATCAAATTTCAAAGCAATGTTCAACAAGGGGCATACCTTTCGAAGAAGCATTCATGCCACGACAGGACATGACTCAGTTTCCTCGTTTTAATAAACCTCTCAAGGCCTGGAAGCAGGGGCAACCTTCCAAGATTCAAATGTTGGGGCAGTACATACCAAGTTCATCCTACTACACGTAAGGTCCAAATTCCCCTTCAAATAACTTCAAGTACAAACTTTTCAAGTTCTGAATACTTAGGGAAACCTATGACAAGTTCATGGCAAGGTTTAAGTTCCTGCTAAGAATACCTCCTTCAGATCCTGGAGATTGAGGGGCATGTCTTCCAAAATTTGAACATTGGGGTAAACTACCGCGAGGCTCGAGCAAAAGGGGTTGATTCTAATGGTTCATCAAAGCCAAGCATTTTCAAGAATATTTTAATCAGGGGCATAGTACAAAATAGTAGGGTCATTCATATTATGATCAAACTATTTCTAAGCTCATATCAAAGAGACTCTCCTCCAAGACCCTACCAACACATTAGGGAAAACAGTCTACACAGGGGCAAGCTCTCCGCATAATTTCACAACCTCCAGGGGACCTCTCTTCTACGTCAGCAATCTTCAAGTTCGAAACAAGTATCAGGGAATCATGCAAGCATAACACTCAACCATCATGTGACAAGCAACATTGTTGCATAAACAAACCTCCATGCTTTAATCATCTTACCCATTACAGGGGCACCATTCAAAAAGCATTCAAGTCATAATCATAAAGCATAAGGCTGCATAAATCATGCATGAGGGCTCTTCGATCCAAAAAATTGTGCCATAGTATCATCTCATCCATCTACACACTCGCATTTCAAAGCCCAACTACGCGTTCACATTTCAAAATCCATCATCCACTTACATATATCCAAGTCGTTCATCACATACATCAATCAATCATCACATCACATACATCAATCAATCATTACACTTCATGCATCAATCAAATTTGTACGCATAACATAAAACCTCATTTTTATGTGAAGACAATCATCATTATCAATCAAGCCACAAACTCTATGTTGAATATCAACAGAAGATTCTCCTGGTTAATCCCGACAGTTGATTATCCAGAAGACCTCGGCAGAAGGTATCTGAAAATTGAATCTCGGCAGTAGATTCTCCTGGTTGATCATGGCAGCTGATTATCCAGAATACCTCGGCGGAAGGTAAAATCAAATTGAATCTCTAAAGTAGATTCTCCTGGTTGATCATGGAAGTTGATTATCCAGAATACCTCGGCAGAAGGTAACTCAAAATTGAATCTCGGCGGTAGATTCTCCTGGTTGATCATGGCAGTTAATTATCCAGAATACCTCGGCAGAAGGTAAAATCAAATTGAATCTCGGAAGTAGATTCTCCTGGTTGATCACGGTAGTTGATTATCCAGAATACCTCAGCAGAAGGTAACTTAAAATTGAATCTCGACAGTAGATTCTCCTGGTTGATCATAATAGTTGATCATCTAGAATACTTCGGTGGAAGGTAACATCAAATTGAATCTCGTCAGTAGATTCTCCTGGTTGATCATGGCAGTTGATTATCCATAATACCTCGACAAAAGGTAACTCAAATTGAATCCCGGCAGTAGATTCTCCAAGTTGATCATGGCAGTTGATTATCTGGAAGACCTCGACAGAAGGTAGCTTACAATTGAATCTCGGAAGTAGATTCTCCTGGTTGATCATGGCAGTTGATTATCCGAAAGACCTTGGCAGATAGTAACTCAAAATTGAATCTCAACAGTAGATTCTCCCAGTTGATCACGACAGTTGATTATCTGGAAGACCTCGGCAGAAGGTAGCTTACAATTGAATATCGATAGTAGATTCTCCTGGTTGATCACGACAGTTGATTATCCGGAAGACCTCAGCAAAAGGTAATTCAAATTAAATATCAGCAGTAGACTCTCCCAGTTGATCACGACAGTTGATTATCTGGAAGACCTCGGTAGAAGGTAGATTACAATTGAATCTCTGCAGTAGATTCTCTTGGTTGATCACGACAGTTGATTATCCGAAAGACATCGGTAGAAGGTAACTCAAAATTGAATCTCAGCAGTAGATTCTCCCAATTGATCACGATAATTGATTATCTGGAAGACCTCGGCAGAAGGTAGCTTACAATTAAATCTCGGTAGTAGATTCTCCTGGTTGATCACGACAGTTGATTATCCGGAAGACCTCGACAAAAGGTAATTCAAATTGAGTCTCGGTAGTAGATTCTCCTGGTTGATCATGGCAGTTGATTATCCGAAAGACCCCGGCAAAAGGTAACCTAATTTGAATCTCGGCAGTAGATTCCTTAGAAATCTTGGCAGTAGTTTCCTGTTAAAGAGCCTCACATTATGCATATACATCTTGCATGGCATTCCTCGAAACCCACTACGAACAAAGTCGGTATCTTAGGGCCCTCCAATCAATTCTTACCTCGGTTATAAACAAATAACCAGCAAAATTTGTTCTCATCTCAGTTTTAGTTAACTAAGAAATGGATCACTCAAAACAAATTCCTTTATAATCAAACATATTGTGTCAGTCTCCATGGGACAATGTGTGAATTATTCTACATATTGTGTCAGTCTCCATGCAACGATATGTTATCCCTTTGCGATCTAGCTCATTATGTCATACTTCAGGCAACAATGTTGCAAAATTAGCAATTCCACCCATTGTGTCAGTCTCTATGCGACAATGTGTGCAATTTACAAATTAACCTATTGTGTCCGTCTCTATGCGACAATGTGTGGAATTTACAAATTAACTTATTGTGTCAGTCTCCATGCAACAATATATGCTCTCTTCACGATCTAGCTCATTCTGTTAGACTCTAGGCAGCAATGTTGCGAAATCAACAATTACACTTATTGTGTCAGTCTCTATACAACAATGTGTGAAATTTTCTATATTTCACTTATTGTGTCAGTCTCCACGCAGCAATATGTTTTTCCTTTGCGATCTAGCTCATTGTGTCAGACTTCAGGCATCAATATTGCGATATCAACAATTTCACTCATTGTGTCAGTCTCTATGCGACAATGTGTGAAATTTTCTATATTTCACTTATTGTGTCCGTCTCTACGCATCAATATGTTCTTTCTTCGCGATCTAGCTCATTGTGTCAAACTTCATGCGGCAATGTGTGAAATCTGCAACATAACTCATTGCACCAGTCTCCATGCAGCAATGTGTCATTAGACTTTGTTTTGTTTATCCCCTAAGTTGCGATGAATATACAAAATCAAATCAGATCAAAACTTGTTATATTAGTCTCTTAGAATTACTAAGTCGGCATTTTAAAGTTGTATCATTTACCTCCTAGGTTACGGTAAATATGTGAGTTCTGCAATCTCTGTTAAACTGACGAGTCATCCGCGTCGTCATTCTATCAAAAACTCTGCTCTAAACGTTGGTAAGATGATACATCATCATCTGTACCTAGTCTTTGCATCATGGGATCGCTGTACAGTGTATCCTTATAATATTTCAGACAAATTTTGGGGTCTTCCTATATTTAATAAACTTCCGATCAAAACATGCGAGACCTGCGTATTCTCGAACTATTTAATCAAAAGATAATTAAATAGGGGAAATTGTCATACCCTGAATTTTCCCTACCCTTATTTGTGCTTAGGTTTCCTTTAATTGAATCGTATCATTTATTTTTTACTTTTATAGAGGTATTTAAAGCCAGATTGGGGTATAACAATCCAAAATGGACCATCAATATCTGATGGCCCATTAAGCTCTAATAAGAGCCCATTTCTAATGAGATGGGGGGTGTATTCTTTCAGAAGGTGAACAGGTTTTTTAAGCCCATTTAGACTTTTGATGAAAGAAACAATCTTTTTATTTTTATATTAGGCCCATTCCCTTATGAAGAAAAAAGGAATTGTTTTTTTATATATTACTGATTTATCAAAATGTTTGTCTTAAAATAACAGACCCAAAATAGGTTGCCCATTTCAGATTTTTTTGAAAAGAAAATTGTTTTTATCATTATTGACATTACTACTGTTATATTTAATTATTACAAATATTATTTGATTATTATTAATATTATCATATTATTATTCAGAAATCATATTTTTCAAAGAAAAAACGCAGCGACCCAATGATTGAAAACACTTTTTACTGTACGAATCATCTAAGTGCACTAACAGTTACTGTATGGATTAAAATGTGTTCCTTCTTTTTACAGTACAGAGATTAAAATGAAAACCCTCTTTTTTTCTTGTCAATCAATAACGTCATCGTTGTCTTATTTCCTTTCCAGAATTCATGCAAATACAGAAATTATTAAAAAAACATTATTACAGCAAACAAAGATCAATCAATGCAGACTCGTTTACATCCTCAAAATTACAGACAAAGAATTCAAAAATATTCCTAAAACATGAACCCTAATTAATTCTGAAAATTAAGTTTACAAACATATTAAAATATTTCCTAATTTTACATTTCCTAAAAAAGGCTATAAAACTAAGGACAAGAAAATTACAAAGGGGGAGGAGATACAAACGACAAGGACAAAATACAAGGGGGGGGGGAGGGGAGATCACCAATTCAAGCACATAATCTCACACAAGATACACAAACCAGATGTCAAAACCATATCATTGTGACTCTCATAAACCATAAGGCCACTTTTCACTAACAATCCAGTCTCATTTAAAACAAAAACCCACGTGCTTTTACAGTAACTGAATTCATCTTATCACCCTCTCCATTTTTCCACCCTAAATACAAAACTCAACAAATATATAACCTGCAAATCCAACACTCAAACAGAACAAAAACAACAACGAGAGCATTCAAAATTGAAAGAACGAAGAATAAAAATAACATTACAGAGACCTCTTCTCGATCTTCCTCCGACGATCTTTGCACTCACCGCACTAGCCACGCTTTTCGTGAACCACGATCTCCAACAGACACCACAGAGGTTGGAGAGCGGCCCATTTATTTTGTTAAGAGATCCTAGGGTTTTCTAATCCCTTATGTTTTAAGGGATGGACGTGGGTCAACCCGACCCGGTCCGTTTTAGGCCCAATTTTTTTTACTATATATTTCTATTTGTTTGATATTAGTAGCTCTTGGGCCAGCGTACATAATGTCCACCAGCAGACCTCCTCTCCTTAAGCCCTAAACTTTACATCCTCCATTTTCCAATTATCACGCCCCTTAGATTTGTTTAATTTTAATTAACTATTTACTTAGATAATTAGTTATGTTAATTAATAACTTTATTTTGATAATTATATTAAATATTTAATTAGGATATGTATTTAGATATTAATAATTGGCACATAAATCAAACACTTTTTAATTTGATTTTATTTAATATTTTACACCAAAATATTAAAACCCGCGCCGCTTACCAAATTACTACATCCGCGAGTGACACGTGGCCAATATCTGGTCACGTGATGAGGAGACTATATCATACTCCCTCGCTCTGCGTATAAAAAACATTCAACTAAACACCAAATCTTTTTTTTCGCAAATAAAATTAATTCAAACAATTAATTTTCAAAAATGAATACTAATATATTTAAATCAACCGTGCACTTGGTCTAACAAACTCCACTATTCACACTCTTAGACTACGTATGCAGGGAATTCAAATATATTTTACAATCCATAAAAAATACAAACAACCCCATGGGACTCTGATTCCTCCTAAGAGGATACATAGGCATACGATCTAAAATCGTGGCGAGACCCCCTATCTAAAATTCAAACCCTTTTTCACCCTATCTAAAATTCAAACCCTTTTTCCCCTATCTAAAATTCAAACCCTTTTTTCCGCTAACTAAAATCCAAACCCTTTTTTCCCAATAATTATATAAAACCCTGTTTTCTAAAATCATGCTTCTAAACCTAGTATCCTTGTGAACAAGGTAGAGGAGGGGTGCCTAACACCTTCCTTTCGTCTAGAACCGATTCCAAACCTGGAATCTCTAAATTTCTTTTTGGGTTATTCCTTTATACTACCTTTCTTTTGGATAAAAATTAAGGGTGGCGACTCTATTAAAAAACCAGTTGCAACACTATGCAACTCAACTTCATCGTTATATCAACAATTCAATCAAATGCAATGCAACTCATGCTGATGCAAGATGCATGTGGTATCAATAGGGCAGAACCCTCATCGTAATAATTCCAATTTAGGGCAACAACATCATAATAGGGCAGAACCTTCACCGTAATAATGCTAACTTAGGGCAACAACATCATAACGCCAATACATACCATCTTTCTTGAATGCATATGACACCGACATGCAACAACTTAATTTAAATTGATATTACTACTCATGAATGCCACACCAATACAGGGTATCATCATTATCATCATCATCATTCAATATTTAAGCAATTCATTCATACATCATTCGTACAACTCCATCACGTTTAATCACAATAATATGCATCACACTTCATACAACATTAACACACAAGGCATAAACCTTCACCAAAATAATCATCAAAAGATAGAAAATATCACATTGCATCAACACCAAAATCCTCATGATTAATTCCACAACAACAACAACAAATTCATCATTAAATTAGGACATTCCCAATTAATCTGCTATACAAAGCATTTGCATACATTTCACAAAACATCATAACTCGACAGTACGAAACACCTATCCACGTATCAAATAGATGGAATTATGGTACTGGAAATATTTTTAAGAGAAATTACATTAAACCAGAGTTCCAACAATGCAAACTACGCGTCAATCGAATACCCAAAACTCAAGTTATGAATTTTTGAAGTTTTACAAGATTTACCAACACTGACAACCTACAGCACAAACAGTGACACCCAAGGCATAAGCCTCAAAACTAAAAAAAAAATTACCTATTGTTATTAAAATTATTATCATATTGTAGAAATTTTTTTTAGCTTTTTAACGGTCCAAACGGCATATGCCAAACGGACAACCGAGTAAAAAGTTATTAATTTTCAAAGTTTTGAAAAAATGTCAGCTTTAGGGAAGTAACAGGTTACTTCACCAGGTAACCGGTTACTTCACCCTTCAGAGGCTCTGTTATGCATATTTTCAATGAGGTAACGGGTTACTTCACCAGGTAACCGGTTACTTCACTGAAAACTGTGAAAAATCAGTATTTTTCCTACTACGAGATTTCAACATTCTCCACCAAAATTCAGTTTTGTAAACATACTAAAACATGTAAATTTATGCAATTATCAACCCACATCATACACAACAATTCTAATCAAATTACAAAACCAATTTCATCAATATAATCGAATAAAACTATCAATTTCACAAAACAATCTACACCTAAAACCTAACGTTCAATATCATCATCTACCCATAATTATACCACTTATTAGAGAGTCGGAACACCATCCTTACCTTAGATTTTGGTCGATTATTGACTCTTACGGTGAACCTTATTGCCCTAGCCCTTTCCTCGTCTTCTCTCTTCTACGGTCTTCTCTGTTCTTTTTCTACGTTGTTTTTCCTCTTCTCTAATCTTATTCTATTTTATTCTAAGGACCGCTAAATCATAATACCAACCTTGCCCTTCTCAATTAAATAATATTTAATTAATCACAAAACACAACAACTCTATTATTCTACTAATAATTCTATTTAATTATTATGCTATGTTATTAAATCTAATATTTTAATCCAAATAATGCTAATAACTAGTTATCTCTCTACACCTCATGTTTCTACACTTTTGGTCATACACCCCCATTATCTCAACTCCAATAATTACTAAGGCCTCCAATTCTCAATAAAATGCATCACAAGTACATCACATCATCTAATTTAATTTAAATAAGATAATTCAACGAAATCAGGGTTTTACAACTCTCCCCCACTTAGAATATTTTCGTCCTTGAAAATTCATTTGATACTAACAACTCCAGATACGACTCTTGTATCATATTCTCTTGCTCCCACGTCATGTTTTGCATCATTTAAAATACCACTAACCAACATCCCACATAGTCAGCCACCACAATCCCACAAGATTCATTGTTATCAGTTTATGAATGCATTGGTTGTCGTATGACTCTAGAATACAAAATCTACCACTTCATTACACAATAATATCGTTATAAACACATAAACATAACCATAATATCGACAATGTTGACACATACACCAGTACCAAAATTCTACGTATCACCAATCAAACATGCAAACCAATACATTTCATTGACATGTCAGCAACATGAATGATATACAAACCCTTCACCTATCACTTCCATTCTGGAATACCCACTGGTTTGTATTGTTACCTCAGGCCTCTGATGTTTAACCCTCGACTCCTAACAAGTCATATACACATAACTAATTGCGTCACATCACACTTCAGTCATGCCACTCTGATCATTCCACCTTAAAATCATTGTCTTCATCTTGACTTCCATCAACTATCAGATCTACAAGTTTCACGTCTAACTTTTGAATTTCTTTAATATCAACTAGAAAATCATTGTTCATTTCTGGTATACTCAACCTTCCACTCTGTGGCATTAGCTTGCATACAAACACAAGTCTCTGAATAGTTCATTAAGTCCCAACTCTTTCATAGCCACTTTTGCATTAGGTTCACACAAAATGGTGAACAACTAACCTCTCGATAAAACATCAATTTACTTTAGTCACTATCAAGCTAGCAATACAAGTCTATCCCATCCAATAAGACCCCGTCTACTATCGACAAGAGATTAAGGGTGATCAGTTCCTCAATTTATCAATAGATAGCCGACAACCATAATGGTGGCATAAATCATCATTACCCAACTACAATAGCTTCATTTATCTTGTGCTCAAAGTTACCTTATCATAATGTTCAACAATCTCTCTAAGGTTTACAAATGTTTCCTTAATTTACTTCATTTCGACCTCGTCAATGACACATAAACGGCTAAAATCCATTTCATGGTCTCCTCAGCATGCACGCAGCACAACATAATTCTTAAGTATATTCTAATACATGAAAACTACTACACCAAGTATAATCCAAATCGTTTCGCTCCAAATGAAGTCTTTATCCAAGTAGAGGACTTTAAAAACACTAATAAATCTTTCGTTTTTACTTAAATCTCATAACCTCACTGATCCCTATAATCTCACATTTGGATCTCATTCTAATCACAATCTCAACACTACCATCTCGTTATCCGGTTGGTGTCGTAACCGGAAAAAAAAATAGGAGAGTCGTAACTATTAATTTTTGTTCTAAGGACGGGAAAATAACGGATAACCCAAATTTTGTCAGATATTCTAAATTTATAAGTCGTTTAGATGAAGGGGAGGTGTTAGGCACCCTTCATCTCCCTTGTTCTCAAGGGGCTCCATTTTTAGGTCAAAGGGTAAGAACGAGTATTTGGTAGTTGACGCTTCTATAAGTTAAGAAAATAATTTAGTTTTTAGTTGTGAACTCGCCTTGGTTTTAAACACATGCCTACGTATCTCCTTATGAAGAATCAGAGTCCAATTTTGTAGTTCAAAAGTGTTTAGTTATTTTTTTTTATGGATTGTGAAAATGTTCGAAATTAATCCTTGAACCTTGTCTGAGTTTGAAAGTAGCATAGTCATAGACATAGTTTGCAGTTTATAAAAAATATATTCACAATCCTTTTTTTAAATAGAAGTTAAATTTGAAATTAAATTAGTAAAAAAATGTTAGTATTTGATGAGTTAGCTGTCTTAGAATGCATGAGAAATAAGTTCGAATGATAAAAAGTTTGATAAAGTAGAAAGAATGGTTAGTATTTGAAAATAATTAATAAATAAATATTTTCCCATTATTAAAAAAATATTAAATATTTTTAATATTAATCCAATATTATTTATTAAAAGATTTAAATGCAAAAAAAAAATGTAATGCAAAAAATGTTAATGATAATAAATAAATAAACAAAATAAAATCTAAATCAAAATTAAGTAATTAAATTTTGGCGCAGGGAAGTGAAAAACATAAACAGGGGGTGTAATTATGAAAGGTGTCAAGCCCAATAGCAAGTCTGGTCCAAACGCGCGAGGAAAGTGTGAATTATAGTCATGTAGTAAAAATCAGGGGTGTTGGGGGTAAGGGCATGCCCATAGTTTGTTTATAATCCAGTTGTACAGGGGGTGTGAACTTATAGTTGATTAGTAAGATAGAAAGAGGTGGGGGTATTAATAGAACAGGCTTGGCCCATAATTTTTTTCAAAATCCCAAGACGAATTATGGGTTTGTTTGGTCAATATGCGGAGAAGTGCATGGTTTTATCATGATCTACAGAGATCTATCATGCTTGGTTCTAATCAAAAGTCCCTCAGGAGTTAATCCTGGAGTGCTGATTAAAAGTAGTACAAGCGAACGGCTCAAAATGGAGAATTGACTGAGGTGTAGCGTAGAGACGCGTCACATGGGATTACTGTTCAGCAACCCAATCACGCGGCTCGTCAATGGCCACGTGTTGCGATCTTGCAACATCATAGAGGAGTAGATGTTTGTTTCCTTCTTCACCTTTTATCCATTTCTTAAATCTTGTTCTCTCTCTACACTATACCCTATGATACGGTGGGAAGAACTGACTGTTTTTGGAATGCTGGTTTGCGTTTTGCATTTTTTTGTTCGCAAAATGTCGCGGTAAGCAAGAGTCGCCACCGACTTTTATTTTATCCAACAAGGAAAGGAAAAAAGCACAGAAAAATTCTTTTTTCGAGATATTTCTCGGGTTCGGGGGGTAGATTATAGAAAGGGAAGGTGTTAGCACCCTTTATATCCGTGGTTATCCACGGGCTCTTAGGTAATTGCTCAATTGTTTTCAAAAATTGCTTTCTTTATGCTTGTGGGTTTGAAAAAGTTTTTGTTTTAAAACTTTGATTTAACTCTTGCTTCTGTCCTCAAGAGTGTAATGAAGTGTTTTTTTTGAAAAAAACTTTGTTCGAAAAGGAGTGTAAGTGTGAAAAAAGTTTTGTTTTTGAAAGAGCAAGTATCTAAGAACCATCTACCTACTCAAAAAAGGAATCGTTCTACGCTAATTTCCTTTAGACAATGCTAGCCCACTATTAGTGAGTAGGTAGCACCGTCGTTGGAGTTTGAGGGTAAATTCGAATGAGGGACATACGGTCACTAAAGCAATGTTAGGATGCCTTAGCGGTAACCCTAATGTCTTAGATCATTTGTTTGAGGCAACAATATCTGAGGCAACCATTTCGAGGCGACTATGATCTTTTAGACAAGAGGGCGACCTCTAAAACGACCTATACTCAATGACCGTGTACGAAGGCAACTAAGTAGGGTGTACCCTAAGAGTGCGCATGTGCGAGTGTGTCATTTTCAGTTATTTTTATCTTTTCACATGTTAAGGGTGATCTAACTTGATTTTAAGATTTAAACATTTAGTCTTGTCATGAAAACCCAATTATCAAACATCTAACAGTTATAATTTGCGGAATTAAAAGTACAGAAATTAAATTACAAGGCGTCGGGTATTTACATCGCCAAAAACAACCCTTTGAAAATAAAGCGGTAATTAAATAGAAATGTCCTAATTATCTATTACATACCGGAAGCAGATACATAAATATGGGTAAAGAAAAGTAAATCGCGGCGCAAAATTAAATCGGAGGAGAAATTAGGGTTTTGACTCTTTGGATTAAAGAAAATGCTTTTTTTTGTTTTTATTTTAAGGAAAGGAATTAAATAACTAAATTAAATTAATTAAATGAAAAATAATTAATGACATATTTTGTTTTTTTAAATTATTTTAAGAAAGAAGATAAAAATGACTAAATGAAATAAAACCTAATGATTTCCAATTTGATTTTATTTATTTACAAAAATAACAAATTAAAATTCTCTAATTAAGGCCCTAATCAAATTAATTAGTATTTATTAAAAAAAGAATTCTAAAATTTTATTGGATAATAAATAAAAAAAATTTGATGAGTTTTTTAATAAAAAGGAAGAATTATGATTGGTTAGTAATTAATTGAAATTAAATAAAATAAACTAAAATAAATAAAAAGAAAATATGATAAAAGGAAAGAAATGGGCCTTTTTTGGAGGTGCAAGGAGCATTTTTGTAGACCCATTAGAAGCTGGCTCGTTTGACTTTTTCTGATCCAGTATGCATGCATTGACCTGACTTATGGTGGACTTCCAACATGGACCACCAGATCTGGCCCTTTGGCCATCTGGAGCTTGGATTGCTGAGGGAGTATGGTATGGATTTGGCCCATGCGCGTATGTAATAAACTGAAAATAATAATATTGAGAAAGAGGGGGACTTGGGATTCGAACCCAGGTCCTGAAGGGATATCTATTGCCAAGGTTACCACTAAGCCACGCTGCTTTGTTTGTTAGAATAATAAGTATCAATAATAATATAAGAAAACAATTCCAATGCCAGAAAAAATAAAAATAAAAGCGCGTAATATTTGAATGATCCAATGAATGGATGAGACGAGTTCATCCCCTTCCTCAAACCCCTGTAAATTTACCTGCGGATTTCTATCCGCAGCTAAAAACGCAGGTTCATCCTAAAATCTTCCTCAGGCAATAAAAATGATTTTCAAGGGCATGGTCGTGTTCGTCTCATCCTCCTGGATACAACCATGTCCATCATGTATCTCAATTTTACCTGAAACAAAAATCCCTAAAAACAGAAACAAAACCCTAGCCATGGAATTTCATGATACAGAGCATATAAATCAAATTGGTTATTGCCAATAGTTTGCAAATGATGTGAGGGTTAAGGATGTGCAATTATTTAATGAAAACGATGTCTAATTCCAGAGATACGAAATCAAAAACAGGAGGAACTCGCGTGGGACTTACAGTGCGTATGGAGGCTGGAAAACACCTGGTTGTGATTGGTTTAGCTTGTGAGAATGTCCAGGAAGCGATTGGGATATGTCTCAGGCTTTGAAAGTGCCTCCAACTTAGATTTCGATCTCCAACTTTTTTGTGATTTTTTCGCAAAGTTGTTCTGCCTCTAAAAGTGATTGCCAACCCTTATTTTCGTGCCTCTAGCTTCCTTATGTAATGTGCATTGTATTAGGGTAAAGAACTTGGTCCAAATCTTGCCTTATCAATGCTCATGAATTTGATTTGATTCCTCCATTAAAACTTTCCAAATTTGCTTGATTTCAATCTTTTTTGCACACATTTGATTTGATACGAATTTGATGATAATAATAGCTGTATTTGGAGCCCGAAATAGCCAAAAAAATCATGCGTTATCAAAGCTTTAGATTTTATATGATTTTATTTGATTTAAAATAAATTAATTCAAATAAAAATCAAATTAAATAATAAAAATGTGATGTGGACACATGTCTAGAGCTAGGGAACGTGGGAAATAATGCAAATTCAAATCAAGTGAAAAAGAATGGGCCTATTTGGCAAAGTTTGAAGTTTTGGGGATAGTTGACTTTTGGCAATTTTGCAAAAAAGTCCAACTTCAACAATGCATAACTTCTTCAATTTTGAACTTTTGGAGATGTTATTGGACTTTCTAGAAACCTTGAGATGTCCTCTAATCAACCATTTTGGTCTCATCGCATTTTGATATACCATGCTCAAGTTAGAAGCTTTGGCAAAAAAGGTGTTTTTGTTGACTTTCAAAAATGACCTATAATGTCCAAATTCATAACTTCTTGTGAGTGCATTTTTTGAACTTGGGGGTATGAAGATGGATTGTAGGTAATTGCATCCTATTAAAAATGAGCTTTGGATTGGTCATTTCTCATAAAGTATGAGAAAGTTATGCTTGGTCAAAGTTGGATTGACTTTTCCTGCAAAACCCTAATTTAGCAACTTTTGAGTCTTGATGAATTTTGAGCAATCCTTGATGAATCATGATCAACCATTGATCAAATGATGAAATATACTTCAAAATGATAATGTTGACAAAAAATCTTGAAGTTTGACTGTATGTAGGTCACAGTTGACTTTTGCCCTAGCACAATCGACTTTTGGACCTTTTGAGCAATTGACTGAGCAAACTTCCTCTGCAAGGCTTGAAACTTGACATGGATGATCTTGAGAACATATTAGGACATTGGTGAGCACTTGGGGTCACTTGGAATCAAGTATCTTTATGCAACACAAAACCCTAATTTGGGGTAGACTGCCTTAGGAGATAGCTTGTCTGACCAACTCTTGAGCAAACTTGAGCAACTTGGAGATTTTTCTTACAATGTCTTGAGAAATATGGGAGGGAAAATTTTGGGGTACAACAGCTGCCCCTGTTCAAACTTCTTAAACCTGAGGATGTTTATTGGCTTTTAAGCCTTTCGTGATTCGAAGGTGGAAGATGATTGAACACTAGAGTGCCCAGAAATTTGCACTCGCATGAAGTGGTATCAGCCTTGTGATGTCAGGAATGGGCTTACAGATGCCATTTGGAGATTGCTGGCGGGAGGATGGGCTTAAAGATGCCATCTGCAGGAGTTTCGATCGCATAAGAGATTCCTTAGCGAGATCTTGTATGCCTGTTGTTGTAGAAGATTCTGCTGGGGAAGTATGATCTTTTTTGAGATTTAGGAACTTGCCTGTACTTCAACTGAGAGAACATCTCTGCTGAATTTTAAGAACTTGTCCGTAATTCAAACTGGGGGGAAACATCTTCATCGAGATTTAAGAACTCGCCCGTAATACAACTGAGAAAACTCTGCTGAGATTTAGGAACCTGTCTGTAATTCGACGGAGGAACTTTGTCGAGATTTAGGACCTTGTCTGTAATTCAACTGAGGATAATTCTGTTGAGATTTAAGAACTGGTCAGTAGTTCTACTGGAGAGAAACATCTTCGTCGAGATTTAAGAACTCGCCCGTAATTCAACTGAGAAAACTCTGCTGAGATTTAGGAACTCGTATGTAATTCGACGGAGGGAGTTTGTCAAGATTTAGGACCTTGTCTGTAATTCAACTGAGGATAATTATGTTGAGATTTAAGAACTGGTCAGTAATTCGACTGAGGGAAACATCTTCATCGAGATTTAATAACTTGCCCATAATTCAACTGAGAAAACTCTGCTGAGATTTAGGAACTCGTTTGTACTTCGACGGAGGACTTTGTCGAGATTTAGGACCTTGTCTGTAATTCAACTAAGGATAACTCTGTTGAGATTTAAGAACTTGTCAGTAATTCGACTGAGGGAAACATCTTCATCGAGATTTAAGAACTTGCCCGTAATTCAACTGAGAAAACTCTGCTGAGATTTAGGAATTCGTTTGTAATTCAACGGAGGACTTTGTCGAGATTTAGGACCTTGTCTGTAATTCAACCGAGAATAATTCTGTTGAGATTTAAGAACTTGTCAGTAATTCGACTTTGGGGAAACATCTTCATCAAGATTTAAGAACTTGCCCGTAATTCAACTGAGAAAACTCCGCTGAGATTTAGGAACTCGTTTGTACTTCGACGGAGGACTTTGTCGAGATTTAGGACCTTGTCTGTAATTCAACTGAGGATAACTCTGTTGAGATTTAAGAACTTGTCAGTAATTCGACTGAGGGAAACATCTTCATCGAGATTTAAGAACTTGCCAGTAATTCAACTGAGAAAACTCTGCTGAGATTTAGGAACTCGTATGTACTTCGACGGAGGACTTTGCTGAGATTTAGGACCTTGTCTGTAATTCAACTGAGAATAATTCTGTTGAGATTTAAGAACTGGTCAGTAATTCGACTGGGGTAAAAGCTTCATAGCTGAGAACTTAACTGCATCCTTCCTGAAAGGTAAAGCTTAGCTGTATGTAATACATGATATGTATCAAACAATGATGTTCTCAAAATAAATGAGATTGTGTTGTATGATGCGTACATGCATGTGTCATGATGTATGGAAATGTAATGTTTTTAGCTGGGGAACACAAATCCAGGATAACTGCTGGAGAAAAGAGCTGAATTCTTCGTTTCCGCTGGGGATGGCGAACGAAGATGATTGTGAGAATAAACTTGCAGGAGAGGATAACTCCGTTGGGGAATAAACTGATGAGGAGAATACTCTGTGGGGAAGAGATGCTCTGATGAGGATTCCAACGACAAATTCCGCTGGGGATGAATTACAATTGTTGGTGATACTGAATCTTGTTGGGGATTGAATTCCTGTTTGTGAAAGGAATGAACTCCGCTGGGGATGATCTTTCAGTTGCGAATTCATTGGGGATAACCTTTTAGACTCTAATGGGGATAATCCTTTGAGCTCTGCTGGGGACAATCTTCCAAAGTCTACTGGGGATGATTCTCCAAACTCCATTGGGGAAGTTTTTTCAGACTGCGCTGGGAAAAATTTCAAACTCCACTGGGGATGTTTTGTATTCTGCCGGGGAATATTCTTATACTCCACTGGGGAATATTAATACCTTTCAGTGCTGATGGTAAATAAACTCTGCTTGGGGAGAATATTACCGATTCATTTACCGCTGCGAGTCTCAGCTGGGGAGAGCTATCATTACTATCTTCTCTTACTCTGCGGGGAGTGAATGCACCTCGGCCATATTCTTTAGCTGAATCTACTTTTGTACCTGGTGGATAGAGCAACTGTAAAGCTTGGACAATTCTTATTGCCCCTGTTTCTGATATTACAAGTAACCGTCTTTTGTTTCGCACGTAAATATTTATGAGCAGCAATTAATGTCAAATGCATATATCAAAAATGAACATTGGACGTTCTTTGCAAAACAAAATAGATAAAGGAAAAACAGTTTGAAATTTCTCTGAAAATGAATTGTAATGATTTTGAAGTTTGGCCTGTAAATAGGCGTTTTTGTACAAGAGGCTGACGTCCTAGTAAGAGAACGCCGTCGAATAATAGAATTTACACAATTTGTGAAAAACTAAACAAAACAACTATGTGAATAATCCCACTGGGTTCCAACTCTGCTATTGCCTTTATGTCCTCTAGCATATCATCACTTTGCTACTTGGTTGAAGGTAGATCAGATTGATTAGTGTCGTCCGAGCTTGATAGTTTTTACCGAAGTCTGGTTGCAAGGTGATCCAATGGGACATAGTGTTACGCTTTGATCCCTAATTTTTTCCTGGACCGCCCTTTCGGGTTTTCAGTCCACCGGGATACCCCTTTTTGCCCAAGCCTCCTTTTCAGGTTTTTGACTTGCCGGGTGTACAGTTTTTTCATTTTCATCCCTTATTTTTTCCCGAACCCTTTTGGTTCACCGGGAAGCCCTTATTTTTTCCTAGGCCAGTGGACCTAGCGGGTCTTTGATCATGCGTAGTATCTTTTCACTATGTCTGCATTGACGGGGTGAGGAAGGTCGTCACCATCCATGGTGATTAGAATCATAGCTCCTCCTGAGAAAATGTTCTTAACCATAAATAGACCTTCGTAAGTAGGGGTCCATTTGTCCCTGGGATCACCTTGAGGTAAGATAATGCGCTTGATTACCAGATCCCCAACTTGATACTCTTGTCGTCTAACTTTCTTGTTAAATGCCTTGATAATTCATTTTTGATACATCTGACCATGACAAATAGCAGTAAGTCTCTTTTCGTTGATTAAGTTCAGCTGATCAAGCCGGGTCTGAATCCAGTCATCTTCGCTCAAACCTGCGTCCTTCATAATCCAAAGAGAGAGTATCTGAACTTCAATGGGTAATACGGCCTCCATGCCATATACCAAGGAATAGGGTGTTGTGATCGGTGGAAATAGAACTGACTGTTTAACGCTGGATCGCGAAATGTCGCGGAAGCAAGAGTCGCCACCGTCTTTTATTTTCTCCAACATGGACAGGACAAAAGCACAGCAAAATTCCTTATGAGATAGTTTCTCGGTTCGGGAGGTAGATTTATAGAAAGGGAAGGTGTTAGCACCATTTCTATCCATGGTTATCCATGGGCTCTTAGATACTTGCTCATTGTGTTTTCAAAAGTGTTTGCTTTTCAAAGTGTGAGTGGGTTTGAAAAAGTTTCGTTTAAACATTTCAGAATGACTCTTGTATCAGTCCTCAAGAGTGTTTGAAAAATTGTTTGGAAAGCTTTTTGAAAATGTCGGTGTGAAAAGATTGTTTGATTTGTTTTTGAATAGAGCAAGTATCCATGAGTCATCTACCTACCCTAAGTAATTAGGCTGTGTAAATGTCCTTAAGGTAGTGCCATCCCACCATTGAGAGGTAGGTAGCACCACCGTTGGAGGTGTTCGGGTCAATTCGTTTTTAGGGACAGTGTGGTCACCAGAGCAACAGTAGGACACCTTAGAAGCTACCCTTATGCCATTGATCCTTTTTTAATCCGAGGCAACCGTTTCGAGGCAACTGGATCATGGACATAAGGACTTACTAAAACGTCCTATACTCGACGACCACGTTTCGAAGGCAAGGCAACAGGTGAGGCGTACCCTAAGAGTGGTGTGTGAATTTGTGTGTTGTTTTCAGTTTAACAGTTATCTTTGTTCATGCATCATTGTGAGCTACGCTTGTTTTTAATTTGGCCATACATTCTTTCATGCAATTAGAATTTAAAAGTGCGGAAATTTTAAATGCGGAAAGATAAATCCTACGCTATTACAAGGCGCGGGTCTATACATCGCCAAATTACAAAGACCCGTTTTTAATAAAAATGCGGAAAGTAAAAGACCTAATTACTATTACAAGCCTTGAGCAGTTACATAATATTCGAAAGAAAATAAATGCGCGAAAAGAATAAAAATAGAACGTCCGAGGGTTTTGACCCTTTTGAAATTAAATTGAATTAAAAAGCTAATTAATTATTTAATTAAGAAAGGGTCAAGACTGCCAGGGATGCTTGTTAGGGATGTTTGTTAAGAATGTTTGTATACTCCGCTGAGGAATGTTGAGATCTGCTGGGGATTCCCAATTTCCTTGAGGCTGACAGTGGACTAACTCTGCTTGGGGAGAGTATCGCTGACTTGCTGGAGATACTGTGCCTGGCGGGGTTTACTAGAGACCAACTCTGTTTGGGAGGGAATTGTTGAATCTTGGCTCACTCTCTGGGGAATTAAGATATCTTGGTTACATTCTTCAGCCGAACTTTCCTTGGTACCTTGGTGGACAGAGCAATTAGATCGCTTAGACAACTCATTATTGCCCCTGTTTCTGATGTTACCTGTAATTAATCCTTTGTTTCGTATGCAAATATTTATGAGTTAGCAATTGGTGTAAAATGCATATATCAAAATTGAACATTGGACGTTCTTCGCAAAACAAAACAGAAAAGGAAAAACAATTGGCAATTGGTCTGAAAAGTGAATTTGTATTGATTTTTGAATTTGCCTGTAAATAGGCGTTTATGTACAAGAGGATGACGTCCTAGTACGAGAACACCGCCGAACAACAGAGTTTATACAATTTTGTGAAAAGGAAAAACAAAACAGCTATGTGAAAGGAATAATCCCACTGGGTTCCAACTCTGCTATCGCCTTCATATCTTCGAGCGTCTCATCACTTTGCTGCTCGGTTGAAGATGAAGCTGACTGATCAATGCCGTTTGAACTTGATGTTGATACCGGATTCTGGATGCAAGGTGATCCAATGAGACATAGTATTACGCTTTATCCCTAACTTTTGCCTGGACCGCCCTTTCGGGTTTTCAGTCCACCGGGATACCCCTTTTTGCCCAAGCCGCCTTTTCAGGTTTTCGACTTGCTGGGTGTACAGATTTTTTTCATTTCATCCCTCCTTTTGCCCGAACCCTTTTGGTTCGCCGGGAAGCCCTAATTTTTTCCTAGGTATGTCAACCTAGCGGGTCTTTATCATGCGTAGTATCTTTTTACTATGTCTGCATTGGCGGGGTGAGGAAGGTCGTCACCATCCATGGTAGTTAGAATCATGGCTCCTCATGAGAACACATGTTTAACCACAAATGGCCATTCGTACGTAGGGGTCCATTTTCCCCTTGGATCACTTTGAGGAAGGATGATGCATTTGATTACCAGGTCCCCAACTTGATACTCTTGTGGTCTGACTTTCTTGTTAAATGCCCTGATCATCCGTTTTTGGTACGTTTGTCCATGACAAATAGCCACGAGTCTCTTTTCGTCAATTAGGTTTAATTGATCAAGTCGAGTCTGGATCCAATCATCTTCGCTCAGATCTGCATCCTTCATTATCCGGAGAGAGGGTATCTGGACTTCAATCGGCAAGACTGCCTCCATGTCGTAGACCAAGGAAAAAGGGGTTGCCCCTGTTGACGTTCGTGCTGAGGTACGGTACCCATGAAGCGCAAACGGTAACATCTCGTGCCAATCTTTATAGGTCACTGTCATCTTCTGCACAATCTTCTTAATATTCTTATTAGCTGCTTCTACGGCCCCATTCATCTTCGGCCGGTAAGGAGAAGAGTTGTGGTGCTGTATCTTGAATTGCTCGCAGAGCTCAGTGATCATCTTGTTATTAAGATTGGTACCATTGTCCATAATGATCCTCTCTGGTACACCGTATCGACAGGTCAGGTTATGCCGAATGAACCGTGCCACAACGTTCTTGGTTACTATAGCGTAGGAAGTTGCTTCAACCCACTTTGTAAAATAATCAATCGCTACCAGGATGAAGCGATGCCCGTTAGATGCCGTAGGTTTAATCTCGCCGATCATATCTATGCCCCACATTGCAAAAGGCCAAGGTGCTGTCAAGACATTTAGAGGAACTGGAGGAACTTGCACCTTATCAGCATAAATCTGGCACTTATGACATGTCCGAGAATGTTGGTAACAGTCAGCTTCCATCGTGGACCAGAAATATCCTGCCCGAAGGATTTTCTTTGCCATGGTATGTCCACTGGAGTGCGTTCCGAAGGTACCTTCATGCAGCTCTGCCATGATCTTTTCTGCTTCAGTCTTATCAACACAACGCAGTAAGGTCGAATCATGGTTTCGCTTGTACAGAATGTCGTTACTGAGGAAGAACTTTGCTGCGAACCTTCTCAGAAACTTTTTGTCGTTGACAGATGCCCCTTCAGGGTATTCTTGAGCTTCCAAGTACCTTTTCACCTCATGATACCAGGGTTTTTCAATTACCTCTTCAGCCTCAAGATCACAACAATATGCAGGTTCGTCCAGTTTCCAGATAATGATCCGGGGAGCCTCGTTGTCCCACTTGACTTTAAACATAGAAGACATCGTAGCCAACGCGTCCGCCAACTGATTCTCCTCTCTTGGGAAGTGTTCAAAGGTTATCTCTGTGAAATGGGGGATCAACGTCAACACACAGTCTTTGTAAGGAATAAGGTTTGGGTGTTTCGTATCCCACTCGCCTTTGATATGATTGATCACGAGAGCGGAATCTCCGAAGACACTCAGAAACTTGATCCTTAAGTCAATCGCAGCTTGAAGACCCATGATACACGCCTCATACTCCGCCATGTTGTTAGTGCAGTTGAAACATAGCCGGGCAGTAAGTGGAGTATGAGTGCCTTGAGGGGATATGATCACAGCACCGATACCGTTACCCAAAGCGTTGGAGGCTCCGTCAAAGTGCATAGACCATCGGGATCCTTCCTCAGGTCCTTCATCCGGTCCAGGTACTTCACAATCAGTCACTACCATGATGCTCTCGTCTGGAAACTCGAAGTTCATTGACTGGTAGTCATCCACTGCCTGGTGTGCCAAATGGTCTGCCAATACACTTCCCTAGATAGCTTTCTGAGTCGTGTACTGGATGTCGTATTCTGTCAAGATCATCTACCATCTAGCTATTCTTCCAGACAGAGCAGGCTTTTCGAATATGTACTTTATTGGATCCATTTTTAAAATCAACAGAGTAGTGAGTCAGCATATACTGTCTCAGCCGGCGAGCAGCCCATACCAAAGTGCAGCAAGTTTTCTCGAGCAGTGAGTATCGGGTCTCACAGTTGGTAAACTTTTTGCTAAGGTAATAAATGGCGTGCTCTTTTCGGCCAGACTCGTCATGCTGCCCCAGCACACACCCCATTGAGCTGTCAAGTACTGTCAAGTATAGTATTAGAGGTCTCCCTTCAACCGGTGGCATAAGAATGGGTGGTTCTTGGAGATACTCTTTGATTCTGTCAAAAGCAGCCTGACATTCATCATTCCAACGTACTACTTGATCTTTCTTTAGCAGCTTGAAGATTGGTTCACAGGTAGCAGTTAGGTGTGAGATGAATCGGGCAATATAATTCAGACGTCCTAGAAAGCCTCTGACTTCTTTCTCTGTCTTGGGAACTGGCATCTCTTGTATGGCTTTAACCTTGGCAGGGTCCACTTGAATACCTTTGTCGCTCACGAAGAAGCCTAGCAACTTTCCAGATCTTACCCCAAATGTGCACTTGTTTGGGTTCAACCTCAGCTTGTACAACTTCAGACGGTCAAATAGCTTCTGCAGATGGTCAAGGTGTTCCTCCTCAGTTTGAGACCTTGCAATCATATCATCGACATATACTTCAACCTCATGATGGATCATGTCATGAAATAAAGCAACCATGGCACGTTGGTAGGTTGCCCCAGCATTTTTCAGTCCAAAAGGCATGACCTTGTAGCAGAAGGTGCCCCACTAAGTAACAAAGGTAGTCTTTTCCATATCTTCAGGAGCCATCTTGATCTGATTATAACCTGAAAAACCATCCATGAAGGAGAACACCTTGTGCTGAGCAGTATTGTCAACAAGAACGTCGATGTGAGGCAGAGGGAAGTCATCCTTAGGGCTGGCCCTGTTTAAATCCCTGTAGTCAACACACATTCTGACCTTGCCATCTTTCTTTGGCACTGGAACCACGTTGGCAACCCACTGAGGTTAAGAAGTCACTGCTAGAAAACCGGCATCGAATTGCTTCATAACCTCAGCTTTGATCTTCTCGGACATCTCTGGACGCATACGGCGGACCTTTTGTTTAATTGGAGGGCAGTCTTCCTTGGTAGGCAAATGATGGACCACAATGTCAGTATCCAACCCAGGCATGTCTTCGTAAGACCAGGCGAAGATCTCCACATAATCATGCAACATCTGAATCAACCGTTGTTCCATGCTGAGTTCTAGATTGGCACCAATCTTAACTTCCTTTCTATCTGTCTCAGTACCCAGATTTACCGTTTCCACTGGCTCTTCATGTGGCTGAATGGCCCTCTCTTCCTGGAGTAACAGTCTTGCAAGCTCACCCGGCACTTCACAATCATCTTCACCTTCGTCTTCGGCTAAGTTGATCGGATTTTCGAAGTCATAACTGGCAGTAGCAGAGTCGTTACTAGTGAGATCCAGAGTGGATTGAAACCTGTATAGGTGAGTGTGTGTAAATATAGTTGTTTTGCAATATATAAAGAAAGAAAGAAAGGGAGCACAAGATTTGAAATGCGAAAAATGTCCAATGTCTTTATTCATGATATATGGAAATGACAAGTAATAAGCCCTCACAAATGAAGCCAACGGTGTCCCGGGTAAGACACTGGGCCATAAAGTTTCAATTTATTGTTCATTACAAAATTAAAGAAACAAAGGAATTCATTACTGCGTAACAAAAATAACAGGTATGTGGTCTTTTGCGGTCCAATTGTTCAGTCCACCGTCGGTCATCGGGTAGATCCAGCTATCAAACTCTGATTCCTCCGCATCGCCCTCAATAGCATTCACTCCCGGGTTGGTAATGAACACGGGAGGTCTTCCGATCCTTGCCTTGCGTACAGCCTTCTGAGCCTCTGCAGTGAAACCCAGCCCAAACTTGTCAGTCTTAGGAGTAAAATCAGGGAGCCTGCCCCAGTTAGCACATTCACCTTTCTCAATTACAGCCCGGGCATCCTTTAAGGAGGCCATCTTCAAAGGAAAGTCTTCTTCAATTACCGTCTCAGCTGACGCCAATGTTGGAGGTACCTCTTCAAAATGTTGAAAGGGGGTTTCAATAAACTCCCCGTCCATCTCAATATACCGGAACGAGTTCAGATGACTAACCATGTATTCTTCCTCCCCCTGCACGATGACAATCTTCCCTCTGACAGGGTATTTGAGCTTCTGGTGTAGAGTGGAGGTCACAGCCCCAGCCTTGTGAATCCAAGGTCGACCCAGCAAACAGGAATAAGATGGGCGAATGTCCATCACATAGAACATTGAATCAAAGACTTGGGAACCCACTCGAATCGGAATATCTACTTCACCGTGAACCATCCTCTTCGACCCGTCAAAGGCTCGGACCACGATGTTACTAGGCTTCAACTCCAGGCCCTCACAATCCAACCTGTCCAAAGCCTTCTTGGGCAATACATTCAGCGAAGAACCGGTATCCACCAACACGTGTGCAAGAGTAGTGCCCCTGCATTCTATAGAGACATGCAGGGCATCATTGTGGTTCTTTCCCTTGGCGGTCAGATCAGCATCCGAGAAACCCAAACCATTGTCAGCTGTCAAATTGGCCACACAGTCAGTAAATTGATCGGCAGACGTCTCTTGTGGCACGTGAGCCGTCTTCAGAAATGAAATCAGGGCCTTGGCATGGGCCTCTGAGCACAGCAATAACGATAGCATAAAGATCTTGGAGGGGGTATGCCCCAGCTGTTCAACGACGTTGAAATCGCTCTTCTTAATGATCTTAAGGATTTCCTCCATCTCTTGCTGGGAGGCTTCAACATTCACAGTTTTCGGTGCCTCAATCTGGGCAGGCACATCAGCAATCCCTTTGCCCCGAGTGTCAGACGACTCAGCAGCAGGGGTAGAAACTTGATCAGAAGGGGAAACAGGCGCACTTGTAGGCGTAATAATAAGAGGTCTTCGGATAACTGGTGGCGCAATGTCAGGCGAGAAGAGTATGCCACTGCGAGTAACTTTAGCGGGACCGGTGATATTACGGATACTGGTACTAGTGTTGAACTCCTGCTTCACTCCAAGTACATACACATCTGCCCCGTAGTGCCATGGGACAGCCTTGTCAGATTCATAGGGGAGGGGCCCCGGAACAGTAATAATGATAGGTGCAACAAACATGATTTTGACTGGCTTCCTCGGGGGAGCCTTGGTAGGATTGTTGAAGATGGTGACGACAGATACTTCTTAGGTAGGAACAATAGGAACAGCGGTCTTCTTGAACAAAATCTCTTTGCTATCCATCAGGCTTTGGATGCCTGATTTCAGCAACGGACAACCAGTAGGAAAAACGGCACACAGAAGGCAACCCTTGCTACAACCCGGAAATAAACCGGCTAGCAACAGGTTCCTCTTAACAGTCAATAGAGGGGTAGCAACATCATCCACAGAAACTGCATACAAGTCTTCCTCAATAGCATTTACTCCATGCTGGGGCATAGGAGCAGTCACAACGTTGGGCCTTTCAGGTGCCTCAAACTGTATTTCCTTCGCATCAATAAGGTCCTGAACCTTATTTCTTAGGGCCCAACAATCATCAGTAGAATACCCCAGGCTATCAGAATGATAAGCACAGCGGGCATTGGGATTATATTTGGGAGAGGTTGTGTTCACCACCTTTGGAGCCTCTTTGACGGTTACCAAGTTGGTCGATAGCAATTGCGGCCAGATTTGTGACAAGGTCATACTAAGCCGAGTATATTCTCTTCTGGGTCTCTCAGCCCTTGGTTGGTTAGGTTGCCGAGGAGCGGCAGCAGGCTTTGCAATTACCACCGCGTTGACAGTTTGGCGGTGTTCTGGTTTGTTTTGCATCCTAGGCCCATACACAGCACTGGCTTCCTTTTTGAAAGGCTTATTCTCAGAACTTGAGGACGCACCTTTCTGAATTTTCCCTGATTTTATGCCAGCTTCTATCCTTTCCCCAGTCAGAATGAGGTCTGTGAACCCTGCAGATGAATTGCCAATGAGATGATTGAAGAACGGCCCGGATAGGGTCCCCAAGAACATGTCTACTAGTTCACGGTCGGTTAATGGTGGCTGCACCTTGCCAGCCAGGTCCCTCCACTTCTGCGCATACTCTTTAAAACCTTCTCCCGATCCTAGCGACATACCCTGGAGTTGGGTACGTGTAGGAGCGAGGTCGGCATTATACTGATACTGCTTGTAAAAAGCAGTAGCCAACTCCTCCCAGTTACGAACCTTGGTTCCATCCAGCTGATAGATGTAGCTTAGGGCAGGACGCCCCGTCATACTTTGCGAAAGATGGTGCTTTGAACTTGTGTGGGATCACCACACCAGAAGATAGACCCAAGTCTTCGAAATCCAAACCAGGCACCTGTTGAATTTCCATGGCATTCAGACGGTCTTCCAACTGCTTGTACCTGTCTTCAGTTGGAGGGTACTGCTCCTCATTAAAATCAGTCTCGTTGTCAGAGACCACTGGACTGGGAACTCTTCCCCCTTGGGGACTGCCTTTTCCCACAGAAGAACCAGCTTGATCAACCTCATTCTGCAGTGTGTTACCAAACCTCCGGCCCATGTTGAATAGTACAGTTCTCTTCTTCTTCTTCTGTTTGACCAGCAGAGCCTTCAATTCCTCTTGTCCTTGCGCCAAACCCATAATCAGCTCTTGAAATTGGGCGTTCTGAGCCTGGAGGGCCTTGATGGACTGCTCGGTAGATGATTCAGGGTTCATGATGCTGAAATAAACAGCGAAGAACATTAAGCAACCTGAAAAGAAGAGTACCTGTGATGCACATGATGAATGGAATGCATATGATTTATGTTTTCAAAGACAATCGGGAATCAACTTTGTAAACAAAAAAGGAACACACTTCATTAGATTCAACTTTGAAATTTAAATTGTCCAACAGGTTGCCCTTAGGCGTTACATAAAATGGAAACACTGAAAAGGGAAATAAAAAACTGTAAAAGAAAATCCAAAGCTCATCAGTGATCCCATGGTCTCCTCTTCTCAGTACGGATGTAGTCATTCAAGGCTCGCTCGTTCTCCAATTGCTTTGTCAGCTTCTGGATCTTCAATTCCTGCTCGTTGAACTTTTCCCGATAAGAATCTTGTTCTTCTCGCAGTTGCGCCCAAGACCTCTTTAGTGTATCCACGTCAGTAGGTATCTGAGGAGTGAGAACAGTTGGGGGAGCCCCATCTCTATCAGGATACTCAAGAATGATGGGTCTGACAGCTTCATACGGCATACCTAACTTCTGAGCACGGATGCGGACCCATTTGTAGTAGGCTTCCATAGGCAGAGAAGTCTTCGGTCCCAACTCATGTGGGTCAGCTTTGTGAATTCTGTCCCAAGCCTTGATGAACCTACGACGCCGCTCTTCACTATCTACCTGAAACTCAAAACTGATGTGAGGCACCAACATCTCATGAGGCCCTGCTCTTCTGGCTCTTCCAAACTGACGAAGCGCTATACATGGATTATAAGAGATCCCTCCTTGGGTACCAATCAAAGGAACATTAGGATATTCTCCGCAACGATCAATAACAGCTACTTCATCCAAACCCCTGAAAGTCCAAATGATGTCCTTATCAGTGAGAGACATTAACCTATGGGCCCAACCTCTTCCTTCTTTGTTCTTCAGCACGAACTTAGGGAGGTGCGAAATAAACCACCTCACTGTTGTACCCCAAAATTTGCCCTCCCAGATTCTTCAAAAGTTTTGCCAAGCATCACCTCAAATGGTTCAAGGCTACTCCAAGGATTGCACAGTCAACCATCCTCCTAAGCCAGTCAAAATTAAGGTTTTGGTTCCTTCAAGGAAGTTGAGGTTTTCAATGGTCCAATCAAGTCCCACATGCTCATACACATTGTCAAGCACCTACATGTCAAGTTTCAAGGCTCACAAGGTCAAGTTGCACAGTCAAAAACCCTAATTACTTCACAATCAACTGCAGGGGCAAAATGGTCATTTGGCAGTCAAAAGTCAAAAATTTTGGTCAACATCTTATTTTGAAGCCACAATCATCATTTGGTCAAATCTTGATCATGATTCCTCAAGCATGGCTCAAAAATCATCAAGGTGTCAAAAGTTTCTATTTTTGGATAGCTGAAAAGTCAATTGTACCTTGACCAAGGCATAACTTTTTCATGGTTCATCAGAAAAATCCCATCCAATGCTCATTTTGAAGGGGGTGACATTTCCTACAACTCATCTTCACATTCCAAGTCCAAGAAATGCTCTCACAAAAAGTTATCAATTTCAACATTATAGGTCATTTTCAAAAGTCAACAAAAAGGGACTTTAAGTCAAAGACCATAACTTGAGATTGGTAAAGCAAAATGACATGGGACCAAAGACGTTGGTTAAAGGACTTCAATACATTTCCAAAATGTCCACGAACATGTTCATAACTTCAAAATTGAGCAAGATATGCATTGGAGAAGTTGGGAAATTTTTGTGAAATGGCCAAAATCATTTATCCTTGAAATTTCATTTTTGACAAAAGGGGCCCACTTTTTCCATTTGAATCAGCTTGACCATGCTTCCCACGTGTCCCACATTTTATTTCAAATTTTAAAATTAATTTTTTCATTTTTATTTGATTTTATTGGATTTAATTCATTTTAAATCCTTTAAAATCAAATAAAAATCAAGAAGGTTAATTAAGGGGGATATTTGGTCTTGATTAGCTTTGAATCATCATTATACAACATCCCAAATTCGTTTCAAGGCCTAATCAAGCAAGAATTCAAAATTGGTACAAAGATGGAAAGTTTGTTAATAGAGGTTTATGGCAAAATCCTAAGTATGAATGCAAGGCTTCAAGGCCCTTAATTCCAATTGAAATACATTACATAATGCATATGCAAGGGATAAAAAAAAAGAGAGAACACAACCTAGAGAACTCTCTAAAACGAAAAAACAAAAAAATTCCACAAAAAAAAAACCTCATATTCTCTTATACAAAATCCTGTACGGAGGCCACTCGATGGAAACCCCCACTTTTCTTCTTGTTGCACTGTAAATTCACTTTTCACGTGAAATTTCCCATGAACCAACTTTAACAAAAATCTCATCAACCAAAACAGAAACCTTACACAAGCTCATGTTTATACCGTTGACACAAGCTCAAAACTGATGCAACCACAAATCATCATCCTCTTGACAGCACCACAACAACATCATTGAGTCATGATAAAGCAACACAAAATTCTAACATTTTCAATTTCATTTATTCTATTTAATTTTCTTTTTGATTGTTTGAACTTTATCCATAAAATTCTTTGTGAAGATCAGGACTGGAATTTGGCTCTCTGAATCAGAAACAGAAGAACGAGAAGCGTCCAAATCGCAGTTCCGCCGCGCAACCGCGGACTCAACCGCCGCTTCCAGATCCGCTTCTGCCGCGACTTCGTGCTCCCTCCTAAATTGGGTCAACACCCCCATGGTTTGCATCACCTTTCATTTTTCCATTTTTCTTTTCTTCTTTTTATTTTAATTGTTTTTCTTTTGTTTTATTTAATTCACCAAAATTAATCTTAATAATAACACAAAACCAAAAAATCAGAAATCATTAAAAAATAAAAATATGTTTTATTTAATTTTTTTAATTCTTTAAATAGTTTTTGTAAATAAATTCCAATAAAACAATTAGTTTAAATTTAGGTTTTTAACTTTAATGTCTTTTTCTAAAATAATTATAAAAAAAACATAAAAATTAGGTTATTAGTATCTTTATTCTTTTCTCAATAAATAACTTTTTCTCCTTATTATTATTATTATTAATTAATTTTGTAAATAAATATGGCATTTAATTAATTAGGATAAATTAGGTTAAAACTTAAACATTTTTTTTAATTAAAAACAAATTTAGAACTAGGCTTTTATTTTAATTTCTAATTTCAATTAACTTTCTTTATTTCATAAAATACCAAAAAAACATAAAAATAATCTCTTTTCTTTATTTAATCATTAATTAATTTATAATTTCTATTTAATTTTTTTAAAGGGTCCAACGCCCTCGCACTCTCGATTCTTATTTCTTTTCGCATTTATTTTTATTTCTTTTGTGGATATAATGTATTTGCCCCAAAGCCTTGTAATAGATAATTAGGACATTTACTTTCCGCACTTTTATTCAAATCGGGTCTTGGTTTAATTTGGCGATGTAGACCCGCGCCTTGTAATAGCGTAGGACCTTTATTTTCCGCATTTTTATTTTCCGCACCCTTTTAACTGCTAATCACATGAAAGAATGAATGCCCAAATAAAATCAAAGCGTAGCTCACCCAATGCATGACAAGACAAATAATAACTGAAAATGACACACAATTCACACACCACTCTTAGGGTACGCCTCACTGTTGCCTTGCCCCTCGAAACGTGGTCGTCGAGTACAGGACGTCTTAGTAAGTCCTTATGTCCATGAACATGGCATAAGGGTAGCTTCTAAGGTGTCCTACTGTTGCTCTGGTGATCACACTGTTGCCTTGCCCCTCGAAACGTGGTCGTCGAGTACAGGACGTCTTAGTGAGTCCTTATGTTCCATTGATCTAGTTGCCTCGAAACGGTTGCCTCGAAACAAGTTGCCTCGAAACGGTTGCCTCGGAATAAAAAGATCAATGGCATAAGGGTAGCTTCTAAGGTATCTTACTATTTCTCGGTGACCACACTGTTCCTAACCCTCGAATTGACCCGAACACCTCCAACGGTGGTGCTACCTACCTCTCAATGGTGGGATGGCACTACCTTAAGGACATTTACACAGCCTAATTCCTTAGGGTGGGTAGAAAACTCGTAGATACTTGCTCTAATTCAAAACAAATCAAAAACTCTTTTCACACCGACACTTTTCAAAAAGCTTTCAAAACAACTTTTCAAACACTCTTGAGGACTGATACAAGAGTCGATCTGAAACTTTCAAAGAAACTTTTTCAAACCCACTCACCTTGAAAAGCAAACAAACATTTTGAAAACACAAGTGAGCAAGTATCTAAGAGCCCATGGATAACCATGGATAGAAAGGGTGTTAACACCTTCCCTTTCTATAAATCTACCTCCCGAACCGAGAACTAATCTCAATAAGGAATTTTTCTGTGCTTTTGTCCTTTCCATTTGGAGAAAATAAAAGACGGTGGCGACTCTTTCTTACCGCGACATTTCGCGAACCAGCGTTAAACAGTCAGTTCCGGATCCACCGATCACAGAACTGGCGACTCTGCTGGGGATTATACTTAAAGTGAGGTGTACCTTAGGATAGTTCATAACTGTGTTTTCAATTGCTTTGACTTGTTTGCTTTATTATTGTGGGACTGTCTTGGGAGCTCTATAGATCCTAACCCGGATCTGGGGATACCTTCTTAGAAAGTAGCAACAAGGTTGTGAGGGAACTGTGTGGGGTATACCGACATGGTTGAAACAGTCTGCTACGTTGATGTGGCACTTTGGTGTGTACCGGTAACCCTTGAGTTCAGTCAAGGAGAGTACGGGGCCTCCATGTGGTGTTGTGAAGCATCAACTGACCTTAGGAACCTTAATTGAACCATCTTGGCCTCTTTAGGGTAGTGAGATAACTGACTTTGGTGTAGTCCGAGGTTGGTTGATACTCGATACTACACTCAATTGAGGGTTGCTTTCCTGGAATATTTCGGTCGCCAGTTCAGTGGCTAAATCGAAACGATGAACAATGAAAGCAATCCAGTGATATTGGGACTCTTAGAACCCGGTTACTTCTGATAGGACAGGTTGAGCCCACCAACTTCAAGAGGGTAATACCCAGACCCCATGCTGGCCTAAACTCTAAGGGCTTCTCTTGTGTGACTTGTGTGCCTTCTAACTTGACTACTTGCATGCTTGTTATCTGACACTTGAGTTTCTTGCAGGTTTTGTTTATAATCCTTAATTGGGACTCACAACAGGGTTTACTGAGTTTCTTGCAGGTTTTGTTTATAGTCCTTAATTAGGACTCATAACAGGGTTTACTGAGGTTCTTGCAGGTTTTGTTTATAGTCCTTAATTAGGACTCATAACAGGGTTTACTGAGTTTCTTTCAGGTTTTATTTACAGTCCTTAATTGGGACTCATAACAGGGTTTACCTACATTACCCCATGCATAGCATAACGCCATACCATTGCATACATCCTGCATAAGGACTAATCCATTTCAAGGATCTCAAGGGTCTGTGGTGCAGGTCACGATGAACCAAACTGTCTAGCGAGGGGCAAAGGGGATTTATTTTCCTCTAAGCCAAGGTTGTCAGGGGCTACGACCCACTGGATATGGTGAGCCTTTGACCCTTGAAGAAGGACTCTCAACAATATGAAGTACCTTCAATCTAGTTACCAGTTTCCAACTCTAACAATTTCCTTGTTTACCCCGCGAGGTCCTTGAAAACATTGCATGCATACATGCACATCATTGCATAACAGGTACCCTTGTTGCAGGTCACTTACCTTTCTCGCTGTTTATTTCAGCAATGGATTCCCAACAAGATAACCAGGGACCTCATGCTCAGGAGACCCAGTTCAGGGAAATCTTTTTAAGCCTATCCAAGGGGCAAGAAGAGTTGAGGACACTCCTTATGGGGAATTTGGCCAAGCAAAGTCCTGAAGATGACAAGGACGAACGGCTGAAGCGTCTGCAATCTGAGGTAGATACAATGAAAACCCAGATGCTGGGACTAAGGGCTCTCATCCAAGGTTTAGCTCGGGAGCAAGGAGAGCTGAGGGCCATGATCAGTCAGCTTCATCAAGACATGAAGCAACCAGCCCAAGTCAGGGGCCAGGTCATTAATCAACTTCCAAGAAGTCAAAGGTTTGGGCCTCTCCAAGCTGCTACTACTTCACAGGTCCAACAACAACCTTGCCAAGAATGACGGACTGATCAGAGCAAGCCAGACAAGCCTAAAAGGCAGTTCACCAAGCTCAACGTGTCACCGTCTCAAGCGTTACAACAATTGTTGAGGTTGAATCTGGTGACGTTAAGGGACCCTCCTAAGAATCTCAACACAGCCTCCCCAAAGTACAATCCTGAGGAAAGATGTGCATACCACTCTGACAGTCCAAGACATGACACCGACGATTGCTGGGCTCTGAAGAATAAGATCCAGGACCTGATTGAGGAAGGAGCTGTGGATTTCACCCAGATGGGCCAGGCTGAATGCTCCTGTCATCCCTACAAGATGCACCAGTCGAAGTAACAAGTCCTAAGATTAGAAGACTTTTGTTCACTAGAATTTTTCGAGTTGTGATTTTCTTTTGTTCAAACATTTATTCATTGTTAAACATTGTTATTTCATTAATGCATCGCATATGTCTGTTTTGAAGCAATATATTCGCATTTACTATGCTTAAAACTGTTTTCATATTTTTGTGATGTTCAACACTCGGTTAACAATTCTAAGCCTCTTGAGGGAGGATGACGAAAACGATACCACAATCTACAGTATGCTTTTGAACAAACCCCGCTGATGAGGTACAGGCATTGTTTCAATCCCTAAACACTGGAGTTATAAGGAAGATAATCCCTCATCAACCCCTCTGAGCCAAAGAAGTAGGAGTTTTTCTTTTCGAAAATTAAAACCCTTTATCATAACCTGGGGCAGGGTAGTTCTCTCAGTTGATCCAAGTGCATAACAAAGGGCACCAAAGAGGTCCTTACAAAAAAAAGAAGACAGTGATGGTTCCAAATAATCATAAGAACAGGCAGTCATTATCTATCAAAATAAAAGCCCAATAAGTCAAAACCTATGAAGGAGACTTACAAAACTGGGGCATCCCGCTGACTGTAAATTCAAAAGAAACAGTTCAGGCAAAAAAAAATAGGGATAACGAAATCAAAAAGAAAGAGGTCCTACAAACCCTCAACAAAAAAAAAAGAAATGACTGCCTGGTCAAAATAAACTGTCAGTATCCGAACCATCACTATATCAAAGCAAAGACTCAATAAGGTCTAACGCACGATTAGCTGAGTTTAGGTTGGAAGAACATCACGAAGAACGGGTGGGTACAAATAAATTTGAGCCTTTATCCTTTGTTTCTTAAACCATGAACCAGGCCACGTTATAACCCTCAAAAGTCCTAGCTGAAGCATGGGTTAGTTCGAAAGCATATTGTTACAAAGGTATCCTGACTCCTTAAGGCTTGCTATAAAATATTGAGTTGACATCACATTTTACAAAATTTGCTGGTTTTACTGAAAAATGAATTTTTCAAAAACTTCAAGACAGACATAAGCTTTGCATTTTTGACATAACTCTGTTTGTGTATGACCTTTTGTTTGAACAGCATAGAAGTTCGCACGACGAATGTCTAACGAACAAAAACACTTCCAATCAAGGGGCATGGCATGATCAGTGTCCATCATCTGGGGCAGTCCAGTCAAGATTCGGAGAATCTCTCAAAAGGCCAACCAACTTGGGGCACATCTCCATCTGGATCACCTGGGGCATTCCGACAACGAATCTTGCCTGATCAGGCATCTTCTAGTGGTACGGCGACACGACACTACTAACAGTGACAACTCCCTGCTCTCTGAGAATGCGGACATAGTCGAAAAAATACTACGCGTAATCAAAGACCCGCTAGGTTGACACACCTAGGCAAAAATAAGGGCTTCCCGGCGAACCAAAAGGGTTCGGGCAAAAATGAGGGATGAAATGAAAAAAATCTGTATACCCGGCAAGTCGAAAATCTGAAAAGGCGGCTTGGGCAAAAATGGGTATCCCGGTGGACTGAAAACCTGAAAAGGCGGTCCAGGCAAAAATTAGGGATTTAAGCGTACGACTATGTCCCGGCATCTAATCACCTGTCTACCAGAAGATTTGTCAACTACCCCCACAGGTGCCTTCTCCCACTGAAACAAGGGCAATAATGAGTCGTCTTAGCGATCTAATTGCTTTGTCCACCAAGGTACTAAGATAGGTTCGGCTGAAGGACGCGACCAAGATCTCTAGACTCCCCAGAGAGTGAGCCAGCAAGGCAATGCACTCTCCCCAAGCAAAGTTGGTATTCTCCAGCAGATCTCAACATTTCCCAGCACAACACACGAATATTCTTAACAAGCATCCCCGGCAGTCTTGATCTAAGATTGTTCCCCGGCGGTATACCAGACATTCAGCGGAGCCACTTCCCCAATACATCTCAAAGTTTCCCCAGGAGAGTCCAGCATAGTTCAAGATTTCCCCGGAAAGTTTGAATCCATCTCCCCAACAGTAAGCTTGTTCCCCAGTAGATTCTGGAAGCTTATCCCCTACAGAGCATGAACGTGTCCCCCGGCTTTATTCAAAGGTTATTTCCCTACCAGGATATAACTGGGTTATCCTCATCCAAAAGCCACGGAAAGATCATCGTCGACAAGGTCTTCTTATCCCCAGCGAAGTCTATTAACACTCCCAACATAACAACGGTATCCCCAGCAAAGTTACCATCAACATCTCAACAGCATACCTCTCCCCCCACAGAGTACTGTTCCCCAGCAAGGTAGCTAGAGTAATTTTCCCCCGCAGAGTAATCTATTCGCCAAGTTTATTCCCCAACGGAGTTATCTTCTCCTACCGGTATTCTTGCAACATCAGCCCAGGATAAGCTCCCGGCATTCGTCAAGGATTTATTTTCCTAGACAAAAATACATTCGCAAACATCACATTTTCATACATGATATAAACATCACATTCTACAATCCCATTGGTTATAAACGTCATGACACCGCGCATTCCATGCACCATGACATTGCATATAACTAATGTTTTGCCTTTTTTCAGGAAAGGTCAATACAAAGATGATTACTATCAACTATCGCAATCCCAGATTCGATTCCTGTATCTAGCCAGGGCATGTCTGTGAGCGATTGATTATGGATTCGATACTTGCATCCGGCCAGGGCATGTCTACGTTAAAAAGATTAAAGAGATAGCTTGGAAATGCTCCAGATATGGATGCTGTTCTTTTGCTTATTCAAAATTCCTTTCTAGATATGGTTCAGATGTGACCCAGGCATGGCGACGTTCTGATACTTATTCCAGATTTCTTCTCAGATATAACTTAGAGATGCTCCGGGCACGGAGGTTGTTCTGTTGTTTATTCAGAGATCACCTTTCTAGATATGGTTTAGATGTGACCCAGGCATGGCGACGTTCTGATACTTATTCCAGATTTCTTCTCAGATATAACTTAGAGATGCTCCGGGCACGGAGGCTGTTCTGTTGTTTATTCAGAGATCACCTTTCTAGATATGGTTCAGATGTGACCCAGGCATGGCGACGTTGTGATACTCATTCCAGATTTCCTTTCAGAGATAGCTTGGAAATGCTCCAGATATGGATGTTGTTCTTTTGCTTATTCAAGACTCCTTCTAGAGATAGTTCAGATGTGACCCAGGCATGGCGACGTTCTGATACTTATTCCAAATTTCCTTTCAGAGATAGCTTGGAAATGCTCCAGATATGGATGTTGTTCTTTTGCTTATTCAAGACTCCTTCTAGAGATAGTTCAGATGTGACCCAGGCATGGCGACGTTCTGATACTTATTCCAGATTTCCTTTCAGAGATAGCTTGGAAATGCTCCAGATATGGATGCTGTTCTTTTTCTTATTCAAGACTCCTTCTATATATAGTTCATATGTGACCCAGGCATGGCGACGTTCTGATACTTATTCCAGATTTCCTTTCAGAGATAGCTTGGAAATGCCCCAGATATGGATGCTGTTCTTTTGCTTATTCAAACTCCTTCTAGATATAGTTCAGATGTGACCCAGGCATGGCGACGTTCTGATACTTATTCCAGATTTCCTTTCCAATAATAGCTCAGAGATGCTCCGGACCCGGCTGTTATCCTATTGCTTATTCAGAGATTCCCTTCTAGAGATGGTTCGGATGCGACCCAGACATGGCGACATTCTGATACTTATTCAGATTTCCTTTGAGATATAGCTTAGAGATGCTCCAGATCCGGGCGCTATTCTATTGCTTATTCAGATTCAAACTTCTAAAGACAACTTAGAGATGCTCCATCCCGGATGCTATTCTATTGTTCAGTCCAGATATGATCCAGATTCGGATGACATTCTGTTACTCATGCAGTATGGATATACCCCAGACCCGGCGGTCATTCTACTACTCGTTCAGACGTCAGCAATTAGATATAGACTAGATATGCCCCAGACACGGAAGCTATTCTATTTCTTATTCAGATTCAACTATCCATTACAGTTCCAAATGGCATCTATAAGCCCATTCCCGACAAGGTTCTGTCACACTTCCAGATGGCATCTATAAGCCCATCCTCCTACCCATCATCTCTCCAAATGGCATCTGTAAGCCCATTCCCGACATCACACTGTTGATACTCTACTATGTGAGTGCAAATTTCTGGGCACTCTAGTGTTCAATCATCTTCCACCCTCGGATCACGAAAGGCACACAAGCCAATCTACATCCTCAGGTCTAAGAAGATTGAACAGGGGAAACTGTTGTACCCCAAAATTTACCCTCCCATATTCTTCAAAATTTTTGCCAAGCATCACCTCAAATGGTTCAAGGCTACTCCAAGGATTGCACAGTCAACCATCCTCTTAAGCCAGTCAAAATTAAGGTTTTGGTTCCTTCAAGGAAGTTGAGGTTTTCAATGGTCCAATCAAGTCCCACATGCTCATACACATTTTCAAGCACCTACATGTCAAGTTTCAAGGCTCACAAGGTCAAGTTGCACAGTCAAAAACCCTAATTGCTTCACAATCAACTGCAGGGGCAAAATGGTCATTTGGAAGTCAAAAGTAAAAAAAAAAATTCAACATCTTATTTTGAAGCCAGAATCATCATTTGGTCAAATCTTGATCATGATTCCTCAAGCATGGCTCAAAAATCATCAAGGTGTCAAAAGTTTCTATTTTTGGACAGTTGAAAAGTCAACTGTACCTTGACCAAGGCATAACTTTTTCATGGTTCATCAGAAAAATCCCATCCAATGCTCATTTTGAAGGGATTGACATTTCCTACAACTCATCTTCACATTCCAAGTCCAAGAAATGCTCTCACAAAAAGTTATCAATTTCAACATTATAGGTCATTTTCAAAAGTCAACAAAAAGGGACTTTAAGTCAAAGACCATAACTTGAGATTGGTAAATCAAAATGACATGGGACCAAAGACGTTGGTTAGAGGACTTCAAGACCTTTCCAAAATGTCCAAGAACATGTTCATAACTTCAAAATTGAGCAAGATATGCATTGGAGAAGTTGGGAAATTTTTGTGAAATGGCCAAAATCATTTATCCTTGAAATTTCATTTTTGACAAAAGGGGCCCACTTTTTCCATTTGAATCAGCTTGACCATGCTTCCCACGTGTCCCACATTTTATTTCAAATTTCAAAATTAATTTTTTCATTTTTATTGGATTTTATTGGATTTAATTCATTTTAAATCCTTTAAAATCAAATAAAAATCAAGAAGGTTAATTAAGGGGGATATTTGGTCTTGATTAGCTTTGAATCATCATTATACAACATCCCAAATTCGTTTCAAGGCCTAATCAAGCAAGAATTCAAAATTGGTACAAAGATGGAAAGTTTGTTAATAGAGGTTTATGGCAAAATCCTAAGTATGAATGCAAGGCTTCAAGGCCCTTAATTCCAATTGAAATACATTACATAATGCATATGCAAGGGATCAAAAAAAAGAGAGAACACAACCTAGAGAACTCTCTAAAACGAAAAAACAAAAAAATTCCACAAAAAAAAAACCTCATATTCTCTTATACAAAATCCTGTACGGAGGCCACTCGATGGAAACCCCCACTTTTCTTCTTGTTGCACTGTAAATTCACTTTTCACGTGCAATTTCCCATGAACCAACTTTAACAAAAATCTCATCAACCAAAACAGAAACCTTACACAAGCTCATGTTCATACCGTTGACACAAGCTCAAAACTGATGCAACCACAAATCATCATCCTCTTGACAGCACCACAACAACATCATTGAGTCATGATAAAGCAACACAAAATTCTAACATTTTCAATTTAATTTATTCTATTTAATTTTCTTTTTGATTGTTTGAACTTTATCCATAAAATTCTTTGTGAAGATCAGGACTGGAATTTGGCTCTCTGAATCAGAAATAGAAGAACGAGAAGCGTCCAAATCGCAGTTCCGCCGCGCAACCGCGGACTCAACCGCCGCTTCCAGATCCGCTTCTGCCGCGACTTCGTGCTCCCTCCTAAATTGGGTCAACACCCCCATGGTTTGCATCCCCTTCATTTTTCCATTTTTCTTTTCTTCTTTTTATTTTAATTGTTTTTCTTTTGTTTTATTTAATTCACCAAAATTAATCTTAATAATAACACAAAACCAAAAAATCAGAAATCATTAAAAAATAAAAATATGTTTTATTTAATTTTTTTAATTCTTTAAATAGTTTTTGTAAATAAATTCCAATAAAACAATTAGTTTAAATTTAGGTTTTTAACTTTAATGTCTTTTTCTAAAATAATTATAAAAAAAAACATAAAAATTAGGTTATTAGTATCTTTATTCTTTTCTCAATAAATAACTTTTTCTCCTTATTATTATTATTAATTAATTTTGTAAATAAATATGGCATTTAATTAATTAGGATAAATTAGGTTAAAACTTAAACATTTTTTTTAATTAAAAACAAATTTAGAACTAGGCTTTTATTTTAATTTCTAATTTCAATTAACTTTCTTTATTTCATAAAATACCAAAAAAACATAAAAATAATCTCTTTTCTTTATTTAATCATTAATTAATTTATAATTTCTATTTAATTTCTTTAAAGGGTCCAACGCCCTCGCACTCTCGATTCTTATTTCTTTTCGCATTTATTTTTATTTCTTTTGTGGATATAATGTATTTGCCCCAAAGCCTTGTAATAGATAATTAGGACATTTACTTTCCGCACTTTTATTCAAATCGGGTCTTGGTTTAATTTGGCGATGTAGACCCGCGCCTTGTAATAGCGTAGGACCTTTATTTTCCGCATTTTTATTTTCCGCACCCTTTTAACTGCTAATCACATGAAAGAATGAATGCCCAAATAAAATCAAAGCGTAGCTCACCCAATGCATGACAAGACAAATAATAACTGAAAATGACACACAATTCACACACCACTCTTAGGGTACGCCTCACTGTTGCTTTGCCCCTCGAAACGTGGTCGTCGAGTACAGGACGTCTTAGTAAGTCCTTATATCCATGAACATGGCATAAGGGTAGCTTCTAAGGTGTCCTACTGTTGCTCTGGTGATCACACTGTTGCCTTGCCCCTCGAAACGTGGTCGTCGAGTACAGGACGTCTTAGTGAGTCCTTATGTTCCATTGATCTAGTTGCCTCGAAACGGTTGCCTCGAAACAAGTTTCCTCGAAACGGTTGCCTCGGAATAAAAAGATCAATGGTATAAGGGTAGCTTCTAAGGTATCTTACTATTGCTCGGTGACCACATTGTCCCTAACCCTCGAATTGACTCGAACACCTCCAACGGTGGTGCTACCTACCTCTCAATGGTGGGATGGCACTACCTTAAGGACATTTACACAGCCTAATTCCTTAGGGTGGGTAGAAAACTCGTAGATACTTGCTCTAATTCAAAACAAATCAAAAACTCTTTTCACACCGACACTTTTCAAAAAGCTTTCAAAACAACTTTTCAAACACTCTTGAGGACTGATACAAGAGTCGATCTGAAACTTTCAAAGAAACTTTTTCAAACCCACTCACCTTGAAAAGCAAACAAACATTTTGAAAACACAAGTGAGCAAGTATCTAAGAGCCCATGGATAACCATGGATAGAAAGGGTGCTAACACCTTCCCTTTCTATAAATCTACCTCCCGAACCGAGAACTAATCTCAATAAGGAATTTTTCTGTGCTTTTGTCCTTTCCATTTGGAGAAAATAAAAGACGGTGGCGACTCTTGCTTACCGCGACATTTCGCGAACCAGCGTTGAACAGTCAGTTCCGGATCCACCGATCACACTCACCAACAAAGGAATACAACACCACAGAGTTCCTCGTCTTCGGGCAGTACGAGCATAAAGTTGTTGCAGAATATCGCCCAAGAGAGTGGGCACAGGGTTCCGAGACATGAAGATCCTTATGGCAGTGATGTTAATGAAGTTATCCGGATTTGGAAACAGAACCAGACCATAGATTAAGAGAGCTAGAATGTCTTCATACGCCCTAAAGTCTAAGTCATTCCAGAAACTGTTAGCTTTACCGATTAGAAACTTGGCCAAGAAACCCTTAACTTTGCTTCTAGTCACCCAGTTGTCCATTACTTCCTTGTGGGTCAAGGGAAGGGCTGTAGCAATCTCCTCAAGCCTAAGAGTCTTTTCCCAACCAGTGAAGGGAGTCTGATCTAAGATAGGGATGCCAAGCAAATCAGAGAACTCTTCCAGGGTAGGGACCAGCTGGAAGTCTTGAAAGGTGAAGCACTGGTACAGAGGGTCATAAAACTGGGTCAGGACACTCATCAGTTGTTGGTCCCACTTTGTCGTGACTAAACTGAGAAGAGAACCATGCCTCTGGATGAAGGAAGTAGTGTTTGGAATTTTGCTAACCAACTCTTCAAGCAACTCAGGTGGGTGAACAAAATTGAACCGGATAGTGTTCCTTCGCATAGGCATCATGATGTCCTATAAAACAGAGCAAAGGTGAAACCCTTTTCTCTTTGAAATGGTCAGTCCTTATGCAGGATGCATGCAATGTTTATGATGGCATGATGTTATGATAGAGCACACCACAAGTATTCACAAAGGCAAACATGATAAGGCACACAAGTCACACAAGACAAGCCCTTAGAGTTAGGCCAGCATGGGGTCTAGGTATTACCCTCTTTCAGTTTGTTAGTTAAGACCTGTCCTATCAGAAGTAACCGGGTTCTAGAGGATCCCAATATCACTGACTACCCTCAATCGGTCATAACTCCAGCATCGCAATCTTTTCTTGCGGCCAGAACCATCACGAGAGTTTAGCCTCAATGGGTGTAGCATACTGCTACTGTTCTATTGGCCAAGTTGGGTCATTTAAGGTTCTAAGGTCGGTTGGTGCTTAATGACTCCTCAGAAGACCCATATTCTCCTTGTTGTGACACAAGGGATATCGGTACAGACCAAGGTGCCACACCAACGTAGCCACTGCTTCACCCGTGTCGGTCTACGCCGGACAGGTCCCTCACAGCTTATGCTACCTAACAGGGTATCCCCAGATCCGGGTTAGGATCTATGTAACTCCGATGTAACCCACAATAATAAAGCAAACAAACACAGCAATTGAAAACACAAGTCTGAGCTATCCTAAGGTACACCTCACTTTAAGTTTGTCCCCAGCAGAGTCGCCAGTTCTGTGATCGGTGGAAATAGAACTGACTGTTTAACGCTGGTTCGTGAAATGTCGCGGAAGCAAGAGTCTCCACCGTCTTTTATTTTCTCCAACATGGACAGGACAAAAGCACAGCAAAATTCCTTATGAGATAGTTTCTCGGTTCGGGAGGTAGATTTATAGAAAGGGAAGGTGTTAGCACCCTTTCTATCCATGGTTATCCATGGGCTCTTAGATACTTGCTCATTGTGTTTTCAAAAGTGTTTGCTTTTCAAAGTGTGAGTGGGTTTGAAAAAGTTTCGTTTAAAGATTTCAGAATGACTCTTGTATCAGTCCTCAAGAGTGTTTGAAAAATTGTTTTGAAAGCCTTTTGAAAGTGTCGGTGTGAAAAGATTGTTTGATTTGTTTTTGAATAGAGCAAGTATCCATGAGTCATCTACCTACCCTAAGGAGTTAGGCTGTGTAAATGTCCTTAAGGTAGTGCCATCCCACCATTGAGAGGTAGGTAGCACCACCGTTGGAGGTGTTCGGGTCAATTCGTTTTTAGGGACAATGTGGTCACCAGAGCAACAGTAGGACACCTTAGAAGCTACCCTTATGCCATTGATCCTTTTTTAATCCGAGGCAACCGTTTCGAGGCAACTGGATCATGGACATAAGGACTTACTAAAACGTCCTATACTCGACGACCACGTTTCGAAGGCAAGGCAACAGGTGAGGCGTACCCTAAGAGTGGTGTGTGAATTTGTGTGTTGTTTTCAGTTTAACAGTTATCTTTGTTCATGCATCATTGTGAGCTACGCTTGTTTTTAATTTGGCCATACATTCTTTCATGCAATTAGAATTTAAAAGTGCGGAAATTTTAAATGCGGAAAGATAAATCCTACGCTATTACAAGGCGCGGGTCTATACATCACCAAATTACAAAGACCCGTTTTTAATAAAAATGCGGAAAGTAAAAGACCTAATTACTATTACAAGCCTTGCGCAGTTACATAATATTCGAAAGAAAATAAATGCGCGAAAAGAATAAAAATAGAACGTCTGAGGGTTTTGACCCTTTTGAAATTAAATTGAATTAAAAAGCTAATTAATTATTTAATTAAGAAAAGAAATGTTTTTTAGGTTTTTTGTATTTATGAAAATAAAGAAAATCAAAATTAAAATTAAAGGAAACCCTAATTCTAGATTATTTTTAATTATTAATGAAAAATATTAAAGTTAACCTAATTTATGCTAATTAATTATTTACATGTGTATTTACAAAAATATTTAGTAATTAATAATAATAATAATGAGAAAAAATGATTTAATTAAGAAAAAGAATAAAATATCAATAAACCCTAATTTCTACATTTTTTATTTATTAAGAAGAAGTGTTAAAGTTGAAACCTAATTTAACTAAATTAATTATTAGAATTTATTTACAAAAAAATATTTTTTTAATAGTGAAATAAATATTAATTAAACATATTTTTTAGTTTCTGATTTTTTTATTATGAAAAAATATTTTGGGTGAATTAAATAAAATAATTAAAACAATTTAAAAGAATTTAGAAAAAGAAAAGAAAATTAAAAAGAAAACAAACAAGGGGGGTGTCTGGCCCATTTAGGAGGTTTTTTGGAAGCAATTTTGGCCCACTGAAGCATAAGCTCATTTGACTTTTCTGATCATGTGTGGGATGGTTGACTGAGTGTACCATGGAATTCACGTTCTGGCCTTTGGATGAGATCTCCTGGCCACTTGGCAAGCCTCAGCATGTGCGTGCATGGTGAACCACTGAATGAGCACTACATAGAAACGCGTTAGGATAAAAATTATGGAATATGTGGGGGACCTGGGAATCGAACCCAGGTCCCAAGGCTTGCAACACATGTCCACTACCAACTGAGCTGCTGTACGCGTTTGTTATGTTAATGGAAAACAAATAATATAAAAGAAAACAACGTTAATGATAGAAAAACGCGCCAACTTTTGAATTGCCCAACCATACGGTGACACGCTAGCCTTCTTCTTCATCTTTGTACCTGTAATATAAACAAATAGTGGGGGTTTTAAACCCCCACTAAATGAAAACTGCAAAAATAGCGATTAGAATATGGACAAATATAAAAAGGGCGCGAGGTCATCAAACGATTTGTCTTGTTGCCACGAATTCAATGACATAGGTTTTAAGGGCCAATTTTTCCATATGTGAGAACCCCTAATTTGGAGCTTCTGAAACCCTAGTATCCTTTAATGGCAGATTTGGATTCAGGCAGAGTTAGGTCAATTAACCTATGCCAATCGCTTCAGAACATCATGATTAGTGTAAATCAACAAATAAAACACATGAATAATGCATGGAAATAGAAAAACGATTATGGAAAAGTTTATGATGAACGTGATTCTGTTCTACCAATTCTTGGAGTATGGAGACTGGAAATTGATTGCAACACGTTCAAGGAAGTCTCAGCAAGAGTTTGGAATAGGTTTTAGGCTTTGAAACGTGTTGTCACTAGGATTTCGGTTTCCATGTTTTTGATGAAATTTTGCAAATTGGTATGCAGCTTCTGAGCAGTTTTTCGTCTCCTTGTCCATTAGGTTATGTTGTGCATATGTACATGAATGAAATTAGGTCAAAACCAAGCCCAAAGATCCATTGAATTAATGATTTCAATATTTGATTTTATCACATCTTTTTCAATCTTTTTTCCATGCAAATCTTGCCAAATATGGATGATATTGTCCCCTTGAGATGGTGCACGAAATCTCTTGCATATAATGAACATATTTGCTGCACAAAAAAGATTTAAAACCATTATTTGATATTTTTCTTATAATTAAATTTAATTAAATGAATTAATAAGAATAAAAATTCAATTAATTAATTAAAAATAAGAAAATAAATCCCTTTGAGCTTAATGGGTCGTGCATATGCTTTGGGTAATGATTCAAGGAAGAATTTGAGGCCCATTAGCATTTTTGAAGTGTTTTAGGCAAAGTTGACTTTTCAAAATTCCCAAAAATTTCCCAACTTCTCCAAGGCATATCTTGCTCAATTTTGAAGCTATGATCATGTTCTTGGACATTTTGGAAAGGTCTTGAAGTCCTCTAACCAATGTATTTGGTCCCATGTCATTTTGATTTACCAATCTCAAGTTATGGTCTTTGACTTAAAGTACCTTTTTGTTGGCTTTTAAAAATGACCTATAATGTTGAAATTGATAACTTTGTGTGAGAGCATTTCTTGGACTTGAAGTGTGAATATGAGTTGTAAGAAATGTCATTCTCTTCAAAATGATATTTGGATGGGATTTTTCTGATAAACCGTGAAGAAGTTATGCCCTGGTCAATTTGCAGTTGACTTTTCAACTGTCCAAAAATAGAAACTTTTGCATCTTTAGACTTTTTGAGCCATTCTTGTGAAATCATGATCAAGAATTGATCAAATGATGTTTGTGGCTTCAAAATAAGATGTTGACCAAAAATTTTGACTTTTGACTGTCAAATGACCATTTTGTCCCTGCAGTTGACTGTGAAGCATTTAGGGTTTTTGACTGTGCAATTTGATGCTGTGAGTCTTGAAACTTGACATATGAATGCTTGACAATGTTTAGGCATGTGGGACTTGATTGGACCCTTGGAAACCTCAATTTCTTTGCAAGCACCAAAACCCTAATTTTGACTGTATTAGGAGGCAATTGGATTGTGCAATCCTTGAGAGATTTTGAATCATCTGAAGATTGATCTTGGCAAATCTTGAAGAATATGGGAGGGAAAATTTTGGGGTACAACAGGTGTTGCCCTTGTTGACGTCCGCGCTGAGGTGCGGTACCCATGAAGAGCAAATGGCAACATCTCGTGCCAATCTTTGTATGTCACTGTCATCTTCTGCACAATCTTCTTAATGTTTTTATTAGCCACTTCAACAGCCCCATTCATCTTCGGCCGGTAGGGAGAAGAGTTGTGATGCTGTATCTTGAACTGCTTGTAGAGTTCAATGATCATCTTATTGTTTAGATTTGTACCATTGTCCGTAATGATCCTCTCTAGTACACCATATCGACAGATCAGATTGTGCCGAATGAACCGTGCCACGACGTTCTTGGTTACAGTAGCAAAGGAAGCTGCTTCAACCCACTTTGTAAAGTAATCAATTGCTACCAGGATGAAACGATGCCCGTTGGACGCTGTAGGCCTGATCTCGCCGATCATGTCAATGCCCCACATTGCAAAAGGCCACGGAGCTGTCAAGACGTTCAGAGGTACTGGAGGTATGTGCACCTTATCAGCATAGACTTGGAACTTGTGACAGGTCCGAGAATGCTGATAACAGTAGGCTTCCATAGTGGACCAATAATATCTTGCCCGAAGGATTTTCTTTGCCATGGTGTGTCCACTGGAATGAGTTCCAAAAGTACCCTCATGTAAATCTACCATGATCCATTCTGCCTCGCTCCTATCCACACATCGTAGTAAGGTTGAATCATGGTTACACTTGTAAAGGATACCATTGTTGATGAAGAACTTCGCTGCGAACCTCCTCAGAAACTTCTTATCATTAACAGATGCACCCTCCGGGTATTCTTGAGCTTCAAGATATATCTTTACCTCATGAAACCAAGGTCTATCTGCTACCTTTTCAGTCTCAATGTCACAGCAATGTGCAGGTTCGTCCAATCTTTCAATGATAATATGGGGAGTTTTGTTGTCCCAATTGACTTTGAACATAGAAGACATTGTAGCTAGCGCGTCCGCTAACTGATTCTCCTCTCTAGGGAAGTGTTCAAAGGTTATCTCCTCGAAGTGTGGAAGCAACGTTAACACATACTCCTTGTAAGGAATAAGATTTGGATGTTTCGTATCCCACTCACCTTTGATTTGACTGATCACGAGAGCGGAATCTCCGAACACACTCAAGAACTTAATCCTTAGGTCAATTGCTGCTCGAAGACCCATAATGCATGCTTCATACTCCGCCATATTGTTAGTGCAGTTGAAACATAATCGGGCGGTAAACGGAGTATGAGAGCCTTTAGGAGATATGATCATGGCGCCAATGCCATTACCCAAAGCGTTCGAAGCTCCATCAAAGTACATAGACCATTGGGATCCTTCCTCAGGTCCTTCATCCGGTCCAGGTTCTTCATAGTCGGTTACTATCATGATATTCTCATCCGAGAATTCAAAGTTCATAGACTGGTAATCATCTACACCCTGATGTGCCAAATGATCTGCCAACACACTTCCCTTAATTTCCTTTTGGGTCATATATTGGATGTCATACTCAGTCAAGATCATCTGCCATCTTGCTATTCTTCTGGACAAGGCAGGCTTTTCGAAGATATACTTGATTGGATCCATCTTTGATATCAATATAGTAGTGTGAGTCAGCATATACTGTCTCAGCCGGCGAGCAGCCCATGCCAAAGCGCAGCAAGTTTTCTCGAGCATTGAGTATTGGGTCTCACAGTCGGTAAACTTTTTGCTAAGGTAATAAATAGCATACTCTTTTCGTCCAGACTCGTCATGCTGCCCCAGCACACACCCCATTGAATTGTCGAGTACTGTCAAGTATAAGATCAACGGTCTCCCTTCAACTGGTGGCATTAGAATAGGTGGCTCTTGTAGATATTCTTTGATCCTTTCGAGAGCAGCATGACATTCATCATTCCATCTTACCACTTGATCTTTCTTCAGTAGCTTGAAGATTGGCTCACAAGTAGCAGTCAGGTGTGAGATGAATCGGGCAATATAGTTCAGACGTCCTATAAAGCCTCTGACTTCTTTTTCTGTTCGGGGAGCTGTCATCTCCTGTATAGCCTTCACCTTTGTAGGATCCACTTGAATACCTTTATCACTTACGATGAAACCCAACAGCTTACCAGATCTCACCCCGAAGGTGCACTTGTTCGGGTTTAACCTCAGCTTGTACAACTTCAACCTGTCAAATAACTTCTGAAGGTGGTCAATATGTTCTTCCTCAGTCTGGGATCTTGCAATCATGTCGTCGACATATACCTCAATCTCATGATGGATCATGTCATGGAACAAAGCGACCATGGCGCGCTGATACGTTGCCCCAACATTCTTTAATCTGAAAGGCATGACCTTGTAGCAAAAGGTACCCCATTGAGTAACAAAGGTTGTCTTCTCCATATCTTCGGGAGCCATCTTAATCTGATTATAACCAGAGAAACCATCCATAAAGGAGAAGACCTTATGTTGTGCAGTGTTGTCAACCAGAACGTCGATATGAGGTAGAGGGAAATCATCCTTGGGGCTTGCCCTGTTCAGATCCCTATAGTCAACATATATTCGAACCTTACCATCCTTCTTCGGTACTGGAACCACGTTGGCAACCCACTACGGGTAATAAGTAACTGCTAGAAAACCAGTGTCAAATTGTTTCATAACTTCAGCCTTGATTTTCTCAGACATATCTGGGCGCATTCGGCGAACCTTCTGTTTTACTGGAGGACAGTCTTCCTTGGTAGGCAAGCGGTGAACCACAATATCGGTATCCAACCCAGGCATATCTTCATAAGACCAGGAAAAGATCTCAACGTAGTCATGCAGCATATGAATCAACTGTTGCTTAACACTAGGCTCCAGATTTGCACTGACCTTGACCTCTTTCTTGTCTACCTCTGTACCCAGATTTACTGATTCCACCGGCTCTTCATGCGGATGTATGGCCCTCTCTTCCTGAAGTAGCAGTCTAGAAAGTTCACCAGGCACTTCGCAATCATCTTCACCTTCGTCTTCGGCTAAGTTAATCGGACTTTCGAAGTCATAATTGGCAGTAGCAGAGTCGTTACCAGTGAGATCCAGAGTGGACGTAGACCTGTATATGTGAGTGTGTGTAAAATAGTGCAATATAAAAAAGAAAAACAAGGAGCGCAAAATTTGAAATGCAAGAAACGTCCAATGCTTTTATTAATGATATATGTAGATTACACACATAAAGCCCTCACAAACAAAACCACGGTGCCTCGGGTAAGACATCGGGCTGTAAAGTTTAAAAATTATATGTTACAAACTTAAAACAAAAGTCTCATTACTGGGTGATAACAGAAACGGGCATAGAATCCTTCGCTGTCCAGTTGCTTAATCCACCATCGGCAATTGGGTAAATCCAGCTGTCAATATCAAACTCTTCATCATCTTCATCCCCGATAGCATTCGCTCCCGCGTCATGTTTAGGCTTTTCTGGTGCTCCGAACTCGGTCTCCTTGGCATCAATTAAGTACTGCACCTTATTCTTCAAAACCCAGCAGTCATTCGTATCGTGCCCCGGGCTATCAGAATGGAAAGCACAGTGGGAATTTGGATTGTACATGGGTGATGTTGTGTTTGGATTCTTCGGGGCCTCCTTCGGAATCACCAAGTTAGTCTTCAATAACTGCGGCAGAATTTGGGATAAAGTCATGTTGAGCTGAGTGAATTGTCTTTGCGGCCTCTCGGCCCTTGGCTGATTGTTGCGCTGAGGAACAACAGCAGGTCTTGATATAACCACCGCATTAACTGCTTGGCGGTGTTCAGGTCTATTATGGCTTTTTGAACTGTAAACAGCACTCGACTCCTTCTTAAAAGGCTTCTTCTCGGTGCTTGATGAAGCACCCTTCTGTATCTTGCCAGATTTGATACCGGCCCCAATTCTTTCCCCGGTCATAATCAACTCTGTAAACCCGGACGAAGAACTTCCAATCAGATGGTTGAAATACGGACCAGACAAGGTCCCCAGAAACATATCTACTAACTCCCTATCAGCCAAGGGAGGTTGCACTCTTCCAGCAAGGTCCCTCCACTTCTGAGCATAGTCTTTGAAACCTTCGCCTGCAGCCATGGACATACCCTGAAGTTGGGTACGCGTGGGAGAGAGGTCGGCATTGTATTAGCACTGCTTGTAGAAAGTAGCAGTCAAGTCCTCCCAATTACAGATACTAGCTCCTTCCAGCTGGTAAAACCATTCAAGCTAAGTTCCTGAAAGACTATCTTGAAAGAAGTGGATCCAGAGATTCTTGTCAGCGGTGTATGGCTGAATCTTTCTAAAATACGAACAGAGGTGCAGCTTTGGGTAGGAGACCCCGTCGTATTTAGCAAAGACTGGTGCTTTAAACTTGTGGGGAATCACCACCCCAGATGACAAACCCAAATCACCAAAGTCCAGGCCAGGAACTTTCTGAACTTCCATCGTGCTCAACCGGTCTTCAAGCTGCTTATATATATCCTCAGCCGGAGGATACTGGTCTTCGTCAAAGTCAGTCTCGTTATCTGAAACCATAGGGCTTGGAGCCCTCCTTTCTTCCTGATTATCTCCCCCTCCAGATGAGTGAGTTAAATCAACCTCTTCTCGCAAATTGTTCCCAAATCTACGATCCATATTCAGTAGGACCGTCTTCTTCTTCTTCTTCTTATCCTTCAGGATAAGGGTCTTCAGATCTTGCTGACCCTTAGCCAAACTCATGAACAATTCCTGGAACTGGGCGTTTTGAGCTTGCAGAGCCTTGATTGCTTGTTCAGTTGATGTTTCAGAAGACATGATGCGCTGAAATAAACAGCGAAGAAGATGAGAAACTTGTAAGGGTACCTGTTATGAGGTGCATGGGAATGATATGTGTATGATATGATTTCAAAGACTTTAGAGATTCAAATTCGTAAACCAAAATGAAACACACTTTTATTAGATAAAACTTTGAATTCAATTGTTCAACAAATGCCTTTAAGGCGTTACAAAAAGAAAATATTGAAAAGTAAATCAAAACTAAACATAATCAAAAGACATTAGCACTCCCATGGTCGTTTCCCGTGGGTGCGGACATAGTCATTGAGGATCTGCTCATTCTCCAGCTGCCTTGTCAACTTCTGGATCTTCCGCTCTTGCTCGTGATACTTTTCTCTGTAAGTATCCCGCTCTTCTCTCAGCTGCATCCAAGACCTCTTTAATTCCCCAATGTCAGTAGGCATGTATGGATGGAGGATGGTAGGAGGAACCCCTTCTTCATCAGCAACCTCAACAATTACAGGCAAGACAGCTTCGTAGGGCATTCCCAGCTTTTGGGCACGAATTCGAACCCATCGAAGATATGTCTCCATCGGAAGAGAGGTCTTCATACTTAGCTCGTGCGGATCAGACCTGTGTACTCTGTCCCAAGCTCGTATGAACCTACGGCGTTGCTCGTCACTATCCCCTTGGAAGTCAAAGACAATGCTGGGCATAAGCAACTCGTGAGGTCCTTCCCTCCTAGCTCGCCCAAACTGACGTAAGGCCAAACACGGATTATAGGTGATTCCTCCTCGAACTCCAAGTAGTGGAACATTGGGGTACTCCCCACAGTGATTAATAATAGCCACATCTTCCATGCCTTTAATAGTCCAAATGATGTCTGTGATCGGTGGAAATAGAACTGACTGTTTTAAAGTTGGTTCGTGAAATGTCGCGGTAAGCAAGAGTCGCCACCGTCTTTTATTTTCTCTAACAAGGAAAGGACAAAAGCACAACAAAATTCCTTTTCGAGATGTTTCTCGGTTCGGGAGGTAGATTATAGAAAGGGAAGGTGTTAGCACCCTTTCTATCCGTGGTTATCCACGGGCTCTTAGGTACTTGCTCTTATGTTTTCAAAATTTGTTTGCTTTTCAAGTGTGTGTGGGTTTGAAAAAAGTTTCGTTTGAAAAATTTCTAAGTAACTCTTGTATCTGTCCTCAAGAGTGTATGAAAAATTTGTTTGAAAACTTTTTGGAAGTGTGAGTGCGAAAAGTTGTTTTGTTTGTTTTGAGAGAGCAAGTACCCACGAGAATCTACCTACTCTAAGGAATTAGGCTGTGTAAGAGTCCTTTAGACAGTACTATCCCACTATTGAGAAGTAGGTAGTACCGTCGTTGGAGGTATTCGGGTCAATTCGATTATGAGGGACATGTGTGGTCACCAAAGCAATGGTAGGACACCTTAGCAGTAACCCTAATGTCTTAGATCCTTTTATCCGAGGCAACCGTTTCGAGGCAACTGGATCTTTAGACAAAAGGGCGACCTCTAAGACACCCTATACTTGATGACCACGTCGAGGCAACCAGTGAGGCGTACCCTAAGAGTGGCATGTGCATGTGTGTTGTTTTTTCAGTTAAATTGTCTTTGCATGTTATCTGTGAGCTACGCTTTGATTTTATTTTTTCATACAAGTCTTTCATGCATATTAACAGTTAAGAGTGCGGAAAATAAATTGCGGAAAAGGTAAATCTAACTATTACAAGGCGCGGGTCTATACATCGCCAAAAAACAATAACCCGTTTGGAAAATAAAAATGCGAGAAAAGTAAATAAAGCGATAAAACCTAATTAACTATTACATTTCTGAGCAGATACATAAATAATTAAAATAACGAATTAAAAACAATATGCGCGCGAAAGATTGAATCGGGATGTCCTTAGGGTTTTGACCCTTTTTTTTTGCAATTAATGAAATTAAGCCTAATTACTAATTAATTAATTTAATAAAAGAAAAAAATGTTTTTGTATTTTTATGTTTTTAATGAAATAAGATAAAAAGAGGAAATTAAAAGTGTCAAAAGAAAAACCTAAGTCTAAATAATTTTATTTATTGTAAAAAGAAAATTAAAATTTAAACCTAATTAAACTAAATTAATTTAAGTTAGTATTTATTTACAAAATAATGACTAATTAAATTTAATTAATAAAAATATTATTATTTTTTGTTTTTGTTTTTTGGGTTTATTATGAAAAAATAATTATCTAGCTAATAATTAATAAAAAAGGAATAAAAAAATAAAATAAGGCAAATGAAAAATAAAATGACAAAAATAAAATGCAAACCCAGGGGGGTTTGGGCCAGATTTGAGGGTTTGTTTAGAAATTTCCAGGCCCATTGGTTGCCAAGCCTGCGTTGACTTCTGGATTCTCTGTAGCACGTGTTGACTGGATACATGGTGGTCATCTGCTCTAAGCTATTGGATCTGTGATAAGGGCCACATGGCGTGCATCTGGATGAGGCGTAGGGTGGACATCATTCAGCATCCTGCATATGAACGCATTGGAAAAAAGGAGAAATAATTGTTTGGGGGACCTGGGAATCGAACCCAGGTCCCAACGCTCCATGCTTGTTCGCTCTGCCACTACGCCAACGTGTTTATATTAAAATAATAATAAGCAGTTAATATTATATATAAATAAAGCAATATCCTGGAAATAAAACAAAAATGCGCGCATTTAGTTTGAATACGCCAGTCACGCTGTGACGCGTCATCATCTTCCCCACCTGGCCTATAAAAAAAGGTTAGATAGCGGGGGTTTTTAACCCCCACAACCTGCATCCACAGAAAATAGCGATTAGGCGTACGTTGTACATAAATTCATCGCGAGGGTGGTTCTAGATTCGTCTGGTTGCAATGAATCCAACCATATGCATGAGAAGGCCTAATTTTGCTGGATGTGTAAATCCCCAATTCGAAGGTTTATGAACCCTAGAATTTGAACATGGTGGTTTATGATTTAGGCCGTTTCAAGGCAATTAACTTATGCCAAAAGTTCCCTGTAGATTCAAGCAACACAATACAACCAAAAAATCATGTTAATGATGCATAAATGTAGAGTTTCGATTCTGAAAAATATTGACAAACTGTGACTCTGTTGGAGGCGATTGCTTGAGGTTTAAACGCTTGGTTTCGTTTGCAAATCGTTCCTGGGAAGCCTAGCAATGTGTTTGAATTGCTCTAAGGCTTTGAATTGGTCTGCAATATGAAAAACAGTTTTGACTTTTTTTCTTGATTTTTCAATATTGGTTATGGCTCTTACAACAACTTTTCCACGTGAATTAGGTCTGGCCTCCTTGCATATGTATATGTGAATCAAATTAGGTCAACAGCTAGGCTTGTACCCTTGTGCAATTAAGTTTTGGATTCTTATTGACCACCATTAAAGAACCTTCCATATTTGAAGCAAAACCAAGATTTTGTGCACCAAAAGGCTTGGCATGAAATTATTAGCTGGCACATGACATATAAAAGCCATTCAAGTCACCAAGATGCCATTCCATTAATTTTTTTGATTTTATTTGAATTATTATGGATTTAAAATGAATTAAATCAATAAAAATTAAATAAAATAGAAAAATAAATGTTTGATCTTGAAATTAATCATGGGACACGTGTATGGCATGACAAGGCTGAATCAAGTGGAAGAAAGTGGGCCCTTTTGTCAAAAATTGAAGTTTTAAGGATAGTTGACTTTTGCCATTTCACAAAAATTTCCCAACTTCTCCAATGCATATCTTGCTCAATTTTGATCATATGAACATGTTCTTGGACATTTTGGAAAGGTCTTGAAGTCCTCTAACCAATGCCTTTGGTCCCATGTCATTTGGATTTACCAATCTCAAGTTATGGTCTTTGACTTAAAGTGCATTTTTGTTGACTTTTGAAAATGACCTATAATGTAGAAATTGATAACTTTTTGTGAGAGCATTTCTTGGATTTGGAATGTGAATATGAGTTGTAGGAAATGTCATCCCCTTCAAAATGAGCATTGTATGGGATTTTTCTGATGAACCATGAAAAAGTTATGCCTTGGTCAAGTTACAGTTGACTTTTCAGCTGTCCAAAAATAGAAACTTTTGCATCTTGATGATTTTTGAGCCATGCTTGTGGAATCATGATCAAGAATTGATAAAATGATGATTGTGTGCTCAAAATAAGATGTTGACCAAAAATTTTGACTTTTGACTGCCAAATGACCATTTTACCCCTACAGTTGATTGTGAAGCAATTAGGGCTTTTGACTGTGCAACTTGATGCTGTGAGTCTTGAAACTTGGCATGTAGATGCTTGACAATGTGTATCGGCCTATGAGACTTGATTGGACCCTTGAAAACCTCAACTTCCTTGAAGGAACCAAAACCCTAATTTTGACTGCCTTAGGAGGCAATTGGACTGTGCAACCCTTGAGGAATCTTGAAGCATTTGAAGATTGATCTTGAAAAATCTTGAAGAATATGGGAGGGCAAATTTTGGGGTACAACAGTTGCCCCTGTTCAATCTTCTTAGACCTGAGGATGTAGATTGGCTTGCGTGCCTTTCGTGATCCGAAGGTGGAAGATGATTGAACACTAGAGTGCCCAGAAATTTGCACTCACATAGTAAAGTATCAGCAGTGTGATGGCGGGAATGGGCTTACAGATGCCATTTGGAGATGATGGATAGGAGAATGGGCTTATAGATGCCATCTGAAGACGTGACGGAACCTTGTCGGGAATGGGCTTATAGATGCCATTTGGAAGGGTAATAGATAGTGGTAGAGATGGACTTAAAGATGCCATCGGGGGTGTCGATCGCGTAAGAGATTCCTTAGCGAGAACTTGCATACTTGAGAAAGAAAGATAATTTCCTGGCCTGTTACAGGGGTTGATCTTCAAACTCTTCATGCAGGTATGCCCTGGCTAGATACAGGTGTCGAATCCACAATCAATCGCTCACAGATATGCCCTGGCTAGATACAGGTATCGAATCTCTAAACTCTTCATGCAGATATGCCCTGGCTGGATACAGGTATCGAATCTACAATTAAATCACTCAAAGATATGCCCTGGCTGGATACAGGTGTCGAATCTGGAATTAGTCGTCTACAGATATGCCCTGGCTGGATACAGGAATCGAATCTCTAAACTCTTCATGCAGATATGCCCTGGTTGGATACAGGTATCGAATCTACAATTAAATCACTCACAGATATGCCCTGGATGGATACAGGTGTCGAATCTGGAATTAGTCATCTACAGATATGCCCTGGCTAGATACAGGTATCGAATCTCTAAACTCTTCATGCAGACATGCCCTGGCTGGATACAGGTGTCGAATCTACAATCAATCACTCACAGATATGCCCGGCTAGATACAGGTGTCGAATCTGGAATTGGTCATCTACAGATATGCCCTGGCTGGATACAGGAATCGAATCTCTAAACTCTTCATGCAGACATGCCCTAGCTGGATACAGGTATCGAATCTATAATCAATTACTCACAGATATGCCCTGGCTAGATACAGGTGTCAAATCTACAAACAATCGCTCACAGATATGCCCTGGCTAGATACAGGAATCGAATCCGGAACTTCAAAAGGTTGCTTACAGACGTGCCCTGGTTAGATACAGGAATCGAATCTCTAAACTCTTCATGCAGACATGCCCTGGCTGGATACAGGTATCGAATCCACAATCAATTACTCACAGACATGCCCTGGCTAGATACAAGTGTCGAATCTAGAATTAGTCGTCTATAGATATGCCCTGGCTGGATACAGGTATCGAATCTCTAAACTCTTCATACAGACATGCCCTGGCTGGATACAGGTGTCGAATCTACAATCAATCACTCACAGATATGCCCTGGCTAGATACAGGTGTCGAATCTGGAATTGGTCGTCTACAGATATGCCCTGGCTGGATACAGGAATCGAATCTCTAAACTCTTCATGCAGACATGCCATGGCTGGATACAGGTATCGAATATACAATCAATTACTCACAGATATGCCCTGGCTAGATACAGGTATCGAATCTGGAATTGGTTGTCTACAGATATGCCCTGGCTGGATACAGGAATCGAATCTCTAAGCTCTTCATGCAGACATGCCCTGGCTGGATACAGGAATCGAATCTACAATCAGTTACTCACAGATATGCCCTGGCTAGATACAGGAATCGAATCTGGAATTAGTCGTCTACAGATATGCCCTGGCTGGATACAGGCATCGAATCTCTAAACTCTTCATGCAGATATGCCCTGGCTTGATACAGGTGTCGAATCTACAATCAGTTACTCACAGATATGCACTGGCTAGATACAGGAATCAGATCTGGAATTGGTCATCCACAGATATGCCCTGGCTGGATACAGGAATCGAATCTCTAAACTCTTCATGCAGACATGCCCTGGCTAGATACAGGTGTCGAATCTACAATCAGTTACTCACAGATATGCCCTGGCTAGATACAGGAATCGAATCTGGAATTGGTCGTCTACAGATATGCCCTGGCTGGATACTGGAATCGAATCTCTAAACTCTTCATGCAGACATGCCCTGGCTAGATACAGGTGTCGAATCTACAATCAGTTACTCACAGATATTCCCTGGCTAGATACAGGAATCGAATCTGGAATTGGTCGTCTACAGATATGCCCTGGCTAGATACAGGAATCGAATCTCTAAACTCTTCATGTAGACATGCCCTGGCTAGATACAGGTGTCGAATCTACAATCAGTTACTCACAGATATGCCCTGGCTAGATACAGGAATCGAATCTGGAATTGGTCGTCTACAGATATGCCCTGGCTGGATACAGGAATCGAATCTCTAAACTCTTCATGCAGACATGCCCTGGCTAGATACAGGTGTCGAATCTACAATCAGTTACTTACAGATATGCCCTTGCTAGATATAGGAATCGAATCTGGAATTGGTCGTCTACATATATGCCCTAGCTGGATACAGGAATCAAATCTCTAAACTCTTCATGCAGACATGCCCTGGCTAGATACAGGTGTCGAATCTATAATCAGTTACTCACAGATATGCCCTGGCTAGATACAGGAATCGAATCTGGAATTGGTCGTATACAGATATGCCCTGGCTAGATATAGGAATCGAATCTGGAATTGCGACAGTTGATAGTAATCATCTTTGGATTGACCTTTTTCCTGAAAAGGCAAAACATCAGTTGTATGCAATGTCATGATGTATGAAATGCATGATGTCATGATGTTCAAAATGAGATAGTGTCATATGCACTTTATCATGTATGTAAGCAGCATGTATGAAATGTGAAATGTCTATGAATGTATTTTCGTCTAGGAAAATAAATACTTGACGAATGCCGGGAAGTTGAATCCTGGGCTGATGTTGAAGAGTAGAGTTCTTCATTTCCGCTGGGGATGATGGTTGCAAGAATAAACCGGTAGGAGAAGATGACTCCGTCGGGGAATAAACTTGATGAAAGATTACTCTGCGGGGAATACTCTATGGGAAGAGATACTTCGCTGAGGTTTTGATGATAACTCCGTTGGGGATACCGTTGATATGTTTTGTTGAGGAATTTTGATGAACTCCACTAGGGGATAGGAAGAACTTCACCGAGGACGATCTTCCTGTGGTAATTAGCTGAGGATAACCCAGTTATAGACTCTGGTGGAGGATAACCTTTGAATAAAGCCGGGGAGACGCGTTCGTACTCTGTAGGGGATAAGCTTCCAGAATCTACTGGGGATAAGCTTCCAGAATCTACTGGGGAGATTGATTCAACTCTCCTGGGGAAACTTTTGGACTGTACTGGGGAAGTGGCTCCACTGGGGGGTCTGTATTCCGCTGGGGAACAATCTTATATTAAGACTGCCGGGGATGCTTGCTTAGGAACATCTGTATACTCCGCTGGGGAATATTGAGATTTTTTGGGGATATCCACTTCCTTAAGGTTAACAGTAGACTAACTCTGCTTGGGGCGAGTGTTGCTGACTTGCTAGGGATATTGTGCCTTTATAGGGCTTATGGGAGACCAACTCTGCGTGAGGAGCGTATTGCTGAATCTTGTCTTACTCTGCGTGGAGTGAAGGTATCTGGGTTACATTCTTCAGCCGAACTTACCTTGGTACCTTGGTGGACAGAGCAACTAGATTGCTTAGACAACTCATTATTGCCCCTGTCTTTGATATCACCCGTAATTAGTCCTTTGTTTCGCATACAAATATTTATGAGTTAGCAATTAATGTCAAATGCATATATCAAAAATGAACATTGGACGTTGTTGTACCCCAAAATTTGCCCTCCCATTTTCTTCAAAGTTTTGACAAGCATCATCTCAATTTGCTCAAGTCTACTCAAGGGTTGCACAGTTCAAACACCCTCCTAAGCCAGTCAAATTAGGGTTTTGGTTCTTGCAAGGAAGTTGAGGTTTTCAAGGGCTCAATCAAGTCACATATGCCTATACACATTGTCAAGCATCCACATGTCAAGTTGCAAGACTCACAGCATCAAGTTGCACAGTCAAAAGCCTCATTTGCTTCACAATCAACTGTAGGGGTAAAATGGTCATTTGGCAGTCAAAAGTCAAAAATTTTGGTCAACATCTTATTTTGAGCACACAATCATCATTTGATCAAGTCTTGATCATGATTCCACAAGCATGGCTCAAAAATCATCAAGATGCAAAAGTTTCCATTTTTGGATAGTTGAAAAGTCAACTGTAACTTGACTAGGGCATAACTTTTTCATGGTTAATTAGAAAAATCCCATCCAATGCTCATTTTGAATTGGAGGACATTTCCTACAACTCATCTTCACATTTCAAGTCCAAGAAATTCTCTCACAAAAAGTTATCAATTTCAACATTATAGGTCATTTTCAAAAGTCAACAAAAATGCACTTTAAGTCAAAGACCGTAACTTGAGATTGGTAAATCCAAATGACATGGGACCAAAGGCATTGGTTAGAGGACTTCAAGACCTTTCCAAAATGTCCAAGAACATGTTCATATGATCAAAATTGAGCAAGATATGCATTGGAGAAGTTGGGAAATTTTTATGAAATGGAAAAAGTCAACTTTCCCTAAAACTTCAATTTTTGACAAAAGGGCCCACTTTCTTCCACTTGATTCAGCCTTGTCATGCCATACACGTGTCCCATGCTTAATTTCAATATCAAACATTTATTTTTCTATTTTATTTAATTTTTATTGATTTAATTCATTTTAAATCCATAATAATTCCAATAAAATCCAAAAATTAATGGAATGGCATCTTTATGGTTTGAATAACTTTTATGTGTCATGAGCCAGCTACCAAATTCGTGCTAGGATATTTTGTGCACAAAATCATGGTTTTGCTTCAAGAATGGAAAGTTCTTCAATGGTGTTAAAACAAAATCTCAAGACATCAATACAATGGACCCCAAGCTCAGCTGCTGACCTAATTCCATACATACATACATAAGCAAGCATTGCAGACCTAAGACACGAGCTAAGCATCCCTGAAACGGCCAAACCATATTCAAAAAAATCAAGCAAAAAGTCAAAACTGATTTCTCACTTCCAGGCCAATTCAAAGCCTTTGATTGTTTCCAACACATTGCTGGAGGCGTAAGGAACACATTGCAATCAAAAACAAGCCTCAAAGCTCAAGAAAACGTGCTACACAGACCCATGGTTTGCCAAATTTTTTCATAATCCCATACATTGATTCATGCATATTTAACGTCTGTTGTTGAGTGTTTTGTGTTCACAGGGACTGTACGAAACTTTTGGTACGAAATAATTGAGTTGTAGAGCCCTAAATCACAAACCACCAGGGATGAATGTTAGGGTTTTCAAGCTTTTGATTTGGGGCTTTCCCACACAGGAAAAATTAGGCCTCATAACGCGTATGGTTGAACTCAGGAAATCGAGACGAACCAATCCCAACCCTCGCGAACAATTTATATACAGCGTAGGCCTGTTCGCTATTTTTTGTCCATGCAGGTTGTGGGGGTTTAAAACCCCCGCTAACTAATTTGTTTTTGCAGGCAAAAGGAAGAAGACGAAGGACGTGGACGCATATGGTTGGAGCATTCAAACAAATGCGCGCTTTTTTTAATTCCCAGCATAGTTGATGTATTTCATATATTAATTTTATTGGCCATTATAATATCAAAGCAAGCAGGTGGTTGAGTTGGTGGAAAGCGCGTCCAATAACCATTGGGACCTGGGTTCGATTCCCAGGTCCCCCATAATTTCCATATTATTTTTCTTCATGCAATTGTGTGCAGGCTTCAAAGAATAGTCCACCATATGCCTCCAGCAACGTCATGCCATGTGGCCACCATCATCAATCTAATGGTCAGGATGGAAGCATACCATGCTCCTGGTCAACCTTGTGCATAGGCAAGCAAGAAAGTCAACGTGGCTTGGTGATTTCTTGGGCCTCGGATTCCAAATACACCCTCAAAATCTGGCCCAAACCCCCCTGGGTTTGCATTTTATTTTTGTCATTTTATTTTTCATTTGCTTTATTTTATTTTTTATTCCTTTTTTAATTATTAGCTAGATAATTATTTTTTCATAATAAACCCAGAAAACAAAATAATAATAATAATAATATTTTTACTAATTAAATTTAATTAATCATTATTTTGTAAATAAATACTAACTTAAATTAATTTAGTTTAATTAGGTTTGAATTTTAATCCTTTTATAATAAATAAAAACAAATTTAGACTTAGGCTTTTCTTTTGACATTTTTAATTCTTCTTTTTTTTATTTTATTTCATTAAAACATAAAAAACACAAAAACATTTTTTAATTAATTAATTGATTAGTAAATTAGGTTTAATTTCACTTAAATTGCAAAAAAAAAGGACAATCTCATTCTTTCTAAAAAAAAAGGGTCAAAACCCTAAGGTCGTTCCCGATTCAATCTTTCGCGCGCACATTTATTTTTAATTCGTTATTTTGATTATGTATCTGTTCAGAAATGTAATAGTTAATTAGGACCTCCTTTATCGCTTCATTTATTTTCTCGCACTTATTTTTAAAACGGGTTTTTGTTTTTGGCGATGTATAGACCCGCGCCTTGTAATAGCGTAGATTCATATTTCCGCAATTTATTTTCCGCAATCTTAACTGTTAAAAAATGCATGAAAGACTTGTATGGCGAATAAAATCAATCTGTAGCTCACAAATAACATGTACAAAATAAACATTAACATGAAACAACACACATGCACATGCCACTCTTAGGGTACGCCTCACTGGTTGCCTCGAACGTGGTCATAAAGTATAGGGTGTCTTAGAGGTCGTCCTCCTGTCTAAGATCCAGTTGCCTCGAAACGGTTGCCTCGGATAAAAAGGATCTAGGACATTAGGGTTACTTCTAAGGTGTCCTACTATTGCTTCGGTGACCACATTGTCCCTTAATCGAATTGACCCGAATAACTCCAACGATGGTGCTACCTACCTCTCAATGGTGGGATAGCACTATCTAAAGGACTCTTACACAGCCTAATTCCTTAGAGTAGGTAGATTTCTCTTAAGTACTTGCTCTTTTAAAAAACAAACAAAAATACTTTTCGCACCCACACTTTCAAAAAGTTTTCAAACAAATAATTCATACACTCTTGAGGACAGATACAAGAGTTACTTAGAAATTTTTCAAACGAAACTTTTTTCAAAACCACCACACACTTGAAAAGCAAACAAATTTTTGAAAACATAAGAGCAAGTACCTAAGAGCACGTGGATAACCACGGATAGAAAGGGTGCTAACACCTTCTCTTTCTATAAATCTACCTCCCGAACCGAGAGACATCTCAAAGAAGGAATTTTGCTGTGCTTTTTTCCTTTCCATGTTGGAGAACATAAAAGACGGTGGCGACTCTTGCTTACCGCGACATTTCGCGAACCAGCTTAAAAAATAGTCAGTTCTATCTCCACCGATCACAGAACTGGCGACTCTGCTGGGGAGATTTAAGTGAGGTGTACCTTAGGATTAGACCACTCTTATGTTTTCAATTGCTTGCTTTGTTTGTTTTAAAATTGTGGGCCTGTTTTGGAGTTTCATAGATCCTAACCCGGATCTGGGGGATACCTTTTAGAAAGTAGCAACAAACTGTGAGGGAACTGTGCGGGGTATACCGACACGGTTGAAGCAGTTTGCTACGTTGATGTGGCACTTTGGTGAGTACCGGTAACCCTTGAGTCAAGTCAAGGAGAGTACGGGGCCACCGCGTGGTGTCGTGAAGCATCAACTGACCTTAGGAACCTTACTTGACCATCCTGGCCTCTTTAGGGGTAGTGAGATGACCGACTTTGGTGCAGTCCGAAGTTGGTTGATACTCGATACTACACTCATTGAGGGTTGTTTTCTTGGAATATTTTGATCGCCAGTTCAGTGGCTAAATCAAAACAATAAACACAGAAAACAACCCAATGATATTGAGCTCCTTAGAACCCGGTTACTTTTGATAGTACAGGTTTTGAGCCCACCAACTTCAAGAGGGTAGTACCTAGACCCCATGCTGGCCTAAACTCTAAGGGTTGTCTGGTGTGACTTGTGTGCCTTATCATGTTTGCTTTTGTGAATACTTGTGGTGTGTCCTTACCATAACATCATAGCATCATACAACATCATATGCATTTACTAACCACTTCAAGGGTTCGAATCTTCATCTTTGTTCTTGTTTTGTAGGACATGGAAACTATCCGCAGAAAGACAGTTCAGATCAACCTTGTAAGGGTCCCTCCTCAGCTTAAGGAGCTTACATCCAGGATTCCCGAGAACTCTTCATTCAGTGAGAGGCATGGTAGACTCATCAGCTTGGTCAATACCAACATTGAAGAAGACATGATAAAAGTTCTCTTCCAGTTCTTCGACCCTTTGCACCACTGTTTTACTTTCCCGGATTATCAATTGTTGCCTACCTTGGAAGAGTTTTCCCAGCTTCTGAAGGTCCCAATCCTTAGTCAACTACCCTACAACGGTAGAGAAAAGGAGCCAAAACTTGAAGAGGTTGCTAAAGCATTATGCCTACAACCATCTGACATCAAGGGACATTGGGAAGTTAGAAGTGGTATCAAAGGATTCTTGGCAAAGTTTCTGTTTGAGAAGGCCCAAGAATGTTGGAACTCCCTTGACCTACAAGCCTTTGAAGAAGTTGTGGCACTCCTCGTCTATGGGTTGGTTTTGTTCCCGAATCCAGATCAGCTTATAGATATCAATGCTGTCAAGATCTTCATGTCCAGGAATCCTATACCTACGTTGCTTGGGGACATCCTCCACTCATGTTACACTCGAACCATGAGAAAAAGAGGTGTTCTCATGTGTTGCACTCCTCTCTTGGCAAGGTGGTTTATTTCACACCTTCCGCAATCAGTTTTGAAGAACGAGCGGGGTTTGAGATGGTCACAACGATTGATGACTCTTACACATGCTGATATACATTGGTGTTCTCGGTCCAGAGAAAATGTCACTATCATTGATCGTTGTGGAGAGTTTCCTAATGTTCCTTTACTTGGAATCAGAGGAGGAATTACTTATAACCCGTGTCTGGCTTTGAGACAGTTTGGATATGCTCGGAGGGATGGCCCTCATGACATGTTGATTCCTGACATAGTTTTTGACTTCGACAACGATGCACAAGGACTTCGCCAGAGATTCATCAGAGCTTGGAGGATGCCCAACAGGGTAGATAGCAAGACACTGGGGCACAAGAACTCCATCCCATTGGAGCCTTATCTCAAGTGGGTACGAGCCCGCTCCCAGAAGTTGGTGATGCCATATCCTCATGTTCTCCCTGTGATCAAAGAGCCAGTTTTGGAGGGAGAGGTGTCCTACATCATCCAACATCCTGACATGCCAACATCTTGGGAAGAAATGCAAAAGAGTTGGGTCTAACTCAAGGAAGAACGAAATTCTCTTGAAACCAGTCTACATGCCAGTGAGAACAAGGTCTTGGAGCTCACCCGCCTACTGCACGAGGAAAAGACTCTCAACACCTACATCGATCCAAAGAGGATGCGCAGTGTCTTTTGGGATTAATTATTTTTGTAATGTTTTGCCCATGAGGCCCTGATGTACTGAACAGATTATTTCTTAATACAATGTGTGTTCCTTTTTGTCTACAACGAACTTGAACTTTTGAACCCTTGAACGCATTGCATAAATAGCATATCATGCATCATGTGCATAACAGGTACCCTTTTTCTACAGGTTGCTTAATCTTCTTCGCTGTTTATTTCAGCACTCAATCATCATGAATCCTGAACCAACTACTGAACAAGCTATCAAGGCCCTCCAGGCCCAAAACGCCCAGTTTCAAGAGCTGGTCATGAGCTTAGCCCAAGGACAACAGGAGTTTAAGGCTTTGCTCCTGAAGAAGAAGAAGAAGAGGACTATGCTATTCAACACTGGACGCAGACTCGGGAATACACTGCAGAATGAAGCTGAGCTGACTACTCCATCTGTTGGGGAAGGCAGTCACCAGGAGGGAAGGGTTCCTAGTCCCGTGGTCTCTGACGCCGAGACAGACTTCAATGATGAACAGTACCCTCCTGCTGAGGACAGGTACAAACAGCTGGAAGACCGGTTAAATGCTATAGAGATTCAACGTGTGACTGGATTGGATTTTGGAGATCTAGGTTTATCTTCTGGGGTGGTGATCCCACACAAGTTCAAGGGGTCTGCCTTTGTGAAGTACGACGGGGCTTCCTGTCCTAAGCTGCACCTCCGTTCTTATGTAAGGAAGATCCAGCCTTACACTACAGACAAGAACTTATGGATCCATTTCTTCCAGGAGAGTCTTTCAGGGACTCAACTCGAATGGTTCTATCAGCTGGATGGAACCAATATTCGTAACTGGGAGGACTTGGCTACTGCTTTTTATAAGCAGTATCATTACAATTCCGACCTCGCTCCCACGCGTACCCAACTCCAGGGTATGTCACTTGGGACGGGTGAAGGTTTTAAGGAGTACGCGCAGAAGTGGAGAGACCTGGCTGGCAGGGTGCAGCCACCGTTGACTGACCGTGAACTCGTGGACATGTTCTTGGGGACCCTGTCTGGTCCGTTCTTTAACCACCTGATTGGTAATTCCTCTGCTGGGTTTACAGACCTGATCCTGACTGGTGAGAGGATCGAAGCTGGTATCAAATCGGGGAAGATACAGAAAGGTGCCTCCTCGAGTACTGAAAAGAAGCCCTTCAAGAAGGAAGCTAGTGCTGTTTATGGTCCAAGGAGACAGAGTAAACCGGAACGCCGCCAAGCTGTCAACGCGGTGGTTATTTCTAAGACTGCTGCTGCTCCTCAGCAATACAACCAACCAAGGGGTGAGAGACCCAAAAGGCAGTACACTCGGCTCAGCATGACTCTCTCTCAGATATTGCCGCAACTGCTGTCAACTAATCTGGTAACTGTCAAGGAAGCTCCAAAGGTTATGAACACAACCTCTCCAAAGTACAACCCCAACACCCGTTGCGCTTATCACTCTGATAGCCCGGGGCATTCTACTGATGATTGTTGGGCTCTGAGGAATAAGGTTCAAGACCTTATTGATTCTAAAGAGGTTCAGTTCGAGGCGCCCGAGAGGCCTAATGTGGTGACAGCTCCCATGCCCAACCATGGAGTAAATGCTATTGGGGATGATGACGACGTGGAGGAATCTGAATTCAACAGCTGGATCTACCCAATGACCGATGGTGGATCAAGCAACTGGACTGCAAAAGACTTTACACCTATTACTTTTGTCACTCAGTTTCAATCCACTCTGGATCCCACTGGTAACGACTTTACTACTGCCAGTTATGACTTCGAAAATCCGATCAACTTAGCTGAAGACGAAGGTGAAGATGATTGCGAAGTGCCTGGTGAGCTTGCAAGACTGTTACTCCAGGAAGAGAGGGCCATTCAGCCACATGAAGAGCCCGTGGAAACGGTAAATCTGGGTACTGAGACAGACAGAAAGGAAGTCAAGATTGGTGCCAATCTAGAGCTCAGTGTGAAACAACGGTTGATTCAGATGCTGCATGACTACGTGGAAATCTTTGCCTGGTCTTACGAAGACATGCCTGGGTTGGATACCGACATTGTGGTTCATCACCTGCCTACCAAGGAAGAATGCCCTCCGATAAAACAGAAGGTCCGCCGTATGCGTCCAGAGATGTCCGAGAAAATCAAAGCTGAGGTTATGAAACAATTTGATGTCGGGTTTCTAGCAGTGACTTCTTACCCTCAGTGGGTTGCCAACGTGGTTCCAGTACCGAAGAAAGATGGTAAGGTCCGAATGTGTGTTGATTACAGGGATTTAAACAGGGAGAGCCCCAAGGATGATTTCCCTCTACCTCACATTGACGTTCTGGTTGACAATACTGCTCAGCACAAGGTGTTCTCCTTCATGGACGATTTCTCCGGATATAATCAGATCAAGATGGCTCCTGAAGACATGGAGAAGACCACTTTTGTTACTCAGTGGGGCACCTTTTGCTACAAGGTCATGCCTTTTAGGTTGAAAAATGCTGGGCCAACCTACCAACGTGCCATGGTTGCTCTGTTTCATGACATGATCCACCATGAGATCGAAGTATACGTCGATGATATGATTGCAAGGTCTCAAACTGAGGAGGAACACCTTGACCATCTACATAAGCTGTTTGACCGTCTGAAGTTGTACAAGATGAGGTTAAACCCGAACAAGTGCACCTTTGGGGTGAGATCTGGAAAATTGCTAGGCTTTGTCGTACGTGACAAAGGTATTCAAGTGGACCCTGCCAAGGTGAAAGCCATACAAGAGATGCCAGCTCCCAAGACAGAGAAAGAAGTCAGAGGCTTTCTAGGATGGCTGAACTACATTGCCCGATTCATCTCACATCTAACTGCTACCTGTGAACCAATCTTCAAGCTACTAAAGAAAGATCAAGTAGTATGTTGGAACGATGAATGTCAGGCCGCTTTCGACAGAATCAAAGAGTATCTCCAAGAACCACCCATTCTTATGCCACCGGTTGAAGGGAGACCTATAATCTTATACTTGACAGTACTTGACAACTCAATGGGGTGTGTGCTGGGGCAGCATGACGAGTCTGGCCGAAAAGAGCACGCCATTTATTACCTTAGCAAAAAGTTTACCGACTGTGAGACCCGATACTCACTGCTCGAGAAAACTTGCTGCGCTTTGGTATGGGCTGCTCGCCGGCTGAGACAGTATATGTTGACTCACACTACTCTGTTGATTTCAAAAATGGATCCAATAAAGTATATCTTCGAAAAGCCCACCTTGTCCAGAAGAATAGCGAGATGGCAAATGATCTTGACAGAATACGACATCCAGTACACGACTCAAAAAGCAATCAAGGGAAGTGTATTGGCAGACCATTTGGCACACCAGGCAGTGGATGATTACCAATCGATGAACTTTGAATTTCCAGACGAGGATATCATGGTAGTGACTGATTTTGAAGTACCTGGACCAGATGAAGGACCTGAGGAAGGATCCCGATGGTCTATGCACTTTGATGGAGCCTCAAACGCTTTGGGTAACGGTATTGGCGCCGTGATCATATCCCCTAAAGGCACTCATACTCCACTCACTCGCCGACTATGTTTCAACTACACCAACAACATGGCAGAGTATGAAGCGTGCATCATGGGTCTTCAAGCTGCAATTGACTTAAGGATCAAGTTTATGAGCGTCTTCGGAGATTCCGCTCTCGTGATCAATCAGATCAAAGGCGAGTGGGATACGAAACACCCAAATCTTATTCCTTACAAAGAGTATGTGTTGACATTGATCCCCCATTTTACAGAGATAACTTTTGAACACTTCCCAAGAGAGGAGAATCAGTTGGCGGACGCGCTAGCTACGATGTCTTCCATGTTCAAAGTCAAATGGGACAACGAGGCTCCCCGGATCATTATCTGGAAATTGGACGAACCTGCACATTACTGTGATCTCGAGGCTGAAGAGGTGACTGAAAAACCTTGGTATCATGAAGTGAAGAGGTACCTTGAAGCTCAGGAATACCCCGAAGGTGCATCTGTTAACGACAAGAAGTTTCTGAGAAGGTTCGCGGAAAACTTCTTCCTCAGCAATGGCATTCTGTACAAGCGAAACCATGATTCAACTTTACTGCGTTTTGTGGATAAGACTGAAGCAGAAAAGATCATGGCAGAGTTACATGAAGGTACCTTCGGAACGCATTCCAGTGGACATACCATGGAAAAGAAAATTCTTCGGGCAGGATATTTCTGGTCCACAATGGAAGCCGACTGTTACCAACATTCTCGGACGTGTCACAAATGCCAGATCTATGCAGATAAGGTGCACATTCCTCCAGTACCTCTGAATGTCTTGACAGCGCCATGGCCTTTTGCAATGTGGGGCATTGATATGATCGGCGAGATCAGACCTACGGCATCCAACGGGCATCGCTTCATCCTGGTGGCAATTGATTACTTCACGAAGTGGGTTGAAGCAGCTTCCTATGCTACGGTAACCAAGAACGTCGTGGCACGGTTCATTCGGCATAACCTAATCTGTCGGTACGGCATCCCGGAAAGGATCATTACGGATAATGGTACTGATCTTAACAACAAAATGATCACTGAGCTCTGCGAGCAATTCAAGATACAGCACCACAACTCTTCTCCTTACCAGCCGAAGATGAATGGGGTTGTCGAAGCAGCTAATAAGAATATCAAGAAGATTGTGCAGAAGATGACAGTGACCTACAAAGATTGGCACGAGATGTTACCGTTTTCTCTTCATGGGTACCGCACCTCAGCACGGACGTCAACAGGGGCAACACCCTTTTCCTTGGTTTATGGCATGGAGGCAGTCTTGCCTATCGAAGTCCAGATACCCTCTCTCCGGATAATGAAGGATGCAGGTTTGAGCGAAGATGACTGGATCCAGACTCGACTTGATCAATTAAATCTAATCGATGAAAAGAGACTCACTCCTATTTGTCATGGTCAAACGTACCAAAAACGGATGATCAGGGCATTTAACAAGAAAGTCAGACGACAAGAGTATCAAGTCGGAGACCTGGTAATCAAGCGCATCATTCTTCCTCAAAGTGATCCCAGGGGCAAATGGACCCCTACGTACGAAGGGCCATTTGTGGTTAAACATATCTTCTCAGGAGGAGCTATGATTCTAACCACCATGGATGGTGACGACCTTCCTCACCCCGCCAATGCAGACATAGTAAAAAGATATTACGCATGAATTAAAGACCCGCTAGGTTGACACACCTAGGAAAAAATAAGGGCTTCCTGGCGAACCAAAAGGGTTCGGGAAAAAATAAGGGATGAAATAAAAAAAAATCTGTACACCCGGCAAGTCGAAAACCTGAAAAGGCGGCTTGGGCAAAAATGGGTATCCCGGTGGACTGAAAACCTGAAAGGGCGGTCCAGGCAAAAGTTAGGGATTAAAGCGTAATACTATGTCTCATTGGATCACCCTGCATCCAGAATTCGGTATCAACTATCAGATTCAGACGGCACCAATCAGTCAGCTTCATCTTCAACTAAGCAGCAAAGTGATGAGACGCTTGAAGACATAAATGCGATAGCAGAGTTGGAACCCAGTGGGATTATTTTTTCACATAGCTGTTTTGTTTTCCTTTTCACAAAATTGTATAAACTCTGTTGTTCGGCGGTGTTCTCTTACTAGGACGTCAGCCTCTTGTACACAAAACGCCTATTTACAGGAAAATTCAAAAATTAATACAAATTCACTTTTCCAGACAAATTGCCAATTGTTTTTCCTTTTTCTGTTTTGTTTTGCGAAGAACGTCCAATGTTCATTTTTGATATATGCATTTGACATTAATTGCTAACTCATAAATATCTGCATGCGAAACAAAGGATTAATTACGGGTGACGACAGAAACAGGGGCAATAATGAGTTGTCTAAGAGATCTAGTTGCTCTGTCCACCAAGGTACCAAGGTAGGTTCAGCTGAAGAATGTAACCAGGATACCTTCACTCACCGCGGAGTAAGATAAGAATCAACAATACTCTCCCCCGAGCAGAGTCGGTCTCCCATCAGCCCCGAAAAGGCACAGTATCTCCAGCAAGTCAACGCTCTCCCCAAGCAGAGTTAGCCTACAGTCAGCCTTAAGGAAGATGGATATCCCCAGAAAATCTAAAATATTCCTCAGCGGAGTATGCAGATGTTCCTAAACAAGCATCCCCGACAGTCTTAATATTCCTCGACGGAAATATAAGATTGTTCCCCGGCGGAATACAGACACCCCAGTGGAGCCACATCCCCAGTACAGTTCAAAAGTTTCCCCAGGAGAGTTGTATCAATCTCCCCAGTAGATTCTGGAAGCTTATCCCCAGTAGATTCTGGAAGCTTATCACCTGTAGAGTACATACGCATTGCCCCGGCTTCATTCAAAGGTTATTCCCCACCAGAACTTATAACTGGGTTATCCTCAGCTAATTGCCACGGAAAGATCGTCCTCGGCGAAGTTCTTCCTATCCCCCAGCGGAGTTCATCAAATCTTCCAACAGAGCTTATCAACGATATCCCCAGTGAAGTTATCATCAAACCTCAGTGAAGTACCTCTTCCCACAGAGTAATTCCTCGCAGAGTAATCTCTCCAACAAAGTTTCTTCCCCAACGGAGTCATCTTCTCCTACCGGTATTCTTGCAATCATCATCCCCAGCGGAAACGAAGAACTCTACTCTTCAACATCAGCCCAGGAGTTATCTTCCCGGCATTCGTCAAGGATTTATTTTCCTAGACGAAAATACATTCATAGACATTTCACATTTTCATACATCCTGCTTACATACATGATAAAGTGCATACGACACTATCTCATTGAGAACATCATGACATCATGCATTTCATACATCATGACATTGCATACAACTGATGTTTTGCCTTTTCAGGAAAAAGGTCCATCCAAAGATGATTACTATCAACTGTCGCAATTCCAGATTCGATTCCTGTATCTAGCCAGGGCATGTCTGTGAGCGATTGAATGTAGATTCGATACCTGTATCCAGCCAGGGCATTTCTGCATGAAGAGTTTAGAGATTCGATTCCTGTATCCAGCCAGGGCATATCTGTAGACGACCAATTCCAGATTCGATTCCTGTATCTAGCCAGGGCATATCTGTGAGTAATTGATTGTAGATTCGACACCTGTATCCAGCCAGGGCATGTCTGCATGAAGAGTTTAGAGATTCGATTCCTGTATCCAGCCAGGGCATATCTGTAGACGACTAATTCCAGATTCGATTCCTGTATCTAGCCAGGGCATATCTGTGAGTAACTGATTGTAGATTCGACACCTGTATCCAGCCAGGGCATGTCTGCATGAAGAGTTTAGAGATTCGATTCCTGTATCTAGCCAGGGCATATCTGTAGACGACTAATTCCAGATTCGATTCCTGTATCTAGCCAGGGCATATCTGTAAGTAACTGATTGTAGATTCGACACCTGTATCCAGCCAGGGCATGTCTGCATGAAGAGTTTAGAGATTCGAATCCTGTATCCAGCCAGGGCATATCTGTAGACGACTAATTCCAGATTCGATTCCTGTATCTAGCCAGGGCATATCTGTAAGTAACTGATTGTATATTCGACACCTGTATCCAGCCAGGGCATGTCTGCATGAAGAGTTTAGAGATTCGATTCCTGTATCCAGCCAGGGCATATCTGTAGACGACTAATTCCAGATTCGACGCCTGTATCTAGCCAGGGCATATCTGTGAGTAATTGATTGTAGATTCGATACCTGTATCCAGCCAAGGCATATCTGCATGAAGAGTTTAGAGATTCGATTCATGTATCCCGCCAGGGCATATCTGTAGACGACTAATTCCAGATTCTATTCCTGTATCTAGCCAGGGCACATCTGTGAGCGATTGTTTGTAGATTCGATACTTGTATCCAGCCAGGGCATGTCTGTAAGCAACCTTTTGAAGTTCCAGATTCGATACATGTATCTAGCCAGGGCATATCTGTGAGCGATTGATTGTAGATTCGATACCTGTATCTAGCCAGGGCATATCTGCATGAAGAGTTTGAAGATCAACCCTTGTAACGGGCCAGGAAACCATCTTTCTTTCTCAAGTACGCAAGTTCTTGCTAAGGAATCTCTTACGCGATCGACACCCCCGATGGCATCTTTAGGCCCATCTTCACAATTGTCTGTTACATTTCCAAATGGCATCTATAAGCCCATTCCCGACAAGGTTCTGTCACATTTCCAAATGGCATCTATAAGCCCATTCCCGACAAGGTTCTGTCACATCTCCAGATGGCATCTATAAGCCCATCCTCCCATTCATCATCTCTCCAAATGGCATCTGTAAGTCCATTCCCGCTACCACACTGCTGATATTCCACTATGTGAGTGCAAATTTCTGGGCACTCTAGTGTTCAATCATCTTCCACCTTCGGATCACGAAAGGCACGCAAGCCAATCTACATCCTCAGGTCTAAGAAGATTGAACAGGGGCAACTGTTGTACCCCAAAATTTGCCCTCCCATATTCTTCAAAGTTTTGACAAACATCATCTCAATTTGCTCAAGTCTACTCAAGGGTTGCACAGTTCAAACACCCTCCTAAGCCAGTCAAATTAGGGTTTTGGTTCTTGCAAGGAAGTTGAGGTTTTCAAGGGCTCAATCAAGTCACATATTCCTATACACATTGTCAAGCATCCACATGTCAAGTTGCAAGACTCACAGCATCAAGTTGCACAGTCAAAAGCCTCATTTGCTTCACAATCAACTGTAGGGGTAAAATGGTCATTTGGCAGTCAAAAGTCAAAAATTTTGGTCAACATCTTATTTTGAGCACACAATCATCATTTGATTAAGTCTTGATCATGATTCCACAAGCATGGCTCAAAAATCATCAAGATGCAAAAGTTTCCATTTTTGGACAGCTGAAAAGTCAACTGTAACTTGACCAGAGCATAACGTTTTCATGGCTCATCAGAAAAATCCCATCCAATGCTCATTTTGAAGGGGAGGAAATTTCCTACAACTCATATTCACATTCCAAGTCCAAGAAATGCTCTCACAAAAAGTTATCAATTTCAACATTATAGGTCATTTTCAAAAGTCAACAAAAATGCACTTTAAGTCAAAGACCATAACTTGAGATTGGTAAATCCAAATTACATGGGACCAAAGGCATTGGTTAGAGGACTTCAAGACCTTTCCAAAATGTCCAAGAACATGTTCATATGATCAAAATTGAGCAAGATATGCATTGGAGAAGTTGGGAAATTTTTGTGAAATGGCAAAAGTCAATTATCCCTAAAACTTCAATTTTTGACAAAAGGGCCCACTTTCTTCCACTTGATTCAGCCTTGTCATGCCATACACGTGTCCCATGCTTAATTTCAAGATCAAACATTTATTTTTCTATTTTATTTAATTTTTATTGATTTAATTCATTTTAAATCTATAATAATTCAAATAAAATCCAAAAATTAATGGAATGGCATCTTTATGGTTTGAATAACTTTTATGTGTCATGAGCCAGCTACCAAATTCGTGCTAGGCTATTTTGTGCACAAAATCATGGTTTTGCTTCAAGAATGGAAAGTTCTTCAATGGTGTTAAAACAAAATCTCAAGACATCAATACAATGGACCCCAAGCTCAGCTGCTGACCGAATTCCATACATACATACATAAACAAGCATTGCAGACCTAAGACACGAGCTAAGCATCCCTGAAACGGCCAAACCATATTAAAAAAAATCAAGCAAAAAGTCAAAACTGATTTCTCACTTCCAGGCCAATTCAAAGCCTTTGATTGTTTCCAACACATTGCTGGAGGCGTAAGGAACACATTGCAATCAAAAACAAGCCTCAAAGCTCAAGAACACGTGCTACACAGACCCACGGTTTGCCAAATTTTTTCATAATCCCATACATTGATTCATGCATATTTAACGTCTATTGTTGAGTGTTTTGTGTTCACAGGGACTGTACGAAACTTTTGGTACAAAATAATTGAGTTGTAGAGCCCTAAATCACAAACCACCATGGATGAATGTTAGGGTTTTCAAGCTTTTGATTTTGGGCTTTCCCACACAGGAAAAATTAGGCCTCATAACGCGTATGGTTGAACTCAGGAAATCGAGACGAACTAATCCCAACCCTCGCGAACAATTTATATACAGCGTAGGCCTGTTCGCTATTTTTTGTCCATGTAGGTTGTGGGGGGTTTAAAACCCCCGCTAACTAATTTGTTTTTGCAGGCAAAAGGAAGAAGACGAAGGACGTGGACGCATATGGTTGGAGCATTCAAACAAATGCGCGCTTTTTTTAATTCCCAGCATAGTTGATGTATTTCATATATTAATTTTATTGGCCATTATAATATCAAAGCAAGCAGGTGGTTGAGTTGGTGGAAAGCGCGTCCAATAACCATTGGGACCTGGGTTCGATTCCCAGGTCCCCCATAATTTCCATATTATTTTTCTTCATGCAATTGTGTGCAGGCTTCAAAGAATAGTCCACCATATGCCTCCAGCAACGTCATGCCATGTGGCCACCATCATCAATCCAATGGTCAGGATGGAAGCATACCATGCTCCTGGTCAACCTTGTGCATAGGCAAGCAAGAAAGTCAACGTGGCTTGGTGATTTCATGGGCCTCAGATTCCAAATACACCCTCAAAATCTGGCCCAAACCCCCCTGGGTTTGCATTTTATTTTTGTCATTTTATTTTTCATTTGCTTTATTTTATTTTTTATTCCTTTTTTAATTATTAGCTAGATAATTATTTTTTCATAATAAACCCAGAAAACAAAAAAATAATAATAATAATATTTTTACTAATTAAATTTAATTAATCATTATTTTGTAAATAAATACTAACTTAAATTAATTTAGTTTAATTAGGTTTGAATTTTAATCCTTTTATAATAAATAAAAACAAATTTAGACTTAGGCTTTTCTTTTGACATTTTTAATTCTTCTTTTTTTTTTATTTTATTTCATTAAAACATAAAAAACACAAAAACATTTTTTAATTAATTAATTGATTAGTAAATTAGGTTTAATTTCACTTAAATTGCAAAAAAAGGACAATCTCATTCTTTCTAAAAAAAAAGGGTCAAAACCCTAAGGACGTTCCCGATTCAATCTTTCGCGCGCGCATTTATTTTTAATTCGTTATTTTGATTATGTATCTGTTCAGAAATGTAATAGTTAATTAGGACATCCTGTATCGCTTATGTGATACGGTGGGAGAACTGACTTGAGTTTTGCGTTTGTATTCGCACTTGTTCGGTTGAGCAAGAGTCGCCACCGACTTTTTATTTTATCCTAAAGGAAAGGTTAAAAAGCACAGGAAAAACCTTTTGAGATGTTTCGTGGGTTTGGGGGGTAGATTATGAAAAGGGAAGGTATTAGCACCCTTTTCATCCATGGTTATCCATGGGCTCTTATTTACTTGGTTTTAGATCACTTGCCTTGATTTTCGATTGCTTTGAAAATGGTGTGTGTGTGTGTGTGTTTGAAAATGTTTTTGAAGAAGATGCCTTGTCTTAGGCAACTAACGTAATGACTCGTGTTTGAGTATATACGAAGGTGTGTATCTTTTCGAAAAGATATTTCAAATGTTTTTGAAAGTTTGTTTGAAAGTGTTTGTGGGGTGTGGTTTTTGAAAAGAAGGCAAGTGTTTTTGCAAGTTGATCTCAAGTAACTAAGAGTTTTGTCTACCCCTATTGTACTCAAAGGTTTTCTCTATGTTTTCAACCTGTTTTAACAATTTTGTTCCACCATTGAATTTGATGGACAATCTTGCGTTTAGGATGTTTAACGGGACAGGCGTGGGTCATCGTATGGACCATGAATGCAATGGTGCCAAATGTCTTTGGCAATTTGCTTGAAGGGACTATGATCATTCCGTTTTAGGCAACTTTCGAAAGCGTCATCGAGGGACTTATGATCATTTGATTGTTTTGCCAAAGAAACTCGACGTGCAAGCATGACCCATTTTGGAAGGCAACATGTGGGATTACCCTAGGGGGTGCAAGTGTGATTGTGTATTGATTTCATGCATTTGTCTTTGTATTAGGTTATCTAGCGTTTGATTTTATGTACATGCAAACCCTAGGTCTAATCATGGTATAATTGGAAAGCGATAAATTGCAAGAATTTAAAGTCTACGCTATTACAAATAGTATCCGGGAGTGGGGGTACAAATTTACAAATGGGGATGAGACTTTAGGAATGTAGTGTCCAATAATTTACAACCAAATTGAATCGCGATCAAATGTAAACAATGTAACGTAAAGTATAAGAATAGCAAATGTGTATTGTCAAATGTAAAGTGTATTGTGTAGGTGTACGTGTACGTATATTTTATTTACAAGTTAAGAAAATGTGAATTTTAATGTGAAGATTAAGTATTGTTAACTTAAATGAAAAGAATTAGATACTTATTTATTTAATCTTTGTAATCTTGTATTTTCTTTAATATGTACAAGAGAAAGTATTTTGTAGAAAAGAAAATGTATTTATTTTTAAAGAAAAGTCATGTATTAATGTATTAATATATTTTTTTATCTTCATAATTTGTGTATAAAGGGATTCAAAGAAAAAGAAAATTAAGGTAAAAAATCTTTTAATCTAATTAAACCTAAGGTTTATGTAAAAAGAAAGTTTTATAATGAAAAAGAATTAAGGTAAGTTTATTTACAAATAAAATTAGATGAGTTTAAATTGTGTAAAAAAATAATAAATAAAATAAAAAGAGTTAGTTTAAATTAAAAAAGGATAAGTAAAAAAAAGGTTAGTGAGTTGAATGGGCTTTATGCCGGCCCAGTCTGATTTGAACAGAAGCCAGGGGGGGTTTAATATGGAACGCGCTTGGGCTTAGGACAAATGAATGGGGTTGTGGCCCAATGCTTCAATAATCTTTGTTTTAGGGTTAAATGATTTGTTTCATTTGGGGCACGGATTAGGGTTTGACATGCAAAGGCGCCGTTCACTTGCTTCGTTCGTCTTCTTCGTTCATTCTCACGCCTTCGCCTCTGAACGCCTCTCCGTCTATGGCCGGCCATCGCCACCGTCCCTGCTTCGTTCGTCTCTGGATGGATCAAACCAAAACGGGAAATGGTAACAACCTGGAACGTTTTTTAGGTTTTTGATTTTGTCTTTGCATGTTTTCATTTTTGTTTATTGACTCTGTTTCTTGGTTTACGCGAGGTTTTGAAAAGAGATGAAAAGAAGTTCTACCTTTCGGAGACGGAGAAGGAGGGAACGAGGAGGCGCGTGGAGGACCGGACGGTGAGGTGAGGTGACGATGCTGATGAAGCTTGGCTTCCTGGTACTCTGTACTCTTGGTCTTTTGCCTTTTTGGTTTTGTGATGTGTTTCTGAAAACCTTTTTGATATCCCTTCTTTCTTCTTCGCTTCTGCTTATGTATGCTTTTGTTGCCTTTGAGTTGCCTTGAGATACCTGATTTTCCTCTTCTTTCTCCTTCTGGTTGCCTTTGCGTGCTCCTTCTATTGGACTGTTACCTTGTATGCTTGAATATTGTTTTATTGCCCTATGAGGAATCTTTTCTGAGGGCCTGTGTGGGTTGCCTCGTATGCTCGATTTTACTCTTCCTCTCGTTGGCCTATTGAGATGCTTGTTTGTTTACCATGCTTATTGGTATGTTGTGCCCCTGTATGTTGCTAAGCTTGAGATTGACTTGAATGTTTTCTTGCCAAGTGATGAAGATTTTCTGAGGGCGTGTGTACGTGTTTGGATATTTCAAGGTTAGTATACTTGGTTGGTTGTGTGTTGGCTTTGAAATGGACAGGTTTGATGTTCTCAGGCTTCAGGCAGGTTTAACATGTTGATGGTTTGATAGGCTTGAATCAGTTTTAGGCTTAAGCTTTATGCAGGTTATGAGGGTTCTGTTAGCTTTTGGCCTTGGCAAGTTTTGTTTTGTTAATTGTTTGACAGGGTAGCTTGGTAATGAGCTTTTGACAGGTTTTTAGCTTGTTGGTTTTTGACTTTGGTTGGACAACAGGTTTGTGCAGGTTATGGCCTTGGCTCTGGCTTGACAAGTTTTGTTTAGGCTTGATGATAGGTACAGGTTTTGGGCCTGGAGACTGGTTTGCTCGTCTAAGCTTCAGGCTTGGAAGGCTTATGGTTATTAGTAGGTTTTGGCCTTACTCGTTTTAGGCTAGAGGTTTGAACAGGTTTAAGCTTGCAGGTTTTGGTTTTTGAATGTTTGCAGGATGTTGTTGCAGTTTTTGTATATTTGTGATGTGAACTGATTTTTGTTTATGTATCTTTCTGCCTCTTTCTTTTGATATCTCCTGCTTTGATATCTTCTGCTTTGATATCTTCTGTCATTTGCAGTTTTTGTTTTTTTTCCTCTGTCTCAAGCCTAAACTGTAAGCCCTATTTCTTTTTCTCTCCTTCTTCTCTCTCCAGTACAACTTAAAACAATAAAAAATGTTTGTGTTTGTACCTTTCTGAAAAAGCAAACAGCTGGGAAATGATGAAACGATATTGCTTGCACTTCTAACCTTTCTCTGCATATTTTCCTGATATTTGCATATCTTCTTTTGACAGCTTTGATGGCCTTTTGTACTTTGACATCTTTTGGGCAACTTTTGTTCAGTTTGTGACTTTAGTTAAACCATTATGTTTGCCTTTGGACTCTGTAGTTTGATTTGGATTTGGACTTTGTATCATGCTGTTTGAGACTTTGGAAATTATGCAGTTTTGACAAATTTGTGCATTTTTTACTTTGTGCATTCATTTTCACCCTTCTTTGTGAACCGGGAGAAATCCCGTGATTTGTAGAGAGGGCTAACTGATCCCGACCGTTTGCTTTTAATGATGAACTCTATATCTGTCTGTCTCTTTAAATATTTATCTGTTTCTAACTTTTCTTCTTTTCTTTTGCAGATAAAAATTGAATGGAGAGGATTTAGCGACAGATGAAGAATGAAGAATTGAAGATTTAGAAACAATTAGGATAGTCTTATTTTAAATTTAATTATTGTAAAATTATTATTGTAAACAATTTGTAAACAAAACAATTGTACAAATAAATTAAAGATAAATAAAAACTCTTTTTTATCCAATTAATTCTTTTCTTCTTTTCACTTGTTTACTTTACTATCTATAATTCTTTAAATTAAAATAATTGAAAATAAATTCCAACTATTTAATCTTAGAATAATAAATAATTAAATAAACATTGCTTCAGCATTGATCAATAAAACTTGGCGCTTCCAACATCCAGAGAAAAACAACAATCAATCACAACAACTGTCCAGACGTATTTTCTTTTTATTGACTTTAATCAAACACTGCAAATTCAAACCCAATGCGTCCTTTCACTGATTTAGTCACACAATGCGAATTCCATCCAAGTGCATTTTTACTGATTAAGTCAAACAATGCGAATTCAATCCAAATCTCGGAATATCTTGCAAAGCACCGTAGAATTAAATCTTTCTGAGGAACCGCGCATGAAAACCCTAATTCCTGATTAAATGCCAAAGAAGCGTTCGCCTGATCGAAGTTGAGTCAAAATAAACCAAAACTCTAAGCAAACTGTTTGAAATATTCTAGAGCCATGAAAACCAATGAAAACCCTAATTTTGTCTGACTGACGAGAAAAGTCTGTTTGACCGATTCTTGAGCCAGTTTGAAAAATCAGGAAAAGTCTGAAGCTGTGATTTCTTATGGAAAAATGTGAGGGCAAATTTTGGGGTACAACAGTTGCCCCTGTTCAATCTTCTTGGACCTGAAGAGTTAGATTGGCAAGTTTGCCTTTCGCGATTCGAAGGTAAAAGGAGATTGGACACTAAAGTGCCCAGAAAATTTGCACTCGGCGATGTGATGGTAGAGGTGAATGGGCTTACAGATGCCATTTGGTGATGGGCTTAACGATGCCATCTAGGGATGCGATAGAATCTTGTCGGGGGATGGGCTTAGAGATGCCATCTGAGAATGGGCTTAAAGATGCCATTTGGTGACTACTGGTAGGAGGATGGGCTTAACGATGCCATCTGGAAATGGGCTTAACGATGCCATTTGGAAACTGCTGGTAGGAGGATGGGCTTATAGATGCCATCTGGAAATGGGCTTAACGATGCCATTTGGAAACGTTGAACTGGAGGATGGGCTTATAGATGCCATCTGGAAATGTTGAACTGTATGTCATTGGTGAGTGGATGAGTATCAGAAAGGCATCCATGTTTTGGAGCATCTCTGAACTGGGGGTCTGAATAAGCGATAGATTGACATCCATGTTTGGAGAATCTGTAAACTGTTTTCAAAAGTTGAAAGGATTCTAAACAAGTGATAGGTTAACATCCGTTGTTGGGAAGAATCCATAAACTGTTTTCGAAGGTCTTGAAGTTGAATAAGCAATAGAGCAGCATCCGTTGTTGGGAAGCGTCCGTAAACTGTTTTCAAAAGTTTCATCTGAACAAGCGATAGATTAACATCCGTTGTTGGGGAGAATCTGTAAACTGTTTTCAGAAGTCTTGAAGTTGAATAAGTGTGATACGGTGGGAGAACTGACTAGAGTTTTGCGTTCGTATTCGCACTTGTGCGGTTGAGCAAGAGTCGCCACCGACTTTTTATTTTATCCTAAGGAAAGGTTAAAAAGCACAGCAAAAACCTTTTGAGATGTTTTCTGGGTTCGGGGGGTAGATTATGAAAAGGGAAGGTATTAGCACCCTTTTCATCCATGGTTATCCATGGGCTCTTAGTTACTTGGTTTTTCAGATCACTTGCCTTGATTTTCGATTGCTTGAAAATGGTGTGTGTGTGTGAGTGCTTTTGAAAATGTTTTGGAAGAAGATGCCTTGTCTTAGGCTAGCCTTGTAACAATTCTTTACTCGAATATTTTACAAAGGCGTGTATCTTTTTGAAAAGATATTTCAAAATGTTTTGAGAGTTTGTTTTGAAAGTGTTGTGGATTGTGGTTTTTGAAAAGAAGGCAAGTGTTTTTGCAAGTTGATCTCAAGTAACTAAGAGTTTTGTCTACCCAATTGTACTCAAAGGTTTTTGTTATGTTTTAACCCATTTTTAACAATTTTTGTTCCACCATTGAATTTGGTGGACAATCTTGCGTTTAGGAAGTTTATTCGGGACGGGCACGGGTCATCGTATGGACCATGAATGCAATGGTGCCAAGTGTCTTTGGAAATTCGCTTTGAAGGGACTATGATCATTCCGTTTTAGGCAACATTCGAAAGCGTCATCGAGGGACTTATGATCATTTGAATTTGTTTTGCCAAAGATACTCGACGTGCAAGCATGGCTCATTTTGGAAGGCAACATGTGGGATTACCCTAGAGGGTGTAAGTGTGATTGTGTATTGATTTCATGTATTTGTCTTGTATTAGGTTATCTAGCGTTTGATTTTATGTACGTGCAAACCCTAGGTCTAACCATGGTATAATTGGAAAACTGTAAATTGCGGAAATGTAAAATCTACGCTATTACAAAGTAGTATCCGGGAGTGGGGGTACAAGTTTATGAATGGGGATGAGACTTATGGTATCCAATAAGTTACAACCAAATCGAATTTGCGATCAAATGTAAATAACGAATATACAAATATAAGATAAACAAATGTGTATAGGACAATGTGAATGTATTGGTATCGTGTAAGTGCGAGATGTATATGTATATGTGATTATTTACAAATGCGACAAGGTGAAATTAATGTGTATTAGGGTATTTATTTAACCTAAAGAATAATTAAGCGTTTATTTAATGATCTTGTATTTCTTTTAATATGTACAAAAGAAAATGTTTTAATCGAATGTTTTTATTTCTAATTAAATGATGTTTCAAGAAAAGAAAATATTTCTCAATTTTAAATATATATACAAAAAGTATTTTTCATTTGTTATGAATTGAATTATGTATATAAAAGAAGAGAAATGTATTTTTAATTGTTATGCACAAAGATATTTTAAGAAATCAAATTATGCAAAAATGTATATTTACTTATTATGTGCAAAAATATATTTTAATTGAAAGAATAGAATTTAAATTATGTATATAAGAAATATGTTTTTTTAAGTATTTTTTTGTATTTAAAGCATTATTATCATATCTTGTATTTTTATTTAATTAAGTTTGTTTAAAAATAAAAATATTAGTGTAATAGTAGAACACAATTAGTATTTAAGTAAAAAACAAATAGTGGTTAATTAGTATGAATGGGCTAGGTGTAAATGGCAGGCCCAACGATTCTTGAAACAAATGTTTAGGGTTTGGAGTTTTCATAGTTCAGTAAAGGAATTTAGGGTTTGGGAATGTGGCCGCGGCGCCGTTCGTTCACTTGTTCGTCTTCTCCGATCGTTCGCTCTTTGCCCAAACTGAAACCTTTCGCCTCAGCCATCAGCGATCTCCACCTCTTCTCCTCTCTTCAAGCCCACTCAAATGGTGACAAACAGAGGTACGACTCTTCTTTCTTTTCAACGCGTTAGGGTTCGAATCCTTCTTATATGTAATTGTTTAATGCTTTTTCTTTTGACTGAGTGTTTGACTTTTGTTTGTTTTAATGAGGATGAAAAGGCATGAGAAGAGGGATGTCTTACCTTGATAGAGGGGAGGAAGAAGATGGAGGAGGCGCGTAGGAGGCTCGATGGCGGAGGTTCGGTGATGAAGCTGGAAGCTATCTTGGGAAAATTTGGTACTTTTACCTTTTTTCCATTTTTTGGGTTTTGATGATGATTTTGAACTGAAAAACCTTTCTCTTAGATTTACCTCTTTCTTCTTCTCTTCTTCTCCTTTTTGCCACTGTACGCTTGTTGCCTAGAGCTTTTGCCCAATGATGTTATACTGAGGGCTTTAGGTTGCCTTTGAATATATTGTTTTCTTCTGAGACTTTGATGCTTTGAATTGTTGTTCTGAGACCGTTGAGCCTTTTACCTGTGTTGCCCTGTGAGGAACTCAAAGTTCTGAGGGCCTATGGTTTTGATTTGGGAATGCTTGAGTATGCCTTGTGTGGCCTTAAACGCTTTGTTGAAATGCTTGTTGAAAATGTGTTTCTGTTGCCTATTGCATTTTGGCCTGTGATGAAGATTTCTGAGGCCACTTCTTTCCTCTTCTCTATTGCCCACTTTGCCTTTGAATGTTTGTGGCCTATGATGAAGAGATTCTGAGGCCTGAGTTTGCTTCAGGAAGAATTGTCTTTTGAGGCTTGGACTTTGTTTTGCTAGTTTTATATGGATAGACCAGGTTTTGCTTCAACAGGTTTTATGTTTAGACAGGGGTTCAGCAGGTTTGTACATTGTTATGGCTCATTTTAGGTTCAGGCTAATGCAGGCAGCAGGTTTTATGCTGGTGCAGGTTAACTCAGGCCAAGGCTTATGCAGGTTTTACTTCTTGAGGGTTTTTGATGTATGGTTTCAGGCAATTTTGTACTTGTTAGGCTTTTGAGGTTATGTGTTTGTAGTGGTTTTGGTTAGGCTTGGCTAACGCAGGTTGAGGTTGAGCTTCAGTTTGTATGTTATGGTGTTTCAGTAAGTTTGATGCAGGTTTTACTTCTTGAGGGTTTTTGATGTATGGTTTCAGGCAATTTTGTACTTGTTAGGCTTTTGAGGTTATGTGTTTGTATATTTCTCTATCCTCCCTCCTTCTGAACTGTGTTGTACTTGGCGTTATATCTTTGTTTATGCCCTCCCCCTTAGCCTAAAGCCTGAACCCTGCTTCCTTTTTCTCCCTTCTTTCTCTCTCTTTGTACAGTTAAAAGAATTTTAAATGTTTGTTTACTGTACTTTCTGAAGGGGCCACTGATGGGAAATGATGAAACAAGAAAGCTTGCTTGCATATAAAGTTTCCTCTGCATCTTTATCTTTCTTTGACAGCTTGTGTGCTTTTTGATACCTTTCAAAATCTTCCTCTTTGATAGCTTTGAGTAGCCTTTTTGATACTTTGACAGTAAATTGACAGCTTTGGTATTTGACAGGAAGTTGTACTTTGAGTTTTCTTTGATAGAAAGTTGGAATTGGATTTTTAGTTTAGTTTGAACTTGCTTCTGAACTATGCAGTTTGACATTTTAAAAAAAATATGCATTTTGACATTTTGCATTTATGATAAAATTCTTCCCTCTTTGTGAACCGGGAGAAATCCCGTGATTTGCAGAGAGGGTCAACTGATCCCAGTCAGTGGCCCTTAATGATGATTGCAAATTTTATTCGTTTTTTCAATTTAACTGCTTTTTGACTTTGCTCTCTTTTCTTTTGCAGATGAAAAATGGAGCACCGGAGCGAAGTGAAGAATGAAGAATTAGAAATAAATAGGATAGTTTTCCTTTTTTATTTAGATTTAAATCAATGTAAAACTAATGTTTGTAATTAAATTTCAAACATCAATTGTACAGTTAATTTAAAGATAAATAAAAATCTCCATTATCCAATTTAAATCTGTTTTCTCTTTATTGCTTATTTATTTATTTAAAACTCTTTGAATTAAAACAATTGAAAAATAAATTTCAATCATTCAATTTAGAATAATAAATAACTTAAATAAAACAATGTCTTAGTAATATTGATCAATTAAACCTGTCTTTTCCAATATCCAAAACAAAGCAGTAGTTAACCAAAATAAACTGATCAAGCGCATCCCCTTTTTTCACTGATTCTTTGCCAAGCACTGTAATTCCAAACTGCATATTTCTTTTGACTGGCTCAAACAGACCAACGTGAATTCAAACCAACTGTATCTTTTACTGATTAAATCAAAACAATGCGAATTTAACCCGAATCTCGGAATAACTGCGAAGTGCTGTGGAATTTAAATCCTTCTGAGAATATACCCATAAAACCTTAATTCCTGATTAAATGCCAACGAACATTCGCCTGATCAAAATTGAGCCAAAATCAACCAAAACCCTAAGCCAACTGTGTGAAACAATCCAGAGCCCTGAAAATCAGTAAAAACCCTAATTTTGTCTGACTGACGAGAAAAGTTTGTTTGTCCGATTCTTGAGCCAGTTTGAAAAATCAGGAAATGCTTGAAGTTGAGATTTCTTGTGGAAAAATGCGAGGGCAAATTTTGGGGTACAACAATAAGCAATAGAGCAGCATCCGTTGTTGGGAAGCGTCCGTAAACTGTTTTCAAAAGTTGCATCTGAACAAGCGATAGATTAACATCCGTTGTTGGGAAGAATCCGTAAACTGTTTTCAGAAGTTGAGAAGAAACTGAACAAGCGATAGATTAACATCCGTTGTTGGGAAGAATCCGTAAACTATTTTCAGAAGTCTAAAGGAGGAACCGGTGTAGGGTTTCCTGATGATGAGTCCGTGTAAAACTGCATCTGGATGAATCTGGAACGAGTATCAGAATGTCGTCGTGTCCGGGTCACATCTGAACTATCTCTGAGTGAATCTGGAATAAGTATCAGAATGTCGCCATGTCTGGGTCACATCTGAACTACTTCTTTGGTGAATCTGGAATAAGTATCAGAATGTCGCCATGTCTGGGTCACATCTGAACTATTTCTAGAAAGAATCTCGGAAGATGATGGTCTTTGTCTGTTGACTGCTCTTTCCTGAAAAGGTAAAGGGTTAGTTGTATGCAATGTTATGATGCATGATGCAATGTATGTGACATCAATGTTTATGACATGAATGTGATGAATGTGCATGTAAGCTGATGAGCTATCTTGTTGAGGATAAATGAATCCTGGATGGATGAAGATGAAAGAATCTTGACTGCTGCCGGGGAAAATAATTCTTTGGCTGCTGATGTGGAGGGCAAGAACCTCTTGATTGTTGAAAAATGAGAAGTCTTGGGACCACTGTTGGGGGAATTAGAAGCTTGGGTTGTATGCCAAACTACTGGGGACTTCCTGTTTTGAGGATATATGTGTAGGATTTCCTGATGATGAGTCCGTGTAAAACTGCATCGGGGGTTGAAAGGGAACCGGTGTAGGGTTTCCTGACGATGAGTTCATGTAAAACTGCATCGGGTTTTTGAACACTTTTGACATTCGAATGCCCCAAGTGGTGATGTAGATAATTTCCTGGCTTGTTACGGGTGTTGATCCATAATCAGTCGTCCACAGATGTTTTCCTGGCTTGTTACAGGTGTTGATCTGGAACTTAAGAAAAGTTGGTCAAGGAGATATTGTCCTGGCTTGTTACAGGAATCGAATCTTCAAACTCTTCAGACGTGCCCTGGCTAGATACAGGAATCGAGTCTGGAAATAGTCGTCAACAGATATGCCCTGGCTGGATACAGGAATCGAATCTTCAAACTCTTCAGACGTGCCCTGGCTAGATACAGGAATCGAGTCTGGAAATAGTCGTCAACAGATATGCCCTGGCTGGATACAGGAATCGAATCTGGAATTGTGATAGTTGATCTGTTGGTGGTTGTGATTTCCAGCAGGTGGCGAAGGAATGATTGAACACTTTTGACATTCGAATGTCCCAAGTGATGATGAAGGAGTCTTGAATCAGATTACTTTGCGGATTGAGAGATTTCTTGAAATCTTGACTGGACTGCCCCAGGTTAACTGAACTTTGAAAGGTCTGTTGGACCTTGACTGGACTGCCCCAGGTTAACAGGATGGTGACATGTCATGCCCCTTGTTGATAGGAGATTTGTCGTTGGAAGTGTCATCCTTTTGAAGTGATTTTAACTCACTGAGAGAGTTTTTGTTCCTCCGAACATTCGCTGTATGAATTTCTTCGCTGACAAACAAAAAGCCAAATGCAAACAGTGATATTCATGCAATGCAAAGTTTATGTTTGTCTCGAAGTTTTGAAAAATGCGTTTTTTTTTAGCAGAAAACTTTTCATAAGACAGATCAACATATGATTTAGAGCAAAGCCTTACAGAAGTCAGGATACTTTTTGTAACAGTATGCTTTCGAACTAACCCATGCTTCAATTAGGACTTTTGAAGGGTTGTAACGTGGCTTGGTTCACGGTTTACGAAACAAAGGATAAAGGCTCAAAGTGTATTTGTACCCACCCGCTCTTCGTGATGTTCTTCAACCCTAAGTTCAGTTAATTATGCGCCACACTCTGTTTTGAGTTTGGAACGACCTTTTGGGTGATGGTTCACCAATTGACTTCGGGAGACAGTCATCATCTCCTTTTTCTTTTTCAACATTTTTCATGTTGTTGAGGATTTGTAATGACCTCACTATTTTGATTTTGATTTGTTATCCCTAACTTTTGCCTGATTGTTCCCGTTTTTTGAGATTACAGTCAGCGGGATGCCCCAGCTTTCTTAAGCCTCCTTTATAGGTTTTGGCTCAGTGGGCTTTTTCTTTTTTGAGAGATTGACTGTCTATGTGATAGGGAACCACCCTTGTCTTTTGATTCCAAAGGAATGCTTTTTTTTTGACGTCGTTCGTTGTGTTACGAACTGAGAGTTTGCGACTTCAATGCACACTTTTTTGAATTAACTGAGAGACTACCCTGCCCCAGGTTTATATAAAAGGTTTAGATTGTTTAGAACAGAAAACTCCTACTTCTTTGGCTCGAAGGGGTTGACTAGGGATTAACTTCCTTATAACTCCAGTGTTTGGGAATTGAAAGAAATGCATGTACATCATCAGCAAGGTCTGTTCAAAAGCATACTGTATGAGATTATGGTATTTGTGATCGGTGGATCTGGAACTGACTGTTTAACGCTGGTTCAGTTTCGTGGGTTAAGACCTGTCCTATCAAAAGTAATCGGGTTCTAGAGGATCCCAATATCATTGACTACCCTCAATCGGTCATAACTCCAGCATCGCAATCTTTTCTTGTGGCCAGAACCATCACGAGAGTTTAGCCTCAATGGGCGTAGCATACTGCTACTGTTCTATGGCCAAGTTGGGTCAATTTAGGGTTCTAAGGTCGGTTGGTGCTTAATGACTCCTCAGAAGACCCATATTCTCCTCGTTGCAACACAAGGGATATCGGTACAGACCAAGGTGCCACACCAACGTAGCCACTGCTTCACCCGTGTCGGTCTACGCCGGACAGGTCCCTCACAGCTTATGCTACCTAAAGGGTATCCCCCAGATCCGGGTTAGGATCTATGTAACTCCGATGCAACCCACAATTTAAAGCAAACAAGTCAAAACAATTGAAAACACAGTTATGAACTATCCTAAGGTACACCTCACTTTATAAGAATTCCCCAGCAGAGTCGCCAATTCTGTGATCGGTGGATCTGGAACTGACTGTTTAACGCTGGTTCGCGAAATGTCGCGGAAGCAAGAGTCGCCACCGTCTTTTATTTTCTCCAACATGGAAAGGACAAAAGCACAGAAAAATTCCTTATTGAGATTAGTTCTCGGTTCGGGAGGTAGATTTATAGAAAGGGAAGGTGTTAGCACCCTTTCTATCCATGGTTATCCATGGGCTCTTAGATACTTGCTCATTTGTGTTTTCAAAAGTGTTTGCTTTTCAAAGTAAGTGGGTTTGAAAAAGTTTCGTTTAAAATTTCAGTTCGACTCTTGTATCAGTCCTCAAGAGTGTTTGAAAAGTTGTTTTTGAAAGCTTTTTGAAAAGTGTCGGTGTGAAAAGAAGTTTTTGATTTGTTTTGAATTAGAGCAAGTATCTACGAGTCATCTACCTACCCTAAGGAATTAGTCTGTGTAAATGTCCTTAAGGTAGTGCCATCCCACCATTGAGGGGTAGGTAGCACCACCGTTGGAGGTGTTCGGGTCAATTCGATTGTTAGGGACAGTGTGGTCACCGGAGCAATAGTAGGATACCTTAGAAGCTACCCCCATGCCATGTTCATGGACATGAGGACTCACCAAGACGTCCTATACTCGACGACCACGTTTCGAGGGGCAAGGCAACAGTGAGGCGTACCCTAGGAGTGGTATGTGAATTGTGTGTCATTTTCAGTTATTATTTGTCTTGTCATGCATTTGGTGAGCTACGCTTGTTTTTATTTGGGCATACATTCTTTCATGTGATTAATGCTTAAAGGGTGCGGAAATTAAAATGCGGAAAAAGAAAGTCCTACGCTATTACAAGGCGCGGGTCTACATCGCCAAATTAAACAAAGACCCGATTTAAATAAAAGTGCGGAAAGTAAACATCCTAATTATCTATTACAAGGCTTCGGGGCAAATACATTATGTCCACAAAATAAAAATAAATGCGAAAAGAAATTAGAATCGAGTGCGAGGGCGTTGGACCCTTTGAAGAAATTAAATTAAAATTAAAGGTTAATTAATGATTTAATGAGAAAAAAGAAGTTATTTTTGGAGTTTTTGTATTTATGAAAAAAAAGGAGATTAATTGAAATTAGAAATTTAAATAAAAACCCTAATTCTAGTTTGTTTTTAATTATTAGAAAATGTTTAAGTTTAGCCTAATTTAACCCTAATTAATTAATTATAAATTATTTACAAAATAATTAAGAATTAATAATAATGAGAAAAAGAAAAAGAATAAAAGTATTAAAAACCTAATTTCTACATTTTTTAGTTTATTTAAGAAAAAAACATTAGAATTAAACCTAAAATTAAACTAATTAATTATTAGAATTTTATTTACAAAATATTGATGAATTAAAAATTAAATAAGACATATTTTTATTGTTTTATGATTTTCTGGTTTTTTGTGTTATAAAATTATTTTGTGGAATAAAACAAATTAAAAAGAATTAAGAAGAAAAAGAAAGAAGAATTAAAAAGGAAGAATACAAATAACAGGGGGGTGTCTGGCCCCTTTGGGAGGTGTTTTGTGAGTAATCTTGGCCCAATAGGAGTTTGATCCATGCTGACTTTTCAGATCATATGCACACGCGTTGACTGGGGTACTCCATGGACTTTGGTTCTTGGCCACTGGATGGACGCTCATGGCCACTTGGCAAGCCACTTGTGAGAGTATATGGTGGACTTCTGGGCGTGTTGGGTACCTGAACACATTATAAACAAAATTATGAAGAATATGGGGGACCTGGGAATCGAACCCAGGTCCTATTTCCTGCGTGACAACACATCCACCACCAAGCCAAACGCGTTTATTTTTATGTATAATGGACAATAATCAACATATGTGAAAAAGCGTTGGTAGCTGTAATAATAAAAAAACGCGCCAAGCTTCAAATCAACCAACCACGTTCAGCCACGCCTGCATCATCTTCATCTCTTTGCCTGTAAAAGAAATCAAATAGCGGGGGTTTTAAACCCCCACTAACCTTAAGCCTGAAAAATAACGATTAGCACATGGTGAAAAAGAAAAAGGGCGCGAGGTGTTTGTTCAATTCGTTGGAAGGTCCTGATTTCAATGGTGCTATTTTGGTTGGCCAATTTTTCCTCAAGCGTAAAACCCCAAATTTGGAGCTTTGAAACCCTAAAAAGCTTCCATGGCAACTTCTCATACAGACAACATTAGTTCAACTAGAAGACACCAATAGCTTCAGCATACTCATATTAATATAGACCAATCATTAAAACACAGTAATCATGCATGAAAAGTCAAATACGAATATGAAAATTTTAAGAGAAAGTCAAGCTTTTATCTACCAATTCCTTGAGTATGGAGGCGTGATTTTGATTGGAAAAGTTCCCTGGATATGTCAGGAGTGCAATGGAATAGTTCTTTTGCTTTGAAACGTGCTCTATGTGTGTTTTCAGTTTTGAAATTTTTGAGAGAAAAGTGCAAAGTGTTCTTTGAGTTTGGGCGCAGCTTGCTTGTTCTCTTGATTAGGGTTGTGTTTCTGCTTATATGTGGAGTGAATTAGGTTCACAAAACAAGTCCAAAATCCATGTTTAAATGCTTTTCAAATTTGTGATTTTCCATAATCTTTTTCAATCTTTTTCATTCCAATCTTATGCCAATTATTGAAGATTCTTGCCTTTTTGAGTGTGCACGAAATATTGAGGTCATGATGAGTGGATATGCTGCACAAAAAGGTTTGGAAAACATGATTTGCTATTTTTGTCATATTTTATTTTAATTAAATGAATTAATAGGATAATAAACTCAATTAATTAATTAAAAATAAGAAAATAACTCCCCTTTGGGTCAATGGGTCGTGCATAGCTTTTGGGTGATGATTCTTGGAAGAAATTGAGGCCCATTAGCAATTTTGAGGTATTTGAAGCAAAGTTGACTTTTCAAAATTCCCAAAAATTTCCCAACTTCCACAAGGCATATCTTGCTCAATTTTTAAGATTTGATCATGTTCTTGGACATTTTGGAAAGGTATTGAAGTTCTCTAACCAATTCCTTTGGTCCCATGTCATTTTGATTTACCAATATCAAGTTATGGTCTTTGACTTAAAGTGTCTTTTTGTTGACTTTTGAAAATGACCTATAATGTTGAGATTGATAACTTTTTGTGAGAGAATTTCTTGGACTTGAAGTGTGAAGAGGAGTTGTAGGAAATGTCATTCTCTTAAAAATGAGCTTTGGATGGAATTTTTCTGATAAACCATGTGGAAGTTATGCCCTGGTCAATTTGCAGTTGACTTTTCCAACTGTCCAAAAATAGAAACTTTTGCCTCTTGAGACTTTTTGAGCCATACCTTGAGAATCATGATCAAGAATTGATCAAATTATGTTTGTGGCTTCAAAATAAGATGTTGGCCAAAAATTTTGACTTTTGACTGTCAAATGACCATTTTGCCCCTGCAGTTGACTGTTGAGCAATTAGGGTTTTTGACTGTGCAATTTTGTGCTGTGAGTCTTGAAACTTGACATGAGGATGCTTGACAATGTTTATAGGCATGTGGGACTTGTTTGGACCCTTGGAAACTTCAATTTCTTTGCCAGCACCAAAACCCTAATCTTTGACTGTTAGGAGACAGTTTGACTGTGCAACCTTTGGGAGATTTTGAAGCATGCTCTTAGCAAATCTTGAAGAAAATGGGAGGGAAAATTTTGGGGTACAACAGTTGCCCCTGTTCAATCTTCTTAGACCTGAGGATGTAGATTGGCTGGCGTGCCTTTCATAATCCGAAGGTGGAAGATGATTGAACACTAGAGTGCCCAGAAATTTGCGCTCACATAGTAGAGTGTCAGCAGTGTGATGGTGGGAATGGGCTTATAGATTCCATTTGGAGAGATGATGGATAGGAGGATGGGCTTATAGATGCCATCTGGAAGTTTGAAAGTACCTTGTCGGGAATGGGCTTATAGATGCCATTTGGAGACTGCAGTATGTGGATGGGCTTATAGATGCCATCTAAGTGTCGATCGCGTAAGAGATTCCTTAGCGAGAACTTGCGTACCTGAGAAAGAAAAATAATTACCTGGCTTGTTACAGGAGTTGGTCTTCAAATTCTTTGTGTAAATGTGCCCTGACTGGTTACATGAATTGAATCTTTAAACCTCTTCAGACGTACTCTGGCGAGATACAGGAGTCGAGTCTGGAGTTTCAAAAGGTTATGAATGAATCAGTGGTGGTTACTACCTCAACGGGACGGTGAGAGAACCTTGGGCGATTACTACCTCAACAGTAACGGTGAGAGAATCTGGGGCGACTACTACCTCAGCAGTAACGGTGAGAGAATCTTGGACGTCTTCTACTGGAATAAGAATCAGGGAGATCTTAGGGTCGATCTGACTGAACCAGAGAAGGCCTTTGACCGGATAAGAATCAGAAAATCTTAGGATCGATTTAACTGAACCAGGCAAGGTCTTGGAATCTTCAACTGGAATAAGAATCAGGGAGATCTTAGGGTCGATCTGACTGAACCAGAGAAGGCCTTTGACTGGATAAGAATCAAAAAAATCTTTAGGAGTCGATTTAACTGAACCAGGAAAGGTCTTGGAATCTTCAACTGGAATAAGAATCAGGGAGATCTTAGGGTCGATCTGACTGAACCAGAGAAGGCCTTTGACTGGATAAGAATCAGAAAAATCTTTAGGAGTCTATTTAACTGAACCAGGCAAGGTCTTGGAATCTTCAACTGGAATAAGAATCAGGGAGATCTTAGGGTCGATCTGACTGAACCAGAGAAGGCCTTTGACTAGATAAGAATCAGAAAAATCTTTAGGAGTCGATTTAACTGAACCAGGCAAGGTCTTGGAATCTTCAACTAGAATAAGAATCAGGGAGATCTTAGGGTCGATCTGACTGAACCAGAGAAGGCCTTTGACTGGATAAGAATCAGAAAAATCTTTAGGAGTCGATTTAACTGAACCAGGCAAGGTCTTGGAATCTTCCACTGGAATAAGAATCAGGGAGATCTTAGGGTCGATCTGAATGAACCAGAGAAGGCCTTTGACTGGATAAGAATCAGAAAAATCTTTAGGAGTCGATTTAACTGAACCAGGCAAGGTCTTGGAATCTTCAACTGGAATAAGAATCAGGGAGATCTTAGGGTCGATCTGACTGAACCAGAGAAGGCCTTAGGTTAACTTTGACTGGATAAGAATCAGAAAAAATCTTAGAATCGATTTAACTGAACCAGACGAAAGTCTTGGAAAATATGAGAACTTAACTGGATCTTTCCTGAAAGGTAAAGGTCAGTCATATGCCATGCATGATATGGATCAATCCATGATGTTCTCAACATACATGAGATTGTATGTTCATGATGCGTATATGCGTGCTATAATGTATGGAAATGTGATGTTTATGAATGTATGTTTTTGTCTAGGAAAGTAAATCCTTGACGGGTGCCGGGAAGTCCCATCCTGGGCTGATGTTAGAGAATAGTGCTTTGTTGTTTCCACAGGAGACGATTGTTGCAAGAATACCGGTAGGAGAGTATAACTCCGTTGGGGAATAAACTTGGCGGATGTATTACTCTGCGGGGGGAAAATTACTCTAGCGACCTTGCTGGGGAACAATACTCTGTGGGAGGAGAGGTACTTTGCTGGGATATTGATGGTAACTCCGCTGGGGATACCGTTGTTATGTTGGAAGTGTTAATAGACTCCGCTGGGGATAAGAAGACTTCGTCGACGACGATCTTTCCGTGGCTTTTGGCTGAGGATAACCCAGTTATATCCTGGTAGGGAAATAACCTTTGAATAAAGCCGGGAGACGCGTTCGTGCTCTGCGGGGGGAAGCTTCCAGAATCTACTAGGGATAAGCTTCCTGCTGGGGAGATGGATTCAAGCTTTCCTGGGGAAATCTGGATTGGACTCTCCTGGGGAAATTTTTGAGATATATTGGGGAAGTGGCTCCGCTGAATATCTGGTATACCGTCGGGGAACAATCTTAGATTAAGACTGCCAGGGATGCTTGTTAGGAAAGTTCGTATACTGTGCTGAGGAACGTTGAGATCTGCTGGAGGATACCCAACTTCCTTAAGACTGATAGTACAACTCTGCTTGGGGAGAGTGCATTGACTTGCCGGCTCACTCTCTGGGGAATTAAGATATACTGGTTGTGTTCTTCAGCTGAACCTGCCTTGATACCTTGGTAGACAGAGCAATTAGATCGCTTAGACCACTCATTATTGCCCCTGTTTCTAATATTACCTATAATTAATCCTTTGTTTCGTATGCAATCATTTATGAATTAGCAGTTATTATCAAATGCATATATCACAAATTGAACCTTGGACGTTCTTCGCAAAACAAAACAGAAAAGGAAAAACAAATGGCAATTTTAACTGAAAAGTGACTTTATATTGATTTTTGAATTTGCCTGAAAACAGGCATTTATGTACAAGAGGCTGACGTCCTAGTAAGAGAACGCCGCCGAGCAAAAGAGTTTATACAATTTGTACAAAAGGAAAACAAGAACAGCTATGTGAAAAGGATAATCCCGCTGGGTTCCAACTCTGCTATCGCCTTTATATCTTCGAGCGTCTCATCACTTGATGACCTAGCTGAAGATGAAGCTGACTGATCGATGCCTTCTGAACTTGAGGGTTGATACCGGATTCTGGATGCAAGGTGATCCAATGAGACATAGTATTACGCTTTATCCCTAACTTTTGCCTGGACCGCCTTTTCGGGTTTTCAGTCCACCGGGATACCCATTTTTGCCCAAGCCGCCTTTTCAGGTTTTCGACTTGCCGGGTGCACAGATTTTTTCATTTCATCCCTTATTTTGCCCGAACCCTTTTGGTTCGCCGGGGAAGCCCTTATTTTTGCCTAGGTGTGTCAACCTAGCGGGTCTTTGATTATGCGTAGTATTTTTTTTTCGACTATGTCCACGCTCTCAGAATGTAGGGAGATGCCCCTGTTGGTAATATTGCGTTACCCTACTGCCAGAAGATCTTCGTTTGATCGTCCAATGCCCCAAGTGATCCGGATGGAGATTTGCCCCAAGTTGGTTGGCCTTTTAAGAGATTCTCCGAATCTTGACAGGACTGCCCCAGATTATGGACAATTCTCGTGTCTGCCCCTTGATTGGGAGAGCTTTTTCCACTTGAGATGATTCTTTTGTTGAGAAGACCTTTGTTCATCAAATATTCGTCGTGCGAACTTCTCTGCTGTTCAATCAAGTAGTCATATGCAAATAATATTATTTTAAGAATGCAAAAGCTTATGTCTATCTTGAAGATTTTGAAAATGCATTCTTTTTCATAAAACAAGTGAATGTTTGTAAAACGTGATGTCAACTCCGTATTTACCGTAGGCCTTAAGGAGTCAGGATACCTTTCGTAACAGTATGCTTTCGAACTAACCCATGCTTCAGCTAGGACTTTTAAGGGTTGTAACGTGGCCTGGTTCACGGTTCAAGAAACAAAGGATAAAGGCTCAAATTATTTATACCCACCCGCTCTTCATGATGTTCTTCAAACCTAAGCTCAGCTAATCGTGCGTTAGATCTTGTTTGAGTCTTTGCTTTGATATACCAATGATGGTTCGGATATTGACAATTTATTTTGAATAGGCAGTCATTCCTTTTTGTTGTTGAGGGTTTGTAGGACCTCTTTCTTTTTGATTCTGTTATCCCTATTTTTTGCCTGAACTGTTTTTCTTTTGGTGATTACAGTCAGCGGGATGCCCCAGTTTCGTAAGTCTCCTTCATAGGTTTTGACTTATTGGGCTTTTATTATTTATTTTTTTTTGATAATGACTGCCTGTCTTTATGATTATTCGGAACCATCACTGTATTTTGTCTCGGAAGGACTTCTTTGGTGTCATTCGTTGTGCACCTAGATCAGCTGAGAGAACTACCCTGCCCCAGGTTACGATTAAGGGTTTTAATTTTCGAAAAGAAAAACTCCTACTTCGTTGGCTCAAAGGGGTTGACGAGGGATTATCTTCCTTATAACTCCAGTGTTTAGGAATTGAAACAATGCCTGTACCTCATCAGCGGGGTCTGTTCAAAAGCGTACTGTAAGGATCGTGGTATCGTTTTCGTCATCCTCCCTCAAGAGGCTTAGAATTTTAGATCAAGAGTTGACATCAAAAAATGAAAGCAGTTTGAATATAGAGAATGCGAATACATTGATTCAAAACAGACATATGCGATGCATTGATAATGTAATAAAGTTTGCTATGACAATAATTGTTTGAACAATCAAAAGAAAATTACAACTTGAAAAATTCTAATGAACAAAAATCCTCTAGTTTGAACTAGTTATTTCTCAGCGGAAGATTTTCATCTCGCCATCTGGCATGAACTCTAGCACCCCTTCGTCAATCAAGTCCTGGATTTTGTTCTTCAGAGACCAGCAGTCGTTTGTGGCATGCCCCGGGCTGTCTGAATGATAAGCGCAGCGGGTGTTGGGGTTATACCTTGAAGGTGTCATATTCGGATTCTTAGGAGGGTCCTTTAGAGTGATCAGATTGACCTCTAGCAAGCGCTTCAGTATAAAGGATGATGGTATATCAGTCTCCGAGAAATGTCTTCCAGACGCATATCGTTTACGCTGACTACCCCGTTGAGGCTGGGCTCGTGACCCTGAAGCAAGCTGAGGAGATTTTCCTTTGTCTTCTTGCCCCGCATATGGTTAAATGATGGCTGGAACTTCAACCTTGGCTGTTTGCCCCACTGGATTATTTTGAAGCAGCTTGGTGACGAGGACCCGGAACTCTTCTTGTTTTTGAGCTAAGTCCTGAATGAGAGTCATTTGGCCCATCAACTGCCCCATCATTTGGATCTTCATGGTTGCCAACTCAATTTTTAGCCCTTCCAGCTGATCGTTCCTGATGCCCCCTGCATTCCCTAAGGTCAAGTTCCTGGTGAGGAGAGTCTTTATTTCTTCTTGTCCCTGGGATAAGTTCAAGAACATTTCTTGCAGTTGGGTGTTCTGAGCCCGGAGATCTTGGTTGTCCAGTTGGAAAGCCATTGCTGAAATAAACAGCGAAGGAGATGAGTGACCTGTTAAAAGAGTACCTGTAATGCAATGATATGTATGTATATATATGCAATGTTTTCAAGGATCTCGCGGGGTAAACAAGAAAATTGTTAGAGTTTGGGTCCGGTAGCTTGATTGAAGGAACTTCATTTGGTTGAGAGTCCTTCTTCAAGAGTCAAAGGCTCACCATATCCAGTGGGTCATAGCCCCTGACTCAAGTCATCATGTTTTGACCTCCAAACAACCTGGGCTAGGGGAACCTTTTTCAAGAGTCAAAGCTCACCATATCAAGTGGGTCATAGCCCCTGACTCAAGTCATCATGTTTTGACCTCCAAACAACCTGGGCTAGGGGAACCTTCTTCAAGAGTCAAAGCTCACCATATCAAGTGGGTCATAGCCCCTGACTCAAGTTATCAACCTGGCTAGGGGAAAATAAATCCCCTTTGCCCCTTGCTAGACATTCTGGTTCATCATGACCTGCATCACAAGCCCTTGAGATCCTTGAAATGGATTAGTCCTTATGCAGGATGTATGCAATGGTATGATGTTATGCTATGCATGGAGTGATGTGAGTAGGCCCTGTAATGAGTCCATGTTAAGGACTGTAAACAAACCCTGCAAGACACTCATGTGTTAGATAACAAGCATGCAAGTAGTCAAGTTTGAAAGCACACAAGTCACACAAAGAGCCCTTAGAGTTTAGGCCAGCATGAAGTTTGGGTATTACCCTCTTTCAGTTTCGTGGGTTAAGACCTGTCCTATCAAAAGTAATCGGGTTCTAGAGGATCCCAATATCATTGACTACCCTCAATCGGTCATAACTCCAGCATCGCAATCTTTTCTTGTGGCCAGAACCATCACGAGAGTTTAGCCTCAATGGGCGTAGCATACTGCTACTGTTCTATGGCCAAGTTGGGTCAATTTAGGGTTCTAAGGTCGGTTGGTGCTTAATGACTCCTCAGAAGACCCATATTCTCCTCGTTGCAACACAAGGGATATCGGTACAGACCAAGGTGCCACACCAACGTAGCCACTGCTTCACCCGTGTCGGTCTACGCCGGACAGGTCCCTCACAGCTTATGCTACCTAAAGGGTATCCCCCAGATCCGGGTTAGGATCTATGTAACTCCGATGCAACCCACAATTTAAAGCAAACAAGTCAAAACAATTGAAAACACAGTTATGAACTATCCTAAGGTACACCTCACTTTATAAGAATTCCCCAGCAGAGTCGCCAGTTCTGTGATCGGTGGATCTGGAACTGACTGTTTAACGCTGGTTCGCGAAATGTCGCGGAAGCAAGAGTCGCCACCGTCTTTTATTTTCTCCAACATGGAAAGGACAAAAGCACAGAAAAATTCCTTATTGAGATTAGTTCTCGGTTCGGGAGGTATATTTATAGAAAGGGAAGGTGTTAGCACCCTTTCTATCCATGGTTATCCATGGGCTCTTAGATACTTGCTCATTTGTGTTTTCAAAAGTGTTTGCTTTTCAAAGTAAGTGGGTTTGAAAAAGTTTCGTTTAAAATTTCAGTTCGACTCTTGTATCAGTCCTCAAGAGTGTTTGAAAAGTTGTTTTTGAAAGCTTTTTGAAAAGTGTCGGTGTGAAAAGAAGTTTTTGATTTGTTTTGAATTAGAGCAAGTATCTACGAGTCATCTACCTACCCTAAGGAATTAGTCTGTGTAAATGTCCTTAAGGTAGTGCCATCCCACCATTGAGGGGTAGGTAGCACCACCGTTGGAGGTGTTCGGGTCAATTCGATTGTTAGGGACAGTGTGGTCACCGGAGCAATAGTAGGATACCTTAGAAGCTACCCCCATGCCATGTTCATGGACATGAGGACTCACCAAGACGTCCTATACTCGACGACCACGTTTCGAGGGGCAAGGCAACAGTGAGGCGTACCCTAGGAGTGGTATGTGAATTGTGTGTCATTTTCAGTTATTATTTGTCTTGTCATGCATTTGGTGAGCTACGCTTGTTTTTATTTGGGCATACATTCTTTCATGTGATTAATGCTTAAAGGGTGCGGAAATTAAAATGCGGAAAAAGAAAGTCCTACGCTATTACAAGGCGCGGGTCTACATCGCCAAATTAAACAAAGACCCGATTTAAATAAAAGTGCGGAAAGTAAACATCCTAATTATCTATTACAAGGCTTCGGGGCAAATACATTATGTCCACAAAATAAAAATAAATGCGAAAAGAAATTAGAATCGAGTGCGAGGGCGTTGGACCCTTTGAAGAAATTAAATTAAAATTAAAGGTTAATTAATGATTTAATGAGAAAAAAGAAGTTATTTTTGGAGTTTTTGTATTTATGAAAAAAAGGAGATTAATTGAAATTAGAAATTTAAATAAAAACCCTAATTCTAGTTTGTTTTTAATTATTAGAAAATGTTTAAGTTTAGCCTAATTTAACCCTAATTAATTAATTATAAATTATTTACAAAATAATTAAGAATTAATAATAATGAGAAAAAGAAAAAGAATAAAAGTATTAAAAACCTAATTTCTACATTTTTTAGTTTATTTAAGAAAAAAAACATTAGAATTAAACCTAAAATTAAACTAATTAATTATTAGAATTTTATTTACAAAATATTGATGAATTAAAAATTAAATAAGACATATTTTTATTGTTTTATGATTTTCTGGGTTTTTGTGTTTTAAAATTATTTTGTGGAATAAAACAAATTAAAAAGAATTAAGAAGAAAAAGAAAGAAGAATTAAAAAGGAAGAATACAAACAGCAGGGGGGTGTCTGGCCCCTTTGGGAGGTGTTTTGTGAGTAATCTTGGCCCAATAGGAGTTGATCCATGCTGACTTTTCAGATCATATGCACACGCGTTGACTGGGGTACTCCATGGACTTTGGTTCTTGGCCACTGGATGGACGCTCATGGCCATTTGGCAAGCCACTTGTGAGAGTATATGGTGGACTTCCGGGCGTGTTGGGTACCTGAACACATTATAAACAAAATTATGAAGAATATGGGGGACCTGGGAATCGAACCCAGGTCCTATTGCCTGCGTGACAACACATCCACCACCAAGCCAAACGCGTTTGTTTTTATGTATAATGGACAATAATCAACATATGTGAAAAAGCGTTGGTAGCTGTAATAATAAAAAAAAACGCGCCAAGCTTCAAATCAACCAACCACGTTCAGCCACGCCTGTGTCATCTTCATCTCTTTGCTTGTAAAAGAAATCAAATAGCGGGGGTTTTAAACCCCCACTAACCTTAAGCCTGAAAAATAACGATTAGCACATGGTGAAAAAGAAAAAGGGCGCGAGGTGTTTGTTCAATTCGTTGGAAGGTCCTGATTTCAATGGTGCTATTTTGGTTGGCCAATTTTTCCTCAAGCGTAAAACCCCAAATTTGGAGCTTTGAAACCCTAAAAAGCTTCCATGGCAACTTCTCATACAGACAACATTAGTTCAATTAGAAGACACCAATAGCTTCAGCATACTCATATTAATATAGACCAATCATTAAAACACAGTAATCATGCATGAAAAGTCAAATACGAATATGAAAATTTTAAGAGAAAGTCAAGCTTTTATCTACCAATTCCTTGAGTATGGAGGCGTGATTTTGATTGGAAAAGTTCCCTGGATATGTCAGGAGTGCAATGGAATAGTTCTTTTGCTTTGAAACGTGCTCTATGTGTGTTTTCAGTTTTGAAATTTTTGAGAGAAAAGTACAAAGTGTTCTTTGAGTTTGGGCGCAGCTTGCTTGTTCTCTTGATTAGGGTTGTGTTTCTGCTTATATGTGGAGTGAATTAGGTTCACAAAACAAGTCCAAAATCCATGTTTAAATGCTTTTCAAATTTGTGATTTTCCATAATCTTTTTCAATCTTTTTCATTCTAATCTTATGCCAATTATTGAAGATTCTTGCCTTTTTTGAGTGTGCATGAAATATTGAGGTCATGATGAGTGGATATGCTGCACAAAAAGGTTTGGAAAACATGATTTGCTATTTTTGTCATATTTTATTTTAATTAAATGAATTAATAGGATAATAAACTCAATTAATTAATTAAAAATAAGAAAATAACTCCCCTTTGGGTCAATGGGTCGTGCATAGCTTTTGGGTGATGATTCTTGGAAGAAATTGAGGCCCATTAGCAATTTTGAGGTATTTGAAGCAAAGTTGACTTTTCAAAATTCCCAAAACTTTCCCAACTTCCACAAGGCATATCTTGCTCAATTTTTAAGCTTTGATCATGTTCTTGGACATTTTGGAAAGGTCTTGAAGTCCTCTAACCAATTCCTTTGGTCCCATGTCATTTTGATTTACCAATCTCAAGTTATGGTCTTTGACTTAAAGTGCCTTTTTGTTGACTTTTGAAAATGACCTATAATGTTGAGATTGATAACTTTTTGTGAGAGCATTTCTTGGACTTGAAGTGTGAAGAGGAGTTGTAGGAAATGTCATTCTCTTAAAAATGAGCTTTGGATGGAATTTTTCTGATAAACCATGTGGAAGTTATGCCCTGGTCAATTTGCAGTTGACTTTTCCAACTGTCCAAAAATAGAAACTTTTGCATCTTGAGACTTTTTGAGCCATACCTTGAGAATCATGATCAAGAATTGATCAAATGATGTTTGTGGCTTCAAAATAAGATGTTGACCAAAAATTTTGACTTTTGACTGTCAAATGACCATTTTGCCCCTGCAGTTGACTGTTGAGCAATTAGGGTTTTTGAGTGTGCAATTTTGTGCTGTGAGTCTTGAAACTTGACATGAGGATGCTTGACAATGTTTATAGGCATGTGGGACTTGTTTGGACCCTTGAAAACTTCAATTTCTTTGCCAGCACCAAAACCCTAATCTTTGACTGTTAGGAGACAGTTTGACTGTGCAACCTTTGGGAGATTTTGAAGCATGCTCTTAGCAAATCTTGAAGAAAATGGGAGGGCAAATTTTGGGGTACAACAGTATTGTTTCTTCATCCTCCCTCTAAAGGCTTGCATCTTTTTATCAAGAGTCAAATATCATAAAGAAAGCATAAGAGTAGTGAAAACGAATGGATGAATTCAAGACAAACATATGCAATGCATTAATGAAAATAGAGTTTAACATCAACAATTAATTGTTTGAGAACAAAAGAAATTACAACTTTGAAAATTCAAATGAAGCAAAAGTCTTTCAGTTTGAGCTTTGTCACTTCAGGTGAAGAACTCCTTTAATGGAAGATTTTCATCTCGCCATCTGGCATGAACCTCAGCACCCCAATGTCAATTAGATCTTGAATCTTGTTCTTCAAGGCCCAACAGTCGTCGGTGTCGTGCCCCGGGCTGTAGGAGTGATACACACAAAATGCATCGGGATGATAGTTAGGAGCGGAGGTATTTGGGTTCCGGATAGGATCCCTTAAAGCAGTCAGGTTGACCTCCAACAAACGCTCTAGAATCAGAGATGACGGTATGTCAGTCTCTGTGAACTGTCTTCCTGGCATTTCTTGTTTACGCCGATTACCCCGTTGACGCTGGCGAGGTTGTTGATGGGCTTGTGACCCTGAAGCATGCAAAGGAGCCTTCCCTTTGTCTTCTTGAGTGGATGGAGGCTGAGCAGTGACTTGCTCTTCAACCTCAGATGTTTGCCCCAATTGGTTGTTTTGAAGCAATTGGCGGACGAGAACTCTGAGTTCCTCTTGTCTTTGAGACAAATCTTGGATGAGAGCCATCTGGCCCACTAACTGTCCCATCACTTGAATCCTCAGTGTTTCTAAATCAAACTGCAGTGCTTCCAACTGGTCACTCCTGGCATTGTTTGAATTCTCCAAACCCTTTGTGAGGAGAGCTTTCATTTCTTCTTGCCCCAGAGACAAGTTCAGGAACATTTCCTGCAGCTGAGCAGTCTGGTCTTGGATGTCTTTGACAGACCTTTCTAGAGCCATCTCTTACTGAAATAAACAGTATGAGAGTAAGGAAACCTGAAAAAGAAAAAACTGTCAAAATGCAATGCATGATATGTGGATGCATGCTTTCACGGATCTCTTGGGGTAAACACAAGAAAATGTTAGAGGTTGAATTTGCTCTTGGATTTGGAGAACTTTGCGCCGGTGGATGTCTTTCCACTAGAATCAAGCTCACCGTGTCGAGTGGGTCATAGCCACTGATTCAAGTTGTTGCACTTGATCTTTGATTGGAGAACTTTGTATCGGTGGATGTCTTTCCACTAGAATCAAGCTCACCATGTCGAGTGGGTCATAGCCCCTGATTCAAGTTGTTGCACTTGGTCTTTGATTGGAGAACTTTGTATCGGTGGATGTCTTTCCACGAGAATCAAGCTCACCATGTCAAGTGGGTCATAGCCACTGATTCAAGTTGTTGCACTTGATCTTTGATTGGAGAACTTTGTATCGGTGGATGTCTTTCCACGAGAATCAAGCTCACCATCTCAAGTGGGTCATAGCCACTGATTCAAGTTGTTGCACTTGATCTTTGATTGGAGAACTTTGTATCGGTGGATGTATTTCCACTAGAATCAAGCTCACCATGTCGAGTGGGTCATAGCCCCTGATTCAAGTTGTTGCACTTGATCTTTGACTGGAATTTGTTTAGAGGAGAAACCTCTTGCCCTTTGGTAGACGTCTGGTTCAACGTAACCCTGCATCAAAAGAACCCTCGAGATCCTTGAAATGGTTTATTGAAAATGCTTATGGTATGATGTCATGATGTTATGTACATGTATGCAGAAGCAAGTGAGTGTACATACAGACAAACATATTCACACAAAGCAAACAAGTCCTTAGGTTTAGTCTTGCATGGGGTTGTAGGTAAGTACCCTCTTGAAGTTAGTTGGCTCATCCTGTCCTAAAATAGAAACCGGGTTCTAAGGAGCTCAATATCATTGGATTGTTTTCTATGTTCATTGTTTCGGTTTAGCCAATTACTGGAGACCAAAATATTCCAAGAAAACAACCCTCAAATGAGTGTAGTATCGAGTATCTACCAACTTCGGACTGCACCAAAGTCGGTCATCTCACTACCCCTAAAAAGGCTAAGATGGTCAATTAAGGTTCTAAGAGTTCGTTAGTGTTTCACGACATCACTCAGCGGCCCCGTACTCTCCTTGATTGAACTCAAGGGTTACCGGTACTCACAAATGTGTCACACTAACATAGCTTACTGCTTCAACCATGTCGGTATACCCCGCACAGTTCCCTCACAGTTTTTTTGCTATTTACCTAAAAAGGTGCCCCAAATCCGGGTGTAGGATTTACAACAAACCCCAACAAGGACCCAAAAGATAAATCAATCCAGGCAATCAAAGCAAGAATGTAAAGGTGATCTAAACCCTAAGGTAACCCCACTTTTGAATTATTCCCCAGCAGAGTCGCCAGTTCTGTGATACGGTGGGAGAACTGACTTGAGTTTTGCGTTTGTATTTGCACTTGTTCGGTTGAGCAAGAGTCGCCACCGACTTTTTATTTTATCCTAAAGGAAAGGTTAAAAAGTACAGGAAAAACCTTTTGAGATGTTTCGTGGGTTCGGGGGGTAGATTATGAAAAGGGAAGGTATTAGGACCCTTTTCATCCATGGTTATCCATGGGCTCTTAGTTACTTGGTTTTAGATCACTTGCCTTGATTTTCGATTGCTTTGAAAATGGTGTGTGTGTGTGTGTGTGTGTGTGTGTGTGTGTGTTTGAAAATGTTTTTGAAGAAGATGCCTTGTCTTAGGCAACCAACGTAATGACTCGTGTTTGAGTATATACGAAGGTGTGTATCTTTTCGAAAAGATATTTCAAATGTTTTTGAAAGTTTGTTTGAAAGTGTTTGTGGGGTGTGGTTTTTGAAAAGAAGGCAAGTGTTTTTGCAAGTTGATCTCAAGTAACTAAGAGTTTTGTCTACCCCTATTGTACTCAAAGGTTTTCTCTATGTTTTCAACCCTTTTTAACAATTTTGTTCCACCATTGAATTTGATGGACAATCTTGCGTTTAGGATGTTTAACGGGACGGGCGCGGGTCATCGTATGGACCATGAATGCAATGGTGCAAAATGTCTTTGGCAATTTGCTTGAAGGGACTATGATCATTCCGTTTTAGGCAACTTTCGAAAGCGTCATCGAGGGACTTATGATCATTTGATTGTTTTGCCAAAGAAACTCGACGTGCAAGCATGGCCCATTTTGGAAGGCAACATGTGGGATTACCCTAGGGGGTGCAAGTGTGATTGTGTATTGATTTCATGCATTTGTCTTTGTATTAGGTTATCTAGCGTTTGATTTTATGTACATGCAAACCCTAGGTCTAATCATGGTATAATTGGAAAGCGATAAATTGCAAGAATTTAAAGTCTACGCTATTACAAATAGTATCCGGGAGTGGGGGTACAAATTTACAAATGGGGATGAGACTTTAGGAATGTAGTGTCCAATAATTTACAACCAAATTGAATCGCGATCAAATGTAAACAATGTAACGTAAAGTATAAGAATAGCAAATGTGTATTGTCAAATGTAAAGTGTATTGTGTAGGTGTACGTGTACGTATATTTTATTTACAAGTTAAGAAAATGTGAATTTTAATGTGAAGATTAAGTATTGTTAACTTAAATGAAAAGAATTAGATACTTATTTATTTAATCTTTGTAATCTTGTATTTTCTTTAATATGTACAAGAGAAAGTATTTTGTAGAAAAGAAAATGTATTTATTTTTAAAGAAAAGTCATGTATTAATGTATTAATGTATTTTTTTTATCTTCATAATTTGTGTATAAAGGGATTCAAAGAAAAAGTAAATTAAGGTAAAAAATCTTTTAATCTAATTAAACCTAAGGTTTATGTAAAAAGAAAGTTTTATAATGAAAAAGAATTAAGGTAAGTTTATTTACAAATAAAATTAGATGAGTTTAAATTGTGTAAAAAAATAATAAATAAAATAAAAAGAGTTAGTTTAAATTAAAAAAGGATAAGTAAAAAAAAGGTTAGTGAGTTGAATGGGCTTTATGCTAGCCCAGTCTGATTTGAACAGAAGCCAGGGGGGGGGGGGGGGGGTTTAATAAGGAACGCGCTTGGGCTTAGGGCAAATGAATGGGGTTGTGGCCCAATGCTTCAATAAGCTTTGTTTTAGGGTTAAATGATTTGTTTCATTTGGGGCACGGATTAGGGTTTGACATGCAAAGGCGCTGTTCACTTGCTTCGTTCGTCTTCTTCGTTCATTCTCACGCCTTCGCCTCTGAACGCCTCTCCGTTTATGGCCGGCCATCGCCACCGTCCCTGCTTCGTTCGTCTCTGGATGGATCAAACCAAAATGCGAAATGGTAACGACCTGGAACGTTTTTTAGGTTTTTGATTTTGTCTTTGCATGTTTTCATTTTTGTTTATTGACTCTGTTTCTTGGTTTACGTGAGGTTTTGAAAAGAGATGAAAAGAAGTTCTACCTTTCGGAGACGGAGAAGGAGGGAACGAGGAGGCGCGTGGAGGGCCAGACGGTGAGGTGAGGTGACGATGCTGATGAAGCTTGGCTTCCTGGTACTCTGTACTCTTGGTCTTTTGCCTTTTTGGTTTTGTGATGCGTTTCTGAAAACCTTTTTGATATCCCTTCTTTCTTCTTCGCTTTTGCTTATGTATGCTTATGTTGCCTTTGAGTTGCCTTGAGATACCTGATTTTCCTCTTCTTTCTCATTCTGGTTGCCTTTGCGTGCTCCTTCTGTTGGACTATTACCTTGTATGCTTGAATATTGTTTTATTGCCGTATGAGGAATCTTTTCTGAGGGCCTGTGTGGGTTGCCTCGTATGCTCGATTTTCCTCTTCCTCTCGTTGGCCTATTGAGATGCTTGTTTGTTTACCATGCTTATTGGTATGTTGTGCCCCTGTATGTTGCTAAGCTTGAGATTGACTTGAATGTTTTCTTTCTCGGTGATGAAGATTTTCTGAGGGCGTGTGTACGTGTTTGGATATTTCAAGGTTAGTATACTTGGTTGGTTGTGTGTTGGCTTTGAAATGGACAGGTTTGATGTTCTCAGGCTTCAGGCAGGTTTAACATGTTGATGGTTTGATAGGCTTGAATCAGTTTTAGGCTTAAGCTTTATGCAGGTTATGAGGGTTCTGTTAGCTTTTGGCCTTGGCAAGTTTTGTTTTGTTAATTGTTTGACAGGGTAGCTTGGTAATGAGCTTTTGACAGGTTTTTAGCTTGTTGGTTTTTGACTTTGGTTGGACAACAGGTTTGTGCAGGTTATGGCCTTGGCTTTGGCTTGACAAGTTTTGTTTAGGCTTGATGATAGGTACATGTTTTGGGCCTGGAGACTGGTTTGCTCGTCTGAGCTTCAGGCTTGGAAGGCTTGTGGTTATTAGCAGGTTTTGGCCTTACTCGTTTTAGGCTGGAGGTTTGAACAGGTTTAAGCTTGCAGGTTTTGGTTTTTGAATGTTTGCAGGATGTTGTTGCAGTTTTTGTATATTTGTGATGTGAACTGATTTTTGTTTATGTATCTTTCTGCCTCTTTCTTTTGATATCTCCTGCTTTGATATCTTCTACTTTGATATCTTCTGTCATTTGCAGTTTTTGTTTTTTTTCCTCTGTCTCAAGCCTAAACTGTAAGCCCTATTTCTTTTTCTCTCATTCTTCTCTCTCCAGTACAACTTAAAACAATAAAAAATGTTTGTGTTTGTACCTTTCTGAAAAAGCAAACAGCTGGGAAATGATGAAACGATATTGCTTGCACTTCTAACCTTTCTCTGCATATTTTCCTGATATTTGCATATCTTCTTTTGACAGCTTTGATGGCCTTTTGTACTTTGACATCTTTTGGGCAACTTTTGTTCAGTTTGTGACTTTAGTTAAACCATTCTGTTTGCCTTTGGACTCTGTAGTTTGATTTGGATTTGGACTTTGTATCATGATGTTTGAGACTTTGGAAATTATGCAGTTTTGACAAATTTGTGCATTTTTGACTTTGTGCATTCATTTTCACCCTTCTTTGTGAACCGGGAGAAATCCCGTGATTTGCAGAGAGGGCTAACTGATCCCGGCCGTTTGCTTTTAATGATGAACTCTATATCTGTCTGTCTCTTTAAATATTTATCTGTTTCTAACTTTTCTTCTTTTCTTTTGCAGATAAAAATTGAATGGAGAGGATTTACCGACAGATGAAGAATGAAGAATTGAAGATTTAGAAACAATTAGGATAGTCTTATTTTAAATTTAATTATTGTAAAATTATTATTGTAAACAATTTGTAAACAAAACAATTGTACAAATAAATTAAAGATAAATAAAAACTCTTTTTTATCCAATTAATTCTTTTCTTCTTTTCACTTGTTTACTTTATTATCTATAATTCTTTAAATTAAAATAATTGAAAATAAATTCCAACTATTTAATCTTAGAATAATAAATAATTAAATAAACATTGCTTCAGCATTGATCAATTAAACTTGGCGCTTCCAACGTCCTGAGCAAAACAACAATCAATCACAACAACTGTCCAGACGCATTTTCTTTTTATTGACTTTAATCAAACACTGCAAATTCAAACCCAATGCTTCCTTTCACTGATTTAGTCACACAATGCGAATTCCATCCAAGTGCATTTTTACTGATTAAGTCAAACAATGCGAATTCAATCCAAATCTCGGAATATCTTGCAAAGCACCGTAGAATTAAATCTTTCTGAGGAACCGCGCATGAAAACCCTAATTCCTGATTAAATGCCAAAGAAGCGTTCGCCTGATCGAAGTTGAGTCAAAATCAACCAAAACTCTAAGCAAACTGTTTGAAATATTCTAGAGCCATGAAAACCAATGAAAACCCTAATTTTGTCTGACTGACGAGAAAAGTCTGTTTGACCGATTCTTGAGCCAGTTTGAAAAATCAGGAAAAGTCCGAAGCTGTGATTTCTTGTGGAAAAATGCGAGGGCAAATTTTGGGGTACAACAGCTTCATTTATTTTCTCGCACTTATTTTTAAAACGGGTTTTTGTTTTTGGCGATGTATAGACCCGCGCCTTGTAATAGCGTAGATTCATATTTCCGCAATTTATTTTCCGCACTCTTAACTGTTAAAAAATGCATGAAAGACTTGTATGGCGAATAAAATCAATCTGTAGCTCACAAATAACATGTACAAAATAAACATTAACATGAAACAACACACATGCACATGCCACTCTTAGGGTACGCCTCACTGGTTGCCTCGAACGTGGTCATCAAGTATAGGGTGTCTTAGAGGTCGTCCTCCTGTCTAAGATCTAGTTGCCTCGAAACGGTTGCCTCGGATAAAAAGGATCTAGGATATTAGGGTTACTTCTAAGGTGTCCTACTATTGCTTCGGTGACCACATTGTCCCTTAATCGAATTGACCCGAATAACTCCAACGATGGTGCTACCTACCTCTCAATGGTGGGATAGCACTATCTAAAGGACTCTTACACAGCCTAATTCCTTAGAGTAGGTAGATTTCTCTTAAGTACTTGCTCTTTCAAAAAACAAACAAAAATACTTTTCGCACCCACACTTTCAAAAAGTTTTCAAACAAATATTTCATACACTCTTGAGGACAGATACAAGAGTTACTTAGAAATTTTTCAAACAAAACTTTTTTCAAAACCCACACACACTTGAAAAGCAAACAAATTTTTGAAAACATAAGAGCAAGTACCTAAGAGCCCGTGGATAACCACGGATAGAAAGGGTGCTAACACCTTCCCTTTTTATAAATCTACCTCCCGAACCGAGAGACATCTCAAAGAAGGAATTTTGTTGTGCTTTTTTCCTTTCCATGTTGGAGAACATAAAAGACGGTGGCAACTCTTGCTTACCGCGACATTTCGCGAACCAGCTTAAAAAACAGTCAGTTCTATCTCCACCGATCACAGACGTTCTTTGCAAAACAAAATAGATAAAGGAAAAACAATTGGCAATTTGTCTGAAAAGTGAATTTGTATTGATTTTTGAATTTGCCTGTAAATATGCGTTTGTATACAAGAGGCTGACGTCCTAGTAAGAGAACGCCGCCGAACAACATAGAGTTTATACAATTTTGTGAAAAGAAAACAAAACAGCTATGTGAAAATAATCCCACTGGGTTCCAACTCTGCTATCGCCTTTATGTCTTCAAGCGTCTCATCACTTTGCTGCTTAGATGAAGATGAAGCTGACTGATTGGTGCCGTCTGAGCCTGATAGTTGATACCGAATTCTGGATGCAAGGTGATCCAATGAGACATAGTATTACGCTTATCCCTAACTTTTTCCTGGACCGCCCTTTCGGGTTTTCAGTCCACCGGGATACCCATTTTTGCCCAAGCCGCCTTTTCAGGTTTTCGACTTGCCGGGTGTACAGATTTTTTCATTTCATCCCTTATTTTTGCCCGAACCCTTTTGGTTCGCCGAGAAGCCCTTATTTTTGCCTAGGTGTGTCAACCTAGCGGGTCTTTAGTCATGCGTAGTATCTTTTTACTATGTCTGCATTGGCGGGGTGAGGAAGGTCGTCACCATCCATGGTGGTTAGAATCATAGCTCCTCCTGAGAAGATATGTTTAACCACAAATGGCCCTTCGTACGTGGGGGTCCATTTTCCCCTGGGATCACTTTGAGGAAGAATGATGCGCTTGATTACCAGGTCTCCGACTTGATACTCTTGTCGTCTGACTTTCTTGTTAAATGCCCTGATCATCCGTTTTTGGTACGTTTGACCATGACACATAGCAGTGAGTCTCTTTTCATCGATCAGGTTTAATTGATCAAGCCGAGTCTGGATCCAGTCATCTTTGCTCAAACCTGCATCCTTCATTATCCGGAGAGAGGGTATTTGGACTTCAATAGGCAAGACTGCATCCATTCCATAGACCAAGGAAAAGGGTGTTGCCCCTGTTGACGTCCGTGATGAGGTACGGTACCCATGAAGAGCAAACGGTAACATCTCGTGCCAATCTTTATAGGTCACTGTCATCTTTTTCACAATCTTCTTGATATTCTTATTTGCCACTTCTACAACCCCATTCATCTTCGGCCGGTAGGGAGAAGAGTTGTGGTGCTGTATCTTGAATTGCTCGCAGAGCTCAGTGATCATCTTGTTGTTAAGATTGGTACCATTGTCCGTAATGATCCTCTCAGGTACACCGTAGCGACAAATTAGGTTATGCCGTATGAACCGTGCCACGACGTTCTTGGTTACGGTAGCATAGGAAGCTTCTTCAACCCACTTTGTGAAGTAATCAATCGCTACCAGGATGAACCGATGCCCGTTGGATGCCGTAGGTCTGATCTCGCCGATCATATCAATACCCCACATTGCAAACGGCCATGGTGCTGTCAAGATGTTCAGAGGAACTGGGGGAACGTGCACCTTATCAGCATAGATCTGGCATTTGTGACACGTCCGAGAATGTTGGTAACAGTCAGCTTCCATTGTGGACCAGAAATATCCTGCCCGAAGGATTTTCTTTGCCATGGTATGTTCACTGGAATGTGTTCCGAAGGTACCTTCATGTAGTTCTGCCATGATCTTTTCTGCTTCAGTCTTATCCACACAACGCAGTAGGGTTGAATCATGGTTTCGCTTGTATAGAATGCCATTGCTGAGGAAGAACTTTGCAGCGAATCTTCTCAGGAACTTCTTGTCATTAACAGATGCACCCTCGGGGTATTCTTGAGCTTCCAGGTACCTCTTCACTTCATGATACCAAGGTTTTTCAATTACCTCTTCAGTCTCAAGATCGCAGCAATGTGCAGGTTCGTCCAACTTCCAGATAATGATCCGGGGAGCCTCGTTGTCCCATTTGACTTTGAACATAGAAGACATCGTAGCTAACGCGTCCGCCAACTGATTCTCCTCTCTTGGGAAGTGTTCAAAAGTTATCTCCTCGAAGTGGGGAATCAACGTCAACACATACTCTTTGTAAGGAATAAGATTTGGGTGTTTCGTATCCCACTCGCCTTTGATCTGATTGATCACGAGAGCGGAATCTCCGAAGACACTCAGAAACTTGATCCTTAAGTCAATTGCAGCTTGAAGACCCATGATACATGCTTCATACTCTGCCATGTTGTTGGTGCAGTTGAAACATAGTCGGGCAGTGAGTGGAGTATGAGTGCCTTTAGGAGATATGATCACGGCGCCAATACTGTTACCCAAAGCGTTTGAGGCTCCGTCAAAGTGCATAGACCATCGGGATCCTTCCTCAAGTCCTTCATCCGGTCCAGGTACTTCACAATCAGTCACTACCATGATATCCTCATCTGGAAATTCAAAGTTCATAGATTGGTAGTCGTCCACTGCCTGGTGCGCCAAATGGTCTGCCAATACACTTCCCTTGATTGCTTTCTGAGTCGTGTACTGGATATCGTATTCCGTCAAGATCATCTGCCATCTTGCTATTCTTCCGGACAAGGCAGACTTTTCGAAGATATACTTGATTGGATCCATTTTTGAAATCAACAGAGTAGTGTGAGTCAACATATATTGTCTCAGCCGGCGAGCACCCCATACCAAAGCACAGCAAGTTTTCTCGAGCAATGAGTATCGAGTCTCACAGTCGGTAAACTTTTTGCTAAGGTAATAAATGGCGTGCTCTTTTTGGCCAGACTCGTCATGCTGCCCCAGCACACACCCCATTGAGCTTTCAAGTACCGTCAAGTATAGTATTAGAGGTCTCCCTTCAACCGGTGGCATAAGAATGGGTGGTTCTTGGAGATACTCTTTGATTCTGTCGAAAGCGGCCTGACATTCATTGTTCCAACGTACTACTTGATCTTTCTTCAGCAGCTTGAAGATTGGTTCACGGGTAGCAGTTAGATGTGAGATGAATCGGGCAATATAGTTCAGCTGTCCTAGAAAGCCTCTGACTTCCTTCTCTGTCTTGGGAGCTGGCATCTCTTGTATGGCTTTCACCTTGGCAGGGTCCACTTGAATACCTTTGTCGCTCACGATGAAGCCTAGCAGTTTCCCAGATCTTACCCCGAAGGTGCACTTGTTCGGGTTCAACCTCAGCTTGTACAACTTCAACCGGTCAAAGAGCTTTTGTAGATGGTCAAGGTGTTCCTCCTCAGTTTGGGACCTTGCAATCATATCGTCGACATATACTTCGATCTCATGATGGATCATGTCATGAAATAAAGCAACCATGGCACGTTGGTAAGTTGCCCCAGCATTTTTCAACCCAAAAGGCATGACCTTGTAGCAAAAGGTGCCCCACTGAGTCACAAAGGTGGTCTTCTCCATGTCTTCAGGAGCCATCTTGATCTGATTATAACCGGAGAAGTCGTCCATAAAGGAGAATACTTTATGCTGAGCAGTGTTGTCAACCAGAACGTCGATATGAGGCAGAGGGAAATCATCCTTAGGGCTCGCCCTGTTCAAATCCCTGTAATCAACACACATTCGGACCTTACCATCTTTCTTCGGCACTGGAACCACGTTGGCAACCCACTGAGGGTAAGAAGTCACTGCTAGAAAACCGGCGTCAAATTGTTTCATAACCTCAGCTTTGATTTTCTCGGACATCTCTGGACGCATACGGCGGACCTTTTGTTTAACCGGAGGGCAGTCTTCCTTGGTAGGCAAGTGATGGACCACAATGTCAGTATCCAACCCAGGCATGTCTTCGTAAGACCAGGCAAAGATTTCCACATAGTCATGCAACATCTGAATCAACTGTTGTTTCACACTAAGCTCTAGATTGGCACCAATCTTGACTTCCTTTATGTCCGTCTCAGTACCCAGATTTACCGTTTCCACTGGCTCTTCATGCGGCTGAATGGCCCTCTCTTCCTGGAGTAGCAGTCTTGCAAGCTCACCAGGCACTTCGCAATCATCTTCACCTTCGTCTTCGGCTAAGTTGATCAGATTTTCGAATTCATAACTGGCAGTAGCAGAGTCGTTACCAGTGAGATCCAGAGTGGATTGGAACCTGTATGAGTGAGTGTGTGTAAATATAGCTGTTTTGCAATATATAATAAAGAAAGACAAGGAACGCAAGATTTGAAATGTAAAAAACGTCCAATGCTTTTATTAATGATATATGAAAGTGACACACAAAAGCCCTCACAAATGAAACCACGGTGCCCCAGGTAAGACACTGGGCCATAAAGTTTCAAATTATTGTTCGTTACAAATTTAAAACAAAGGAGTTCATTACTGAGTGACAAAAGTAATAGGTATGAAATCTTTCGCCGTCCAGTTGCTTGGTCCACCGTTGGTCGTCGGGTAGATCCAGCTGTCAAATTCAGATTCTTCCGCTTCGTCTTCAATAGAATTTACTCCCGTGTTGGTGATGAACACAGGAGATCTTCCAATCCTTTCTTTACGGACAGCCCTCTGAGCTTCTATAGTGAAACCCAAACCAAACTTGTCAGTCTTTGGAGTGAAATCAGGAAGTCGGCCCCAGTTTGCGCACTCACCCTTCTCAATCACAGCCCGAGCATCCTTTAGGGAATCCATCTTCAAAGGAGAACCCTCTTCAGTCACAGTCTCCGCTGCTGCCAATGTCTGAGGCACCTCTTCAAAGTGTTGAAAGGGGGTCTCAATGAACTCCCCATCCATCTCTACGTACCTGAATGAGTTGAGGTGGCTGACCATATATTCTTCTTCCCCTTGAACTGTTACGATCTTCCCTCTGACCGGGTACTTAAGCTTCTGATGTAATGTGGAGGTCACAGCTCCAGCCTTGTGGATCCATGGGCGACCCAGCAAACAAGAATAGGATGGATGAATGTCCATCACATAGAAAGTTGAGTCAAAGACCTGAGAGCCAACTCTGATTGGAATGTCAACTTCACCATGTACCATCCTTTTCGACCCGTCAAAGGCCCGGACAACAATGTTACTACTAGGCTTGAGCTCTAAACCCTCACAATCCAGCCTGTCTAGAGCCTTCTTGGGTAATACGTTCAACGAAGAACCGGTGTCTACCAACACATGAGCAAGAGTAGTACCCCTGCATTCAATGGAGACATGCAGGGCGTCGTTATGGTTCTTTCCCTTGGCAGTCAGATCAGCGTCAGAGAAACCCAACCCATTATCAGCAGTCAAGTTGGCCACACAATCGGTAAATTGATCAGCAGACGTTTCTTGTGGCACATGGGCCGTCTTTAGGAAGGAGATCAGGGCCTTGGCATGAGCCTCTGAACACAACAACAGTGATAGCATAGAAATTTTAGATGGGGTGTGCCCCAGCTGCTCAACTACATTGAAATCACTCTTCTTGATAATCTTGAGAATCTCTTCCATCTCTTGCTTGGAAGCTTCAACAGTGGTCTTCGGTGCCTCCATCCGGGCAGGCACATCAGTAGCAACCCCTTTGCCCCGAGCGTCAGATGACTCGGCAGCAGGGGTAGAAACAGGAACTTGGTCAGGCAGGGAAACAGGCACACTTGTAGGTGTAATGACGAGAGGTCTCTGAATAGCTGGTGGCGCAATATCAGGTGAGAAAAGCCTACCACTACGAGTGACTTTGGCAGGCCCGGTGATGTTGCTGACACCGGTACTAGCATCAAACTCTTGTTTTACTCCCAGAACATAAACATCTGCCCCATAGTGCCACGGGACAGCTTTGTCAGACTTATAGGGGATGGACCCCGGAACAGTGATGATGATAGGAGCAATCTTCTGAACAGACATGATTTTGATAGGCTTCTTTGAGGGAGCCTTAGGAGGGTTGTTGAAAATAGTGACAATAGAAACTTCTTCGGTACGGACAGCAGGAACAACAATCTTCTCGAACAAGATCTCTTTATTATCCATCAGGCTTTGGATACCTGACTTCAACAAAGAACAACCAGCAGGTGAAACAGAACATAGAAGGCAACCTTTACTACATCCCGGAAATAAACCGGCTAGCAACAGGTTCCTTTTGACAGTCAATAACGGAGTAACAATCTCATCCACGGAGGCTACATACAGGTCTTCCTCAACAGCATTCACTCCATGCTGGGGCATGGGAGCAGTCACAACATTGGGCCTTTCGGGCGCCTCGAATTGTATTTCCTTAGCATCAATAAGGTCCTGAACCTTATTCCTTAGAGCCCAACAATCATCGGTAGTATGCCCCGGGCTATCATAGTGATAAGCGTAGCGGGCGTTGGGGTTGTACTTCGGAGATGTTGTGTTTACCACCTTCGGAGCTTCTTTGACAGTTACCAGATTGGTTGACAACAATTGCGGCAATATCTGAGAAAGGGTCATACTGAGCCGAGTGTACTGCCTTTTGGGCCTCTCACCTCTTGGTTGGTTATATTGCTGAGGAGTAGCAGCAGGCTTAGAAATTACCACCGCGTTGACAGCTTGGCGGCGTTCCGGTTTATTCTGTCTTCTGGGACCATAAACAGCACTAGCTTCCTTCTTGAAGGGCTTCTTTTCAGTGCTCGAGGAGGCACCTTTCTGTATCTTCCCCGACTTGATACCAGCTTCGATCCTTTCACCAGTCAGGATCAGGTCTGTAAACCCAGCAGAGGAATTACCAATCAGGTGATTAAAGAATGGAACAGACAGGGTCCCCAAGAACATGTCCACGAGTTCACGGTCAGTCAACGGTGGCTGCATCCTGCCAGCCATGTCTCTCCACTTCTGCGTGTACTCCTTAAAACCTTCACCTGTCCCAAGTGACATACCCTGGAGTTGGGTACGCGTGGGAGCGAGGTCGGAATTATACTGATACTGCTTATAAAAAGCAGTAGCCAAGTCCTCCCAGTTACGAATATTGGTTCCATCCAGATGATAGAACCATTCGAGTTGAGTCCCTGAAAGACTCTCCTGGAAGAAATGGATCCATAGGTTCTTGTCTGCCGTGTAAGGCTGGATCTTCCTTACATATGATCTGAGATGCATCTTAGGACAGGAAGCCCCGTCGTACTTCACAAAGGCAGGCGCCTTGAACTTGTGTGGGATCACCACCCCAGAAGATAAACCTAGATCTCCAAAATCCAACCCAGGCACGCGTTGAATCTCCATAGCATTTAACCGGTCCTCCAGCTGTTTGTACCTGTCCTCAGTAGGAGGGTACTGTTCTTCATTGAAATCTGTCTCGTTATCGGAGACCACGGGACTAGGAACCTCTCTCACTTGGGGGCTATCTTTCCCTGCAGAGGAAGTAGCCTGATCAGCCTCATGTTGTAGTGTATTCCCAAACCTCCGTCCAGTGTTAAACAGCACAGTCCTCCTCTTCTTCTTCTTCTCTTTCAAGAGCAGAGTCTTCAACTCCTGTTGACCCTGGGCTAAGCTCATGACCAGCTCTTGAAACTGGGCGTTCTGGGCCTGGAGGGCCTTGATAGCTTGTTCGGTAGTAGGCTCGGAAGACATGATGATTGAGTGAGTGCTGAAATAAACAGCGAAGAAGATTAAGCAACCTGTAGAAAAAGAGTAACTGTTATGCACATGATGCATGATATGCTATTTATGCAATGCATTCAAGGGTTCGAAAGTTCAAATTCGTTGTAGACAAAAAGGAACACACATCATATTAAGAAAGAATCTGTTCAGTACATCAGGGACTCATGGGCAAAACATTACAAAATAATTAATCCCAAAAGACACTGCGCATCCTCTTTGGAGCGATGTAAGTGTTGAGAGTCTTTTCCTCGTGAAGTAGACGGGTGAGCTCCAAGACCTTCTTCTCACTGGCATGTAGACTGGTTTCAAGAGAATTCCGTTCTTCCTTGAGTTGGATCCAGCTTTTTTGCATTTCTTCCCAAGATGTTGGCATGTCTGGATGTAGAATGGTGTAGGGCACCTCTCCTTCCACAACTGGCTCTTTGATCACGGGGAGAACATGAGGATATGGCATTACCAGCTTCTGGGAGCGGGCTCGTACCCACTTGAGATAAGGCTCCAGGGGGATGAAGTTCTTGTGCCCCAGTGTCTTGCTATCTACCCTGTTGGGCATCCTCCAAGCTCTGATAAATCTCTGGCGAAGTCCTTGTGCATCGTTGTCGAAGTCAAAAACTATGTCAGGAATCAACATGTCATGAGGGCCATCCCTCCGAGCATATCCAAACTGTCTCAAAGCCAGACATGGGTTGTAAGTAATGCCCCCTCTAATTCCAAGTAAAGGAACATTAGGAAACTCTCCGCAACGATCAATAATAGTGACGTTTTCTCTGGAACAAGAACACCAATGTATATCAGCATGTGTAAGAGTCATCAATCGTTGTGACCATCTCAAACCCCGCTCGTTCTTCAAAACTGATTGTGGAAGGTGCAAAATAAACCACCTTGCCAGGAGAGGAGTGCAGCACATGAGAACACCTCTTTTTCTCATGGTTCGAGTGTAACATGAGTGAAGGATGTCCCCAAGCAATGTAGGTATGGGATTCCTGGACATGAAGATCTTGGCAGCATTGATATCTATAAGCTGATCTGGATTCGGGAACAACACCAACCCATAGACAAGGAGAGCCACAACTTCTTCAAAGGCTTGTAGGTCAAGGGAATTCTAACATTCTTGGGCCTTCTCAAACAGAAACTTTGCCAAGAACCCTTTGATACCACTTCTAACTTCCCAATGACCCTTGATGTCATATGGTTGTAGGCGTAATGCTTTAGCAACCTCTTCAAGTTTGGGTTCCTTTTCCGTACCGTTGTAGGGTAGTTGACTAAGGATAGGAATCTTCAGAAGCTGAGAAAACTCTTCCAAAGTAGGCACCAATTGATAATCTGGGAAAGTAAAACAGTGGTGCAGAGGGTCAAAGAACTGGAACAACACTTTCACCATATCCTCTTCAATGTTGGTATTGACCAAGCTGATGAGTCTACCATTCCTTTCACTGAATGATGAGTTCTCGGGAATCCTGGATGTAAGCTCCTTAAGCTGAGGAGGGATCCTTACAAGGTTGATCTGAATTGTCTTTCTGCGGATAGTTTCCATGTCCTACAAAACAAGAACAAAGATGAAGATTCGAACCCTTGAAGTGGTTAATGGATGCATATGATGCTGTATGATATTATGATAAAACACACCACAAGTATTCACAAAGGCAAACATGATAAGGCACACAAGTCACACAAGACAGCCCTTAGAGTTTAGGCCAGCATGAAGTTTGGGGTACTACCCTCTTGAAGTTGGTGGGCTCAAAAACCTGTCCTATCAAAAGTAACCGGGTTCTAAGGAGCTCAATATCATTGGGTTGTTTTCTATGTTCATTGTTTTGATTTAGCCACTGAACTGGAGATCAAAATATTCCAAGAAAACAACCCTCAATGAGTGTAGTATCGAGTATCTACCAACTTCGGACTGCACCAAATTCGGTCATCTCACTACCCCTAAAGAGGCCAGGATGGTCAAGTATGGTTCCTAAGGTCAGTTGATGCTTCACGACACCACGCGGCGGCCCCGTACTCTCCTTGACTTGACTCAAGGGTTACCGGTACTCACCAAAGTGCCACATCAACGTAGCAAACTGCTTCAACCGTGTCGGTATACCCCGCACAGTTCCCTCACAGTTTGTTGCTACTTTCTAAAAGGTATCCCCCAGATCCGGGTTAGGATCTATGGAACTCCAAAACAGGCCCACAATTTTAAAGAAAACAAAACAAGCAATTGAAAACATAAGAGTGGTCTAATCCTAAGGTACACCTCATTTTTATAAATTGTCCCCAGCAGAGTCGCCAGTTCTGTGATCGGTGGAAATAGAACTGACTGTTTTAAAGTTGGTTCACGAAATGTCGCGGTAAGTAAGAGTCTCCACCGTCTTTTATTTTCTCCAACAAGGAAAGGACAAAAGCACAGAAAAATTCCTTTTCGAGATGTTTCTCGGTTCGGGAGGTAGATTATAGAAAGGGAAGGTGTTAGCACCCTTTCTATCCATGGTTATCCACGGGCTCTTAGGTACTTGCTCTTATGTTTTCAAAATTTGTTTGCTTTTCAAGTGTGTGTGGGTTTGAAAAAAGTTTCATTTGAAAATTTTCTAAGTAACTCTTGTATCTGTCCTCAAGAGTGTATGAAAAATTTGTTTGAAAACTTTTTGGAAGTGTGAGTGCGAAAAGTTGTTTTGTTTGTTTTTAGAGAGCAAGTACCCACGAGAATCTACATACTCTAAGGAATTAGGCTGTGTAAGAGTCCTTTATACAGTACTATCCCACTATTGAGAAGTAGGTAGTACCGTCGTTGGAGGTATTCGGGTCAATTCAATTATGAGGGACATGTGTGGTCACCAAAGCAATGGTAGGACACCTTAGCAGTAACCCTAATGTCTTAGATCCTTTTATCCGAGGCAACCGTTTCGAGGCAACTGGATCTTTAGACAAAAGGGTAACCTCTAAGACACCTTATACTTGATGACCACGTCGAGGCAACCAGTGAGGCATACCCTAAGAGTGGCATGTGCATGTGTGTTGTTTTTTCAGTTAAATTGTCTTTGCATGTTATCTGTGAGCTACGCTTTGATTTTATTTTTTCATACAAGACTTTCATGCATATTAACAGTTAAGAGTGCGGAAAATAAATTGCGGAAAAGGTAAATCTAACTATTACAAGGCGCGGGTCTATACATCGCCAAAAAACAATAACCCGTTTGGAAAATAAAAATGCGAGAAAAGTAAATAAAGCGATAAAACCTAATTAACTATTACATTTCTGAGCAGATACATAAATAATTAAAATAACGAATTAAAAACAATATGCGCGCGAAAGATTGAATCGGGATGTCCTTAGGGTTTTGACCCTTTTTTTTGCAATTAATGAAATTAAGCCTAATTACTAATTAATTAATTTAATAAAAGAAAAAAATGTTTTTGTATTTTTATGTTTATAATGAAATAAGATAAAAAGAGGAAATTAAAAGTGTCAAAAGAAAAACCTAAGTCTAAATAATTTTATTTATTGTAAAAAGAAAATTAAAATTTAAACCTAATTAAACTAAATTAATTTAAGTTAGTATTTATTTACAAAATAATGACTAATTAAATTTAATTAATAAAAATATTATTATTATTATTATTTTGTTTTCTGGGTTTATTATGAAAAAATAATTATCTAGCTAATAATTAATAAAAAAGGAATAAAAAAATAAAATAAGGCAAATGAAAAATAAAATGACAAAAATAAAATGCAAACCCAGGGGGGTTTGGGCCAGATTTGAGGGTTTGTTTAGAAATTTCCAGGCCCATTGGTTTCCAAGCCTGCGTTGACTTCTGGATTCTCTGTAGCACGTGTTGACTGGATACATGGTGGTCATCTGCTCTAAGCTATTGGATCTGTGATAAGGGCCACATGGCGTGCATCTGGATGAGGCGTAGGGTGGACATCATTCAGCATCCTGCATATGAATGCATTGGAAAAAAGGAGAAATAATTGTTTGGGGGACCTGGGAATCGAACCCAGGTCCCAACGCTCCATGCTTGTTCGCTCTGCCACTACGCCAACGTGTTTCAATTGAAATAATAATAAGCAGTTAATATTATATGTAAATAAAGCAATATCCTGGAAATAAAACAAAAATGCGCGCGTTTAGTTTGAATAGGCCAGTCACGCTGTAACGCGTCATCATCTTCCTCACCTGGCCTGTAAAAAAAAGGTTAGATAGCGGGGGTTTTTAACCCCCATAACCTGCATCCACAGAAAATAGCGATTAGGCGTACGTTGTACATAAATTCATCGCGAGGGTGGTTCTAGATTTGTCTGGTTGCAATGAATCCAACCATATGCATGAGAAGGCCTAATTTTGCTGGATGTGTAAATCCCCAATTCGAAGGTTTATGAACCCTAGAATTTGAACATGGTGGTTTATGATTTAGGCCGTTTCAAGGCAATTAACTTATGCCAAAAGTTCCCTGTAGATTCAAGCAACACAATACAACCAAAAAATCATGTTAATGATGCATAAATGTAGAGTTTCGATTCTGAAAAATATTGACAAACGTGACTCTGTTGGAGGCGATTGCTTGAGGTTTAAACGCTTGTTTTCGTTTGCAAATCGTTCCTGGGAAGCCTAGCAATGTGTTTGAATTGCTCTAAGGCTTTGAATTGGTCTGCAATATGAAAAACAGTTTTGACTTTTTTTCTTGATTTTTCAATATTGGTTATGGCTCTTACAGCAGCTTTTCCACGTGAATTAGGTCTGGCCTCCTTGCATATGTATATGTGAATCAAATTAGGTCAACATCTAGGCTTGTACCCTTGTGCAATTAAGTTTTGGATTCTTGTTGACCACCATTAAAGAACCTTCCATATTTGAAGCAAAACCAAGATTTTGTGCACCAAAAGGCTTGGCACGAAATTATTAGCTGGCACATGACATATAAAAGCTATTCAAGTCACCAAGATGCCATTCCATTAATTTTTTTGATTTTATTTGAATTATTATGGATTTAAAATGAATTAAATCAATAAAAATTAAATAAAATAGAAAAATAAATGTTTGATCTTGAAATTAATCATGGGACACGTGTATGGCATGACAAGGCTGAATCAAGTGGAAGAAAGTGGGCCCTTTTGTCAAAAATTGAAGTTTAAGGATAGTTGACTTTTGCCATTTCACAAAAATTTCCCAACTTCTCCAATGCATATCTTGCTCAATTTTGATCATATGAACATGTTCTTGGACATTTTGGAAAGGTCTTGAAGTCCTCTAACCATTGCCTTTGGTCCCATGTCATTTGGATTTACCAATCTCAAGTTATGGTCTTTGACTTAAAGTGCATTTTTGTTGACTTTTGAAAATGACCTATAATGTAGAAATTGATAACTTTTTGTGAGAGCATTTCTTGGACTTGGAATGTGAAGATGAGTTGTAGGAAATGTCATCCCCTTCAAAATGAGCATTGGATGGGATTTTTATGATGAACCATGAAAAAGTTATGCCTTGGTCAAGTTACAGTTGACTTTTCAGCTGTCCAAAAATAGAAACTTTTGCATCTTGATGATTTTTGAGCCATGCTTGTGGAATCATGATCAAGAATTGATAAAATGATGATTGTATGCTCAAAATAAGATGTTGACCAAAAATTTTGACTTTTGACTGCCAAATGACCATTTTACCCCTATAGTTGATTGTGAAGCAATTAGGGCTTTTGACTGTGCAACTTGATGCTGTGAGTCTTAAAACTTGGCATGTAGATGCTTGACAATGTGTATAGGCCTATGAGACTTGATTGGACCCTTGAAAACCTCAACTTCCTTGAAGGAACCAAAACCCTAATTTTGACTGCCTTAGGAGGCAATTGGACTGTGCAACCCTTGAGGAATCTTGAAGCATTTGAAGATTGATCTTGACAAATCTTGAAGAATATGGGAGGGAAAATTTTGGGGTACAACAATGTCCATGTGAGAAATAGACATAATCCGGTAGGCCCAACCCATGCCTTCCTTGTTCTTCAAAACTGATTTGGGGAGGTGAGAAATAAACCACCTCGCCAGCAATGGCGCACAATACATAAGGGTACCCCGTTTCCGAGCAGTACAGGCATAAAGAGAGTGCAAAGTGTCACCCAAGAGAGTGGGCACAGGATTACCGGACATGAAAATCTTCAATGCATTCACGTCGACGAAAGAATCTGAGTTAGGAAACAACACCAAACCATATATGAGAAGAGCCAGAATGTCTTCAAATGCTTGAAAGTCTAGACTGTCCCAGAACTGATCAGCCCGATCAACCAAGAATTTAGCCAAGAAGCCTTTTCTCCCACTACGAGTTTCCCAATTTGACATTACCTCAGCGTTTGTCAGATGGAGGGCTGAAGCAATCTCTTCCGGCCTAAGGATTTTCTCCCAACCTGTGAACGGGGTCTGCTCCAGAATAGAGATACCAAGTAGATCAGAGAACTCTTCCAAGGTAGGGACCAACTGGTAGTCCGGAAAAGTAAAACAGAGGTACAGTGGATCAAAGAACTAGCATAAAACACTCATCATCTGTTCATCTAATCTGGAAGTGACCAAACCCGGGAGGTGACCATGTCTTCTGATAAAGGAGGAAGTATCTGGAACCTTTGCAACCAATTCCTTAAGCTGAGTGGGGATCTGGACAAAGTTGATCCGAATAGTTTTTCTACGCATGGGTGCTATGACCTACAAAACAAAACAAAGATGAATCCCCTTTGTCTTTGAAATGGGTTAGTCCAATGCAAGATGTATGCAATGTCATGATGCATGATGTCATAATAGAAAACACACCACAAGTATCCACAAATAGCAAACATGGTAAGGGCACGCAGGTCACACAGATAGCCCTTAGATTTCAGGCTGGCAAGGAGCTTAGGTACTACCCTCTTTCAGTTTAGTTGGTTCAAACCTGTCCTAGAAATAGTAACCGGGTTCTGGAGGGTATCAATATCATTGCCACCCTCGATCGGTCATAATTCCAATTTAGCAACCTTTTCTTGCGGCCGGAATCATCGTGAGAGTTTGGTCTCAATGAGTGTAGCATACTGCTACTGTTCTATGGCCAAGTTGGTCAATTATAGGTGCTAAGGTCAGTTGGTGCTTAATGACCCCTTAGAAGACCCATATTCTCCTCATTGTGCCACAAGGGATATTGGTACAAACTAAAGTGCCACACCAACGTAGCTATTGCTTCAACCATATCGGTCTATGCCGTACAATTCCCTCACAGTTTATTGCTACTTACTTAAAAAGGTATCCCCCAGATCCGGGTTAGGATCTATAGTAACTCCGATTCAAACCCACAAAGATAAAGCATACAAATCAAGCAATTGAAAACATTATGAACTAATCCTAAGGTACACCCCACTTAAGATATCCCCAGCAGAGTCGCCAGTTCTGTGATACGGTGGGAAGAACTTACTGTTTTTGGAATGCTGGTTTTTGTTTTGCGTTTTTTTGTTCACAAAATGTCGCGGTAAGCAAGAGTCGCCACCGACTTTTATTTTATCCAACAAGGAAATGAAAAAAGCACAGAAAAATTCCTTTTTCGAGATATTTCTCGGGTTCGGGGGGTAGATTATAGAAAGGGAAGGTGTTAGCCCACTTTCTATCCGTGGTTATCCACGGGCTCTTAGGTACTTGCTCAATTGTTTTCAAAAATTGTTTTCTTTGTGCTCGTGGGTTTGAAAAAGTTTTTGTTTTAAAACTTCGATTTAACTCTTGCTTCTGTCCTCAAGAGTGTAATGAAGTGTTTTTTTTGAAAAAAACTTTGTTCGAAAAGGAGTGTAAGTGTGAGAAAAGTTTTGTTTTTGAAAGAGCAAGTATCTAAGAACCATCTACCTACTCAAAAAAGGAATCGTTATATGCTAATTTCCTTTAGACAATGCTAGCCCACTATTAGTGAGTAGGTAGCACCATCGTTGGAGTTTGAGGGTCAATTCGAGTGAGGGACATACGGTCACTAAAGAAATGTTAGGACGCCTTAGCGGTAACCCTAATTTCTTAGATCATTTGTTTGAGGCAACAATATCTGAGGCAACCATTTCGAGGCGACTATGATTTTTTAGACAAGAGGGTGACTTCTAAAACAACCTATACTCAATGACCGTGTACGAAGGCAACCAAGTGGGGTGTACCCTAAGAGTGCGCATGTGCGAGCGTGTCGTTTTCAGTTATTTTTATCTTGGCACATGTTAAGGGTGATCTAACTTGATTTTAAGATTTAAACATTCAGTCTTGTCATGCAAACTCTATTATCAAACATCTAGCAATTATAATTTGCGGAATTAAAAGTACGAAAATTAAATTACAAGGCGCCGGGTATTTACATCGCCAAAAAACAACCCTTTGAAAATAAAGCGGTAATTAAATAAAAATGTCCTAATTATTTATTACATACCGGAAGCAGATACATAAATATGGGTAAAGAAAAGTAAATCACGACGCGAAATTAAATCGGAGGTGAAATTAGGGTTTTGACCCTTTGGATTAAAGAAAATGCTTTTTTTTTGTTTTTATTTTAAGGAAAGGAATTAAATCCTAAATTAAATAACTAAATTAAATTAATTAAATGAGAAATAATTAATGACATATTTTGGTTTTTTTATTATTTTAAGAAGAAGATAAAAATGACTAAATGAAATAAAACCTAATGATTTCTAATTTGATTTTATTTATTTACAAAAATAACAAATTAAAATTCTCTAATTAAGGCCCTAATTAAATTAATTAGTATTTATTAAAAAAAGAATTCTAAAATTTTATTGGATAATTAAAAAAAAATATGAGTTTTTTAATAAAAAGGAAGAATTATGATTGGTTAGTAATTAATTGAAATTAAATAAAATAAATAAAAATAAATAAAAAGAAAATATGATAAAAGGAAAGAAATAGGCCTTTTTTGGAGGTGCAAGGAGCATTTTTGTAGGCCCATTAAAAGCTGGCTCGTTTGACTTTTTCTGATCCAGTATGTATGCATTAACCTCGCTTATGGTGGACTTCTAACATGGACCACCAGATCTGGCCCTTTGGCCATCTGGCGCTTGGATTGCTGAGGGAGTATGGTATGGATTTGGCCCCTGCGCGTATGTGATAACCCGAAAAATAATAATATTGAGAAAGAGGGGGACCTGGGATTCGAACCCAGGTCCTGAAGGGATATTTATTGCCAAGGTTACCACTAAGCCACGCTGCTTTGTTTGTTAGAATAATAAGTATCAATAATAATATAAGAAAACAATTCCAATGCCAAAAAAAAAAGCGCGTAATATTTGAATGATCCAATGAATGGATGACACGAGTTCATCCCCTTCCTCAAACCCCTGTAAATTTACCTGCGGATTTCTATCCGCAACTAAAAACGCAGGTTCATCCTAAAATCTTCCTCAGGCAATAAAAATGATTTTCAAGGGCATGGTCGTGTTCGTCTCATCCTCCTGGATACAACCATGTCCATCATGTATCTCAATTTTACCTGAAACAAAAATCCCTAAAAACAGAAACAAAACCCTAGCCATGGCATTTCATCATACAGAGCATATAAATCTAATTGGTTATTGCCAATAGTTTGCAAATGATGTGAGGGTTAAGGATGTGTAATTATTTCATGAAAACGATGTCTAATTCCAGAGATATGAAATCAAAAACAGGAGGAACTCGCGTGAGACTTACAGTGCGTATGGAGGCTGGAAAACACCTGGTTGTGATTGGTTTAGCTTGTGAGAATGTCCAGGAAGCGATTGGGATATGTCTCAGGCTTTGAAAGTGCCTCCAACTTGGATTTCGATCTCCAACTTTTTTGTGATTTTTTCGCAAAGTTGTTCTGCCTCTACAAGTGATTGCCAACCCTTATTTTCGTGCCTCTAGCTTCCTTATGTAATGTGCATTGTATTAGGGTAAAGAACTTGGTCCAAATCTTGCCTTATCAATGCTCATGAATTTGATTTGATTCCTCCATTAAAACTTTCCAAACTTGCTTGATTTCAATCTTTTTTGCACACATTTGATTTGATACGAATTTGATGATAATAATAGCTGTATTTGGAGCCTAAAATAGCCAAAAAATCATGTGTTATCAAAGCTTTAGATTTTATATGATTTTATTTGATTTAAAATAAATTAATTCAAATAAAAATCAAATTAACTAATAAAAATGTGATGTGGACACATGGCTGGAGCTAGGGCACGTGGGAAATAATGAAAACTCAAATCAAGTGAAAAAGAATGGGCCCATTTGGCAAAGTTTGAAGTTTTGGGGATAGTTGACTTTTGGCAATTTTGCAAAAAAGTCCAACTTCAACAATGCATAACTTCTTCAATTTTGAACTTTTGGAGATTTTCTTGGACTTTATAGAAAGCTTGAGATGTCCTCTAATCAACCCTTTTGGTCTCATCTCATTTTTATATTCCATACTCAAGTTAGAAGCTTTGGCAAAAAAGGTGTTTTTGTTGACTTTCAAAAATGACCTATAATGTCCAAATTCATAACTTCTTGTGAGTGAATTTTTTGAACTTGGGGTATGAAGATGGATTGTAGGGAATTGCATCCTCTTCAAAATGAGCTTTTTATGGGTCATTTATCATAAAGTATGAGAAAGTTATGCTTGGTCAAAGTTGGGTTGACTTTTCCTGCAAAACCCTAATTTAGCAACTTTTGAGTCTTGATGAATTTTTAGCAATCCTTGATGAATCATGATCAACCCTTGATCAAATGATGAAATATACTTCAAAATGAGAATGTTGACAAAAAATCTTGAAGTTTGATTGTATGTAGGTCACAGTTGACTTTTGACCTAGCACAGTCGACTTTTGGACCTCTTGAGCAATTGACTGAGCAAACTTCCTCTGCAAGGCTTGAAACTTGACATGGATGATCTTGAGAAAATATTAGGACATTGGTGAGAACTTGGGGTCACTTGGAATCAAGGATCTTGATGCAACACAAAACCCTAATTTGGGGTAGACTGCCTTAGGAGATAGCTTGTCTGACCAACTCTTTAGCAAACTTGAGCAACTTGGAGATTTTTCTTGCAATGTCTTGAGAAATATGGGAGGACAAATTTTGGGGTACAACAGACCCTCTCTCTTTTATCCTTTCTTATAGAAACCCAGCAACGCCCCAAACACCAAGAACCCTAAGTTACCAACCTTAACCCCTAAAATCAATGGCAAACAAAGATCATCATAAATAATCAGCAACAAAAGTCAAGCCCCTAAGCTAAGTGGATCGAAAAATACCTCTCCTGCAATGAACCTTAATGTTTTCCTCTTCCAATTTTCTGATTCACTCTTCTAATCCACTTCTTCTCCTTTCGTCGTAGGTATTTCGGATTTGAAGATGACGGATGCAACAAGGGTTTGAAGGATCTAGGGTTCCAGTTCTAAAACCCATATCTCAAACGAAAGAGCTTGGATGTTAGGATGGCCGAAGATTCAAGCAATATGGTCTCAGAATCTGTCTTCTTCTCCTTATTTTCTTCTTTTAATTTTTTCACCCGTCCTTTTCTCTTAGAAATTAAGGCTTTATATAGTTTTTAGGTTAGAGTTAGATTAGGAAATTATAGTGTGATTTGCAGTTTCGTTATAGATTGATTGTTGATTGAGGTTGTAATTGATTCAGATTTAGATTTGATTGTAAATTAGAAAAATTAGGGTTTTGATTTACAGGTACTTGGACTTGTTATTGTATAGATTCATTTCAGTCAATAAAACAAATTTTTAATTAAATATTTGATTTGATCTTGCTAAAAAGTGTAATTTTGGGCCTGTTTGTTTACTTAGCAAGGAAGAACGTACATGGGCGCCGCTAAGGGTAAAGGGTTCTAACCCTAGACGACTTTGGTCAACAAAACCATAAAAAATAAAATAATAATAATAATAAAAAATAAAAACAATAAATAATAATGCCTAATTACGTTTGTTGACTCTGGTCAACCTAATTATAAAAATAGTCTATACAATAATACTAACCAATATTACTACTAATATTATTAATAATAATATTTTGAGTAATAATAGTAACTTAATTGATAGTTGACTTCGGTCAACTAATAATATGACTAATAAAAATATCTAAGCATTCAATCCTTGGGCTCCAAAAAATAAATCAGCATAATACATCAATGATTTCTACTACACCCCTGTGATACAGTGGGAGAACTGACTTGAGGTTTTGCGTTTGTTTTCGCAAATGTTTCGGTTTAGCAAGAGTCGCCACCGACTTTTTATTTTATCCTAAGGAAAGGTTAAAAAGCACAGGAAAAACCTTTGAGATGTTTTCTTGGGTTCAGGGAGTAGATTATAGAAAGGGAAGGTATTATCACCCTTTCTATCCATGGTTATCCATGGGCTCTTAGTTACTTTCTTAGATCACTTGCCTTGCATTTTCAATTGTTTGAAATGGTGCTTTGTGTGTGATTTTGAAAGAGTTTTTGAAAAGAGGCCATTTGTTGTGGCAACCTTTGTAATGATCCATGTTTGAATGTATACAAAGGTGTATTTGTCTTTTGAAAAGTTTTCAATGTTTTGAAAGTTTGTTTTGAAATTGTGTTGTGATGTGTGTTTTGAAAAATGGCAAGGATTTGTTTTTGCAAGTTGGTCAAGTAACCAAGAGCTATCTACCCTAAATTTCTCAAAGATCTTTCCTATGTTTTAACCCTTTTAACAGTATTATTCCACCATTATATTTGGTGGACAATCTTGTGTTAGGATGTTAACAGGACGGGCGCGGGTCATTGTTTAGACCATGAATGCAATAGTGCCAAGTGTCTTTTGGCAATTTTTCCTTTAAGGGACTTGATCATTTTTAGGAAACTTAGAAAGCGTCATCGAGGGACTGTGATCATTTGATTTGTTTTGTTTTGCCAAAGACACTCAACATGCAACATGGCCCATTTTTGAAGGCAACAAGTGGAGTAACCCTAAGGGTGCAAGTGTGATTGGTGTTGTCTATTTTCATGCATTTTTGTCTTTGAATTAGGTCAAGCTATTTGTTATTTTTGATTTGCATACAAACCCTAGGTCTATCATGGCATAATTTGAAAGCTTTTAAATGCGGGAATTTAAAGTCCTAAATTATTACAACATAATTATGGGGATGGGGGTACAAATGTTTGAATGAGGGGATATTTGACAAGAAATTAAATCTAAAGCTATTACATCCATATTGAATATACAAATTATTTAATTGTACAATAATTAAATAAATAAATATGCAAAATGTATTATGCACAAAGATGGTTTTTTATGTATGTGTTGTACCCCAAAATTTTCCCTCCCATATTCTTCAAAAGTTTTGCCAAGCATCACCTCAAATGGTTCAAGGCTACTCCAAGGATTGCACAGTCAACCATCCTCCTAAGCCAGTCAAAATTAAGGTTTTGGTTCCTTCAAGGAAGTTGAGGTTTTCAATGGTCCAATCAAGTCCCACATGCTCATACACATTGTCAAGCACCTACATGTCAAGTTTCAAGGCTCACAAGGTCAAGTTGCACAGTCAAAAACCCTAATTGCTTCACAATCAACTGCAGAGGCAAAATGGTCATTTAGCAGTCAAAAGTCAAATATTTTGGTCAACATCTTATTTTGAAGCCACAATCATCATTTGGTCAAATCTTGATCATGATTCCTCAAGCATGGCTCAAAAATCATCAAGTTGTCAAAAGTTTCTATTTTTGGACAGCTGAAAAGTCAATTGTACCTTGACCAAGGCATAACTTTTTCATGGTTCATCAGAAAAATCCCATCCAATGCTCATTTTGAAGGGGGTGACATTTCCTACAACTCATCTTCACATTCCAAGTCCAAGAAATGCTCTCACAAAAAGTTATCAATTTCAACATTATAGGTCATTTTCAAAAGTCAACAAAAAGGGACTTTAAGTCAAAGACCATAACTTGAGATTGGTAAATCAAAATGACATGGGACCAAAGACGTTGGTTAGAGGACTTCAAGACCTTTCCAAAATGTCCAAGAACATGTTCATAACTTCAAAATTGAGCAAGATATGCATTGGAGAAGTTGGGAAATTTTTGTGAAATGGCCAAAATCATTTATCCTTGAAATTTCATTTTTGACAAAAGGGGCCCACTTTTTCCATTTGAATCAGCTTGACCATGCTTCCCACGTGTCCCACATTTTATTTCAAATTTTAAAAATTAATTTTTTCATTTTTATTTGATTTTATTGGATTTAATTCATTTTAAATCCTTTAAAATCAAATAAAAATCAAGAAGGTTAATTAAGGGGGATATTTGGTCTTGATTAGCTTTGAATCATCATTATACAACATCCCAAATTCGTTTCAAGGCCTAATCAAGCAAGAATTCAAAATTGGTACAAAGATGGAAAGTTTGTTAATAGAGGTTTATGGCAAAATCCTAAGTATGAATGCAAGGCTTCAAGGCCCTTAATTCCAATTGAAATACATTACATAATGCATATGCAAGGGATCAAAAAAAAGAGAGAACACAACCTAGAGAACTCTCTAAAACGAAAAAACGAAAAAATCCCACAAAAAAAAACCTCATATTCTCTTATACAAAATCCTGTACGGAGGCCACTCGATGGAAACCCCCACTTTTCTTCTTGTTGCACTGTAAATTCACTTTTCACGTGCAATTTCCCATGAACCAACTTTAACAAAAATCTCATCAACCAAAACAGAAACCTTACACAAGCTCATGTTCATACCGTTGACACAAGCTCAAAACTGATGCAACCACAAATCATCATCCTCTTGACAGCACCACAACAACATCATTGAGTCATGATAAAGCAACACAAAATTCTAACATTTTCAATTTCATTTATTCTATTTAATTTTCTTTTTGATTGTTTGAACTTTATCCATAAAATTCTTTGTGAAGATCAGGACTGGAATTTGGCTCTCTGAATCAGAAACAGAAGAACGAGAAGCGTCCAAATCGCAGTTCCGCAGCGCAACCGCGGACTCAACCGCCGCTTCCAGATCCGCTTCTGCCACGACTTCGTGCTCCCTCCTAAATTGGGTCAACACCCCCATGGTTTGCATCACCTTTCATTTTTCCATTTTTCTTTTCTTCTTTTTATTTTAATTGTTTTTCTTTTGTTTTATTTAATTCACCAAAATTAATCTTAATAATAACACAAAACCAAAAAATCAGAAATCATTAAAAAATAAAAATATGTTTTATTTAATTTTTTTAATTCTTTAAATAGTTTTTGTAAATAAATTCCAATAAAACAATTAGTTTAAATTTAGGTTTTTAACTTTAATGTCTTTTTCTAAAATAATTATAAAAAAAACATAAAAATTAGGTTATTAGTATCTTTATTCTTTTCTCAATAAATAACTTTTTCTCCTTATTATTATTATTAATTAATTTTGTAAATAAATATGGCATTTAATTAATTAGGATAAATTAGGTTAAAACTTAAACATTTTTTTTAATTAAAAACAAATTTAGAACTAGGCTTTTATTTTAATTTCTAATTTCAATTAACTTTCTTTATTTCATAAAATACCAAAAAAACATAAAAATAATCTCTTTTCTTTATTTAATCATTAATTAATTTATAATTTCTATTTAATTTCTTTAAAGGGTCCAACGCCCTCGCACTCTCGATTCTTATTTCTTTTCGCATTTATTTTTATTTCTTTTGTGGATATAATGTATTTGCCCCAAAGCCTTGTAATAGATAATTAGGACATTTACTTTCCGCACGTTTATTCAAATCGGGTCTTGGTTTAATTTGGCGATGTAGACCCGCGCCTTGTAATAGCGTGGGACCTTTATTTTCCGCACCCTTTTAACTGCTAATCACATGAAAGAATGAATGCCCAAATAAAATCAAAGCGTAGCTCACCCAATGCATGACAAGACAAATAATAACTGAAAATAACACACAATTCACACACCACTCTTAGGGTACGCCTCACTGTTGCCTTGCCCCTCGAAACGTGGTCGTCGAGTACAGGACGTCTTAGTAAGTCCTTATGTCCATGAACATGGCATAAGGGTAGCTTCTAAGGTGTCCTACTGTTGCTCTGGTGATCACACTGTTGCCTTGCCCCTCGAAACGTGGTCGTCGAGTACAGGACGTCTTAGTGAGTCCTTATGTTCCATTGATCTAGTTGCCTCGAAACGGTTTCCTTGAAACAAGTTGCCTCAAAACGGTTGCCTCGGAATAAAAAGATCAATGGCATAAGGGTAGCTTCTAAGGTATCTTACTATTGCTCGGTGACCACACTGTCCCTAACCCTCGAATTGACCTGAACACCTCCAACGGTGGTGCTACCTACCTCTCAATGGTGGGATGGCACTACCTTAAGGACATTTACACAGCCTAATTCCTTAGGGTGGGTAGAAAACTCGTAGATACTTGCTCTAATTCAAAACAAATCAAAAACTCTTTTCACACCGACACTTTTCAAAAAGCTTTCAAAACAACTTTTCAAACACTCTTGAGGACTGATACAAGAGTCGATCTGAAACTTTCAAAGAAACTTTTTCAAACCCACTCACCTTGAAAAGCAAACAAACATTTTGAAAACACAAGTGAGCAAGTATCTAAGAGCCCATGGATAACCATGGATAGAAAGGGTGCTAACACCTTCCCTTTCTATAAATCTACCTCCCGAACCGAGAACTAATCTCAATAAGGAATTTTTCTGTGCTTTTGTCCTTTCCATTTGGAGAAAATAAAAGACGGTGGCGACTCTTGCTTACCGCGACATTTCGCGAACCAGCGTTAAACAGTCAGTTCCGGATCCACCGATCACAGAACTGGCGACTCTGTTGGGGATTATACTTAAAGTGAGGTGTACCTTAGGATAGTTCATAACTGTGTTTTCAATTGCTTTGACTTGTTTGCTTTATTATTGTGGGACTGTCTTAGAAGCTCTATAGATCCTAACCCGGATCTGGGGATACCTTCTTAGAAAGTAGCAACAAGGTTGTGAGGGAACTGTGCGGGGTATACCGACATGGTTGAAACAGTCTGCTACGTTGATGTGGCACTTTGGTGTGTACCGGTAACCCTTGAGTTCAGTCAAGGAGAGTACGGGGCCTCCATGTGGTGTCGTGAAGCATCAACTGACCTTAGGAACCTTAATTGAACCATCTTGGCCTCTTTAGGGTAGTGAGATAACTGACTTTGGTGCAGTCCGAGGTTGGTTGATACTCGATACTACACTCAATTGAGGGTTGCTTTCCTGGAATATTTCGGTCGCCAGTTCAGTGGCTAAATCGAAACGATGAACAATGAAAGCAATCCAGTGATATTGGGACCCTTAGAACCCGGTTACTTCTGATAGGACAGGTTGAGCCCACCAACTTCAAGAGGGTAATACCCAGACCCCATGCTGGCCTAAACTCTAAGGGCTTCTCTTGTGTGCCTTCTAACTTGACTACTTGCATGCTTGTTATCTGACACTTGAGTTTCTTGCAGGTTTTGTTTATAATCCTTAATTGGGACTCACAACATGGTTTACTGAGTTTCTTGCAGGTTTTGTTTATAGTCCTTAATTAGGACTCATAACAGGGTTTACTGAGGTTCTTGCAGGTTTTGTTTATAGTCCTTAATTAGGACTCATAACAGGGTTTACTGAGTTTCTTGCAGGTTTTATTTACAGTCCTTAATTGGGACTCATAACAGGGTTTACCTACATTACCCCATGCATAGCATAACGTCATACCATTGCATACATCCTGCCTAAGGACTAATCCATTTCAAGGATCTCAAGGGTCTGTGGTGCAGGTCACGATGAACCAAACTGTCTAGCGAGGGGCAAAGGGGATTTATTTTCCTCTAAGCCAAGGTTGTCAGGGGCTACGACCCACTAGATATGGTGAGCCTTTGACCCTTGAAGAAGGACTCTCAACAATATGAAGTACCTTCAATCTAGTTACCAGTTTCCAACTCTAACAATTTCCATGTTTACCCCGCGAGGTCCTTGAAAACATTGCATGCATACATGCACATCATTGCATAACAGGTACCCTTGTTGCAGGTCACTTACCTTTCTCTCTGTTTATTTCAGCAATGGATTCCCAACAAGATAACCAGGGACCTCATGCTCAGGAGACCCAGTTCAGGGAAATCTTTTTAAGCCTATCCAAGGGGCAAGAAGAGTTAAGGACACTCCTTATGGGGAATTTGGCCAAGCAAAGTCCTGAAGATGACAAGGACGAACGGCTGAAGCGTCTGCAAGCTGAGGTAGATACGATGAAAACCCAGATGCTGGGACAAAGGGCTCTCATCCAAGGTTTAGCTCGGGAGCAAGGAGAGCTGAGGGCCATGATCAGTCAGCTTCATCAAGACATGAAGCAACCAGCCCAAGTCAGGGGCCAGGTCATTAATCAACTTCCAAGAATTCAAAGGTTTGGGCCTCTCCAAGCTGCTACTACTTCACAGGTCCAACAACGACCTCGCCAAGAACGACGGACTGATCAGAGCAAGCCAGACAAGCCTAAAAGGCAGTTCACCAAGCTCAACGTGTCACCGTCTCAAGCGTTACAACAATTGTTGAGGTTGAATCTGGTGACGTTAAGGGACCCTCCTAAGAATCTCAACACAGCCTCCCCAAAGTACAATCCTGAGGAAAGATGTGCATACCACTCTGACAGTCCAGGACATGACACCGACGATTGCTGGGCTCTGAAGAATAAGATCCAGGACCTGATTGAGGAAGGAGCTGTGGATTTCACCCAGATGGGCCAGGCTGAATGCTCCTATCATCCCTACAAGATGCACCAGTCGAAGTAACAAGTCCTGAGATTAGAAGACTTTTGTTCACTAGAATTTTTCGAGTTGTGATTTTCTTTTGTTCAAACATTTATTCATTGTTAAACATTGTTATTTCATTAATGCATCGCATATGTCTGTTTTGAAGCAATATATTCGCATTTACTATGCTTAAAACTGTTTTCATATTTTTGTGATGTTCAACACTCGGTTAACAATTCTAAGCCTCTTGAGGGAGGATGACGAAAACGATACCACAATCTACAGTATGCTTTTGAACAAACCCCGCTGATGAGGTACATGCATTGTTTCAATCCCTAAACACTGGAGTTATAAGGAAGATAATCCCTCGTCAACCCCTCTGAGCCAAAGAAGTAGGAGTTTTTCTTTTCGAAAATTAAAACCCTTTATCATAACCTAGGGCAGGGTAGTTCTCTCAGTTGATCCAAGTGCATAACAAAGGGCAACAAAGAGGTCCTTACAAAAAAAAGAAGACAGTGATGGTTCCAAATAATCATAAGAACAGGCAGTCATTATCTATCAAAATAAAAGCCCAATAAGTCAAAACCTATGAAGGAGACTTACAAAACTGGGGCATCCCGCTGACTGTAAATTCAAAAGAAACAGTTCAGGCAAAAAAAAATAGGGATAACGAAATCAAAAAGAAAGAGGTCCTACAAACCCTCAACAAAAAAAAAAGAAATGACTGCCTGGTCAAAATAAACTGTCAGTATCCGAACCATCACTATATCAAAGCAAAGACTCAATAAGGTCTAACGCACGATTAGCTGAGTTTAGGTTGGAAGAACATCACGAAGAACGGGTGGGTACAAATAAATTTGATCCTTTATCCTTTGTTTCTTAAACCATGAACCAGGCCACGTTATAACCCTCAAAAGTCCTAGCTGAAGCATGGGTTAGTTCGAAAGCATATTGTTACAAAGGTATCCTGACTCCTTAAGGCTTGCTATAAAATATTGAGTTGACATCACATTTTACAAAATTTGCTGGTTTTACTGAAAAATGCATTTTTCAAAAACTTCAAGACAGACATAAGCTTTGCATTTTTGACATAACTCTGTTTGCGTATGACCTTTTGTTTGAACATCATAGAAGTTCGCACGACGAATGTCTAACGAACAAAAACACTTCCGATCAAGGGGCATGGCATGATCAGTGTCCATCATCTGGGGTAGTCCAGTCAAGATTCGGAGAATCTCTCAAAAGGCCAACCAACTTGGGGCACATCTCCATTTGGATCACCTGGGGCATTCCGACAACGAATCTTGCCTGATCAGGCATCTTCTAGTGGTACGGCGACACGGCACTACTAACAGTGACAACTCCCTGCTCTCTGAGAATGCGGACATAGTCGAAAAAATACTACGCGTAATCAAAGACCCGCTAGGTTGACACACCTAGCCAAAAATAAGGGCTTCCCGGCGAACCAAAAGGGTTCGGGCAAAAATGAGGGATGAAATGAAAAAAATCCGTATACCCGGCAAGTCGAAAATCTAAAAAGGCGGCTTGGGCAAAAATGGGTATCCCGGTGGACTGAAAACCTGAAAAGGCGGTCCAGGCAAAAATTAGGGATTTAAGCGTACGACTATGTCCCGGCATCTAATCACCTGTCTACCAGAAGATTTGTCAACTACCCCCACAGGTGCCTTCTCCCACTGAAACAGGGGCAATAATGAGTCGTCTTAGCGATCTAATTGCTTTGTCCACCAAGGTACTAAGATAGGTTCGGCTGAAGGACGCGACCAAGATCTCTAGACTCCCCATAGAGTGAGCCAGCAAGGCAATGCACTCTCCCCAAGCAAAGTTATACTGTCAGCCTTGAGGAAGTTGGGTATTCTCCAGCAGATCTCAACATTTCCCAGCACAACACACGAATATTCTTAACAAGCATCCCCGACAGTCTTGATCTAAGATTGTTCCCCGGCGGTATACCAGACATTCAGCGGAGCCACTTCCCCAATACATCTCAAAGTTTCCCCAGGAGAGTCCAGCATAGTTCAAGATTTCCCCGAAAAGTTTGAATCCATCTCCCCAGCAGTAAGCTTGTTCCCCAGTAGATTCTGGAAGCTTATCCCCTACAGAGCACGAACGTGTCCCCCGGCTTTATTCAAAGGTTATTTCCCTACCAGGATATAACTGGGTTATCCTCAGCCAAAAGCCACGGAAAGATCGTCGTCGACAAGGTCTTCTTATCCCCAGCGAAGTCTATTAACACTCCCAATATAACAACGGTATCCCCAGCGAAGTCTATTAACACTCCCAATATAACAACGGTATCCCCAGCAAAGTTACCATCAACATCTCAACAGCATACCTCTCCCCCCACAGAGTACTGTTCCCCAGCAAGGTAGCTAGAGTAATTTTTCCCTGCAGAGTAATCTATTCGCCAAGTTTATTCCCCAACGGAGTTATCTTCTCCTACCGGTATTCTTGCAACATCAGCCCATGATAAGCTCCCGGCATTCGTCAAGGATTTATTTTCCTAGACAAAAATACATTCGCAAACATCACATTTTCATACATGATATAAACATCACATTCTACAATCCCATTGGTTATAAACGTCATGACACCGCGCATTCCATGCACCATGACATTTCATATAACTAATGTTTTGCCTTTTTTCAGGAAAGGTCAATACAAAGATGATTACTATCAACTATCGCAATCCCATATTCGATTCCTGTATCTAGCCAGGGCATGTCTGTGAGCGATTGATTGTGGATTCGATACCTACATCCGGCCAGGGCATGTCTACGTTAAAAATATTAAAGAGATAGCTTGGAAATGCTCCTGATATGGATGTTGTTCTTTTGCTTATTCAAAATTCCTTTCTAGATATGGTTCAGATGTGACCCAGGCATGGCGACGTTCTGATACTTATTCCAGATTTCTTCTCAGATATAACTTAGAGATGCTCCGGGCACGGAGGCTGTTCTGTTGTTTATTCAGAGATCACCTAACTAGATATGGTTCAGATGTGACCTAGGCATGGCGACGTTCTGATACTTATTCCAGATTTCTTCTCAGATATAACTTAGAGATGCTCCGGGCACGGAGGCTGTTCTGTTGTTTATTCAGAGATCACCTTTCTAGATATGGTTCAGATGTGACCCAAGCATGGCGACGTTCTGATACTTATTCCAGATTTCTTCTCATATATAACTTAGAGATGCTCCGGGCACGGAGGCTGTTCTGTTGTTTATTCAGAGATCACCTTTCTAGATATGGTTCAGATGTGACCCAGGCATGGCGACATTCTGATACTCATTCCAGATTTCCTTTCAGAGATAGCTTGGAAATGCTCCAGATATGGATGTTGTTCTTTTGCTTATTCAAGACTCCTTCCAGAGATAGTTCAGATGTGACCCAGGCATGGCGACGTTCTGATACTTATTCCAGATTTCCTTTCAGAGATAGCTTGGAAATGCTCCAGATATGGATGCTGTTCTTTTGCTTATTCAAGACTCCTTCTAGAGATAGTTCAGATGTGACCCAGGCATGGCGACGTTCTGATACTTATTCCAGATTTCCTTTCAGAGATAGCTTGGAAATGCTCCAGATATGGATGCTATTCTTTTGCTTATTCAAGACTCCTTCTAGATATAGTTCAGATGTGACCCAGGCATGGCGATGTTCTGATACTTATTCCAGATTTCCTTTCAGAGATAGCTTGGAAATGCCCCAGATATGGATGTTGTTCTTTTGCTTATTCAAACTCCTTCTAGAGATAGTTCAGATGTGACCCAGGCATGGCGACGTTCTGATACTTATTCCAGATTTCCTTTCCAATAATAGCTCAGAGATGCTCCGGACCCGGCTGTTATCCTATTGCTTATTCAGAGATTCCCTTCTAGAGATGGTTCGGATGCGACCCAGACATGGCGACATTCTGATACTTATTCAGATTTCCTTTGAGATATAGCTTAGAGATGCTCCAGATCCGGGCGCTATTCTATTGCTTATTCAGATTCAAACTTCTAAAGACAACTTAGAGATGCTCCATCCCGGATGCTATTCTATTGTTCAGTCCAGATACGATCCAGATTCGGATGACATTCTGTTACTCATGCAGTATGGATATACCCCAGACCCGGCGGTCATTCTACTACTCGTTTAGACGTCATCAATTAGATATAGACTAGATATGCCCCAGACACGGAAGCTATTCTATTTCTTATTCAGATTCAACTATCCATTACAGTTCCAAATGGCATCTATAAGCCCATTCCCGACAAGGTTCTGTCACACTTCCAGATGGCATCTATAAGCCCATCCTCCTACCCATCATCTCTCCAAATGGCATCTGTAAGCCCATTCCCGACATCACACTGCTGATACTCTACTATATGAGTGCAAATTACTGGGCACTCTAGTGTTCAATCATCTTCCACCCTCGGATCACAAAAGGCACACAAGCCAATCTACATCCTCAGGTCTAAGAAGATTGAACAGGGGCAATTGTTGTACCCCAAAATTTGCCCTCCCATATTCTTCAAAAGTTTTGCCAAGCATCACCTCAAATGGTTCAAGGCTACTCCAAGGATTGCACAGTCAACCATCCTCCTAAGCCAGTCAAAATTAAGGTTTTGGTTCCTTCAAGGAATTTGAGGTTTTCAATGGTCCAATCAAGTCCCACATGCTCATACACATTGTCAAGCACCTACATGTCAAGTTTCAAGGCTCACAAGGTCAAGTTGCATAATAAAAAACCCTAATTGCTTCACAATCAACTGCAGGGGCAAAATGGTCATTTGGCAGTAAAAAGTCAAAAAAATTTGTCAACATCTTATTTTGAAGCCACAATCATCATTTGGTCAAATCTTGATCATGATTCCTCAAGCATGGCTCAAAAATCATCAAGGTGTCAAAAGTTTCTATTTTTGGACAGCTGAAAAGTCAACTGTACCTTGACCAAGGCATAACTTTTTCATGGTTCATCAGAAAAATCCCATCCAATTCTCATTTTGAAGGGGGTGACATTTCCTAAAACTCATCTTCACATTCCAAGTCCAATAAATGCTCTCACAAAAAGTTATCAATTTCAACATTATAGGTCATTTTCAAAAGTCAACAAAAAGGGACTTTAAGTCAAAGACCATAACTTAAGATTGGTAAATCAAAATGACATGGGACCAAAGACGTTGGTTAGAGGACTTCAAGACCTTTCCAAAATGTCCAAGAAAATGTTCATAACTTCAAAATTGAGCAAGATATGCATTGGAGAAGTTGGGAAATTTTTGTGAAATGGCCAAAATCATTTATCCTTGAAATTTCATTTTTGACAAAAGGGGCCCACTTTTTCCATTTGAATCAGCTTGACCATGCTTCCCACGTGTCCCACATTTTATTTCAAATTTTAAAATTAATTTTTTCATTTTTATTTGAAATTTGAACCTTGGATGAGAGCACCACAACAACATCATTGAGTCATGATAAAGCAACACAAAATTCTAACATTTTCAATTTCATTTATTCTATTTAATTTTCTTTTTGATTGTTTGAACTTTATCCATAAAATTCTTTGTGAAGATCAGGACTGGAATTTGGCTCTCTGAATCAGAAACAGAAGAACGAGAAGCGTCCAAATCGCAGTTCCGCCGCGCAACCGCGGACTCAACCGCCGCTTCCAGATCCGCTTCTACCGCGACTTCGTGCTCCCTCCTAAATTGGGTCAACACCCCCATGGTTTGCATCACCTTTCATTTTTCCATTTTTCTTTTCTTCTTTTTATTTTAATTGTTTTTCTTTTGTTTTATTTAATTCACCAAAATTAATCTTAATAATAACACAAAACCAAAAAATCAGAAATCATTAAAAAATAAAAATATGTTTTATTTAATTTTTTTAATTCTTTAAATAGTTTTTGTAAATAAATTCCAATAAAACAATTAGTTTAAATTTAGGTTTTTAACTTTAATGTCTTTTTCTAAAATAATTATAAAAAAAAACATAAAAATTAGGTTATTAGTATCTTTATTCTTTTCTCAATAAATAACTTTTTCTCCTTATTATTATTATTAATTAATTTTGTAAATAAATATGGCATTTAATTAATTAGGATAAATTAGGTTAAAACTTAAACATTTTTTTTAATTAAAAACAAATTTAGAACTAGGCTTTTATTTTAATTTCTAATTTCAATTAACTTTCTTTATTTCATAAAATACCAAAAAAACATAAAAATAATCTCTTTTCTTTATTTAATCATTAATTAATTTATAATTTCTATTTAATTTCTTTAAAGGGTCCAACGCCCTCGCACTCTCGATTCTTATTTCTTTTCGCATTTATTTTTATTTCTTTTGTGGATATAATGTATTTGCCCCAAAGCCTTGTAATAGATAATTAGGACATTTACTTTCTGCACTTTTATTCAAATCGGGTCTTGGTTTAATTTGGCGATGTAGACCCGCGCCTTGTAATAGCGTAGGACCTTTATTTTCCGCATATTTATTTTCCGCACCCTTTTAACTGCTAATCACATGAAAGAATGAATGCCCAAATAAAATCAAAGCGTAGCTCACCCAATGCATGACAAGACAAATAATAACTGAAAATGACACACAATTCACACACCACTCTTAGGGTACGCCTCACTGTTGCCTTGCCCCTCGAAACGTGGTCGTCGAGTACAGGACGTCTTAGTAAGTCCTTATGTCCATGAATATGGCATAAGGGTAGCTTCTAAGGTGTCCTACTGTTGCTCTGGTGATCACACTGTTGCCTTGCCCCTCGAAACGTGGTCGTCGAGTACAGGACGTCTTAGTGAGTCCTTATGTTCCATTGATCTAGTTGCCTCGAAACGGTTGCCTCGAAACAAGTTGCCTCGAAACGGTTGCCTCGGAATAAAAAGATCAATGGCATAAGGGTAGCTTCTAAGGTATCTTACTATTGCTCGGTGACCACACTGTCCCTAACCCTCGAATTGACCCGAACACCTCCAACGGTGGTGCTACCTACCTCTCAATGGTGGGATGGCACTACCTTAAGGACATTTACACAGCCTAATTCCTTAGGGTGGGTAGAAAACTCGTAGATACTTGCTCTAATTCAAAAAAAATCAAAAACTCTTTTCACACCGACACTTTTCAAAAAGCTTTCAAAACAACTTTTCAAACACTCTTGAGGACTGATACAAGAGTCGATCTGAAACTTTCAAAGAAACTTTTTCAAACCCACTCACCTTGAGAAGCAAACAAACATTTTGAAAACACAAGTGAGCAAGTATCTAAGAGCCCATGGATAACCATGGATAGAAAGGGTGCTAACACCTTCCCTTTCTATAAATCTACCTCCCGAACCGAGAACTAATCTCAATAAGGAATTTTTCTGTGCTTTTGTCCTTTCCATTTGGAGAAAATAAAAGACGGTGGCGACTCTTGCTTACCGCGACATTTCGCGAACCAACGTTAAACAGTCAGTTTCGGATCCACCGATCACAGAACTGGCGACTCTGCTGGGGATTATACTTAAAGTGAGGTGTACCTTAGGATAGTTCATAACTGTGTTTTCAATTGCTTTGACTTGTTTGCTTTATTATTGTGGGACTGTCTTGGGAGCTCTATAGATCCTAACCCGGATCTGGGGATACCTTCTTAGAAAGTAGCAACAAGGTTGTGAGGGAACTGTGCGGGGTATACCGACATGGTTGAAACAGTCTGCTACGTTGATGTGGCACTTTGGTGTGTACCGGTAACCCTTGAGTTCAGTCAAGGAGATTACGGGGGCTCCATGTGGTGTCGTGAAGCATCAACTGACCTTAGGAACCTTAATTGAACCATCTTGGCCTCTTTAGGGTAGTGAGATAACTGACTTTGGTGCAGTCCGAGGTTGGTTGATACTCGATACTACACTCAATTGAGGGTTGCTTTCCTGGAATATTTTGATCGTCAGTTCAGTGGCTAAATCGAAACGATGAACAATGAAAGCAATCCAGTGAATCTGAATGAGAGATAGAATGGCTGCCGTGTCTGGAGCGTATCTAGTCTGTATCTGATTGTTGTAGTCTGAATGAGTAGTAGAATGACTGTCGTGTCTGGGGTGTATCTGTACTGTATCTGACTTGAAATTCTGAATGAGTAATAAAATGACCGCCGCGTCTGGGGTGTATCCCTACTGTATCTGAATAATTGTTAATGATAGCCTTTTAATCTTATCCTGAAAAGGATGAAATGTTAGCTAAAACACAAAGTTATGTTGCATGATATGTATGATGCAATATATATGTTATATCAATGTTTATGATATAAATGTAATGAATGTGCATGTAAGTTGATGAGCTGTCTTGCTGAGGATAGATGAATCCTGGATAGCCGGAGATAATAGAATCTTGACTGCTGCCAGGGGAAGTGAATCCTTGCTGCTGCAGAGGAGTGCAAGAATTTTTTATTGCTGAAGATGAGACATCCTTGTTGACTACTGTTGGGGAATCAGGAGCTTGGATTGTATGTCAATCTACTGGGGATTCCTGTCTTGAGGAGATCTTCACTGGGGAATATCTGAATATCCTGTGAGGAACTGAGAATGAGAGTCTTCATTCTGCTTGGGGAATGCAAGATCTTCAATTGTTTGGGGATCTTAGAACCACAGCTGGGGATTGGAACTCCTTGGTGACTTGTAGGGAATGAGAATTCTGATGATCTCTACTGGGGAGTCCAGAACCTGGGAGGCTCATGTTGGAGGAGTAAGACTGAGAATCTTCAATCTGATGGGGAGTATCTCTGTGGGGAGAAGGTTCACTAGTCTGGTTCCGCTAGGGATTGATAGTTGGAAGTTTTAGCTCCGCTGGGGATAGGATTTTCAGATTTTTAAGGCTCCACTGGGGATACTGAAATTTAACTCTGAGGGGAATTGAGTTCTGGAAGGCTCTCTGGTTGGGGAAATCAGTTTTGAGAAAGCTTTTGTTCTGCTGAGGATCCTGAAGTTTAATTCTGTTTGGAGAATTTGGAGTTTAATTCCGCTAGGGATTCCTTCTGAAAGGGCATCAAGATGTCTACCTGTACCCTTAAACTATCAGCAATCATCTTTCTTGATTTGCAAGGAAATGATTATGTTCAAATGCATATGCCTATTTAACAAAACATTGGACGTTTCTCAAATAAAACATAAGTGAAAAAATCAAAATGAAGACAACGCAAATTTATGCATTTGGAAAAGTATTTGTATTAACTTTCTGTGAGTATCTTTGTACAAAGGAGACAGACATCCTAGTAAGAGGATGTTGTTGTAAAAATTGAAAATTTTATACAAAAGAAAGATGGCTATGTGCAACAATTCTATGGGATCCCATTCTGTTATAGCCTTCACAACTATGAATATCTTGTCCATTCAAATGCTTCGTCCGCCGATGACTGGATTGATCAGAAGCTCGGAGCTTGTTGATGAAGAGATTGTTCTTTAAAGTGATCCGACGAGACATAGTCATACGCTTTAATTCCCTAACTTTTGCCTGGATCGCCCTTTCGGGTTTTCAATCCACCGGGAAACCCTTTTTTGCCCAAGCCGCCCTTTCGGGTTTTCAACTTGCCAAGTGTACAGATTTTTTTGTTTTATCCCTAATTTTTGCCTGAACCGCCCTTTCGGGTTTTCGGTTCACCGGGATGCCCATTTTTGCCCAAGCCGCCCTTTCGGGTTTTCGACTTGTCGGGTTATTTTATGCATAGTATCTTTTGACTATGTCTGCATTCGCAGGGTGCGGAAAATCGTCGCCGTCCATGGTGGTCATAATCATTGCACCACCAGAAAATATGCTCTTGATCACAAATGGTCCTTCGTAAGTAGGAGTCCATTTGCCCCTGGGATCACTTTGCGGCAAGATAATCCGCTTGATTACAAGATCTCCGACTTGATATACTTGACGTCTGACTTTCTTGTTGAAAGCCTTGATCATCCGTTTTTGATATGTCTGACCATGGAAAACAGCAGCGAGTCGCTTCTCGTCGATCAAATTGAGTTGATCAAGTCGGGTCTGAATCCAATCGTCTTCATTCAAACCAGCATCCTTCATGATCCTTAAAGAAGGAATCTGAACTTCCATGGGTAGGACAACTTCCATGCCATATACTAAAGAAAATGGGGTTGCCCCTGTTGAAGTATGTGCCGTGGTACGGTATCCATGCAGAGCAAACGGTAACATCTCATGTCAGTCCTTGTAGGTGACTGTCATTTTCTGAATGATCTTCTTGATGTTTTTGTTCGCAGTTTCAACAACACCGTTCATCTTCGGACGATAGGGAGATGAATTGTGATGATAAATCTTGAACTGTTCGCATAGAGCGGTGATCATAGTATTATTCAGATTTGTACCGTTGTCTGTGATGATCCTGTCGGGGACACCATACCGGCATATGAGGTTCTGCTTGATGAAGCGGGCAACCACATTTTTTGTAACAGAGGCGAAGGAAGCTGCTTCGACCCATTTGGTAAAATAGTCAATGGCGACCAGGATGAAGTGATGTCCATCGGACGCTGTGGGCTTGATCTCTCCAATCATGTCAATGCCCCACATTGCGAATGGCCAAGGAGCTGTCAGAATGTTGAGAGGAACAGGAGGAATATGAATCTTGTCAGCATAGACTTGACATTTGTGACAAGTACGGGAATGTTGATGGCAGTCGGCTTCCATGGTAGACCAGTAATAGCCTGCCCTTAGAATCTTCTTAGCCATAGTATGCCCGCTCAAGTGGGTGCCAAATGTGCCACTGTGTATCTCGGTCATGATTAACTCTGCTTCAGCTTTGTCTACACATCGGAGTAAAACACAATCATGGTTGCGCTTGTAAAGGATGCCATTATTGAGGAAGAACTTGGCGGCAAATCTCCTTAAGAACTTCTTGTCATTTACGGAAGCTCCTTCGGGATATTCTCTAGTCTGGAGATACCTTTTGATTTCGTGAAACCAGGGTTGTTCCACTACTTCTTCGGTATTAATCTCATGACAATGCGCAGGTTCATCCATTCGCTCGATGGTGATTTGGGGAGCCTTGTTATCCCAGTTGAGTTTAAACATGGAGGACATGGTTGCCAGAGCATCTGCAAGCTGATTCTCTTCTCGCGGGAAATGCTCGAAGGTGATCTGCTCGAAATGAGGCAGCAATGTCAGGACATGTTCTTTGTATGGGATAAGATTAGGATGTTTGGTGTCCCACTCTCCTTTGATTTGACTGATAACCAAAGCCGAGTCCCCAAATACGATCAAAGATTTGATCCCCAAGTCTATAGCAGCCTTGAGACCAAAGATGCAAGCTTCATATTCAGCCATGTTGTTGGTACAGCTGAAGCAAAGTCGGCCCGTGAAAGGTGTTTGACAACCTTCCGGGGAAATGAGTACTGCACTGATACCGTTTCCAAGTGCATTTGAAGCACCATCAAAGTACAGGGTCCATCGGGATCCTTTTTCAGGTCCGTCATATGGTCTGTTACCTTCAATGTTGTCCAAAGTCATGATGTCCTCGTCAAGGAAGTCGAATCTCATTGGTTGATAATCTTCGATAGCTTGATGAGCTAGATGGTCCGCTAGTACACTCCCCTTGATAGCTTTCTGGGTAGTATATTGGATGTCGTACTCAGTCAGAATCATCTTCCATCTAGTGATTCTTCCAGATAAAGCAGGCTTTTCGAAGATATACTTGATAGGATCCATTTTGGAAATCAACAAAGTGGTATGAGTCAGCATATACTGCCTTAGTCGGCGAGCAGCCCATACCAAAGTGCAGCAAGTTTTCTCGAGCAGTGAGTAGCGAGTCTCACAGTCGGTAAACTTTTTGCTAAGGTAATAAATGGCATGCTCTTTTCGACCAGACTCGTCATGCTGGCCCAGTACGCACCCCATTGAGTTATCCAAGACGGTCAGATACATGATCAATGGTCTTCCTTCGACGGGTGGCATCAAAATAGGAGGCTCTAGAAAATACTCCTTGATTTTATCGAAAGCAATTTGACAATCATCGTTCCATTCGACTACCTGATCTTTCTTTAATAGTTTGAAAATTGGCTCACAGGTAGAAGTCAGATGAGAGATGAATCTAGCAATATAGTTCAAGCGTCCCAAGAACCCCCTAACCTCCTTTTCAGTACGGGGAGCAGGCATTTCTTGTATTGCTTTCACTTTCGCTGGATCGACCTCAATGCCCTTGTTGCTGACAATAAATCCTAGAAGTTTACCAGACCTAACTCCAAAAGTACACTTACTTGGATTCAGCCTGAGTTTGTACTCCTTCAACCTGGCAAACAACTTTTCCAGATGTTTGAGGTGTTCCTCCTCTGTTTGTGATCGAGCTATCATGTCGTCTACGTAAACTTAGATCTCATGATGTATCATATCATGAAACAAAGCTACCATGGCGCGTTGATAAGTTGTCCCTGCGTTCTTCATTCCGAACGGCATCACCTTATAGCAGAAGGTACCCCATTGTGTAACAAAAGTTGTTTTCTCCATGTCCTCGGGGGCCATTTTGATCTGGTTGTAGCCCGAGAATCCATCCATGAAGGAAAACACCTTGTGCTGAGCTGTGTTGTCAATCAAAATGTCGATATGCGGTAGCGGAAAATCATCTTTAGGGCTAACCCTGTTCAAATCCCGGTAGTCCACACACATTCTGACCTTGTCGTCTTTTTTAGGTATTGGCACAATGTTAGCAACCCATTGTGGATAGGATGTAACAGCCAGAAAGCCAGCGTTGAACTGCTTCATTACTTCTGCTTTAATCTTCTCAGACATGTCGGGCCTTATTCGGCGGACTTTTTGCTTGATCGATGGACAATCCTCTCTTGTAGGGAGACGGTGAACCACGATATATGTGTCTAAACCCGGCATGTCTTCATAAGACCAGGCGAAGATTTCAACGTACTCATTCAACAGCTGTATTAGACACCCCTTGACACTTGGTTCCAGATTGGCACCCACTTGTACTTCTTTCCTGTCTTCCTCTGTTCCCAAGTTGACTGTTTCCAACAACTCTTCATGAGGTAAGATGGCCCTCTCTTCTTACTGTAGAAGTCTGACTAGCTCTCCTGGTACTTCACAATCTTCGTCATCTTCGTATTCAGCCTGATTGACCAAATCTTCAGAGTTATTGAAGGATACAACAGAATAGTCACCCATAGAATCCAGATTGGATGGGTACCTGCATTTGTGAGTGTGGGTGTGTGTAAGGGATAGCCGTCCTTAAACAAACAAAAATGCAAAAGGAAAGAAAATGAACACAGCAGTTTATAAATGAAAAACGTCCAATGATTCATTAAACATGGCATATGAATATGAAGAGAATCAAAACCCTTACAAATGGACCTACATGCCCCGGGAAAGGCATGAGGTGAAAAAGTAGTGCAGATTGTTTAAAAGTAATTATTACAGACCAACAGAAAATGTTCGAAAGATAAATTACTGATTGATGAAAGTAATGGGAACGAAGTCTTTCGCCTCCCAGTTATGTAGTCCCCCCTCCGATGGTTGGGAAGATCCAATCTTCAATGTTGGCCTCTTCGTCTTCGTCTTCCAAAGCGTTGATTCCATGAGGAGAAATCTTGATGGGTGTCTTTTCAATTTTTGAGCGACGCATAGCTTTTTGCCCCGTAGTGGTAAATCCCAACCCAAACTTGTCTGTCTTGTGGGGAAAATCAGGCAACTGACCCCATGTTGAGCTCTTCCCTTCCTTCATTGCAGCCTTTGCGTCTTTCAGAGATGCCATCCTGGCCACCTGCTTGGGTACCTCAGCTACTGCCTTTGCTACTACAACCTCGGGAGCAATTTCCTCGAAGTGTTGGAACGGTGTTTCAATGAATTCGCCCTCCACTTCCACATACCTAAAGGAGTTCAGGTGGCTGATCATATATTCCTCCTCACCATGTACAGTTATGATTTTCCTTTGACAGGGTATTTCAGCATCTGATGTAGGGAGGAAGTGACTGCCCCAGCATTATGTATCCACGGCCTTCCTAGCAAGCAAGAGTAGGATGGGCGTATGTCCATCACATAGAAGGTTGAAGGGAACACCTCAGTTCCCACCTTGATAGGGATGTCGACCTCCCCATGCACCATTCTTTTAGACCCGTCAAAGGCCCTGACAATGATATTACTTGGTTTCAGCTCCAAGCCTTCACAATCCAATCGATCCAGAGCTTTCTTAGTCAGCACGTTCAGAGAAGAACCAGTGTCGACCAAAACATGGGCAAGAGTAGTTCCTTGGCATTCAACTGACACATGCAATGCGTCATTGTGCTTTCTTCCTTTCGGAGTCAGGTCAGCATCAGAGAAACCCAGGCCGTTGTTGGCAGTAAGGCTGGCTACACAATCCTGGAATTGATCGGCTGAGGTTTCCTGTGGAACATGGGTTGTCTTCAAAAACCTTATCAAGGCCTTGGAATGAGCCTCCAAACAAAGCAGCAAAGCTAACATGGAGATCTTCGTGGGGGTTTGCCCCAGTTGCTCTACCACATCATAATCACTTTTCTTTATTATTTTCAGAATCTCCTCCATTTCTTTCTTAGAGGTTTCGGGGATGACCAATGGCTGAGACCTCGTCCTGACGAGCTCATCTTGGATCCCTTTCCCCTTATCAGCATAAGTAGGAGGGACAACCACAGGAGTAACATCTTCTTCAATCAACGGAGTTCTTGCAGAAAGTTTTATCGGTGCAGGGGTAACTTTGGCAGCAGCTGAGGGTCTAAAGATTGCCTTTGGAGGGGCAATCTCTGGAGAGAAAATTCTCCCACTTCGGGTAATCTTGCTCGTATCGGCAATGTTTCCAATGTCGACATCTTCTTCGTCAGAGCTCTCTTCAGTTATCTCAACTTGCTTAACACCATGGTAGTAGATTTCTCCAACATAATTCCATGGTATTGATTTGTCAGATTTGTAGGGGACAGGCCCAGGCATGGTTATTTTCAGAGGAACAATCTTCGTAGCGGATGTAATCTTAACAGGCTTTTTAGGGGCCTTGGAAAGATTGGTGGAAATGGTGATTATTGAAACATCTTCGATAGGAGTTGGAGTAGCAGGAATCTTTTCGAAAAGAATTTGTTGGCTGTCCATTAGGCCTTGGATGCCTATCTTCAGCAATGGACAGTCGATTGGTAGGGAGGAACAACAGTAGCAGTCTTCTTTACATCCTGGGAAAATCCCAGCTTTCAACAGATTCAACTTGATTGTTAGTAATGGAGTTACCAGATCATCAACAGCAGAAACATACAGATCTTCTTCAACGACATGAACATGATGACCATGCTTTGGCATCGGAGCGGATATTACGTTCGGCTTCTCGGGGGCGTCGAACTCAACCTCTTTTGCGTCTATCAAGTCTTGAATTTTATTCTTTAGCGCCCAATAATTGTTGGTGTCATGTCCGGCGCTATCAGAATGGTAGGCACATTTGGCATTAGCATGATAGTATGGAGATGTGGTGTTAGGGTTTTTTGGTGCCTCCTTTAAACCAGTCAGATTCAACTTCAACAAATGGGGAAGAACTTGTGCAGGCGTCATATTGATGCGGGTGAATTGCCGTTGTGGCCGTTCTACCCGTTGCTGGTTAGGTCTAGACTGATTGTTACGAGGCTGATCATTTGACGAATTTTGTATCATCACGGCCCCTACAGTCGGCCAGCGCTCAGTTCTTCCTGACCCCTTCTGAGAGTACACAACAGCTGCCTCCTTCTTGGATGGAAAGGACTTTTTAACAGTTGTAGATGCAGAGGCATCCCTTTGAATCTTCCCATTCTTAATACCAGCTTCCACCCGTTCGCCAGTCAGAATCAATTCAGTAAACCCTGCGGAAGAGCTCCCGATCAAATGGTTGAAGAATGGGCCAGATAGGGTTCCCAAGAACATATCAACTAGTTCCCTATCAGAAAGAGGTGGATGCACTCTTCCGGCAAAGTCGCGCCATTTCTGGGCGTATTCTTTGAATCCCTCATTTGAGGCCATCCCCATACTTTGTAGCTGAGTACGGGTTGGCGCCAAGTCAGTGTTATATTGATACTGGCGATAAAAGGCAGCTGCCAAGTCTTCCCAACTATGCACCTCTGACCTCTCAAGCTGGTAAAACCAATCTAGCTGTGTACCAGACAGGCTATCCTGGAAGAAGTGTACCCAAAGATTTCTATCGGATGAATGAGGTTGAATTTTCCTGACATACGACCTCAGGTGCATCTTCGAGCAAGACAGCCCGTCATATTTTGCAAAAATTGGCACCTTAAACTTTGGAGGGATCACAATCCCAGCAATCAATCCCAATTCTTCAAAATCTAACCCGGGAACCCTCTACAGCTCCATAGCTGCCAGTCTATCCTCCAAGTTTTTGTATTTGTCGTCCGCTGGCGGGTATTGCTGCTCTGAGTAGTCTTCATCTTCCTCAACTTCTTCCTCTTCAGCCTCGGACTCAGAAGGTAATGCAGCCCCTTTTCCTTTACCGGTCCCCTCATCAGATGTGGAGGGGAATTCAAGAACCCTTCTAGCTTCATTCTCAAATCTTCTTCCCAGTGTAGCTACCCCAACTCTTTTCTTCTTCTTTTTCACTTTTTCTTGCTCTTTATTCCCCAATAGTGCTTTTAGATCCTCCTGACCCTTTGCCAAGGCCATAAGGAGCTGTTGAAACTGCGAGTTTTGTGACTGCAGATCTTTGACCGTCTGTTCAAGATCCATCTTACTGAAATAAACAGCAGAAAGATAAGGAAACCTGGTGTGAAGACCTGTTTATGCATATGATGAATGATATGTTTATTCATGCAATGCATTCAAGGATTTAGACATTCAAAATTGTTGCAAACAAAAAGAACACACGTCATATTAATAAGAAGAAATTTTGTCAGTACATAAATGCCCCATGGGCCAAATATCACAAAAACTTCTTAAGGTAAAAAGACGTTGCGCATCCTCTTTGGTGCAATGTAAGTGTTGAGGGTCTCCTCCTCGTGAAGTCGGCGGGTAAGCTCCAAAACCTTCTTCTCACTGGCGTAGAAGCTGGCTTCAAAAGTATTCCGCTCCTCCTTGAGTTGGATCCAACTCTTTTGCATCTCCTCCCATGATGTTGGCATGTCAGGATGTAGGATGGTGTAAGGAACCTCTCCTTCCTTAACAGGCTCTTTAATCAAAGGGAGAATGTGAGGGTAAGGCATCATAAGACTCTGGGCTCGGGTTCGTACCCACTTGAGGTAAGGTTCAAGAGGGATGGAGTTCTCGTGCCCCAGTGTCTTGCTATCTACCTTGTTAGGCATCCTCCAAGCTCTGATGAATCTTTGGCGAAGTCCTTGCACATTGTTGTCGAAGTCAAAAACTAGGTTAGGAATCAGCATGTCATGAGGGCCATCCCTCCGAGCATATCCAAATTTCCTCAAAGCTAGACAAGGGTTGTAGGTAATGCCTCCCCTAATGCCAAGTAATGGAACATTAGGGAACTCACCACAACGATCGATGATGATGATGACATTTTCTCTGGACCGAGAACATCAATGTACATCAGAATGCGTGAGGGTCATCAACCATTGTGACCACCTTAAGCCTTGTTCATTCTTTAAAACAGATTGTGGAAGGTGCGAAATAAACCACCTTGCAAGGAGAGGAGTACAACACATGAGAACACCTCTCTTTCTCATTGTTCGTGTGTAAAATGAGTGGAGGATGTCCCTAAGCAATGTAGGTATGGGATTCCTGGATAGGAAAATCTTGACAGCATTGACATCTATAAGTTGGTCAGGATTTGGGAACAAGACCAACCCATAAACAAGGAGTGCCACAATCTCTTCAAAGGCTTGCAGATCCAGGGAATTCCAACACTCTTGTGCCTTCTCAAACAAGAATTTTTCCAAGAAGCCTTTGACACCACTTCTAGTCTCCCAATGCCCCTTGATGTCAGATGGTTGCAAGTGTAGTGCTTGAGAAACATCTTCAGGCTTTGGTTCTTTTTCCATACCGTTGTAGGGTAGTTGATTAAGAACAGGAATTCTCAGGAGTTGAGAAAATTCCTCCAACGTGGGCACTAATTGATAGTCGGGGAATGTGAAACAGTGGTGAAGGGGGTCAAAGAATTGGAACAACACTTTCACCATGTCTTCTTCAATGCTGGTGTTGACTAGACTGAGCAGTCTACCATGTCTTTCACTGAAGAGAGAGCTTTCTGGAATTCTGGATGTAAGCTCCTTGAGTTGAGGAGGGATTCTCACAAGGTTGACTTGGATAGTTTTCCTGCGAAGAATTTCCATAACCTACAAAACAAGAACAAAGATGAAGATCCAAACCCTTGAAATGGTTAGTGGATGCATATGATGCTTTATGATGTTCATGATGTATGCACAAACATATGTACAAGCAAATCACACAAAACCCTAGTTTTAGGCTTGCATGGGGTTTCATAGGTAAGTACCCTCTTGAGTGTAGTTGGCTTAAAAACCTGTCATATAAATAGTAACCGGGTTCTAAGGAGTTCAATATCATTGGATTATTTTCTATGTTCATTGTTTTGGTTTAGCCACTTAACTAGTGACCAAAATATTCCAAGAAAATAACCCTCAATGAGTGTAGTATTGAGTATCTACCAACTTCGGACTGCACCAAAGTCGGTCATCTCACTACCCCTAATGAAAGGCCAAGATGGTCAAGTAAGGTTCTAGGTCATTAGTGCTTGGTGACATCACTCAGCGGCCCCGTACTCTCCTTGATTAAACTCAAGGGTTACCGGTACTCACAAATATGTCGCACTAATATAGCTATTGCTTCAACCGTGTCGGTATACCACGCACAGTTTCCACAACGTATTGCTATCTATGAATGTTTCCCCAAATCCGGGTGTAGGATTTCAAGACCAAACAAAAGAACCAAGATGTAAAGCAATCAAAGCAAACAATTAGTCATGCAAAAGGGTGATCTAAGCCCTAAGGTTACTCCACTTTTAAAGATTTCCCCAGCAGAGTCGCCAGTTCTGTGATACGGTGGGAGAACTGACTTGAGGTTTTGCGTTTGTTTTCGCAAATGTTTCGGTTTAGCAAGAGTCGCCACCGACTTTTTATTTTATCCTAAGGAAAGGTTAAAAAGCACAGGAAAAACCTTTGAGATGTTTTCTTGGGTTCGGGGAGTAGATTATAGAAAGGGAAGGTATTAGTACCCTTTCTATCCATGGTTATCCATGGGCTCTTAGTTACTTGCTTAGATCACTTGCCTTGCATTTTCAATTGTTTGAAATGGTGCTTTGTGTGTGATTTTGAAAGAGTTTTTGAAAAGAGGCCATTTGTTGTGGCAACCTTTGTAATGATCCATGTTTGAATGTATACAAAGGTGTATTTGTCTTTTGAAAAGTTTTCAATGTTTTGAAAGTTTGTTTTGAAATTGTGTTGTGATGTGTGTTTTGAAAAATGGCAAGGATTTCTTTTTGCAAGTTGGTCAAGTAACCAAGAGCTATCTACCCTAAATTTCTCAAAGATCTTTCCTATGTTTTAACCCTTTTAACAGTATTGTTCCACCATTGTATTTGGTGGACAATCTTGTGTTAGGATGTTAACGGGACGGGCGCGGGTCATCGTTTAGACCATGAATGCAATAGTTCCAAGTGTCTTTGGAAATTTTTCCTTTAAGGGACTTGATCATTTTTAGGCAACTTGAGAAAGCGTCATCGAGGGACTATGATCATTTGATTTGTTTTGTTTTGCCAAAGACACTCAACATGCAACATGGCCCATTTTTTAAGGCAACAAGTGGAGTAACCCTAAGGGTGCAAGTGTGATTGGTGTTGTCCATTTTCATGCATTTTTGTCTTTGAATTAGGTCAAGCTATTTGTTATTTTTGATTTACATACAAACCCTAGGTCTATCATGGCATAATTTGAAAGCTTTTAAATGCGGGAATTTAAAGTCCTAAATCATTACAACATAATTATGGGGATGGGGGTACAAATGTTTGAATGGGGGGATATTTGACAAGAAATTAAATCTAAAGCTATTACATCCATATTGAATATACAAATTATTTAATTGTACAATAATTAAATAAATAAATATGCAAAATGTATTATGCACAAAGATGGTTTTTTATGTATGTAAAAGTATTTTTCAATATAAAATATAAACAAAAAATAAAAAGTCAATTTTTGGATATTTTTGTTATTTAGGGCAAAACCCTAATTTTTTTTGAATAAATAGCAATTATTTATTAATTATATACAATATTTATTAATTTATACAAAAATAAAAAGTATTTTGTAAAAAAGTATTTTTGATATCATATATTAATAAAAATAAAAATGTATTATTTTCATGTTTTATCCTAAGTATTCTAATAAATATATACAAGTATTTATATTATATATTAAATATATTAAATATATACAAGAGTAAAATATTAATTATTTACAAAAAGTATATTTTTTTAGAAAATGTTTTCAAAGTGTAAATAAAAAAATAATGACTGAAAAATATATTTTTGTATTATTTTTTAGTGTTTTAAATAAAAAGTATTATACTTATTTGTATATATATACTAAATAAAACCAAATAAATGCCAAATAAATGCAAAAATGGATGAAAAAATATTTTTAATATTTTTAATATTTGAGCAAAAAATAATAAGTCAGAACAAAAAAGAAAAAATCAAAAATGATAAAGATTTAACTCAATGGGCCAGGGGGGTGCAAAATGAGAAAAAGGGTGCAAAAAGCAAGTTGACTCAGGCCCAGCCCAAGTCAACTCGGTCTTCAACCTCCAGCCATTTGAAACAGAAAACGCGCGTCCTTCCTTGTTCAACACTAACTCCTGATTCCTTGATTTTTAGCCAAAACTCATAACATAAACAATGTAGAGCATTAAATCACGTATTCAAACATGTAAAAAACTTGACCTAACTCTAAGAAACGAGGGAGAATTTCTTCATCCCCAATTTCTGACCTAATTTTTCTTCAATGTTCATGGCCAAAATTCTCACAGCACAATGTATGTAAATGAAAAGTAAGTATATGGATGGCTTCAGGGCTATGAGTATAACATGTTTTCTTCACAAACCTAAGCCTAACTCTTCCTATATTGAGAGATAGAAGTTCATGTTTTTACCTGTTTCAGCTTGAGTCATGTACAGCAATGGAGGTATCTTCAATGGAGTTTGAGCTTTGGTACAGCTTGCCTGAAGTCCAAGGATGCTTCTCCTATGCTTAGCTTGCTCTGAAACTGCCTGTATCGTGCTATGGAAGTCCACCTGCACAGCTTGAAAGCAAAAATGGAAAACGATGTTAAGGATGTTACAGCTTGGATTCAATGCTTGGGATAGTTTCAGTGGATGATATGGAATGTATTGGAACTGGTTTTGGCAAAAACGCACGAGTGGATTGTTCTATGGAGGTCAAGTTGCAGAACTTGCCCTATTTTGCAACAAAACAGGGATTCTGAGTATTGGGAGGTATGAGGGATGGTTTGGTCGTGTTTCAAGCTTGGTTTGATGTATGGAAAATGTTCATGAAGTTTGTTTAGGCTTCTGTTGACAGGAATGAGAGATTGGAGTGAGTTTGCAAGTTTTCTTCTAATGTAAACAAGGATAGTGTAAGTTCTAACACAGGCCTGTACCACCCTCTATGTATGCTGCCTCTCTTCTTCTTGATCAGATGGATTTGTGTACAAATGCTAGCCTCAAAGATCTGGCCCATGCCTCTTGGATTTTGAATTTGACATAAAGTGCATCTTTATCAAAATGGCATGTTTGCTTTTTCTACTTAAGGATTGATTTTATGTGCAATGCCCAAAGGGAAGAAATAATGCATTAATACAATGGTTAGGCATTTAATTATGGTGTGTGAGACTGGTTTTGAGGCCTGCAAGCTAGCTTGTATAAGCTGATTTGAAAAATGCCAATGTATGAACATGTATTTGGTTATGAACAAAAATGGATTTTGCCCAACTTTGCAAATTCGATTCTCCCTAACCACAAGGGTGTTTGAGAAGTTCTTGGACAATTTGGAAATCTTGGAATGTGTATTACAATCCATCTTTGTAATTCAAATTGAAACTCCAAGTGGAAGCATGTGAAAAATGGCCATGAAGTTGGGCAAAAATCCTGCCTAGAATAGGTCAAAAATTTTCTGTTAAAAATGTTTTGCACCCTTGTTCCAAAAATTATAACTTGAGATACAAGCTTCCTTTGAGAAAACTTTGTGAATCAAAGTTGTAGATTTTGCAATGTACTACAACTTTCATGTTTTGAGTTTTGTTTGAATCCATTCGCATCTTGGTGAAAAAATGGGACAAAGTTAGGAAAAAATAAGGAAATTTTATAACTTAGAAAATTTCTAAGTTATGAAATTTCTTCATTTTAAACCCTAATTTGCAATTTTGGGTTTCTTGATGAACAAGTTTCATAATTTGACATGTCTTGATGAAAAATGAATCTTAGCACTTGATTTTGACCAAAAAGTCAAAGTTTGACTTTTCAGTATGCAGTCAAATTTTGATCAGTTGACTGGAAAATTCATCTGTCAATCCTATGCATTTGGGATCTTTTGAACTTGTTGAATGTGTCAAGACAATGCCATTGAGTCCTTGAGTCCATATGTGAACTTGGTTTGCCATTGGTTAGGTCAAACAGTCAAAAATTGCCTTTGTGCAGTCAAAACCCTAAAAATGACCATTTTGCCCTTTTGGTGATCTGATCAAATTTCTTGTGGAATTGTGATTCAAACTTGACCAAATGGCTCATATGAGTTCATTATGTTGATATGGGTCAAATTTCATGAGGTTTGACTGTCAATTGGCCACAGTTGACTTTTTCCCCAATACAGTTGATTTCTAGGTCAACTGTCCAATTGACTGGGCAAAGATTGGAGTCAAGGCTTGAAACTTGGTATGGATAAACTTGTGAGTCCAACATGAAGCATGAAAGTCACTTTGGGCATTTTAGGTCAAAACATCTTTGTACAAACTCAAACCCTAATTTGGGTCAACAGTGCAAGGAGGGGTCTTTGAGCAGAGCAAACCCTAACTTGATCTTGTGTTCCAAGAGTCTTGTGGTGAGAAAATGTTGATGAAATGAGAGGGCAAATTTTGGGGTACAACAACCCCCTATCTTTAAATGGATTTATCAAACTCAAATGGGCTTTTTAAATTTAAATGATGAGCCCAAGAGATATAGAAATGTACTCCCCTTTTGGGATATACACCTTTATAACCAAATAAAACTAATTAAAATGTTAGTAACTATTTTTTTCTTCTAAAAAAAATGAATTAAACTGATAACGCCTAAGGCGGGAAAATTTGGGGTATGAAAACTGCCCCTATTTTTAATCACTCTTCGATCAAAGTGCGTGAGAATACGTAGGTCTCACACGTTTCAGATCAGAGGGTTATTAAATAATAGAAAACCCCCAAAATTTGACCAGAAGTTAGAAATTAAAAGAGAATAGGTGTAGATAACTCGTCAACGCTTGAGTGGAATAATCACAGATCTTATGAACTTACCGCAACCTAGGGGGTAAGCCACACCAACTTGAAAAGACTATAAATTGTCGCTAACACAACAATATCGCAGATTTGACGCATCCATCACAACCTAGGGGATAGATAGTGCAGGTATTAACTCTATTTGTGTCATAGACTAAATCAATAGAGTTTAAACAATTTACTAAAGCTCGGAGACTGGCATAGTAAACTGTATTGCAGATTTTGCATATTTATACATAGTAGATAAATTATGTTGGTTTTGTGAACAAATAACTCATTGCTGCTAAGAGACCGGCGCATTAAATCATATTGCATATGTTCATAGACCTACCACAACCTAAGGGGTAGATAACTTGGGTTTTTAGATAATCTGTTGCTGTTGGGAGACTGACACATTAGACTATATCGCAGATTACTGTGTACCTACTACAAACTAAGGGGTAGATAACACGAGTTTTGAGAAATTGTTTTGATGATTGAAATCTTGGATAACTGAACCAAAGATATAAGTCTAAGTTTATTGATTGTGTCTGTTCCCAACCAAGGTACCTGTTGAATAAAGCTCAAGGGTTGAACTTTTAGTTTGTGTAGATAAGTTGGCTAGTGATAGACCCTAAGATATGTTACAGTATTCTTTGACCAAGGTAGATTTGAAAATGAAATGTGTAATTCATATGCATAATTGTTGCACCCAAAAATTTTCCCTTTTCATTTTACCTTACATGGTTTGTGTTTCATCATACATACTCATGCATTCTTATGATAAGATCAAGGTATTTTGATTCCTAAGTTCCTCTACAAGCTATTGAAAGTTGATTATATTGACAATCAGGATAAGAATGGTCTCATACTCTCAATCTTTGAGTCTCTCAAGCTACAAGGGTTCCCCTTGCCTCAAGACATCTCAATTGTCTCTTTGATTCATCAAAAGTTTGAAATTGCAAGTGTTGATTCTTGAATCATTGTTCTTCTATGCATATCTTGAGATTAGGGTTTTGACCAGATGAAGTATTTTAGGATTGTATGATCCAAATTTTTGAAGTATCATCTTATCATCATCACATGAAGCATCTTTGTTCAAGGAATTTCTCAGCATGTCCATAAGAATTAGGGTTTTGAAGCTTGGTCGTCATCTCCTAACACATAGGGCCAAAATTAGGATTTTTAATTTAATCAGGAAATCTTTGATTTTTGGGAAAGATTTTATTTCATGCTTCTCTACATGTTTATGAGCATCTATGATTAAAATATTGAACATTAATTTTGGTTGGAAGAGGTTCAATTGATCATTTGAGGGTAAAAGAATCATTTGAGCAAAAGTCAACAGAAGTCAACTGTGACCAAGGGGATTTTTGGTCAACATGCAATTCAACATCCACATTTTCATGTTGTAAGGTCATTTATGAAATGAAATCAAGATAGTTGTTGAATTTGAATTTAACTTGCCAAAGAAGTCATTTGAACATTTGAGAAGTTTCAAAGTGTGGAAATTCATAGTACTAAACTTTGAAAATTCACAACTTCTACACTTTTTATTGAAAAAATACAAATTTTACACGGTTGGAAAGAGGATAAAAAGTTCTTCAACTTTGTCCTTGAGGGTTCAAAACCAAAAAGTGAAAGGAGAAAAAGTTATCTAGCTTGGAAGAACTTTGAAACTTAGTAAATTTCTCAAAAGTATGCCAGGGGTCCATTTTCTTCATGTCCATTTTTAAGGTGTCAAAAAGATTCAATTTTAAAAAGTATCAACATAAAACTTGTAGGTTAAAATATCTTACACATTTTTGATTCAAAGATCACTTCATTTAGTTCAGTGTTGAGAGAGATGTGATGCTTAGGATAAGAGGGCTTGATAAGGCAAGTTTGCCCAGCAAAGGAAGCCTCACGCGTGGATTTTCATCAAACACATGGTGGGGGCACCTTCACCACCATTTTTATTGATGAATTGATCATAATTTCTAAAAAGTTTGAACATCAAAGTTTGAGATTATTGTGTCCTCATCATTTTTGGTTCAAAGTTAATTTCATTATGAGCATTATGGTGATAGTTATGATGGAATGAACATAAGGGCATGTGAAGATATTCTTTTATGGCCAAGGCATGTCGCGCGTGCATACCAGACATGCATTTCATCAAACATGTGGTGTTCCCACATTCATGGTTGTTTCCTTTTTTATTCAAGTCTCAATTTGAAAAGTGGAAAGAGGGATTGTATAGTTGGATATTTGGGCTTCATTTAGTCCTTTGAATCATGATATTTGGCTCAAGAATGAAGAATATATTATCATTGGAAATTGGCTCTCAAAGTTGACAAAGTCACCAGCATGTAAGACATGCACGCATGCGCGCGACCTTCCTTGTCAGACTTGATCAGTCATCACCATCATGTTTTCATGCTTAAGTTCAAGGCATCTACAAGCTTCAACTCAACTTTCTTTCAAAATGAGAGTTGTTCCTCTTACTTTTCTCTTTCCATTAAGCACAAGCTTGATCCAATTGATCAAGAGATATTAAATTTTTGTTGAGGAAAAGGAGGTTGAATATTATGTTTTGTCATATAGTAAGCTTCAGCATAACACTTGCATTTTATTTGCAACAGGCCTAATTTGCCACACGCATAACACTCCTTTCCCACTCTTTATTCCTCACTCAAAAGGCACAAGGAAGCTAAGCGAAAGCAAATAAAATGCAAGCATCACATTACTTCACTCAAATCTACCCAAAACTTCCAACATTGCCCTCTAACAGCTCCAAGAATCAAATGACTGTCATACCCTCAAGGAAACTTCCTTAACACTCTTTCCCACTCTATATAAACTCCTCTTCACTCTCATTTCAGGAAGCTTCCTCATTCATTCACACTAAACTTCTGAAAATTGTCCTCGAAGCTCAACTCTCTCTCTCTCTCTCTCTCTCTCTCTCTCTCAAGTCAGAATTTTCTTCTTCAAATTCTTCTCAAATTCTTGGTTCAAGCTTCAATATCTGCATAATTATACTACATTAAAGTTGAAAGAAGAAGAATCATCGGGTTTCTTGCTTGCAAAACCAGAGGCATAGTGAATTTATTTTTCACTTTGAGGTAAGTTTTCATGAACTTTGAATCTCACACTTTGCATGAATATCCAAGTACCATGAGGTAATGAGATACCTTGAAGCACAAGAGTATCCAGAGGGAGCATCTATCAATGACAGAAAGTTCGTACGAAGATTTTCAGCCAAATTTTTCCTAAGTAACGGGATATTATACAAACGCAACCATGATTCAACTCTACTCTGATACGTGGGTAAGAGGGAGGCAGAGGAAATCATGGAAGACATGCACGATGGCCTTTTCGGTAATCACTCAAGTGGACATACGATGGCTAAGAAAATCTTAAGAGCTGGTTACTATTGGTCAATGATGGAGACCGATTGTCATCAACATTCTAGAAATTTTCACAAATGCCAAGTCTATGCTGACAAGGTCCATGTACCTCCAATCCCTCTGAATGTCATGACCGCTCCATGGCCATTTGGAATGTGGGGTATTGACATGATCAGAGAGATCAAGCCCACAGCTTCCAACGGACATCGTTTCATTCTTGTTGCTATCGACTATTTCACCAAACGGGTCGAAGCCGCCTCATTTTCCTCAATCACCAAGAATGTGGTAGCCAGATTCATCATACACAACCTCATATGTCGTTATGGTATCCCCGAAAGGATCATCGCCGACAATGGGACTAACCTCAACAACGCCATGATCAGGGAATTGTGCACTCAATTTAAGATCAAGCATCACAATTCTTCTCCGTATAGACCAAAAATGAATGGCGCAGTCGAAGCAGCCAACAAAAATATCAAAAAGATTATGCAGAAAATGGTAGTAACCTATAAGTATTAGCATGAGATGTTACCATTTGCTCTACATGGCTACCGTACTTCAGCTAGAACATCAACTGGGGTAACCCCCTTTTCTCTAGTTTATGGCATGGAAGCTGTTTCGCCAGTAGAAGTTCAAATTCCCTCGCTGAGGATTATGATTGAGGCAGGTCTAGGAGAAGACAAGTGGATTCAAACGAGATTGGATCAGCTGAACTTGATCGATGAAAAACGATTAGCTGCTATTTGCCATGGTCATACGTATCAAAAACGAATGATCAAGGCTTTCAACAAAAAGGTCAAGCCTCGAGTATATCAAATTGGTGACCTGGTGATAAAATGCATCATTCTACCACAAGGTGACCCCAGAGGAAAATGGACTCCCACCTATGAAGGGCCATTTGTTGTGAAGAGAGTTTTCTCTAGCGGTGCCATAATGCTGACTACTATGGATAGCGAAGATTTCCCGCATCCGGTAAACACGAACATAGTTAAAAAATACTACGCATAAGAGACCCGTTAGGTTGACATACCTAAGAAAACAAGGGGCATCCCGGCAAACCAAAAGGTTTGGGCAAAAATTAGGGATATATGAAAAAGATTGTACACCCGACAAGTTGAAAACCCGAAAGGGCGACTTGGGCAAAAAAGGGGTATCCTGGTGAACTGAAAACCCGAAAGGGCAGTTCAGGAAAAAATTAAGGATTAAAAACGTACGACTATGTCCTGTGAAATCAATACAGTCAATTCTATCACCAAGGTCCAAGTTCAAATGGTCCAGGATCAATCTAATTGATTTCGATCAACAACAAAGGATATTCGAAGACATTGAGGCAATAGTAGAGTGGGAAGACAATAAGATCATTTCACATGGCTATTTGTTTTCATTCTCAATTTTGTTTTCCTTTTGGCGATTTCCTCTTACTAGGATTTCCGTCTCTATGTACAAAAACGCCTATTTATGGGCAAAATATCAATACAAATACACTTAGAAGTGCAAAATTTTCTGTTTTTGTTTTGAATACAAATTTGTCCAATGACTAAAATTGAATGAACATATGCATATGAATATAATTAAAGCTATTTGGCACATGGGTCCTGCTAAGCGACAACATCAACCAAGCATCAGTGCACAACAACAGTAGGCATCTCTTTTAATGTATGTGAAAAAGCCCCACAAAGTTATCTCATCATCATTACCCCCACCAGGGCAGTGACAATAAACCTTCCCTCAACGGAATTGCCCACAAAATCTCCCTACACGGGATAATCTTCGGCCAAAGTCTCAACCTCTTGACAATTTTCTCCCTAGCTAAAGCCTAGGAGATCTCTTCCTAAAGGGAATTCACCTCCTCAACAGGGTTTATTTCCCCAACGAAGTTATTTCCCCAGCCAAGTGTAAGTGTCTCCACATACAACAATCAAAACACCACAAATTACCCAGCTGAGTCCATCCTCCCCAACTGAATAAACACTCCCCAGCGGAACTCAAATTCCCCAGTTGAGTCCAAATTGCCCAGCTGAATAAACACTCCCCAGTTGAGTCCAAATTGCCCAGCTGAGTACATCTTCTCCAACCAAGGCTATTTTCTCCAAACAGAATCTATCCTCCCCAGATGAGCCCATCATCCCCGGCTGAGCCCGTCATCCCCAGTTGGGCGTATCCTCCCCAAACTGAGTCTGCCTCACCTGACTGAGTCTATACTCTCCAATTTGAATTTCCCTTTCAAATGATTGCAAATCACAGGGCCACAACCCCTAATCCCCAGTAAAGCCTTCAACAAAGCCTTTATTATTACCAAGAAATGCTATGAAGCATGGATCTGACCAGATATTAGCATAATTTTCAAGTTATTGCTGAAGCCTGGACCCGACCAGATAACAGTTTGACTTCTTGAGTTACTGAAGCCTGGACCCGACCAGATAACAATTGATCTTATTTCTCAAAACGCTAAGAAACCTGGACCCGACCAGATAATAGCCTAACTCTTCAAATATATAAAAGAACCTGAACTCAAATCTGACCAAGGTTTAACTTCTTTTCCACAGTAGGGTTGTCTCTCTATCCCCAACAAAGGACTGAGAAACCTGGATTCGACCAGATATCATTCCTCATTTCCACCCTTTCAAGAAAGCCATTGCGAAGCCTGGATCCGACCAGATAGCAATCATCCTCAGAGATTCATTGTGAAACCTAGAAACCGACCAGATAACAACTAAATCCCCAAGCAGTCTATTGTGAAGCCTGAACCCGACCAGATAACAATTGACTTCATCAAAGAAATCTGCAAAGCCTGGACCCGACCAGATAACAGTTTTCAACCGGTTTATTGTGAATCCTGGACCCGACCAGATAACAATTGACCTCATCAACCTCATAAATCTGTAAAGCCTGGACCCGACCAGATAACAGTTTTCAACCAGTTTATTGTGAAGCCTGGACCCGGCCAGATAACAATTGACTTTATCAAAGAAATCTGCGAAGCCTGGACCCGACCAGATAACAAGCTTTCAAACAGTATATTGTGAAACTTGGGCCCGACCAGATAACAATTAACCATGATTCTCGAAAAGACACTATAAAGCCTGGATTCGACCAGATAATAGTACAGCTTTCCAAAAGACCATAAAGCCTGGACCCGACCAGATAACAGTTTTCAAAGAGTTTTCTATGAAGCCTGGATCCGACCAGATAACAGTTAATTCATCCTTTCCTCCGGTAAGTCACTGTGAAGCCTGAATTTGACCAGATAACGGTTAACCTCTGCATCCCCAGCAAGTCATTACAAAGCCTGGATCCGACCAAATAACAGTTAATTAATTTCCCCTTCCAGTAAGTTGCCATGAAGCCCGAACCCGACTGGATGGCAACCAACTACTTTATCCTCAGCAACTGTGAAGCTTGGATATGACCAGATAACAGCTGACATCTGAGCGATATTCCCCAGAAAAATCACTCTTTCAACAAGATTTGGAGATATGCATGTTCTTCATTTCCAACAGGCAATCAGGGATTCAATCTCCGAAGATTTCCACAGCAGCAGTCAGGGATTTATTTTCCCAGACGGAAAAATACATTTCACATTCATACATCATAGCATGTACATACCAATTCATTTAGCATGATACCACATCTGGTGAACATCATGCAAGCATCTGCATTTTTACTAACCCCTTTTCTCCCAGGTAAAATGTCAAGTTTAGTATGAATCAACAAGAGATTTGTGCTAATACTTCTTCCAAAGTTTACCAACATTCCTCCAAATGGCATCTATAAGCCCATTCACAATCCATCTTCGAGTGCAAATTTCTGGGCACTCTAGTGTTCAATTATCTTTCACCTTCAATTCACGAATGGCGGATCTGCCAATCTAACTCTTCAGGTTCAAGAAGTTTGAACAGGGGCAGTTGTTGCACCCCAAAATTTGCCCTCTCATTTCTCAAGGAATTACCTTGGATCCTCAAGTTTGCTTTCATCAGGTCTCCAGGCCGTGAATTATCAATTTTTCCAAGCAAACCATTCACAAGGGCAAAATGGTCATTTACACACTAAGAAATCTAACTTTGACTTTTTGGATCAAAATCAAATCTCAAAAATCATATTTCATCAAGACATGTTGGAATATGAAGTTTGTTGCATCAAGAGTTTCAAAAGTCAAATTTTATCTTGGAAGAATCAAATTCTAAAAAACTTGGAAATTTCTCTAAGTATTTAAGAAATATGACAAGTTCAGAACTTCTGAGCCAGTGTTCACGTTCAGTAAATTCTGGATACTCTCAAGACAGAGTTTGGTCAGAACTTCTGGGCCAGTGTTCATAAAGGTTCAGTCAGAGTTTGCAAAGGTTAAATCAAAGAAGGTAACAAAGCGTGTTGTAAGTATACTGGAAGTTCTGAAGGATCCCTCAGAACATGCTGAAGTCAGAAGATAAGAGGATCAGAAGATGAGATGCTACGCTGAAGTAGAACTTCTAATCCAGAGTCAAGCAAAGATACAGAGTTTCACATGGGAGCTCATTTAATGCTCACAACCGCCTATGAGTCTTTATCCAAGGGACTTTCACCACGTGTACCACCACTGTCTTGGGAAGACAAACTTCTATACAAAAGTATGCTAGACCCACACGTTGTTTCTACTTTTCCTTAATTCACGCTGCCAAATCCAGCTGAGGCGCTGTTAACCATCCAACTTGAATGCATTGAACCCCACTTGTTAAGCTTACTTCAAGAGTAAGACAACATCTAGCATATGATGTTGGTGCCACTTAACCGCCCCAACTGCAAAACTTTGCCTATAAATAGAACACCATTTGCACACTGAAAATCCCCCAGAAAAAAAATTTGTGAAAGAGACGAGAGAATTGAGAAAGAAAGCTTTGAACCACTGCAAAAATTCCAAGAACCCAGGAAACTATAAATACAAAGTACCAAAAATCCTAGCATTAACTCCTTATATTCAAACCCCATTTTTCCTCAAGTGTTCTTGACTAAAGCCATCCACGTAGTTGCTGATTCATACATTAGAAGCTACCTTAACTTCTTATTCCTATTGCCATACACTCTCCATTCACTTTCACCACAAAGGAGTCAGAATATCATCCCTTGACTATTCCAGAAATTGCAAACTTCCTGCTGAGTACGTGAAGGAGTTGCTCAGAACATCCCCAGAATTCAAGACCAATCTCCAGTTCACAGAATCTTGTCCAGCTGCAAGGTAAGTTTTCTGCTGACCCTCATCATAACTGATTAAGCATTGTCAGATTTTGCATATTTAGCACAATGTAGATATGTTGATCCTGATGATGTACATATTCTAAAAATTCATGCATTTTCTTGCCTAAGTAAAAGAAATCTCAGTTCAGAGTTTCATAAAGAAATTAGGACTCAGAATTAGAATTAGCAGATACATGTTGCTTCTGATTTGTGCTTTTGATATTTCATGAAATTTGTCATAACTGTTATACATGCAACTTTTGCTCTGTAAATGACTAAGCTGCAGATGCTCTGACTGGCATGGAAAGAGGCAAAGTTCTGACAGTTGCGTCAGAACTTCTGAAAACTTCTAAGTTCTCAGAAGATCCATAACTTCTGAACTTCCATATTTTTGCTAACATGTTTCTGTTTGTGCAGCAAGGCAGAGTCAGAACTTCTGACTTCTTCTATTTTCAACATTTTGCGCTGATTATATTTTCTTTCTTTTATTATTTCGCCATCATATTATTTTTTATTTTTAATCAAAAAACACCAAAAATATTTTATATTTGCATGTTATATTTTCTTTTAACAAAAAAAGACAAAAAATATATTTTCTTAAGCAAAAGTTATTTCCCTTTTTAAACAGACAAACATTTTACATTTCCTGTACATTCTTGTCTATTTCAATGTGGTTATTAACATTCGTCCCAGAGAAGTGAGAAACTTAGATTTCCAAGATACTGCTTTAAAAGACATAGTCATAAATCTTTACCAAGATCTCGGTGAGTTAAAATTGAATATTTATCTGGAAGCTATTATCTTTGAACATACTTTGAAGCAAATTGAATGATGGTGATGATACCTTTTTCGGATTTGGTTCAATGGAGAGAGATCTTCCGTGATCAACAATTGCTTATGCTAATGGGTGACATGAATTGCTCTCAATGCTCGACACATCTTCAATAATTGCTTCTGCCAATGGGTGGCATGACTTACAGAAACTCAATAAATCATACCTAAATCCTTTATCACGTTGGACACGAACCTCCTCGATCACGCCAGCCCCGAGGGATAGAGGTGACAATGGAGAGCAAGTTGTACTGGCTGTAATCAACAAAAAGTCGCAGTGATTAATATGAGAGCATGGATTTGAGAATATTTAAATTCTGCAATACTTTGATTGCTGCATTATCACCAGTAAATTTTATGTGATATGAGATAACTGAAACAAATGTGCTCTCCATAACTGATTAAGCATGTCTTCTTTAGCTTTCTTGACTGCGGAAATAACAACTGACTGCTCACCCAAAACTAATTGATCAAACAAACAACACCAAATCTAAACGTAAGAGAATTTTGAAAGTCAATAAAGTTAACTCAATTTTGGAACATTGGCAGCAAGGCTGTTAAGAACAGCTTCAACATACACACACACTTTCTGAGAAATCCATCTCAGCTCTTCTTAAAGATGCCAAAAAAGGTTCAGTGCCTGTAAAAATCACTTCACCTCCATCTTCAGATGGCGTAGATTCCACGACAACTCCATCCAAAGTCCGCATTCCGCTGTAATAGATAACTTGAGAGACATCATATTACATTACATTACATATATTTCTGTGAACAGCAATACACTCTAATTAAAATAAAAATTAGTTTACACGACATATGAACCTAACAAAAGTTGATCTTATTTCAGATCTATTGTAACCTTACGTTTGCAGGAACAATGAAGAAGTATCCAAATTCTATATACGCTTTAAACAATGTAACAACCATTCAAATCTACAAAATGGAAAATACAAATTTAGCAGTAAGCCTGTTTGGACGCCTATCATCCTCAATTGGGCAAGAATCCAGATTCAAATACTCTAAATTTGTTAAACCTGCCAAAGAGAAGTCAATTAAAGATCTATTGGACAATTTGAAAAATAAACAATCAACATGTTTCAGTCATGATGATAGTCAATGTGGCATAAATTGAATATTTAACAAATTGAGAGTAAACACACTAACGATCCATACACTAACCCAATTCGAAGACTAACACGACTTCCCTAGTCGTAACAGAAGAACCCCCAAATCTCTATTTGATTGACAACATCTTCTACATTAAAGCCACTGCTAGGCCAATTTTTGGGAGCAAATCTCAGAACAGTTCTCCTTTGTTAATCGTGAAATGTTGAGGTTCGTTTCTAACTCCAATTTTCTTACTTCCTTTCACTCACACTCTTCGCTTAGGGTTTTCTCTCACTCTCCCCATCGTCTCATTCCCAATAATTTTAGTGTTGATGATGCTGTTTCCTCCTTCCACCGCATGCTAAATATGCGTTCTACTCCTTCCATTGTTGAATTTAACAATATTTTAGGTTTCCTCGTTAAGACTAACAATCATTACGCCACTGCCATTTCCCTTTTTCACCTATTGGAATTCAACCAAATTAAACCATGTCTTGTTACTCTAAGCATCCTCATCAATTGTTATTGCCACACTGCTCAAATGGGGTTCGCTTTTTCTGTATTCGCTAAGATTCTCAAAATTGGTTATCAGCCTAATACCATTACTTTGACTACTCTTATCAAGGGTTTGTGTCTTAACCGTAAGGTTCATGAAGCTCTGCACTTTCATGACCATGTGGTTGCACATGGGTTTCGGCTGAACCAAATTAGTTATGGTACGTTAATCAACGGATTGTGTAAAATGGGGGAAACAGGAGCCGCCATGAAAATGTTGAGACAAATTGATGGCAAGTTGGTCAATGTGGATGTGGTAATGTACAGCATCATAATTGATAGTTTGTGTAAAGATAAATTAGTAACGGATGCCTATGAGTTATATCCTGAAATGATTGCAAAGAAACTTTCTCCCAATGTTGTCACTTTCAGTGCTCTTATATATGGATTTTGTATTGTTGGTCAATTGAAAGAAGCATTTGGCTTGTTCCATGAAATGATATCAAAAAACATCAACCCAAATGCTTATACTTTTAGTATATTGGTTGATGCTCTTTGTAAGGAAGGAAATGTGAAAGAAGCTAAGGAAATGTTAACCATGATGGTGAAAAAAGGTGCAACACCTGATGTTGTTACTTACAATTCATTAATGGATGGGTATTTCCTAGTTAAAGAAGTGAACAAGGCCATAAATATATTCTATACTCTGGCTCGAAGGGGAGTGGCTCCTGATGTTTGTTCTTATACTATAATGATCAATGGGTTATGTAAGAGTAAAATGGTGGATGAGGCCATTAATCTCTTTAAAGAAATGGGTAGCAACAATATTATTCCTGATTTGATGACTTACAATACCCTTATTGATGGTTTGTGCAAATCACGGAGAATCTCCTATGCTTGGGAGCTTGTTCTTGAGATGCAAGATAATGGTCAACCACCCAATATAGTCACTTACAATTCTGTAATAGACGCTCTATTCAAAAACCATCATGTTGACAAAGCTATTGCATTAGTCAAGAAAATTAAAGACCAGGGCATTCAACCAAATATGTGCACATACACGATACTTCTAGATGGACTATGCAAAGGAGGACAACTTACGAACGCAAAAGATGTTTTTAAGGATCTTTTGATTAAGGGTTATTGTCTAGATATCCGAACATATAATATTATGATCAGTGGACTTTGTAGAGAGGGCTTGTTTGATGAAGTAGAGGCCCTGTTCTCCAAAATGGAATACAGTGGTATCACTCCCGATGCTATAACTTATGAAACTATTATACGTGCTCTCTTTTATAAAAATGAGAATGAAAAGGCCGAGAAACTTCTCCGTGAAATGATTACTAGAGGTCTACTTGAAGTGCAACTCTAGGTAAGATAACTTCTCCGTGATGACAACTATGTAATTATTAAGATTTAATTATTTACTTTGTTAATAGTTACATACACAAAAGAAGGTGGACTGCTCAATTATCTCACTGTCACTTTTATTTTAATCAAAAGTCATGTGTTGTTATTATGTTCATTTCGATATTTTAATGGCGTCAATGGTTGATTCGTTGATTCTTTTTTGTTGCGACATAGTTATCCTTTATCTTTGCAATGTACTTCGATCATCTTCATTTAATTTTAATGATATTTTCTTGTATTGCTCATTTTTAGTGAGTTAGATAACAAACCAATCTGAGAATGGATTTGAATGTTTATGTTCCTTTATATGGTTGTGATGTATATCATTTCTAGAGTTTTGAGATTTAGCAATAATTCTATAGAAGTCTTGTATCTTGGCAAAATGGGTTGTTCACAAGTCTGCATATTACTAGGGGAAAACAAAGGCATGATGGAAACTTTGAAATTTATATATAAAGTGTGAATTATATAATAATATAACCACCAATTTAATAACTACTGTAATTGTTGTTTGCATTAACTTTCCTTTGGCAATGTCCATTTGTGGATCCAATTCTTCAAGTATATTTGTTTGTGAATCCAAGAGTTCTAGTTTGTTGTTGATGTCTGTGTCAATATCTAAAGTGCTTTTGAGCTGATTATTTTTCAGCACCCTATAACTCTTGTTAGCTTGTATATTACTATAATGAATTTGATTTTACCTTAAGAGCCAAAAACAACTTTAAACTTATTTTGTACCTTTATGATAGATTCACTAATAAAACTTCTTTGCAACATATTCAAATTTGGAAATTGTTTTCTGCACTTCTTTCAGGTTCCTTACTGTCTGCTTGATCTAAATCATTATTTACTTTCTTGTGGTGGAGAACAAATATCACTTTTGATTCACTTCTCTCCTCTGCTTTTGATGTCAGATCTTCGTCTTCCAAATCATACCCAAAATCATCAGGATGAGAATCCAGTCAAAGTCTATTTTCTGGCACTATAGATTTTTTTGTACTCAATTGGGCTGCTGCTTGGTGGCAAATCAGGCAAACAACCAACATCATTCAAGGATATTTGAACTGCAGGATCAGTTGAATATTCATCAGTATTTAGTTTTGATTGATTAGTATGTACTAATGATGAGGCTGTTGGATTTGTATTTATGGCTTCTTTGAATTTTGTATTATTTGTGCGATGCAAGAGCTTTTGTCAGTGAAAGGTTCAGACACACAAGCTTATCAGGAATGATATACTCTTTGTTTTCTTTTATTGATTTGTTTCTTCCATTTCTTCCATTGGGACTAGAGAGGATCATGAAATGCAGTGGAGCAATCTCAAATGCTATGGAACATTTCGTCTTCTGATAAAGTATATGAGAAGTTGATTATCTTTGGATGGAATGCAGCTTCTGAAGCAAAAGTCATAATTGAAGTACTTAAAGGGTGTGTGCCACAAGGATGAAGTGGATGTATGATTTCAAAGGAAAATGTAAGAGCTCTCTTTTACAGCTTCAAAGTTAGCTTCAGTTTATGAGTACTTTGAGTTACATAGTATTCTGTTAATACTTATATTTTTCTAATGAAAAATGAGTTGGTTGGATCCTTTACTCCCACTTTAAGCACAACTAGTTCAGAAAGATCTGAAATGAAATAAAATAGTTCTGAAAACATTGCATTGCATTACAACTATTACATAGTCGAACAAATCATGTTGATGATGATACTTTGACATGAAATATTATTACACTTACACCATAATAGCCCTGCATGGAGAAGTCCTAAACTAGTAGGGTATTTGGAGTCATTTGCCTTGTTTCGAACTCGGTAGGGGTGACGATCTCGTGTTTCGAATCTACGTGCAATGTTCATTAAATCTCTTTTTTTGAATTACCATCATGATTTCAATATATAAAAAAATTTAAATATAAAATTTTTCAAATTAATCAAAGATTAACAAGAAACAGAAAATTATGAAGTTGAATTGTCTCTATAACTAAGTCTCACTGTTTGTGTGGATTGGATTTGTTAATATCACTTTTTCTAAAGCTTCTATGCTATAAATTTGACTCTGATTACAAAGCTCTTAATAGTGTCCAAGTGCTTAACAAACTTCTTATCTCAATCATATTTTAGTTATTCATTAAAAAAAAAAATTTGATGAACTCCTAATATAGATTTTTTTAATAATTATCATATGCTAATAAAAAATAGAGATTCTGAATATCACAGGAGAATTAATTTTGCAGAAGGCAAGAGATACAATGAAACTCGTGTATCCTCATGATGTCAGACTCCAGGCAACAATGTTGCGAAACCAACAATTTCACTCATTGTGTCAGTCTCTATGCAACAATGTGTGAAATTTTCTATATTTCACTTACTGTGTCAGTCTCCACGCATCAATATGTTTTTTCTTCGCGATCTAGTTCATTGTGTCAGACTTCATGCGACAATGTGTGAAATCTGCGACATAACTCATTGAACCAGTCTCCATGCAGCAATGTGTTATTAGACTTTGTTTTGTTCATCCCCTAGGTTGCGATGAATATACAAAATCAAATCAGATCAAAATTTATTGTATTAGTCTCCTAGCATTAGTAAGTCAGCCTTTTAAACTTGTATCATTTACCTCCTAGGTTACGGTAAATATGCAAGTTCTGCAATCTCTGTTAAACTGACGAGTCATCCACGTCGTCATTCTATCAAAAACTCTGCTCCAAACACTAGTAAGATGATACATCATCATTTATACCTAGTCTTCGCATCATGGGATCGCTGTACAACATATCCTTATAATCTTTCGGACAAATTTTGGGGTCTTCCTATATTTAATAAACTTCCGATCAAAACATGCGAGACCTGCGTATTCTCGAACTATTTAATCAAAAGATAATTAAATAGGGGGAATTGTCATACCCCAAATTTGTCCAACCCTTATTTGTGTTTAGGTTTCTTTTAATTGAATCGTATCATTTATTTTTTACTTTTATATAGGTATTTAAAACCAAAGTGGGATATAACAATCCAAAATGAACCATCAACATCTGATGACCCATTAAGCTCTAATAAGAATCCATTTCTAGGGGTGTATTCTTTCAGAAGGTGAACAGGTTTTTTAAGCCTATTTAGATTTTTGATGAAAAGAAACAATCTTTTTATTTTTATAATAGGCCCGTTCCCTTTTGAAGAAAAAAGAAACTATTTTTTTTATATTTATATATTACTTTTTCAATTTTTTTTGAAAAGAAAATTGTTTTTATCATTATTGACATTACTACTGTTATATTTAATTATTATCAATATTATTTGATTATTATTAATATTTGTTAAATTGTAATTCATAGGTGTCAAAAGAAGATTTGATTTGTTTAGATTTAAATAGATTTGAATTTAAATCTAGATTAGATTTGATTTAGTAAAGAGATATTTTGGGCTTGGGTTTAGCTTAGGGAGCAAGCTAACCTAAATCTATAAATAGAGGGAGTAACCCCTTATTTTTGTAATTCAAGTCATTGAAGTCATTCACAGTATTTTGCAGTTGCAAAGTGAATAATAAAAGTTTCCACAGTTTGTGGGCAGAGAGAAACTCTGCAGAAATAATTCTATTGTCTTTTCTTAGTTTGTTTCATAACTAATCATCAGTGGTGGTCGAAATTCATCATAGAGTATTGGTGGATTTCCAACATCTGGTATCAAGAGCTTGTGTTACGATTCAAGGGAAGTATCAATCAAGAACGATTGAAGAATTCACGATGACAAGTTATGGGAATGCAAACTATCCAGCAACGCTGCCAATTCTGAAAGTTGACAACTATGAGAATTGGTGCAAGCAGATGAAAGTCCTATTAAGGTGTCAAGGCCTTTGGGACCTTGTAAAAGATGGAGTCGAAGCGCTTGACGAAAACGCTTCAGAAGAAGAAAAGAAGAAATATACAGAATCTGAGAAGCAGAGTTATAAAGCATTGTTTATAATTCATCAATGTGTCAGCCCAGACAACTTCGAAAAGATTAGTGATTCAGAATCTGCAAAAGAAGCTTGGGAGATCCTGGAGAAATCTTTTGGAGGCGCTGAGAAGGTGAAAGAAGTGAGGTTACAAACTCACAAAAGGACCTATGAACTGCTTCAGATGGAAGACAGTGAAAACATATCTGATTTCTTCACTAGAGTTACAAAACTAGTGAATCAAATCAAGACATGTGGAGAAACATTAACAACAAGAGCTGTTGTTTCGAAGATCCTGAGATCCTTAGCTCCTAAGTTCGACCACATAGTGGTGGCAATCGAAGAAGGGAAAGACTTGTCGAAATTGACAAAGGAAGAGCTTCAAGGGACGCTCGAATCTCATGAACAAAGAATGAACGAAAGAGCTGCAGGAAAATCGAAGAGTGATGTGGCCTTACATGCACATGCAGCAAAAGAGACCAAAGGCAAAGGAAAGTACTTCGACAGAAGTAGAGGTGGCTACAACAAATCGAATGGTAGAGGAAACCAAATCGAAGGAGACGTGTCGAATCAAAGAAGACCACACCACGGCAACCAAAGAGGTGGTGCTGCAAACAGAGGAAGAGGTGGTGGTCGAAAACCTGATAAAAGTCACATTCAATGTTACAATTGTCAGAAGTATGGTCACTATTCGAGTGATTGTCCAGAAAAACGAAAAAATCAAGAAACTGATGCAAGGCTTGCAAAACATGAAGAAGAAGAAGAGATGATGCTGATGGTCACAACAAGAGATGAAGACAGATTCAAGGACCAATGGTACTTGGATTCCGGATGTTCATCACATATGTCTGGAAGGAAAGACTGGTTCGTCAATATAAAACCCTCAACGAAAAATTTAGTAAAATTTGCAAATGACAACACCCTAACAGCTGAAGGTATTGGTGATGTTATGATCATGAGGAAAGATGGCAAGAAGTCAGTAATTTCGAATGTATTGTACATACCAGGCATGAAGAGCAATTTGCTCAGTATAGGGCAGTTGGTCGAAAAGAATTATAAAGTGTCAATCGAAGATAAGTTGATGAGAGTCGTTGATGCAAATGGGAGATTAATCTTGAAGGCTCCTATGTCTCAGAATCGAACCTTCAAGATTGAACTAAATGTGATGGAGCATAAGTGCCTTTCGACTGCAGCTAGCAGAGATAAATGGATATGGCATTATAGACTTGGTCATCTCAACTTCAGAGACATCAGAAATTTGAAGAGAAGAAATATGGTTTCAGGATTGCCTGAAATTGATATTCCAAACGAAGTATGTGAAGAATGTGTGCAGGCGAAGCAACACAAGAATAGCTTCAGCAAGGATGCAGGAAGCAGATCGAAGGCTAGTCTCGAAATCATATACTCTGATGTATGTGGACCAATCCAGGTGGATTCGATGGGAGGTAACAAATACTTTGTTACATTCATAGATGATTTCAGTCGAAAGCTATGGACTTACCTGATCAAGAAGAAAAGTGAAGTGATCGAAGTATTCACCAGGTTTAAGTCTATGGTCGAAAGACAAAGTGGACGAAAGCTCAAAGTTTTGAGAACTGATGGTGGAGGAGAATATGTGTCGAAAGACTTCGACAGATTATGTGAAAAAGAAGGGATTGTACATGAGGTGGTGCCACCCTATACTCCACAGCAAAATGGAATTGCAGAAAGGAAAAATCGAACCATCATGAATATGGTGAGAAGTATGTTGAAAGGCAAGAATTTACCCAAAGAGTTCTGGGGTGAAGCTGTTTCGACTGCAACATACATTTTGAACAGAAGTCCTACAAAGAAGCTAGAAGGAATTACTCCAGAAGAATGTTGGTCTGGTGTGAAGCCTAGCTTAAGTCATCTGAAAGTATTTGGATCTATTGCACATAGACATGTGCCAGATCAGTTGAGAAAGAAACTTGATGACAAGTCAAGTCAAATGATCCTAGTTGGATATCATTCGACAGGAGGCTACAAGTTGTTCGATCCAGAGAACAAGAAGATTGTGATCAGCAGGGACGTGATCATAGATGAGTTCAAAGAATGGGATTGGACTGCAAATGTCAAGAAAGATTCAGTGGGAATCTTATTCGAAGAGCCAGAAACTCAAGTCGAAAGAGAAGTTCGACAAGAGGAGCCAACAGATACACCCAGTACAAGCAGACCTCAAAGAACAAGACGCATGCCTGCAAGATTGCAAGATTGTGTGATTACATCAGATGATGTGATAGATGATGAAGGTGAGCTGGTACATTATGCTTTCTATGCAGATGTCGAACCTGTTAATGCAGCTGAAGCATTAAAGGATTCGAAGTGGGTGAAAGCAATGAATGAAGAAGTAAAGTCTATCGAAGACAACAACACTTGGTCACTTGTCGAATTGCCTCAAGGCAAGAAGGCAATTGATGTCAAGTGGGTATACAAAGTGAAGACGAATTCGAAAGGTGAAGTAACTCGACACAAAGCAAGACTTGTGGCGAAAGGATTTCTACAGAAAGAAGGAATAGACTTCGACGAAGTTTTTGCACCTGTGGCTAGGATCGAAACAATCAGGCTGGTTGTTGGTCTAGCAGAAATCAACAGTTGGCACATATGTCAGATGGACGTGAAGTGTGCATTCCTAAATGGACCCTTAGATGAAGAAGTCTATGTTAAACAACCAGTTGGGTTTGTGAAACGTGACGAAGAAAGAAAGGTGTACAGGCTACATAAAGCCCTGTATGGTTTGAAACAAGCTCCAAGGGCTTGGAATAAGAAAATTGATAGTTTTCTAAGGGAGAAGGAATTTGTGAAGTGCATAACTGAACATGGAGTATATGTAAGAAGAAGCAAGAGTAAATTGCTTATACTATGTCTCTATGTAGATGATTTGTTGATAACAGGTAGCTGCAAGAGTGAGATCGAAGACTTCAAAGGTGATCTCAGCAAGGAATTCGAAATGTCTGATTTGGGTGAGATTTCATATTTCCTTGGTATCGAATTCTACAAGAGCAGTAGAGGTTTGATGATGCATCAAAGAAGATATGCAGGAGAAATTCTCAAGAGGTTTGAGATGGAAGAGTGCAACTCAACTTCGACACCTGCAGAACCAAGACTACAATTGTCGAAAGATGCTGATGAAGATGATGTTGATCCAACCCAATACAGAAGACTTATTGGATCATTGAGATACCTTTGTCATACAAGGCCTGACTTAGCATACAGTGTAGGTATGGTAAGTAGATTCATGCAGAAGCCAAAGGTATCACATCTAGCAGCTGTGAAGAGGATACTAAGGTATCTCAAAGGAACTTTCGATTATGGCATTCTGTTTCCTGCAGTTGATAAAGGAAAAGAATGCAAGTTAGTGGGGTACACTGATTCGAGCTGGTGTAGTGATGCTGAAGATCGAAAGTCAACAGCAGGATATGTGTTTATGCTAGGTGGTGCAACAATTGCTTGGAGTTCGAGAAAGGAACCAGTAGTAGCATTATCATCATTCGAAGCAGAATACATAGCTGCTTCTCTTTGTGCATGCCAAGCAACCTGGATGGTGAACTTGGTCGAAGAGATAACAGGGAAAAATCATGGAGCAATTACCATGAAGATAGACAACATGTCAGCTATCAACCTGGCGAAGAACCCAATAGCACATGGCCGAAGTAAGCACATCGAAATGAGGTTCCATTATCTTCGAGAGCAGGTAGCAGATGGGAAGATGAATTTGGAACACTGCAGAACTGAGAATCAGATTGCAGACATCATGACGAAGGGAGTGCAAGTCGAAGTATTCAGAAAGCTAAGGGCCATGATGAACATAGACAGTTTAGACACAATGAATTAGGTGGTGTGTTAAATTGTAATTCATAGGTGTCAAAAGAAGATTTGATTTGTTTAGATTTAAATAGATTTGAATTTAAATCTAGATTAGATTTGATTTAGTAAAGAGATATTTTGGGCTTGGGTTTAGCTTAGGGAGCAAGCTAACCTAAATCTATAAATAGAGGGAGTAACCCCTTATTTTTGTAATTCAAGTCATTGAAGTCATTCACAGTATTTTGCAGTTGCAAAGTGAATAATAAAAGTTTCCACAGTTTGTGGGCAGAGAGAAACTCTGCAGAAATAATTCTATTGTCTTTTCTTAGTTTGTTTCATAACTAATCATCAGTGGTGGTCGAAATTCATCATAGAGTATTGGTGGATTTCCAACATCATTATCATATTATTATTAATATTATTATTCTGAAATCATATTTTTCAAAGAAAAAGCGCAGCGGCTCAATGATTGAAAACACTTTTTACTGTACGAATCATCTAAGTGCACCAACAGTTACTGTATGAATTAAAATGTGTTCCTTCTTTCTACAGTAGAGAGATTAAAACGAAAAACCTCTTTTTTTCTTGTCAATCAATAACGTCATTGTTGTTTTATTTCCTTTCCAGAATTCATGCAAATACATAAATTATTAAAAAAAACATTATTACAGCAAACAAAGATCAGTCAATGCAGACTCGTTTATATCATCAAAATTACAGACAAAGAATTCAAAAATATTCCTAAAACATAAACTAATTAATTCTGAAAGTTAAGTTTACAAACATATTAAAATCTTTCCTAATTTTACTTTTCCTAAAAAAGGCTATAAAACTAAGGACAAGAAAATTACAAAGGGGAGGAGATACAAACAGCAAGGGAGGAAATACAAGGGGGGAGATCACCAATTCAAGCACATACTCTCACACACGATACACAAACCAGATGTCAAAACCAGATGTCAGAAAAAACAACTAGAGCATTCAAAATTGAAAGAACGAAGAAGAAAAATAACATTACAGATAAGCTCTACAGAGACCTCTTCTCGATCTTCCTCCGACGATCTTTGCACTCACCGCACTAGCCACGCTTTTCGCGAACCACGATCTCCAACGGACACCACTGTACCGCCGCCGTCACCTCCCTGTCACATTACCGGTCCGTATGCAATAACAACTCCAGCCTCGCATTAAAGAGCCATCGCCATCTTCTGTAGGTTTTTTTCATTTTTATTTTTATGTTTGTTGATAGGTGAAAGAAAAAGATGAAACACAGAAAATGGCGTGGAAAAGAGGTTGGAGAGCGGTCCATTTCTTTTGTTAAGAGCTCCTAGGGTTTTCTAACCCCTTATGTTTTAAGGGATGGACCTGGGTCAACCCGACCCGGTCCGCTTTAGGCCCAGTTTTTTTATACTATATATCTTTCTATTTGTTTGATATTAGTAGCTCTTGGGCCAGCGTACATAATGTCCACCAGCGGACCTCCTCTCCTTAAGCCATGAACTTTACATCCTCCATTTTCCAATTATCACCCCCCTTAGTTTTGTTTAATTTTAATTAACTATTTATTTAGATAATTAGTTATGTTAATTAATAACTCTATTTTGATAATTAGATTATATATTTAATTAGGATAAGTATTTAGAGATTAATAATTGGCACATAAATCAAACACTTTTTAATTTGATTTAATTTGATATTTTACATTAAAATATTATAACCCGCGCCGGTTATCAAATTACTACATCCGCGAGTGACACGTGGCCAATATTTGGCCACGTGATGAGGAGACTATATCAGACTCCCTCGCTCTGCGTATAAAAAACATTCAACTAAGCACCAAATCTTTTTTTTCGCAAATAAAATTAATTCAAACAATTAATTTTCAAAAAGGAATACTGATATATTTAAATCAACCGCGAACTTGGTCTAACAAACTTCGCTATTCACACTCATAGACTACGTATGCGGGGAATTCAAATATATTTCGCAATCCATAAAAAATACAAACAACCCCGCGAACTACGGAATGAGACTGATTCCTCCTAAGAGGATACGTAGGCATACGATCAAAAATCATGGCGAGACCCCCTATCTAAAATTCAAACCCTTTTCCCCCCTATCTAAAATTCAAACCCTTTTCCCCTATCTGAAATTCAAACCCTTTTTCCCACTAACTAAAATTCAAATCCTTTTTTCCCAATAATTATATAAAACCCTGTTTTCTAAAATAATGCTTTTAAACCTAGTATCCTTATGAACAAGGTAGAAGAGGGGGTGCCTAACACCTTCCCCTCGTCTAGAACCGATTCCAAACCTAGAATATCTAATTTTATTTTAGGGTTATTCTTTTATACTCCCTTCCTTTAGGATAAAAATTAACGGTGACGACTCTATTAAAAAACCAGTTGCAACACTATGCACTCAACTTCATCGTTATATCAACAATTCAATCAAATGAAATGCAACTGACGATGATGCAAGATGCATGTGGTATCAATAGGGAAGAACCCTCATCATAATAATTCTAATTTAGGGAAACAACATCATAATAGGGCAAAACCTTCACCGTAATAATGCTAACTTAGGGCAACAACATCATAACGCCAATACATACCATCTTTCATGAATGCATATGACACCGACATGCAACAACTTAATTTACATTGATATTACTACTCATGAATTCCACACCAATACAGGATATCGTCATCATCATCATCATTCAATATTTAAGCAATCCATTCATACATTATTCGTACAACACCATCACGTTTAATCACAACAATATGCATCACACTTCGTACAACATTAACACACAAGGCATAAAGCTTAACCAAAATTATCATCATAAGATAGAAAATATCACATTGCATCAACACCAAAATTCTCATGATTAATCCCACAACAACAAATTCATCATTAAATTAGGACATTCCCAATTAATCTGCTATACAAAGCATTTCCATACATTTCACAAAACATCATAACTCGACAGTATGAAACACCTGTCCACGTATCAAATAGAAGGAATTCTGGTACTGAAAATATTTTTAAGAGAAAGTACGTTAAACCAATGTTCCAACGATGCAAACTACACGTCAATTGAATACCCAAAACTCAAGTTATGAATTTTTGAAGTTTTACAAGATTTACCAACACCGACAACCTACAGCACAAACAGTGACACCCAAGGCATAAGCCTCAAAACTAAAAATAATTCACCCACTGTTATCAAAATTATTATCATATTGTAGAAAATGTTTTTAGCTTTTCAACGGTCCAAACGGCATATGCCAAACAGACAACCGAGTAAAAAGTTATTAATTTTCAATGTTTTGAAAAAATGTCAGCTTCAGTGAAGTAACAAGTTACTTCACCAGGTAACCGGTTACTTCACCCTTCAGAGGTTCTGTTATGCATATTTTCAATGAGGTAACGGGTTACTTCACCAGGTAACCGGTTACTTCACTGAAAACTGTGAAAAATCAGTATTTTTCCTACTACGAGATTTCAACATTCTCCACGAAAATTCAGTTTTGTAAACATACTAAAACATGTAAATTTATGCAATCATCAACCCACATCATACACAACAATTCTAATCAAATTACAAAACAAATTTCATCAATATAATTGAATACAACTATCAATTTCACAAAACAATCTACACCTAAAACCTAACGTTCAATATCATCATCTACCCATAATTATACCACCTATTAGAGAGTCGGAACACCATCCTTACCTTATATTTTGGTCGATTATTGACTCTTATGGTGAACCTTATTTCCCTTTCCCTTTCCTCGTCTTCTCTCTTCTACGGTCTTCTCTGTTCTTTTTCTATGTTGTTTTTCCTCTTCTCTAATCTCATTCTATTTTATTCTAAGGACCCCTAAATCATAATACCAACCTTTCCCTTCTCAATTAAGTAATTATTTAATTAATCACAAAACACAACAACTCTATTATTCTACTAATAATTCTATTTAATTATTATGCTATGGTATTAAATCAAATATTTTAATCCAAATAATGCTAATAACTAGTTATCTCTCTACACCTCATGTTTCTACACTTTTGGTGATACACCCCCATTATCTCAACTCCAATAATTACTAAGGCCTCTAATTCTCAATAAAATGTATCACAAGTAAATCACATCATCTAATTTAATTTAAATAAGATAGTTCAACGAAATCAGGGTTTTACAACTCTCCCCCACTTAGAATATTTTCGTCCTCGAAAATTCATTTGACACTAACAACTCTGGATACGACTCTTTCATCCTACTCTCTTGCTCCCACGTCATGTTTTGCATCATTTAAAATACCACTAACCAACATCCCACATAGTCAGCCACCACAATCCCACAAGATTCATTATTATCAATTTATGAACGCATTGGTTTTCGTATGACTCTAGGATACAAAATCTACCACTTCATTACACAGTAATATCGTCATAAGCACATAAACATAACCATAATATCGATAATATCGACACATACACCAGTACCAAAATGCTATGTATCACCAATCAAACATGCAAATGAATACATTTCATTGACATGTCAGCAACACGAATGATATACAAACCCTTCACCTATCACTTCCATTCTGGAATGCCCACTGGTTTGTATTGTTCCCTTAGGCCTCTGATGTTTAACCCTCGACTCCCTACAAGTCATATACACATAACTAATTGCGTCACATCACACTTCAGCCGCGCTACTCTGATCGTTCCACCTTAAAATCATTGTCTTCATCTTGACTTCCATCAACTATCAGATCTACAAGTTTCACGTCTAACTTTTGAATTTCTTTAACATCAACTAGAAAATCATTGTTCATTTATGGTATACTTAACCTTCCACTCTGCAGCATTAGATCACATACAAACTCAAGTCTCTGAATAGTTTATTAAGTCCCAACTCTTTCATAGCCATTTTTGCATTAGGTTCACACAAAATGATGAACAACTAACCTCTCGATAAAACATCAATTTACTTTACTCACTATTAATCTAGCAAGACAAGTCTATCCCATCCAATAAGACCCCGTCTACTATCAACAAGAGATTAAGGGTGATCAGTTCCTCAATTTATCAATAGATAGTCGACAACCATAATGGTGGCATAAATCATCATTACCTAACTACAATAGCGTCATTTATCTTGTGCTCAAAGTTACCTTACCATAATGTTCAAGAATCTATCTAAGGTTTACAAATGTTTCCTTAATTTCCTTCATTTAGACCTCGTCAATGACACATAAACGCCTAAAATCCATTTCATGGTCTCCTCAGCATGCACGCAGCACAACATAATTCTTAAGTATATTCTAATACAGGAAAACTACTACACCAAGTATAATCCAAATCGTTTCGCTCCAAATGAAGTCTTTATCCAAGTAGAGGACTTTAAAAACACTAATAAATCCTTAATCTTTACTTAAATATCATAACCTCAATGATCCCTATAATCTCACATTTGGATCTCATTCTAATCAAAATCTCAACACTACCATCTCGTCATCTGGTTGGTGTCGTAACCGGCAAAAAATAGGAGAGTCGCATCTATTAATTTTTGTTCTAAGAACGGGAAAATAACGGATAACCCTAATTTTGTTAGAGATTCTAAATTCATAAATCGTTTAGATGAAGGGAAGGTGTTAGGCACCCTTCATCTCCCTTGTTCTCAAGGGGCTCCATTTTTAGGTCAAAGGGTAAGAACGAGTATTTGGTAGTTGACGCTTCTATAAGTTAAGAAAATAATAGGGCAAAACCCTTAGAAAGAAGGTTCTCAAAAATTATTCTCAAAACCCTTAAAAATTATTTCATCATCAAACCCTTAGCCAAGGGGTTACATCAACCCTATGAATTTATGTGACGACTTCGCTTAGAGTCAGTGAAATTCCGCAAAAGGAATACTTTTCAAGAGACATCCTCTTGGGAAGTAAGACTTTGGAATGAAACATATGACTCTTTGTACGACCTTTAAACCAAAAACTCGTGATGAGACCTTTCATGACCTAGAGACTAAAGTTTTGGCCTGTAAAGAGACTTTGCTTAAGGTAGGCCCTTGTGCCTTTCCCTCTAGTGTCATTCATGATACCCTTAAGGAAGCCACCTTATAGGGAGAGTAGAATATATGTAGGCCAATACTAAGAACCTACCTTCTAAGGATACCTTTCACAAATCCCACTATAATCCGCAAACCCGCAAGAGTTATCCCTTATCCACTATTATCTCTATCTCGTAGGGATGTTGTCTATGTCGTAATCTCTATCCTGTAGGGACTCTGCGTAGTCTTTCATTGGCCATAATCCTCAAGGAGTCTCTGCCTGTCTCAATTTCTGAGACTGAGTAAGATATCATCATCAAACCTGTATAGGGTACCCTTACGTCTATCATCATACGATATCTACGTCACATTGCATAACCATGAAACTCTTTGCATACCAAAGCATGTTCATACATTTACATTTCCATCCATTTTCACAAAATCATTTATACTTCCACCCTTACCCAACTGTGATCCAGCTAGCAAGATTCTCGATACTCACAAATGAACTTAAAGCATGTCTCAAGAAGCCATGAAAGAACTCAAAAGAGACAAAGAACTGTTGAAGGAGGAGGTCCACCAATTGAAGACTCAAATGAACTTGATCATGCAATTATTACTAAGGAGTGAAGGCAACCCTTCATCATCCTAACCACAGGCCTATTCAACGTTACAGATACCACCATCGTGGGAAGGCCCTCCGCCTCAACAGCAACTACAACGACCATTAATAATTCTGCAAGGACAACCACGGGATAAAAGGCCAAAAAGAAAGCTTGACCCTCTCCCTATGCCTCATAGTCAATTGCCGCAACATCTACTCGAAGCATATTTGGTAAAGCTAAAACCTCTGGCTCCTCCAGTCGGGCCACCCCCATGAAAATACGATGCTAATTCCAGGTGCCAGTATCATGCCAACTCCCCAGGACATACCTGGAGAAATGTTGGGCTTTCAGACACAAGGTCCAAGATTTGATCGACACTTAGTAGTTGACTTTTGAAGAAAGGGGTCTCATTGGACAATGGTCATCCTTGCTTTGACAAATCCGAAGACTAAGAATAATCCCTTGAATCCCGCTGATCAATAAGAAGGCTTATATCTAGACCATTAGGCTTTTATCATTTTGAACTATAATTTCTTCCGTGCTAAGTTTCATTCGTTATGAATTTGTATCTTTTGGTTGGTAATTCTAATAAAATAAGCATGCATGTTTTTGAAATCGATTCATTCCATACAAAAAAATCAACAACTTTCCATTTTTACTCTTTCTTTTCCCTTTTTAAGTTAACAAACTTCGATGGAGAATGATGAAAATACAAAATAATCAAATTTTGCTGACGTATGCTTTTTAATAGTAAGGCTTAGCTGACGATGTAAGGCATTGTTTCAATTCCTAAATAGTGGAGATATAAGGAGTTAATCTGTAGTTAACCCTCTCGAGCTAGAAGTCAGATTTCTTTCTATTCTTAAAAAAAAAAAACTTAACCTTAACCAGGGGCAGGGTAGATTTCAATTAATTCAATGATGCATTCAAAACCCAGGAGAATCGAAACAATCTAAGCAAAGGTTCAAGCATATCTCTTTCCTCGATACATCATCGAGAGAACGATCTAAGGAAAGGTTCAAGCATATCTCTTTCCTCGATACGTCATTGAGAGAACTATCTAAGCAAAGATTTGATCACATCAACTTCTTCACATTCATCATCCAAGATTAAGGAATCAACAAAAACAAAAGTCCACGACGTCTTTCTTCCTCAACACATCAATCAAGATCGAAGAAACGATGAAGACGAAGCTTACAATAATCAATATGGCAATCACAAATTTTCAAAACCAAAAGCGAAAAAATAAATTCAAAAAAAGAAGTGAAAGCCTGCTAAGTCAAAGCAAAATTAGGGCATCCCGATGGATCAAAAAAATATATTCAAAAAAATCGGTCCATACAAAAATAAGGGATTGAAAACAATAAATTGGAGAACAATCTTGTAACTGCCACCTCAAGAATCATCAAGGCTTTTCATCAACACTTGGATCTCCTTAACGCTTGTATTTTTTCAACGTTTGGATCTTATCAATACTTCTCATCAACACTTGGATCTTTTCCTACACTTCTCATCATTTGCGCGACTACGAAACTTCTCTTGGGGATTAAACGCATTTGTTGGATTAATTGAACTTAGGAATGAAGAACATCAAGGAGAATAGGGTGGGATAAATAATTTTGAGCCTTATACCTTTTGTTTCTTAAACCATGAACCATGGCCACGTTATAACCTTCAAAAGTCCTAATTGGGGCTAGGTTCACTATGAAAGCATACCCAACAAGATTTGTGTTAAACTGACTCCTATGCTTATAAAAATTATTTCTAACTACTTCTCTTCTTCGAATATTAATCTTCTAACCTCCCATTTATTTTCAAATAATCAATTTTGATTTCAAGAACTTGCATGTGCATCAAACGGAATTACTTTTCCAAAATGTACAATTTTGTCTATGAATCAATACTTAGCATCAAGGAGATCTCAAATTTGGTTTGATCAAAAGTCATCCTTCCCAGGAAGCTCCCAACTAGGGGAAAAGCATCTAAGGGGATCCCTATATACGAGGGTAAATACTAATGATCGTAGGGTATATCGTATGCCATTAACAAGGGGTGATCATTCTGAGGTCCAATCAACTTGGAACAAATTTCAAAGCAATGTTCAACAAGGGGCATACCTTTCGAAGAAGCATTCATGCCACGACAGGTGTTGTACCCACAAATTTGCCCTCCCTTTTTCACAAGAAAATCACAACCCCATGGTTTTTCTCTGATTCTTAAGATTGGCTTAGGAATTGATCAAGTAGACCTTTCTTTGGAAACAAATCCAGAATTAGGGTTTTCACTCGTATTTCTCAGAAGAAACTGAATCCTCAGAAATTCAGTTAACTGTTACATTGTTTTCACGCTTGTTCAAGCTTACTGGTTGTTTCTCAATGCCTGATTATCTGGGATAAGAACTGAGAATCTTATTTGGAATATTAAGGCATTTGTTTGTTAATGGAACGAAACGTTTGTTTGTTAATGGAATGCTTGTTTGCTTATTGGAATACACAACGCGTGTGTTGATTGGAATGTTTTCGCAAGTTATGAGAGTGCATAATTTTTAAAGATTACTTGGATTTTAAGTCATCTGTATTGGAAATGGTGGAATGCAATTTCAGTCATTGTTTAAATCAGGAATCTTAAATAAACGTGAAGAGGCAAAGGGAAAGATTGGAAGATATTTGACAGTAGAAATTTCTTTTGGATAAAGACTTTTTATTCATTTCAAATGTTGTTACAAAATTTATTTGAATATTGTAAATTTACAACTTACAGTATTTACAATAATAAAGGTTTACAACAAATGAAAAAATCTATCTATTTCTAAACCTAATCTCCTAAGCTCCAATGCTCCCATGCTCAAGGAATTTTTGCTTCCTCTGCCTCCTCTATTGCCTAAGAGGCATTCACCTGAAAAAGAAGAAAGAAAAGAAATTAGCACAGTTAATTGGAAAAGATTTTCAAATAGAAAAAGAAAGAAATCATCATTAAAGTTCGCCGGCCTGAATCAGAATGTTATTTGATTCATCATGTTTTTATTTTCTCTCTTTGCAAATCACAAGAAGATTGCTCTTCTTGGTTCACAAAGAGAAAAGTAAAAAATAAAATGCAAGCATACATTTGGTTCAAAATCAAAAACATGGTCCATGCTATACAAGGTTGCATTACAAAGAAAACTGTACTGCAAACTAAACCAAACTGCAGTAATCAAACCAAATGCAACAAGGGGCCAAGCATGTCAAACTGAGTTACAAAATAAGTCAAGAAGCATAGTAACTAAAGCAACCAAGTACACAATGCAGAAAGTATGCAAACTGTCAAGGCAAAAGTACACAGTACATAAAATGCAGCAGGTAATACAATGCAGAGAAAAACCAATTCACAAGCAAGAGGCTTGTAATAGCCATCATCATTTTCCAGCCTAGACAAACTTTTCAGAAAGATATAATAAAATAAGCAAAAGTGCTTATGGGGGATAGAGAGAAAGAGAGGACCTTTAGTGAGAAGTTTGGTAGTTTGGCTAAGGCTGGCATAAGTTAACAGAAACAAAAAGAGATATAAAAGAAAAAATTCATAACAGCTCAGAAGAGGAGAAAATACTTTGTGAAAAGAAAACCACAAAGCCCTTAAAAGTTACAAACTCCCCAACCTGCTAAACACCTGCATAAGCCTAAACACAAACTCACAGCAACAAAACTGCTTGCTCAAATCAACAAGCCTGCAGTTCAAACTAAAAAAAACACCCCAAGCTGCAAAGCAACCAGGCCAAACCCTTCCAAACTGTTAGCTTCCAGAAACCTGCAGTTTCAACTGCAAACCAAACAAACTACAAATAAAGCATGCTCAAACCACAGACCTGCAGTTTCCAAACTGCAAATCAAACACATTCATACCTGTAATTCCAAACTGCAAAACCTTCAAACCAATAACCATAAGCTACAAACCAATTTTCAAACATAGCATATAAAAAATCAGTAGCAGTATCACAAATCAACAAACTCAAATCAAGTCAACAAAAGTCTGTTTCAGAGGTGATTTCATCACTCATCATCAACATCATTCCAAGAGAAAAGAAGAGAATTTTAGAAGCTAACCCAACAAGTTTCAGAAACACCTTCATCATCAACATCAAAACAAAGAGAGAGGAAGAGAAAATCAGAAGCAAAACATTGTTTCAGAAATTTGTCATCATCAACAATAAACCAACAACATGGCTCTTTTTTTTCAGAAATCAAATTCATCATCAAAATATCAATATCGAAATCAGTTTCAGATTTTGTTCATCATCATTAACAAATAAACATAGTTTCAGAAGTACGACAAACATCAACAAAAGAAGCAAAACATTGTTTCAGAGTCAAGAATCAACAGGTTTTTCAAAATCAAGATCATAATCAACATCAAAGCAAGGAGAAAGGAAGAGGTTCAGAGTTTTAGAAAATACATCATCAACATCAATAACTAACAAATCAAGGAAGAAGACAAAGATACCAGAAGCCAAAGCGTAGCCATCATTTCTCCTCCGCCCCCTAGCCTCCAAGGAACACCTCCGCCTCACATCTCTCTCCCTCCATCTTTTTCAGAAACAAAACGCTCAAGGTACGTCCCTTAAACCCTTACTACATGTAAACATAAAAAGCCATAGATTAAAACATGCAAGTAAGAATCAAGCAAAACGAAAACAAATTGTGAAACCCTAAAAGAAAAAGATAACGAATCGTACCGTTTCTCTGAAACTCTGGATCACGGTGAAGGGAAAAGGGGTGAGAGGCGACGCTCTGGTGGCTAGGGCATAGAGGGAGCTTCAAGTCAGAACCATGGCCTGAGAAGGATGAAGAGGCAGAAGAGAGTGAGAGAAACGGCGCCGCTGTAGCCAAAGCACGCGAACCCTAATTCCGAGAACACAAATATTGAACCCTAACAAAACGTTGTGCCATTTGCCTTGGGCCTGACCCGCCCCAACCTTAAGCCCACAACATCACTCTAAGCGCACCCCCCTCTTCTCTTCATTCTGATTTGTTCTTCTCCATTTATTTTGGGCCTACTCCTTAACATTAATCCTAAGCCCATCATCTTTTTCTTTTTTAATTTTAATTTTGTTAAACTAATACTTTTATTTATTTTCATTTCAAATAATTTGATCCTTTTTTCTTTTGTTAATAATCACTTTAATTTTTTGTTTTAACATAGTTTTAATTTTCTTTATTAAATTAAGAATTGTTACATTAATAAAATACAAGTGTAATAGAAACTTTATTTAATTAATTTTGGTTTTCTTTAAAAAATATGTGAATAATGGAATTTTGATTAATAATTTTTCTTTCTTTAAAAATTTTCTTTTCATAATTAATAAAACAAAATAATAACAATACTTAATCTTTCTTAGGTTAAATTTCATTTGTTTATTTGTGAATAAATACATGCATCTCATAATATTTTTTATTCTCTTTATTTTTATAATTTGTTATAATTTTTACATTGAATTGTGATAGTTCGATTTGGTTGTAACACATATTTGGACATTATTATTCTTATGAGGCTCATCCCCATTTGTAAATAATTGTACCCCCATCCCCGGATACTTTTTTCTAATAACTTAGACTTTAAATTCCCGCAATTTATTGCTTTCAATATACTGTATAGTAATTAGGGTTTGTATGCGAAGATCTAAAATCAATCGCTAGATAACCTAATACAAGAATCAAAATGCATGAAAATGACAAACACAATGCACACTTGCACCTCTAGGGTAACCTCGCTTGTTGCTTCGGAAAATGCAATCATGTCCCTCGAATATGAGACACTCTAGCAAATACCCCTTTGATAAACAAAGATCATAGTCCCTCGATGACCCTCGATGTTGCCTTCGATAAAACGATCTCGTCCCTTACAAAATTGCTAGAGCGTCTCATAAGTTGCTTTCAATGATTGTATACGATGACCCGCGCCTGTCCCGTTTAACATCCTAACACAAGGTTGTTCACCAAATACAATGGTGAAATAACACTGTCAAAAGGGTTAAAAACATAAGAAAGATCTTTTGAGTAAAATAGGGTAGACAACTCTTAGTTACTTGATCAAAAGCTTGCAAAACATCCTTGCTACTTTCAAACACACCTCACGACACAATTTCAAATCAAATTTTCAAAACATTGAAATATCTTTTCAAAAAGACACACACCTTTGTATATATTCAAACAAGAGTCATTACAAAGGTTGCCTATACAAGGCCTCTTTTTCAAATCATTTTCAAAACCACACACATAAAGCACCATTTCAAACAATTGAAAAGCAAAAGCAAGTGATCTAAAACAAGTAACTAAGAGCCCATGGAAAACCATGGATGAAAAGGGTGCTAGCACCTTCCCTTTTCATAATCTACCCCCCGAACCCAAGAAAACATCTCAAAGGTCTTTCCTGTGCTTTTTGATCTTTCCTTAGGATAAAATAAAAAGTCGGTGGCGACTCTTGCTAAACCGCACAAGTGCGAACACAAACACAAAACCTCAAGTCAGTTCTCCCACCGTATCACAGAACTGGCGACTCTGTTGGGGATATAAAGATCTTAAAAGTGGGGTTACCTTAGGGTTTTAGATCACCTTTACATGCTTACCTTGATTTCTTTGATTGCTTTACTTTTTGGTTCCTTGCTTGGGTTTGTTTTAAATCCTACACCCGGATTTGGGGACACCTTTTAGGTAAGTAGCAATAAACTGTGAGGGAACTTTACGGGGTATACCGACATGGTTGAAGAAGTGGCTACGTTAGTGTGACATATTTGTGGGTACCAGTAGCCTTTGAGTCAATCAAAGAGAATACGGGGCCGCTGAGTGATGTCATGAAGCACTAACAAACTTATAGAACCTTACTTGACCATCTTGGCCTTATTAGGGGTAGTGAGATGACCGGCTTTGGTGCAGTCTGAAGTTGGTAGATACTCGATACTACACTTATTGAGGATTATTTTCTTGGAATATTTTGGTCGCCAGTTAAGTGGCTAAACCAAAACAATGAACACAGAAAATAATCCAGTGATATTGAGCTCCTTAGAACCTGGTTACTATTTATAGGACAGGTTGAGCCAACTAACTTCAAGAGGGTACTTACCTACAAACCCCATGCAAGCCTAAACCTAAGGACTTGTCTGCTTTGTGTGAATATGATTACCTGTATATACACTTGCTTACTTTTGCGTACCTGTACATAACATCATAACATCATACCATAGCATTTTCAATAACCATTTCAAGGATCTCGAGGGTCTTTGATGCAGGATCACGTTGAACCAGACGTCTACCAAAGGGCAAGAGGATTCACTTTCCTCTAAACAAACATTGTTAAAGATCAAGTACAACTTGAATCAAGCGATATGACCCACTTGACATGGTAAGCTTGATTCTCGTGGAAAGACATCCACCGATACAAAGTTCTCCAATCAAAGATGTTGATCGAAGTTCAATCTCTAACATTTTCTTGTGTTTACCCCGCGAGATTCTTGAAAACATGCATCCACATATCATACATTGTATCATGACAGGTTTTCCTTTTCAGGTTTCCTTATTCTCCTACTGTTTATTTCAGTAGAGATGGCTCTAGAGAGGACTGTCGAAGATATCCAGGCTCAAAACGCTCAACTTCAAGAAATGTTCTTGAACCTATCCCAGGGGCAAGAAGAAGTGAAAGCTCTCATCACAAGGGGCATGGTCCTAGGAAATCCAGGCGGCATCAGGAATGATCAGTTGGAAGGACTACAGATTGAGTTGGAAACAATGAAGATCCAGATGATGGGACAACTGGTGGGCCAGATGGCTCTCATTCAAGACCTGGCTCAAAGACAAGAGGAGCTCAGGGTCCTCATCAACAAACTGCTTCAAGATAACCAAGTGGGGAAAACAACTAGGGTTGAAGATCAAGTCATCATTCATCCTCCTTTGAGACAAGAAGACAAGGGAAAGGCTCCCCAGCTTGCTTCAGGGTCACAAGCCCAGCAACAACCTCGCCAACGTCAGTGGGGTAATCGGCGTAAGCAAAATACATCTGGAAGACATTTCACTGAGACTGACATACCATCATCTCTAATACTGGAACGCTTGTTGGAGGTCAATATAACTGCTTTAAAGGATCCTCTTCGGAATCCCAATACCTCTGCTCCTGGCTATCACCCCGACGCATTTTGTGTATACCACTCCTATAGTCCTGGGCATGACACCAACGACTGTTGGGCTTTGAAAAACAAAATCCAAGATTTGATTGACAAAGGAGTGCTGAAATTCATGCCGAATGGCGAGATGAAAATCTTCCGCTGAGGGCTCTCCACCTGAAACGACAAGTTCGAACTAAGAGACTTTTGTTTCATTTGAATTTTCAAGTTGTAATTTCTTTTGTTATTCAAACAATTATCTGTTGATGTCAAACTCTGTTTCATTAATGCTTTGCATATGTTTGTCTTGAATTCATCCATTCGTTTTCACTATTCTTGAATTATGCTTTCTACTTTCTTTATGACATTTAACTCTTGCTAAAAGTTACAAGTCTTTAGAGGGAGGATGATGAAAACAATGCCATAATCTCATACAGTATGCTTTTGGAGAAACCTTGCTGACGATGTACATGCGTTTCTTTCAAATCCTAAACACTGGAGTTATAAGGAAGATAATCCCTAGTCAACCCCTTCGAGCCAAAGAAATAGAACTTTTCTGTTTTAAACACAAATTGAAACCTTTAATCAAACCTGGGGCAGGGTAGTCTCTCAGTTAATTCAAAATGTCCGTTGAAGCCGCAAACTCTCATCTCGTGATACAACGAATGACATCAAAAACATTCCTCTGGAATCAAAAGACAATGATGGTTCCTTATCTCATAGGAAGTCATTATCTCTCAAAAAAGAAAAGCCCACTGAGTCAAAACCTACAAAGGAGGCTTAAGAAAGCTGGGGCATCTCGCTGACTGTAATCTCGAAAACAGGAACAGTCAGGCAAAAATTAGGGATAATGAATCAAAAGAAAGAGGTCATTATAAATCCTCAACAACATGAAAAATGTTGCAAAAATGACTGCCTTCCCATATAATTCAACTTGTGTGGACCATCACCAAAACGTCGTTCCAAACTCGAATAGAGTTCGACGCACAATTAAACTGAGTTTAGGATTGAAGAACATCACGAAGAGCGGGTGGGTACAAATATACTTTGAGCCTTTATCCTTTGTTTCTTAAACCGTGAACCAAGCCACGTTACAACCCTTCAAAAGTCCTAATTGAAGCATGGGTTCATCCGAAAGCATACTGTTACAAAAGGTATCCTGACTCCTGTAAGGCTTTGCTCTAAATCTTGAGTTGATTTTTTCCTATAAAAAGCTTTCTGCTAAAAAACGCATTTTTCAAAAATTTCAAGACAATCATAAACTTTGTATTATTTGAATATCATTGTTTGCACATGTTTATTTGTTTGCCAGCGAAGAAATTCACACAGTGAATGTTCGAATGAATGAAAGCTCTCTCAGTGAACAAAATCACTTCAAATGGGATGACACTCCCGTTGCAAAAATCTCCTATCAACAAAGGGGGACTTGGTTTAGTATTGTCCAGTAAATCTGGGGCAGTCCAGTCAAGATTTCAACAAATCTTTCAAAGCCCAGTAAACCTGGGGCAGCCCAGTCAATATTTCAAGAAATCTCTCAATTGCAGACTAACCTGGGGCAAGTTTCCATCACCATCACTTGAGGCATTAAACGTCAATTTCATCAAGGGGTTACATACAGTCCAAATTTCCTGGCAGTGTCACAAACATTTGATACTAGGGGCAATGACGAACCTCTCCAAAATCTTTCTGAAAAGAAATTCAAGAATCTTCGAGAAGTTCACCACCTCTCTAACAGACCAGTGGTCATGGTTTTATTTCCCCAACACTCATCAAGGATTTATTCTCTAAAACAAAATTACATTTCAACAACGTTCATGACATATGCAGATTGATCAGCAGGTAAAGATTCCTTCATCACCTGTTGGAAGTTGCGGTCGTCGAAGATTCCTTCGTCACCTGTTGGAAGTTACGGTTGTCGAAGATTCCTTCATCACCTGTTGGAAGTTACAGTCGTCGAAGAGTCCTTCATCACCTGTTAGAAGTTACGGTCGTCAAAGATTCCCTCATCACCTGTTAGAGTTACAGTCGTCAAAGATTCCTCCATCATCCGGTTGAATCAAAGTTAACCCAAGACCGACACTAAGATTTCCCTGATTCTTATTCCAGTGGAAGATATTCCGGGTTTTTGATATAGCAGATAAATCTTTCAGCAATTTATTCTGATTTTTCTTCACTATCAGAAATGAAGAATCCAACTCTTTTCTCCTTCATCAGTTCGGGATTTATTTTCCCCAACGAAAGGTCGTCTTGCAAAACATTACACCTCCATGCATCAGGACATCATGCAACACAATCTCATTTATTTTGAGAAACATCATTGTTTGATATATGCCACTAACCTCTACCTTTTGGGAAAGATACAATCAAATTCAAGCGACAAATCTTTTCTTCAGTCGAATTACGGACAAGTTCCTAAATCTCGACAAAGTTTTTATTTCAGTTAAATTACGGACAAGTTCCTAAATCTCAGCAGAAACAACCCACCAGCAGAATGACGGACAAATGAAGCTCCTGAAATTCTTTTTCTCTCAAAATGAAGATTCTCATCCTTGAGACCTTAGAAGATTGGTATACTCCCAAGCTCCTGATACCGTTAACAGAATGAAGATTCTCATCCTTGAAACCTCAGAAGATTAGTATACTCCCAAGCTCCTAATACCGTTAACAGAATGAAGATTCTCATCCTTGAAACCTCAGAATGAAGATTCTCATCCTTGAAACCTCAGAAGATTAGTATACTCCCAAGCTCCTAATATCGTTAACAGAATGAAGATTCTCATCCTTGAAACCTCAGAATGAAGATTCTCATCCTTGAAACCTCATAAGATTAGTATACTCCCAAGATCCTAATACCGTTAACAGAATGAAGATTCTCATCCTTGAAACCTCAGAAGATTGGTATACTCTCAAGCTCCTGATACCGTTAACAGAATGAAGATTCTCATCCTTGAAACCTCAGAAGATTGGTATACTCCCAAGCTCATGATATCGTTAACAGGATGAAGATTCTCATCCCTGAAACCTCAGAAGATTGGTATACTCCCAAGCTCCTGATACCGTTAACAGAATGAAGATTCTCATCCTTGAAACCTTAGAAGATTGGCATACACCCAACCTTCTGACCCAAACGCCTGAATGAAGATTCTCATTCTTGCCTCCCCAGTAGATTGGTATACACCCAACCTCCTGATATTCCCGACAAAATGAAGATTCTCATTCTCAAAGTGGCGTATAACCTGAATTCCTGATATTCCCGACATAATGAAAATTCTCATTCTCAAAGTGGCATATTACCTGAATTACTGATACTCCCGACAGAATGAAGGTTCTCATTCTCAAAGTGGCTTACAACTTCACTTCTGAGCTTCTTCTAAACAGGAATAAGCTTTTCCCAAAATTCCGAACAGGATAGCTAGTCTTTAGCAGTACAACTACTCCCCACAGAGTTCTTACTCCCTAACAATATCAAGATTCTCATCCTTGATTCTCCAGAGCTTTCTTTACTCTTAGCATGAATTTGTCAGAAATTTTAATCCCCTGCAGATCGAAGATTCTCGTTCTCAGCTCCTCAGTACAAATTCCCCTAGAAGAATGAAGATTCTCATTCTCAATTCTCCATAGAGTTTTCAGATATTCCCCAGCGGAGTTCTCCTCAAAACAACAAAACAAGAATCCCTAGTAGATTGGCATACAACCCAAACTCTTGATTTCCCCAGCAGTGGTCCCAGGACTTCTCATTCTCAACGATTAAAGGATTTTCAATCCCCAACAGCAGTCAAGGATTTATTTTCCCCGACAGCGGTCAAAGATTTTATTATCTCCAGTTATCCAGGATTTATCTTCCTCAGCAAGACAGCTCATCAGCTCACATACGCATACATTGCATTCATACATCATAAACATTGATAGAACACATATAGTGCATCACACATTTCATGCAACATAACCTTGTGTTTCAGCTAATATTTTACCCTTCGCAGGATAAGATTATGAAGCTTCAAATTCAAAGACTTCTGAAAACAGTTTACGGATACTTCCCAACATGGATGTTAATCTATCGCTTGTTCAGATTCAACTTTTGAAAATAGTTTACGGATTCTTCCCAACACGGATACAAATATATTGCTTATTCAACCTTAACTTCTGAAAATAGTTTACGGGTGCTTTCAAACAGGGATGTCAATCTATCGCTTGTTCAGATTCAGCTCGCTGAAAATAGTTTACGGAAGCTCCAAACACGGATGCTAATCTATTACTTGTTCAGGCCCCCAACTCAGAGACGTTCCAAACATGGATACCTTTCTGATACTCATTCTTTCACCTACAACATACAGTTCAACAAACATTCTTGGATGGCATCTTTAAGCCCATCTCCGATAAGATTCTGTCACATCTCCAAATGGCATCTTTAAGCCCATTCCCTCAACTATGCTTTGACGAGTGCAAATTTATGGGCACTCTAGTGTTCAATCATATTTTACCTTCGAGTCAAGAAAGGAAAAACTCGCCAATCTAACTCTTCAGGTTCAAGAAGATTGAACAGGGGCAACTGTTGTACCCCAAAATTTGCCCTCCCTTTTTCACAAGAAAATCACAACCCCGTGGTTTTTCTCTGATTCTTAAGATTGGCTCAGGAATTGATCAAGCAGACCTTTCTTTGGCAACAAATCCGGAATTAGGGTTTTCACTCGTATTTCTCAGAAGAAACTGAATCCTCAAAAATTCAGTTAACGGTTACATTGTTTTCACGCTTGTTCAAGCTTACTGGTTGTTTCTCAATGCCTGATTATCTGGGATAAGAACTGAGACTCTTATTAGGAATATTAAGGCATCTGTTTGTTAATGGAACGAAACGTTTGTTTGTTAATGGAATGCTTGTTTGCTTATTGGAATACACAACGCGTGTGTTGATTGGAATGTTGTCGCAAGTTATGAGAGTGCAGAGTTTTTAAAGATTACTTGGATTTTAAGTCATTTGTATTGGAAATGGTGGAATGCAATTTCAGTCATTGTTTAAATCAGGAATCTTAAATAAAAGTGAAGAGGCAAAGGGAAAGATTGGAAGATATTTGACAGTAGAAATTTCTTTTGGATAAAGACTTTTTATTCATTTCAAATGTTGTTACAAAATTTATTTGAATATTGTAAATTTACAACTTACAGTATTTACAATAATAAAGGTTTACAACAAATGAAAAAATCTATCTATTTCTAAACCTAATCTCCTAAGCTCCAATGCTCCCATGCTCAAGGAATTTTTGCTTCCTCTTCCTCCTCTATTGCCAAAGATGCATTCACCTGAAAAAGAAGAAAGAAAAGAAATTAGCACAGTTAATTGGAAAAGATTTTCAAATAGAAAAAGAAAGAAATCATCATTAAAGTTCGCCGGCCAGAATTAGAATGCTATTTGATTCATCATGTTTTTATTTTCTCTCTTTGCAAATCACAAGAAGATTGCTCTTCTTGGTTCACAAAGAGAAAAGTAAAAAATAAAATGCAAGCATACATTTGGTTCAAAAGCAAAAACATGGGCCATGCTATACAAGGTTGCATTACAAAGCAAACTGTACTGCAAACTAAACCAAACTGCAGTAATCAAACCAAATGCAACAAGGGGCCAAGCATGTCAAACTGAGTTACAAAATAAGTCAAGAAGCAGAGCAACTAAAGCAACCAAGTACACAATGCAGAAAGTATGCAAACTGTCAAGGTAAAAGTACACAGTACATAAAATGTAGCAGGTAATACAATGCAGAGAAAAACCAATTCACAAGCAAGAGGCTTGTAATAGCCATCATCATTTTCCAGCCTAGACAAACTTTTCAGAAAGATATAATAAAATAAGCAAAAGTGCTTATGGGGGATAGAGAGAAAGAGAGGACCTTTAGTGAGAAGTTTGCCAGTTTGGCTAAGGCTGGCATAAGTTAACAGAAACAAAAAGAGATATAAAAGAAAAACTGCATAACAGTTCAGAAGAGGAGAAAATACTTTGTGAAAAGAAAAGCACAAAGCCCTTCGAAGTTACAAACTCCCCAACCTGCTAAACACCTGCATAAGCCTAAACACAAACTCACAGCAAAAAACTTGCTTGCTCAAATCAACAAGCCTGCAGTTCAAACTAAAAAAAACACCCCAAGATGAAAAGCAACCAGGCCAAACCCTTCCAAACTCTTAGCTTCCAGAAACCTGCAGTTTCAACTGCAAAACAAACAAACTACAAATAAAGCCTGCTCAAACCACAGACCTGCAGTTTCCAAACTGCAAATCAAACACATTCATACCTGCAATTCCAAACTGCAAAACCTTCAAACCAATAACCATAAGCTGCAAACCAATTTTCAAACATAGCATATAAAAATCAGTAGCAGTATCACAAATCAACAAACTCAAATCAAGCCAACAAAAGTCTGTTTCAGAGGTGACTTCATCACTCATCATCAACATCATTCCAAGAGAAAAGAAGAGAATTTCAGAAGCTAACCCAACAAGTTTCAGAAACACCTTCATCATCAACATCAAAACAAAGAGAGAGGAAGAGAAAATAGAAGCAAAACATTGTTTCAGAAATTTGTCATCATCAACAATAAACCAACAACAAGGCTTTTTTTTTCAGAAATCAAATTCATCATCAAAATATCAATATCGAAATCAGTTTCAGATTTTGTTCATCATCATTAACAAAGAAACATAGTTTCAGAAGTACGACAAACATCAACAAAAGAAGCAAAACATTGTTTCAGAGTCAAGAATCAATAGGTTTTTCAGAATCAAGATCATAATCAACATCAAAATAAGGAGAAAGGAAGAGGTTCAGAGTTTCAGAAAATACATCATCAACATCAATAACCAACAAATCAAGGAAGAAGACAAAGATACCAGAAGCCAAAGCGTAGCCATCATTTCTCCTTCGCCCCCTAGCCTCCAAGGAACACCTCTGTCTCACATCTCTCTCCCTCCATCTTTTTCAAAAACAAAACGCTCAAGGTACGTCCCCCAAACCCTTACTACATGTAAACATCAAAAGCCATAGATTAAAACATGCAAGTAAGAATCAAGCAAAACGAAAACAAACTGTGAAACCCTAAAAGAAAAGGATAATGAATCGTACCGTTTCTCTGAAACTCTGGATCACGGTGAAGGGACGAGGGGTGAGAGGCTACGCTTCGGTGGCTAGAGCATAAAGGGAGCTTCAAGTCAGAACCATGGCCTGAGAAGGATGAAGAGGCAGAAGAGAGTGAGAGAAACGGCGCCGCTGTAGCCAAAGCAAGCGAACCCTAATTCTGAGAACACAAATATTGAACCCTAACAAAACGTTGTGCCATTTGCCTTGGGCCTGACCCGCCCCAACCTTAAGCCCACAACATCACTCTAAGTGCACCCCCCTCTTGTCTTCATTCTGATTTGTTCTTCTCCATTTATTTTGGGCCTACTCCTTAACATTAATCCTAAGCCCATCATCTTTTTCTTTTTTAATTTTAGTTTTGTTAAACTAATACTTTTCTTTATTTTCATTTCAAATAATTTGATCCTTTTTTCTTTTGTTAATAATTAATTTAATTTTGTGTTTTAACATAGTTTTAATTTTCTTTATTAAATTAAGAATTGTTACATTAATAAAATACAAGTGTAATAGAAACTTTATTTAATTAATTTTGGTTTTCTTTAAAAAATATGTGAATAATGGAATTTTGATTAATAATTTTTCTTTCTTTAAAACTTTTCTTTTCATAATTAATAAAACAAAATAATAACAATACTTAATCTTTCTTAGGTTAAATTTCATTTGTTTATTTGTGAATAAATACATGCATCTCATAATATTTTTGATTCTCTTTATTTTTATAATTTGTTATAATTTTTACATTGAATTGCGATAGTTCGATTTGGTTGTAACACATATTTGGACATTATTATTCTTATGAGACTCATCCCCATTTGTAAATAATTGTACCCCCATCCCCAGATGCTTTTTTGTAATAACTTAGACTTTAAATTCCCGCAATTTATTGCTTTCAATATACTGTATAGTAATTAGGGTTTGTATGCGAAGATCTAAAATCAATCGCTAGATAACCTAATACAAGAATCAAAATGCATGAAAATGACAAACACAATGCACACTTGCACCTCTAGGGTAACCTCGCTTGTTGCTTCGGAAAATGCAATCATGTCCCTCGAATATGAGACACTCTAGCAAATGCCCCTTCGATAAACAAAGATCGTAGTCCCTCGATGACCCTCGATGTTGCCTTTGATAAAACGATCTCGTCCCTTACAAAATTGCTAGAGCGTCTCACAAGTTGCTTTCAATGATTGTATACAATGACCCACGCCTGTCCCGTTTAACATCCTAACACAAGGTTGTTCACCAAATACAATGGTGAAATAACACTGTCAAAAGGGTTAAAAACATAAGAAAGATCTTTTGAGTAAAATAGGGTAGACAACTCTTAGTTACTTGATCAAAAGCTTGCAAAACATCCTTGCTACTTTCAAACACACCTCACGACACAATTTCAAATCAAATTTTCAAAACATTGAAATATCTTTTCAAAAAGACACACACCTTTGTATATATTCAAACAAGAGTCATTACAAAGGTTGCCTATACAAGGCCTCTTTTTCAAAGCACTTTCAAAACCACACACACAAAGCACCATTTCAAACAATTGAAAAGTAAAAGCAAGTGATCTAAAACAAGTAACTAAGAGCCCATGGAAAACCATGGATGAAAAGGGTGATAGCACCTTCCCTTTTCATAATCTACCCCCCGAACCCAAGAAAACATCTCAAAGGTCTTTCCTATGCTTTTTGACCTTTCCTTAGGATAAAATAAAAAGTTAGTGGCGACTCTTGCTAAACCGCACAAGTGCGAACACAAACGCAAAACCTCAAGTCAGTTCTCCCACCGTGTCACAACAGGATATGACTCAGTTTCCTCGTTTTAATAAACCTCTCAAGGCCTGGAAGCAGGGGCAACCTTCCAAGATTCAAATGTTGGGGCAGTACATACCAAGTTCATCCTACTACACGTAAGGTCCAAATTCCCCTTCAAATAACTTCAAGTACAAACTTTTCAAGTTCTGAATACTTAGGGCAACCTATGACAAGTTCATGGCAAGGTCTAAGTTCCTGCTAAGAATACCTCCTTCAGATCCTGGAGATTGAGGGGCATGTCTTCCAAAATTTGAACATTGGGGTAAAATACCGCGAGGCTCGAGCAAAAGGGGTTAATTCTAATGGTTCATCAAAGCCAAGCATTTTCAAGAATATTTTAATTAGGGGCATAGTACAAAATAGTAGGGTCATTCATATTATGATCAAACTATTTCTAAGCTCATATCAAAGAGACTCTACTCTAAGACCCTACCAACACAATAGTGAAAACAGTCCACACAGGGGCAAGCTCTCCGCATAATTTCACAACCTCCAGGGGACCTCTCTTCTACGTCAGCAATCTTCAAGTTCGAAACAAGTATCAGGGAATCATGCAAGCATAACACTCAACCATCATGTGACAAGAAACATTATTGCATAAACAAACCTCCATGCTTTAATCATCTAACCCATCACAGGGGCACCATTCAAAAAGCATTCAAGTCATAATTATAAAGCATAAGGCTGCATAAATCATGCATGAGGGCTCTTAGATCCAAAAAACCGCGCCATAGTATCATCTCATCCATCTACACACTCGCATTTCAAAGCCTAACTACGCATTCACATTTCAAAATCCATCATCCACTTACACATATCCAAGTCGTTCATCACATACATCAATCAATCATCACATCACATACACCAATCAATCATTACACTTCATGCATCAATCAAATTTGCACGCATAACATAAAACCTCATTTTTATGTGAAGACAATCATCATTATCGATCAAGCCACAAACTCTATGTTGAATCTCAATAGAATATTCTCCTAGTTAATCCCGATAGTTGATTATCCGGAAGACCTCGGCAGAAGGTAACTCAAAATTGAATCTCGGCAGTAGATTCTCCTGGTTGATCATGGCAGTTGATTATCCAGAATACCTCGGCGGAAGGTAACATAAAATTGAATCTCGAAAGTAGATTCTCCTGGTTTATCACGGCAGTTGATTATCCAGAATACCTCGGCAGAAGGTAACTCAAAATTGAATCTCGGCGGTAGATTCTCCTTGTTGATCACGATAGTTAATTATCCAGAATACCTCGGCAGAAGGTAACATCAAATTGAATCTCGAAAGTAGATTCTCCTGGTTGATCATGGTAGTTGATTATCCAGAATACCTCAGCAGAAGGTAACTCAAAATTGAATCTCGACAGTAGATTCTCCTGGTTGATTATAATAGTTGATTATCTAGAATACTTCGGTGGAAGGTAACATCAAATTGAATCTCGTTAGTAGATTCTCCTGGTTGATCATGGCAGTTGATTATCCAGAATACCTTGACAAAAGGTAACTCAAATTGAATCCCGGCAGTAGATTCTCCCAGTTGATCATGGCAGTTGATTATCTGGAAGACCTCGACAAAAGGTAGCTTACAATTGAATCTCGGAAGTAGATTCTCCTGGTTGATCATGGAAGTTGATTATTCAGAAGACCTTGGCAGATAGTAACTCAAAATTGAATCTCAACCGTAGATTCTCCCAGTTGATCACGACAATTGATTATCTGGAAGACCTCGGCAGAAGGCAGCTTACAATTGAATATCGACAGTAGATTCTCCTGGTTGATCACGGCAGTTGATTATCCGGAAGACCTCGGCAAAAGGTAATTCAAATTAAATATCGACAGTAGACTCTCCCAGTTGATCACGACAATTGATTATCTGGAAGACCTCGGTAGAAGGTAGATTACAATTGAATCTCGATAGTAGATTCTCTTGGTTGATTACGACAATTGATTATCCGAAAGACATCGGAAGAAGGTAACTCAAAATTGAATCTCAGCAGTAGATTCTCCCAATTGATCACGATAATTGATTATCTGGAAGACCTCGGCAGAAGGTAGCTTACAATTAAATCTCGGTAGTAGATTCTCCTGGTTGATCACGGCAGTTGATTATCCTGAAGACCTCGACAAAAGGTAATTCAAATTGAGTCTCGGTAGTAGATTCTCCTGGTTGATCATGGTAGTTGATTATCCGGAAGACCCCGGCAAAAGGTAACCTAATTTGAATCTCGGCAGTAGATTCCTTAGAAATCTCGGCAGTAGTTTCCTGTTAAAGAGCCTCACATTATGCATATACATCTTGCATGGCATTCCTCGAAACCCACTACGAACAAAGTTGGTATCTTAGGGCCCTCCAATCAATTCTTACCTCGGTTAGAAACAAATAACCAGCAAAATCTGTTCTCATCTCAGTTTTAGTTAACTAAGAAATGGATCACTCAAAACAAATTCCTTTATATTCAAACATATTGTGTCAGTCTCCATGGGACAATGTGTGAATTATTCTACATATTGTGTCAATCTCCATGCAACGATATGTTATCCCTTTGTGATCTAGCTCATTGTGTCAGACTTCAAGCAACAATGTTGCAAAATTAGCAATTCCACCCATTGTGTCAGTCTCCATGCGACGATGTGTGCAATTTAAAAATTAACCTATTGTGCCAGTCTCTATGCGACAATGTGTGGAATTTACAAATTAACTTATTGTGTCAGTCTCCATGCAACAATATATGCTCTCTTCACGATCTAGCTCATTCTGTTAGACTCCAGGCAGCAATGTTGCGAAATCAAAAATTACACTTATTGTGTCAGTCTCTATGCAACAATGTGTGAAATTTTCTATATTTCACTTATTGTGTCAGTCTCCACGCAGCAATATGTTTTTCCTTTGCGATCTAGCTCATTGTGTCAGACTTCAGGCATCAATATTACGATATCAACAATTCCACTCATTGTGTCAGTCTCTATGCGACAATGTGTGAAATTTTCTATATTTCACTTATTGTGTCAGTCTCCATGCATCAATATGTTCTTTCTTCGTGATCCAGCTCATTGTGTCAGACTTCATGCAGCAATGTGTGAAATCTGCGACATAACTCATTGCACCAGTCTCCATGCAGCAATGTGTCATTAGACTTTGTTTTGTTCATCCCCTACGTTGCGATGAATATACAAAATCAAATCAGATCAAAACTTGTTATATTAGTCTCTTAGAATTACTAAGTCGGCATTTAAAACTTGTATCATTTACCTCCTAGGTTACGGTAAATATGTGAGTTCTGCAATCTCTGTTAAACTGACGAGTCATCCGCGTCGTCATTCTATCAAAAACTCTGCTCCAAACGCTGGTAAGATGATACATCATCATCCGTACCTAGTCTCCGCATCATGGGATCGCTGTACAGTGTATCTTTATAATATTTCAGACAAATTTTGGGGTCTTACTATATTTAATAAACTTTCGATCAAAACATGTGAGACCTGCGTATTCTCGAACTATTTAATCAAAAGATAATTAAATAGGGGAAATTGTCATACCCCGAATTTTCCCTACCCTTATTTGTGCTTAGGTTTCCTTTAATTGAATCGTATCATTTATTTTTTTTTACTTTTATAGAGGTATTTAAATCCAGATTGGGGTATAACAATCCAAAATGGAAAATCAATATCTGATGGTCCATTAAGCTCTAATAAGAGCCCATTTCTAATGAGAGGGGGTGTATTCTTTCAGAAGGTGAACAGGTTTTTTAAGCCCATTTAGACTTTTGATGAAAGAAACAATCTTTTTATTTTTATATTAGGCCCATTCACTTATGAAGAAAAAAGGAATTGTTTTTTTATATATTACTGATTTATCAAAATGTTTGTTTTAAAATAATAGACCCAAAATAGGTGGCCCATTTCAGATTTTTTTGAAAAGAAAATTGTTTTTATCATTATTGACATTACTACTGTTATATTTAATTATTACAAATATTATTTGATTATTATTAATATTATCGTATTATTATTAATATTATTATTCAGAAATCATATTTTTTAAAGAAAAAACGCAGCGACCCAATGATTGAAAACACTTTTTACTGTACGAATCATCTAAGTGCACTAACAGTTACTGTATGGATTAAAATGTCTTCCTTCTTTTTACAGTACAGAGATTAAAATGAAAACCCTCTTTTTTTCTTGTCAATCAATAACGTCATCGTTGTTTTATTTCCTTTCCAGAATTCATGCAAATACATAAATTATTAAAAAACATTATTACAGCAAACAAAGATCCATCAATGCAGACTCGTTTACATCCTCAAAATTACAGACAAAGAATTCAAAAATATTCCTAAAACATAAACCCTAATTAATTCTGAAAATTAAGTTTACAAACATATTAAAATATTTCCTAATTTTACATTTCCTAAAAAAGGCTGTAAAACTAAGGACAAGAAAATTACAAAGGGGGAGGAGATACAAACGACAAGGACGAAATACAAGGGGGGGGGGGGGAGATCACCAATTCAAGCACATAATCTCACACGCGATACACAAACCAGATGTCAAAACCATATCATTGTGACTCTCATAAACCATAAGGCCACTTTTCACTAACAATCCAGTCTCATTTAAAACAAAAACTCACGTGCTTTTACAGTAACTGAATTCATCTTATCACCCTCTCCATTTTTCCACCCTAAATACAAAACTCAACAAATATATAACCTGCAAATCCAACACTCAAACAGAACAAAAACAACAACGAGAGCATTCAAAATTGAAAGAACGGAGAATAAAAATAACATTACAGAGAAGTTGTACAAATACCTCTTATCGATCTTTCTCCGACGATCTTTGCACTCACCGCACTAGCCACGCTTTTCGCGAACCACGATCTCTAACAGACACCACAGAGGTTGGAGAGCGGACCATTTATTTTGTTAAGAGATCCTGGGGTTTTCTAATCCCTTATGTTTTAAGGGATGGACCTGGGTCAACCCGACCTGGTCCGCTTTAGGCCCAATTTTTTTTACTATATATTTCTATTTGTTTGATATTAGTAGCTCTTGGGCCAGCGTACATAATGTCCAACAGCGGACCTCCTCTCCTTAAGCCCTAAACTTTACATCCTCCATTTTCCAATTATCACTCCCCTTAGATTTGTTTAATTTTAATTAACTATTTACTTAGATAATTAGTTATGTTAATTAATAACTTTATTTTGATAATTATATTAGATATTTAATTAGGATGTGTATTTAGATATTAATAATTGGCACATAAATCAAACACTTTTTAATTTGATTTGATTTTATATTTTACACCAAAATATTAAAACCTGCGCCGCTTACCAAATTACTACATCCGCGAGTGACATGTGGCCAATATCTGGCCACGTGATGAGGAGATTATATCAGACTCCCTCGCTCTGCGTATAAAAAACATTCAACTAAACACCAAATCTTTTTTTTTTCGCAAATAAAATTAATTCAAACAATTAATTTTCAAAAGGAATACTAATATATTTAAATCAACCGTGCACTTGGTCTAACAAACTCTGCTATTCACACTCTTAGACTACGTATGCGGGGAATTCAAATATATTTTGCAATCCATAAAAAATACAAACAACCCCATGGGACTCTGATTCCTCCTAAGAGGATACGTAGGCATACGATCAAAAATCGTGGCGAGACCCCCTATCTAAAATTCAAACCCTTTTTCCCCCTATCTAAAATTCAAACCCTTTTTCCCCTATCTAAAATTCAAACCCTTTTTTCCACTAACTAAAATCCAAACCCTTTTTTCCCAATAATTATATAAATCCCTGTTTTCTAAAATCATGCTTCTAAACCTAGTATCCTTGTGAAAAAGGTAGAGGAGGGGTGCCTAACACCTTCCTTTCGTCTAGAACCGATTCCAAACCTAGAATCTCTAAATTTCTTTTAAGGTTATTCCTTTATACTACCTTTCTTTAGGATAAAAATTAAGGGTGGCGACTCTATTAAAAAACCAGTTGCAACACTATGCAACTCAACTTCATCGTTATATCAACAATTCAATCAAATGAAATGCAACTCATGCTGATGCAAGATGCATGTGGTATCAATAGGGCATAACCCTCATCGTAATAATTCCAATTTAGGGCAACAACATCATAATAGGGCAGAACATTCACCGTAATAATGCTAACTTAGGGCAACAACATCATAACGCCAATACATACCATCTTTCTTGAATGCATATGACACCGACATGCAACAAATTAATTTACATTGATATTACTACTCATGAATGCCACACCAATACAGGGTATCATCATCATTCAATATTTAAGCAATTCATTCATACATCATTCGTACAACTCTATCACGTTTAATCACAATAATATGCATCACACTTCATACAACATTAATACACAAGGCATAAACCTTCACCAAAATAATCATCATAAGATAGAAAATATCATATTGCATCAACACCAAAATCCTCATGATTAATTCCGCAACAAAAACAACAAATTCATCATTAAATTAGGACATTCCCAATTAATCTGCTATACAAAGCATTTGCATACATTTCACAAAACATCATAACTCGAGAGTATGAAACACCTATCCACGTATCAAATAGCTGGAATTCTAGTACTAGAAATATTTTTAAGAGAAAGTACGTTAAACCAGTGTTCCAACGATGCAAACTACGCGTCAATCGAATACCCAAAACTCAAGTTATGAATTTTTGAAGTTTTACAAGATTTACCAACACCGACAACCTACAGCACAAACAGTGACACCCAAGGCATAAGCCTCAAAACTAAAAAAAAATCACCTACTGTTATTAAAATTATTATCATATTGTAGAATTTTTTTTAGCTTTTCAACGGTCCAAACGACATATGCCAAACGGACAACCGAGTAAAAAGTTATTAATTTTCAAAGTTTTGAAAAAATGTCAGCTTCAGGGAAGTAACAGGTTACTTCACCAGGTAACCGATTACTTCACCCTTTAGAGGATTTGTTAAGCAGATTTTCAATGAGGTAACGGGTTACTTCACCAGGTAACCGGTTACTTCACTGAAAACTGTGAAAAATTAGTATTTTTCCTACTACGAGATTTCAACATTCTCCACCAAAATTCAGTTTTGTAAACATACTAAAACATGTAAATTTATGCAATTATCAACCCACATCATACACAACAATTCTAATCAAATTACAAAACCAATTTCATCAATATAATCGAATACAACTATCAATTTCACAAAACAATCTACACCTAAAACCTAACGTTCAATATCATCATGTACCCATAATTATACCACCTATTAGAGAGTCAGAACACCATCCTTACCTTAGATTTTGGTCGATTATTGACTCTTACGGTGAACCTTATTGCCCTAGCCCTTTCCTCGTCTTCTCTCTTCTACGGTCTTCTCTGTTCTTTTTCTACGTTGTTTTTCCTCTTCTCTAATCTCATTCTATTTTATTCTAAATACCGCTAAATCATAATACCAACCTTGCCCTTCTCAATTAAATAATATTTAATTAATCACAAAACACAACAACTCTATTATTCTACTAATAATTCTATTTAATTATTATGCTATGGTATTAAATCTAATATTTTAATCCAAATAATGCTAATAACTAGTTATCTCTCTACACCTCATATTTCTACACTTTTGGTTATACACCCCCATTATCTCAACTCCAATAATTACTAAGGCCTCCAATTCTCAATAAAATGCATCACAAGTACATCACATCATCTAATTTAATTTAAATAAGATAATTCAACAAAATCATGGTTTTACAACTCTCCCCCACTTAGAATATTTTCGTCCTCGAAAATTCATTTGATACTAACTGAAGAAGTGGAAAACACAAGAAGGGGGGTTGAATTGTAAAACTGAAAATCAATGCAATCAACACGATATTTTTATCCTGGTTCGTTTGATCTCAAACTACTCCAGTCCACCCGTCAAGGTGATTTCGCCACTCTCCAACGAGGTCTTAATCCACTATATTCAACTGAATATTACAATCTACTTTAACAACTGCTAAAGCCTTCTTGATGCAAACCACAAACCGGTTTCTCAAGGAATTACTTTCTTACAAAGAATTGAAATCTAGGTGTGTGAATGTTTTCTACAAAACTGTTTATCACAACTGTGATACTACACAAATTAAGCTTAAGAGAACTAGATTGCTAAAATAATTGAGTAAGGAATTTTTGAGCTTTTAGCAAACTGAGAGTAAGGAAGATGATGATTAGCTTTTTGGCGTGTAGATTGTTGTAGAGCATTAGCCAATTCAATCTTCATTGACTTGTTTATATAGCATTGGAATTAGTGTATGTTGGAGAAATAATTCTGTTTTAATGCCAATAACAATCTTTCCTTATTAAGCAGATCTTGTCTGTAATGATGCCGTTGGTAATAACTCATCTTGAATGCACAGTACCGTTGCCACTTAAGCGTGTTCTGGCTTGGCTCATTCTGACGTTGCTTAAGTGTTGATGAACTGTTGTTGTCTTTATCAGAGTTCAGAGTGTTGAGCGCAGATCTGTTCATCAAGCTTCAGCATAAGCGCAAGTTGATCTTCTGATTCTGGTATCTGATATAGCATCTTCTGATGCTGATGCTGAGATCCAATTTTCTGATGCTGATGAGGATGTTCTCATGCTGATACCCATCAGAGTTTCTGTAAAACAGAATGTAATTTTTAGATAGCATATGTGTCTTACATGAATCATACAATTAATGTATCTTAGTATTTTGTTATCATCAAAACTTAAACTTAGGGTAGTAGATTCAAACTTTGTTCTAACACTAACAACTCCGGATACGACTCTTGTATCATATTCTCTTGCTCCCACGTCATGTTTTGCATCATTTAAAATAACACTAACCAACATCCCACATAGTCAGCCACCACAATCCCACAAGATTCATTGTTATCAGTTTATTAATGCATTGGTTGTCGTATGACTCTAGGATACAAAATCTACCACTTCATTACACAGTAATATCGTTATAAGCACATAAACATAACCATAATATCGACAATGTTGACACATACACCAGTACCAAAATGCTACATATCACCAATCAAACATGCAAATAAATACATTTCATTGACATGTCAGCAACACAAATGAAATACAAACCCTTCACATATCACTTCCATTCTGGAATGCCCACTGGTTTGTATTGTTCCCTCAGGCCTCTGATGTTTAACCCTCGACTCCTAACAAGTCATATACACATAACTAATTGCGTCACATCACACTGCAGTCGCGCCACTCTGATGATTCCACCTTAAAATCATTGTCTTCATCTTGACTTCCACCAACTATCAGATCTACAAGTTTCACGTCTAACTTTTGAATTTCTTTAACATCAACTAGAAAATCATTGTTCATTTCTGGTATACTCAACCTTCCACTATGTGGCATTAGCTTGCATACAAACTCAAGTCTCTGAATAGTTCATTAAGTCCCAACTCTTTCATATCCACTTTTGCATTAGGTTCACACAAAATGGTGAACAACTAACCTCTCGATAAAACATCAATTTATTTAGTCACTATCAAGCTAGCAAGACAAGTCTATCCCATCCAATAAGACCCCGTCTACTATCGACAAGAGATTAAGGGTGATCAGTTCCTCAATTTATCAATAGATAGCCGACAACCCTAATGGTGGCATAAATCATCATTACCCAACTACAATAGCGTCATTTATCTTGTGCTCAAAGTTACCTTATCATAATGTTCAACAATCTCTCTAAGGTTTACAAATGTTTCCTTAATTTACTTCATTTAGACCTCGTCAATGACACATAAACGCCTAAAATCCATTTCATGGTCTCCTCAGCATGCACGCAGCACAACATAATTCTTAAGTATATTCTAATACATGAAAACTACTACACCAAGTATAATCCAAATCGTTTCGCTCCAAATGAAGTCTTTATCCAAGTAGAGGACTTTAAAAACACTAATAAATCCTTCGTCTTTACTTAAATCTCATAACCTCACTGATCCCTATAATCTCACATTTGGATCTCATTCTAATTACAATCTCAACACTACCATCTCGTCATCTGGTTGGTGTCGTAACCGGAAAAAAAAAATAGGAGAGTCGTAACTATTAATTTTTGTTCTAAGGATGGGAAAATAACGGATAACCCTAATTTTGTCAGAGATTCTAAATTCATAAGTCGTTTAGATGAAGGGGAGGTGTTAGGCACCCTTCATCTCCCTTGTTCTCAAGGGGCTCCATTTTTAGGTCAAAGGGTAAGAACGAGTATTTGGTAGTTGACGCTTCTATAAGTTAAGAAAATAATTTAGTTTTTAGTTGTGAACTCGCCTTGGTTTTAAACACGTGCCTATGTATCTCCTTATGAAGAATCAGAGTCCAATTTTGTAGTTCAAAAGTGTTTAGTTAGTTTTTTTTATGAATTGTGAAAATGTTCGAAATTAATCCTTGAACCTTGTCTGAGTTTGAAAGTAGCATAGTCATAGACATAGTTTGCAGTTAATGAAAAATAGATTCACAATCCTTTTTTTTTAAAATAGAAGTTGAATTTGAAATTAAATTAGTAAAAACATGTTAGCATTTGATGAGTTAGCTGTCTTAGAATGCATGAGAAATAAGTTCGAATGATAAAAAATTTGATAAAGTAGAAAGAATGGTTAGTATTTAAAAATAATTAATAAATAAATATTTTCCCAATATTAAAAAAATATTAAATATTTTTAATATTAATCCAATATTATTTATTAAAAGATTTAAATGCAAAAAAAAAAATTAATGCAAAAATGTTAATGATAATAAATAAATAAACAAAATAAAATATAAATCAAAATTAAGTAATTAAATTTTGGCGCAGGGAAGTGCAAAATATAAACAGGGGGTGTAATTATGAAAGGTGTCAAGCCCAATAGCAAGTCTGGTCCAAACGCGCGAGGAGGGTGTGAATTATAGTCTTGTAGTAAAAATCAGGGGTGCTGGGAGTAAGGGCCTAGGCCCATAGTTTGTTTATAATCCAGTTGTACAGAGGGTGTGAACTTATAGCTGATTAGTAAGAGAGAAAGAGGTGGGGGGTGATATGGTGGTTGAACCGAGTGTTAATACTGGTTTGCATTTTTTGTTCGCAAATGTCGCGGTAAGTAAAAGTCGCCACCGACTTTTATTTCATCCAACAAAGGAAAAGGAAAAAGAATAGAAAAGACCTTTTTTCGAGAGTTTCTGAGTACGGGGGGTAGATTATAGAAAGGGAAGGTGTTAACACCCTTTCTATTCGTGGTTTTCCACGGGCTCTTAGGTACTTGCTCATTTTGAAATTGCTTGTGTGTGCTTTGCTTTGAAAATTTTTGTTTTACTTCGTTTTAACCCTTGTTTCTATCCTCAAGAGTGTTACGAAGTATTTTGAAAACTTTAGTTTGAAAAGTTTGTTTGAAAGTGTATGGTGTAAAAGATTTGTTGTTTTGAGCAAGTACCTAACAGTTATCTACCTACTCGAAAAAAGGCGTTCTTTTCCTCCTATCCTTTAGGCCGTGTTATCCTACTATTAGTGAGTAGGTAACCCTAGTCGTTGGATGTTTGAGGGAATATCTAAAGGGACGTAATGGTCATTGAAGGTAACATGTAAGGATACCTTAGCATTTCGAAGGGACTGTCATCATATATTCGTAGGCAACATCGAGGGACAAGATCATTTCTCGTAGGCAACTCGAGGGACGTTAAGGGACTATGATCTTTATGATTACTTTTAGATTTAGGGTCTTTTGCTAAGATATCCCTACGTTCGAGGGACATGACCATTATTTTTCGAGGCAACCAAGTGGGGGGGAGTATTCTAGGGGTGCAAGTGTGCAACAGTGTGTTTTTTCAGTTATATTTATCTTGCAATTAGGGTTTTCTATCGTTCATTTTTATCTTTCCATACAATCCTATTAATCTAAGCATTGCATAAAATATAGTAGCAGGAGATAAAGACGGAGTAAACCTAAGCTATTACAGAGCTTTGGGGCAGTTACATAATAGTGAAGAGGGCGGAAAAGAAATCTTAAAACTATTACATCCCGGAAGCAATTACACGATACTGATAAATAAAAAAAATGGGAAAAATAAAGCTACGCTATTACAATTGAACGCGTCCTATACACTTTATCTAAGAAAATAAAAATAAGATGAAAATGGCAAAGAAAATGTTTTGGTGATTTTTTATGAAAAAAATAATTTGTGATAATTAATTAAATATACCTAAAAAACCTAATTAATTTTAATTAATAAAAAATGTTAATTTTGAAAAAACTTAATTAAAATACCTAAATCCTAATTAATTTTAATTAAAAAAGGTTAATTTTGAAAATGTTAATTAAAATACCTAAATACTAATTAGTTCGAATTAAAAAAAAGGTTAATTTTGAAAAAAGTTAATTAAAAAAAAACTAAAAACCTAATTAATTTTAATTAATAAAAAAAGATTAATTTTGAAAAGAAAAAAAGTTTATTAAAAAACCTAAAACCTAATTAATTTTAATTAAAAAAAGTTAATTTTGAAAAAAAAATTTATGTGTAATGATTAATAAGAAAGAATTTAGTTTTCCAAAAAATAGATAGGGGAAGAAACATCAATGAAAAATAGGGTTAGAAAATAAAGATAATGCAAATGTCAGGGGTGGGTGATGAACCACAAATTAATTTAAAACCTAAAATTAAATTAAAAAAACCTAAAATTAATTATTCGAGTTAGGAGGAAAAATCAAAGGTTTGTGAAAAATGTTAAGTTTTATGAAAAAAAATGTTTTAAACACAAAGAATGAAAATAAGTAAAAGGATAAATAGAAAGGAAGAAAACCAAAACCAATAGGGGTGGTTGTTGAACCCACACCCTTAACCTTCTCAGGATGTCTGCCTCGTCATGCATTGGTGGTTGTCCTGTTTTTCCCTTAACATTTTGTAATAACCCTGCACGGGATCCTGTCTAAATCTGCAATATTGAATCTCATGAACACATTAAATAAATTACTATATCATGAAATACAAATAAAGAAAATATATGAAAATTTTGTAATATTAAAACCGATATGGTATGTATGAATGCATCTATATCCTTTTGATCATGGAGATTAAACCAGCCTTACCCTTACTGGAGAAGTAGTGAGATGTGGGTTTGTAACAAGGATGGCTTGTTTGTAGTGAGATAGGGGTTTGTAATAAGGATTTCAAGGTTTTTAGGGTTCTTGAAAGAATTTGATATTTTGACAGGGTTGTGGCAAATGTTTTTTTTCTTCCGTTTTTCGTGTCCTGTTTGTGTGAAAAAAGTGAGATTATATAATAAAAGTTAGAAAAAAGATATGGGCTTTGAATGTGCAATTGGGCCTCCAATAACCACAAACAATAGTGCAGATTTTTATTCACTTGAGTCCATCATGTTCTAGGCTAAATCACAGGGGCTTAAGTGCAAATTTTGAAGTTGAAATGTGAAAACAAAATGTATCCGACATCGAGAACTAACTCATGTCTGAAAATGGGCTCAATCGGATAAATGATGAATTAGTTATGAACTTTTGAAGTTTTGGCTCAGACAAACTTATTTTGGGCTCCAGTGTCAACTCTGATACGTTCTTCAATAAAAAATTGGTATTGATCGGAGCATAACCCGGTCTCGACTTTGGAATAAAAGTTGTAGATCTCTGAGTCAGTGACCTTGTGTAAAAATATGGGCCAAATCCGATAAAATTGACTGAGTTATGAATTTTCGAAGTTTCGACCCAGATGAAATAATCTTTAGCATTCAGGATTTTCGGCGTGTCACGCGCACTCTGAGCAAAAAAAGAAGGCCTTTTGGATACCGTTCGAACTCGATACCTCCTGTGAAAATATATTTAACTCAATTTTTGAAATTTTGGCGCTAGAACCAGCTCGATACAATGAAAATCGACCAAGTTATGATTTTCTGAAAATGACGCAAATAAACTTCTGTCACAAATTTTCGGTACGAAAATACTTGATAAATCCGCATTTTTGAAGACCTTCTGATCGAAATTGGATTCCATCCGTGACAGATGAAAACGTAGATGACACCAAGACGGAATTTTGGCCACCAGAACGGGTTCAAAATAAGCCACGATCTTCAAGTTAAGAATTTTTTAGTGCGTAAAAAATGCACTTTCAGCATAATTTTTCACCACATTTCTTCGAGAAAACTCACACATTCGGAGACCTTCTTTAAAGAATTGACTCTTGAGCCGAACCTGAATTTGAGAATACGTTATCAGAGATATCTTGGCGAAAGAACACCTGAATATGACACGTCGGGTTGGACTTGTGAATCTTTGAACCCTGAATCATTGCAAAACAGCAAACCGATCTTCAGCACGAAAAATACTCTGAGAACATCCATTGGCGAAATAAACGTCACTTGTAACCTGAAGAAGCTTGATAAATATACCTTTATTCCATAACCATAAAACCAATAATATGCGTGTATGAAAATAGGGTAAATTTTGGGGTACAACAGCTGCCCCTGTTCAATCTTCTTAAACCTGAAGATTTAGATTGGCTTGTCTGCCTTTCGTGATCTGAAGGTGGAAGATGATTGAACACTAGAGTGCCCAGAAATTTTCACTCATCTGTAATGATGCTTGACTATGTAGGTAGTATCGGGAATGAGCTTACAGATACCATTTGGAGGAGATGACAGAAGGTCACCAGAGATGGGCTTAAAGATGCCTTCCGGAAGATATGACGGAGAATCGTCGAAGATGGGCTTAAAGATGCCATATAGAGGATGTTGATTTCCCGAGATAGTCCTTTGATGAGAATTCTTGTTCCTATCGTTAAGGAGGAATCTGCTGAGGAATGTTAGTCTCTGTCTTGGGATAAATGGAGTTTTAGAAGTGGATACTTATTCTTGATAGTAACCTTGTTCAGTTGTCTATAATCCACACATAATCTCATAGTACCTTCTTTATTCTTAACCAATAAAACTGGTGCATCTTACGGTGACACACGAGGACGAATAAACCTCTTCTCAAGCAAATCCTCATGTTGACTCTTCAACTCTTTAAATTCAGATGCTGACATCCAATATGGAGCCATCGATACAGGACTAGTTCCAAGAACTAAGTCGATCGTAAACTCCACCTAACGATCTGGAGGAAAATCACTTACATCTTCAGGAAATACCTCAGGAAAATCACAAACTATTGCTAATTCACCAATCGTTCGTTTCCCACCAACATTCAATATTGCCATCAATACTAATAATACAACGCCATCCTGCACAGACTCATTCACTTTACATACTATCAAGTAGGCAAGACAAGCCTATCCCATTCAATATGATCCCGTCTACTATCAACAAAATATTAAGGGTGATCAGTTCCTCAATTTGTCAATAGGTAGTCGACAACCATAATAGAGCATAAACTATTGTTACCAAACTATAATAGCTTTTCTCTTATGCTTAAAGTCACCTAAAGCACCATGGTCCAACTCTTCACACCATAAACATCTCAGGGAAGCAAAGCTTCTCCCCCACTTGTTTTAAATCCACTCATGCAACCAAGTAGCTCGAAAAACAAGCAAGTACCGACAGTGTTTCACACACATGTCGCGTACTAAGAAACAAACAACATTAGACAACCTGGTCAGACCGACCGACCATTGCTCTGATACCACTAATGTAACACCCTCTAAACCCCCGCACAAATATAATTAACAATCCGAGTAAATAACATACATATAAAGAGGGTATCACATTGCATCACAAAACAACAAATAAAACATGCATACTGGTCATGATCATAACACGCATTTGAATTCATGTTCTATATGCTAACATAATTGCATTTCACTGCGGAAATATTATCTCTTAATAATAATATTAGTGATTGAAATGCTATACGGACAATCATATCATAACATATTAGGCACTAACTCCAATCATCACATAATCTCATACGTCGTCAAATAAAAGAGAGTGATACAAAACATCTCTCAAAACAATCAAACATGAGTTCTAAACATCCCTTATGTTACATAGACCACAATAATGACTCACTACCTGAGAAATTGGATAAATAGGACTAGCTCCTCTGTCTAAGCCTCCCTATAAGCACCACTAACTCCAGTACCTGAGCGATGTCGTATAAAACATCATTCCAACAAAAGGGTGAAAATCCATATCATTATGTAAATATATAATAATAAGCAATGTACACATATATAAAATAATTGAATTCATCATACTTCACATAATCATGTATTCAACATACTTCAACATATTTCACATGATTATATATACAACATTGCTCAAAGATTCAAGATTCAAAAGTAAACAATCACAAATACCACAATGTAACATTCACACCAATATCACATAATGCATATCAATTCAACATTTCACATCAACACATGTGACTCCAATGCAACTCAATGCAATATGCATGTGGTACCAATTGTTATCCTTATCGGTCCTGTCGGGTCCATATCTCTAAGACAAATAATCACCAATAAAAACTCGTATCGACCTTAAGCTTTCAAACCCCTCGGCGTTAGGTTTAGGACAAGTAAAAAATTCTTATGTAATTACCAAACATTACCTCTTGATACGAATGATGCATGTGAAATCTCAACATAAATATGTGATTAAGATCATCTCCATATCTTAATCATATAAGCATATTTCACATAATTCAACATATTTGAATTATCTTCACCAAATTGCACAACATACATATTTCATGTCATCAATCACACATAAAGTATTCTCATAGCATTTGTTGTACCCCAAAATTTGCCCTCCCGTATTTCCCAAAACATTGCAAGAAAGATCTCCAAGTTGCTCAAGGTAGTCCAAGGGTTGGCCAGACACGCTCTCTCCTAAGGCAGTCTACCTCAAATTAGGGTTTCATGTTGCATCAAGATCCTTGAGTACAAGTGATCCAAGGTTCTCACAAATGTCCTAATATGTTCTCAAGATCATCCATGTCAAGTTTCAAGCCTTGCAGATGAAGTTTGCTCATTCAATTGCTCAAAGGTCTAAAAATCGACTGTGCTAGAGCAAAAGTCAACTGTGACCCACATACAGTCAAACCTCAAGATTTTTGGTCAAAATCCTCATTTTTAAGTATATTTCATCATTTGATCAAGGTTTGATCATGATTCATCAAGGATTGCTCATAATTCATCAAGACTCAAAAGTTGCTAAATTAGGGTTTTGTAGGAAAAGTCAACCCAACTTTGACCAAGCATAACTTTCTCATACTTTATGAGAAATGACCCATCCAAATATCATTTTTAAGAGGATGCAATTACCTACAATCCATATTCATCTCCCAAGTTCAAAATATGCACTCACAAGAAGTAATGAATTTGGACATTATAGGTCATTTTGAAAAGTCAACAAAAACACCTTTTTTGTCAAAGCTTCATACATGAGCATGGAATATCAAAGTGAGATGAGACCAAAAGTGTTGATTATAGGACATCTCAAGCTTTCTAAAAAGTCCAAGAACACATCCAAAGAGTCAAAATTGAGGAAGTTATGCATTGTTGAAGTTGACCTTTTTTGCAAAATTGCCAAAAGTCAACAATGCCCAAAACTTCAAATTTTGCAAAATGGGCCCAATCTTTTTCACTTGTTTTAAGTTGGAAACATAGCCCACGTGCTCTAGCCTTTGACACTTGTACATATCATATTTTTATTATTTAGTTTTGTTTTTATTTGAATTAATTCAATTTAAATCAAATTAAATCAAATAAAAATCCAAAACATTGAAACCAAGGTTTTGTGATTATTTCAGGTCTTATTACACAGCTAAGATCAATCAAACTCGTATCAAGGCATATGTGTACAAAGAGATTGGATTTGGACCAATTTTGGAAAGCTTTATAGAAGAATCAAATCAAATATCAAAAGCATTGAAGAAGGAAGATTTGGATACAATGATCAACCCTAATGCATTGTTTGATACATAAGGAGGCAAGGCAGACCTATTTACAGGTTAGAAACAGGCGAGAGAGAGAGAGAGAGAGAGAGAACAAAATCTGAAAAAAAGGCAAAAAAGTGTGAGATCAAAATCCCACTTAGAGGCATCCTCAAGGCTCGATACCTCTCCCAATCGCTTCCTTGCACTCTCAGCAACCTAAAGCTATCAAGAACAAGCCTGTTCCGGTCCCTAAACACGCTGTAATTCGTTCGTAACCTTGCCCTATTCTTGAATTCGCATCTTGAAATTTAAGCATTGTTCATCTGAATTAATGGCATATTCTTAATCCATAGAGCAGTTGCAAACTTTTGACATTATTCAATTTCATTTATATGGCCTGTGCTGTAAATCACCATTGTTAAGGTTTCGGATTTGGTTTTAGGGTTTTTATTTTCAGGGACAATTGGCCTTAGTAGTGGGTACCACTGTGTTTAGAAGAAGGAGACGGTTCTAACCATGGCCTTGGTGATCATTTATATGGTCTGTAGAGGATTTTGGAAGGATCCCTGCTTGTAGCGACGGACAAGACGTCCGTAGGTAAAAGTATTTTACTTTTACCCACGGAGAGAGGAATTGGACGATGAGTTGTCACCCCCCCCCACTGGCCAATTCAAATTCCAGCGCGCATTTTTTCTTTTGTTTCCACTAACGCTTGTTTTCATATATTATCATTATTATATATTTTATGTACATGAAAACGAAATAGCCCAGTGGTACTCAGGCATATGTTTAAGGCGTTGGAATGCACGAGGTCAGGGGTTCGACCCCTGCCTCCAAAGTTTGTGGTTTTTTCTTGATTTATTTCAGGTTATCATGTGCATGCGTACTACCAAGCGTCCAACATACTCCCTCATCATCCAACGCGCCAGATGGCCAGATCTGGTGGCCACCACTGAGAGCGCACCATAAGCCAAGTCCAACGCAACACACAGGATCCTCAAAGTCAACATGGACTTCCACTTTTGGGCCCAGGAACCTGCTTTCTACACCTCCCAGAAATGCTATTTTCAGGCCCAATTCCTCTATCTTTTTTTTATATTTTGTTTATTTCATTTAATTTTTTACTAACCAAAAATAATTTTCTTTTTATCAAAAATCACCAAAAAATATTTTATGTCCAATTAAATTTTAAAATATTATTTTTAGCAATAAATAAATTAAATTAATTAGGTTAATTTTTTAGATAACTTTAATTTATTTTGCAAATAATTAAAATTAATCAAAATCAATAGGTTTTTATTACTAACTTAATTATTTTATTTCTTTCCTAAATTAACGAAAATCCAAAAATATGTCATTTAATTATTTTTCATTAATTAATTTAATAACTAATTAATTTAGTATTTAATTTTAGGACTTAATTTCTTTTCTTAAAAAAAATATTAAAAACAACAAAAACATTTTCTTTTAATTAGGAGGGTCAAAACCCTAGTTTTCGCATTCGATCTAATTGTCTCGTGCGCTTTATTTTTCTTTATCCAAATTATTGTATCTGATCCCGATTTGTAATAATTAAATTAGGACATTTATTTATTTTTTATCGCATTTAATTTCAAAGGGTTTGTTTTTGGCTATGTAAATACCCGAAGCCTTGTAATAGCTTAGATTACTTTCCGCACTTTTAATTCTACAAATATTCAAGTGCTAGATGTTTGATAATAGGGTTTGTATGACAAGAATGAATAACTAAATTTAAAACAGTTAGATCACCCTTAATTGTGCAAAGATAAAAATAATCTGAAACTGAATCACCCGCACATGCGCACTCCTAGGGTACACTCCCACTTGGTTGCCTTCGTAAACGGTCATTGAGTATATGTTGTTTTAGAGGTCGCCCTCTTGTCTAAAAGATCATAAGTTGCCTCGGAAAGGTTGCCTCGGACATTGTCGCCTCGGATAAATGATCTAAGACATTAGGGTTACCGCTAAGACGTCCTAATGTTGCTCTAGTGACCGTATGTCCCTCTTTCGAATTGACCCTCAAACTCCAACGATGATGCTACCTACTCATTAATAGTAGGCTAGCATTGTCTAAAGGAAATAAACATAGAACAATTCCTTTTTCGAGTAGGTAGATTAGTTCTTAGATACTTGCTCAATTCAAACAAAACTTTCCACACTTACACTCTTTTACGAACAAGTTTTCAAAAACACTTCATTACACTCTTGAAGACAGAAGCAAGAGTTAAATCGAAGTTAAAACAAAAACTTTTCAAAACCCACAAACACAAAGAAAAACAACTTTGAAAACAATGAGCAAGTACCTAAGAGCCCGTAAATAACTACAGATAGAAAGGGTGCTAACACCTTCCCTTTATATAAATCTACCCCCCGTACTCAGAAAATCTCAAAAAAGGAATTTTTCTGTGCTTTTTTCCTTTCCTTGTTGGATAAAATAAAATTCGGTGGCGACTCTTGCTTACCGCGACATTTTGCAAAAACAAACGCAAAACACAAACCAACATTCCAAAAACAGTCAGTTCTCCCACCGTATCACAGCATTCATCACTTCAACACATCATAATAACACATAGAAACAATTTCAAACCATGTTGTTGTACCCCAAAATTTTCCCTCTCATTTATCAAGTATTTTCTCACAAGATCTCCTTTGGTTCAAGACTGCACTAGGGTTGATTAGCTCAAGACACCTCCTTAAGCTTTGATGACTGAAATTAGGGTTTGAGATTGCACAAGGATAATTGAAATTTTAATGCCTCATATAATTGTCATGGATCATTATGGACCCTCAAGATTTCTCATGTAAAGTTTCAAGACTTGGATCACTTTTTTGCTCAGTCAATTGATCAGTTGACCTAAAAATCAACTGTATTGGGGAAAAAGTCAACTATGGCCAATTTACAATCAAACTTCACAAATTTTGATCCATATCAACATTATGAACTCATATATGTCATATGATCAAGTTTGGACCATAATTCCTCAAGAAATTTGATCAGATCATCAAAAGGGCAAAATGGTCAAAATGGTCAAAATTAGGGTTTTGATTGAGAAAAGGCAATTTCTAATTTTTGACCTAGAAAATGGTTGATTGGTTGGAAGCATGATCTCAAGGATTCAATTGCATCATTTTAACCTAATGGCATGACTCAAAACATTGCTCAAGGTCATTTGTTTGATAGTTGATTTTCAGTCAACTGATCAAAAGTCAACTGCCCACTGAAAAGTTAAACTTTGACTTTTTGGTCAAAATCAAGTATCAAAGATCACAATTCATCAAAACCTGTCAAAATATGAAACTTGTTCATCAAGAAATCAAAAAGTCAATATTTCATTTTGAAAAGTCAAAGTTTCCAAACTTAGAAATTTTTCTAAGTGTTGGAAACTTCATATTTTTTCACAACTTTGAGCCATTTTTTCACCATGATGCAAGATGATTCAAGAGAAACTTTCAACATGAAAGTTGTAGATATCAATGAGATCTAAAATATTTCTTTACATAAATCTTCCTATAAATGCTTGGATTTTAAGTTATAAATTCATGAAGTCATGGCATTTTTGAATAAAACACTTAGAGAAATTTTCAGTAGTTTTGGTCAGGTGTTTATCCCAACTTCTTGGCCAATTTTCATCAAGTTCCAGTTTGATTTAACAAAAGTGTAAAACATTAAAGTTGTATAGGAGGTTCCAATCTTTCCAAAAAGTCCTAGAACTCATTGAGATCATTCTTGAGCTGAGAGAATTGAAGAGATGAAGTTAGGGTTTCATTCTTGAATTACAAGGCAGAATTTGTGATGAACACTTGACTAAAATTCCAACCAAAGCTACAAGATCTCTCTTTTCAGGCTATGTTATCTCCAAATATATGCATAATTAAGCAATTACACAAACCCTAAGTGTATTACACAAGCATTTGAAGCTTTGTCCAAGTCTTGATACCATTTATGGTTAGAAATTCAAAAGCAACATTTCCATTTGCATAAAGCTTCACTTTTCCAACCACTCTCTTCTTTAAAAGCTTGAAATCTGTTCTAAAGATCACAACAAATCCCTCAACATCAGAAGTAATCCACAAGACCTGCAAAGCATGGCTAAGTTCCTTAATTCACTATTTTCTTCATCATGAAGCAACTTGTCTTTATGAATTTGAAAAATGCATAACATGTGACTTTTAAAAAAATCTGAGTTGTTTAAGTCTCAAACCTTCTCTATAAATAGAGAGGCCAATTGCAAGAGAAAGAGGTCAAAAAAAATAAAGAGAAAAGCCAGAAGTTTTTGTTGTAAACTAGCCATCAAAATCCCATACTCTCAAAAAAGCCATAATTGTCCAAAAAAACTTCCACTCTTGAGTTTTAAAGTTCAAATCTTTTGAACTCTCACACCTTGCAAACTCTGTCCAAAAAAATTATCCAAACACTCCACATACATCATATAGGCAGCAACTCAAGTTCAAAACACAAATTCCAACTTCAAGGTAAGTCTCCTTGACTTTAAACCCTTCATTTCAAGCATCATTAGTTGATTCATCTTCTAAGGTAAAATGTAATAACCATTCCCCTTGAAGCTAACCTTTGTTTGTCTTCCATTCTTGTCATTTATGTGTTGAGAACTAACCCCTTCGTGCAGCAAAACAATGATAGAGTGAAAAAATTTCAGTATGAGTCGACACACACTCACATGGGTCGACTCAATTTAGTGGTAGGACAGATTATGAGTCAACATAAATCCTCGTGAGTCGATACATACTGCTATAACAGGCACAAAACAGAAAGGAAAAAGGCTCATGAGTCAACACAAAACACGCATGAGTCGAAACATGCAGGGAATGATTCGACACATACCCTTATGTATCGACTCATACTGAATTGATTTGGACTTACAGGAGCAAGACAAGCTTATGTGTCGATGCAAAAGAGCATGTGTCGACACATAATATTCAAAAATGCAGTTTTCCATTCTTTTACACTATTTTATCTATTTTCATATATTTTCTTCATTACTACTAAATATTGTTTTAATATTTAAGCTCCTATCCATTCCCATTTGTAAATTGTACCCCTATCCCCCTAAACGGTGTAATAACGTAGGAATTTATTTTCCATAATTTACCGCTTTCAAATATAAATGCTAGTAACTATGGTGTGTATGGCAAGACTAAAATCAATCCTTAGACAACCCTAATCCAAGACAAAACAATGCATGAAATAAAAACACTTGCACACTACACCTCTAGGGTTAACTCCACTTGTTGCCTTGAGAAGATGGCCATATTATGCATGTGGGGTATCTTAGCAAAAATAAATCAAAATACAAGATCAAAGTCCCTCGATGACACTATCAAAGTTGCCTTTCAAAAATGATCTTAGTCCCTTAAAGAAAATGCTAAGATATCTTATAATATTTCTAATCATGACTATATGATGACCCATGCCCGTCCCTTTTACACCCAAAGATAGGGTTACCTACCAAATCAATGGTAAGATAACAATATCAAAGGAAAGAGGAAATAAACATGAAATACTTTTGAGTAGATAGAATGTTCCTAGTTGCTTGCTCATTTTCAAAACCAAAACATCTTTTCTATTTTCAAAACAAACACAAACACTTTAAAACTTGAAAATATTTTCAAAAGATCAACACGTTGTATACATTCTTACGAACGAGAATCATTACAAAGTTTGCCTAAACGATGGCGCCTTTTCAAAAATACTTTCAAAAACCACACAAAGCACAATTTCAAACAAAAGCAAGTGATCTAGCAAGCAACTAAGAGCCCATGGAAAACCATGGATGGAAAGGGTGCTAACACCTTCCCTTTCATAATCTACCCCCGAACTCAAGAAAACATCTCAAAGGTCTTTCCTGTTCTTTTCAGCCTTTCCTTTTGGATAAAAGAAAAGTCGGCGGCGACTCTTGCTAACCGCAACATTTGCGATAAAACATAAAACAATCAAGTCAGTTATTCCACCGTATCACACATGTTATTCACATTCATCATCAATTCACAACATACATATACACAAAATCAAGTGTCATTTTCATAGCATTCTCAATTCAACACACCACAATAATATATAGCAAATAATGCTCAACAATGTTATTCTCATCCAATTTCAATTTACAACATACATCTACACACAATTCAAGTATCATGTTTATAGCATTCTCGATTCAACATATCACAATAACACATAGTAAATAAAGTCAAACAATGTTATTCACATCCAACACCAATTCATAAACCGAACAACACAATTACAATTCATTTGCATAATCATGTTATTGTTAAATCACTTATTTACAACAAGACCATTTTTATTGAAAATAATATCATTCTATATTTCGAACGCTTTAAACGAAGACTCAAATGAAGTTACGGTTCAAAAGTTATAAATTTTTAAAGTTCCAATGAAAACGTAAACACCGACATCATACACTGACACCACAAAACCACATTAAATACTAATTAAATTTATTTCCAGAATATGAAACCATTTTTACAAGAAAGTATATTGTATTAGCTTCCCCAGGTTCAATCGGTACATCAAACGGACACCCGAAACTCAAGTTATGAATTTTTGAAGTTTTACAAAAATTCTACATTTTTCCCGCGAGACAGCTCTCAGGTTCCACGGGTTTTCACCCCAAAATCCATCCAAAAAGCCAATTTTCTTGAAATAAAATACATTACAACATACATCTAACCTATAGCATCAAGTAAAAATATCAAAACATGATTTTCAACATAATTTTCATAAATCTAATTTCAAATCCTAACATGTTAAAACTAGAAATTGAAGAACATCAATCCCTAATTTCATGCTTATCTATCCATTAAATGCTATTACATACTCCCATAATCAAATGAAAACCCACCTTTACCTTAAATGTATCTTTTCTAAGGTTCTTCCTCTTCTCTTCTCTTTTCCTTTTTTTTTCTTTCTCTTTCTTCTCTTATCTTGTTTTTCTTCACTTTCACTTTCTAACTTCTATATCTCTTATTTTATAAAAACACCAACTATTGTTTCACTAATAAGCTTAATGTCACACACTCACACTAACTCTACACATAAGGCCCAATTGGTTATCTTGATATTCTCACACCAATAACCAATAAATATATAACACACATATAGTTCAAATAAATCATTTATTCACAAAATCACCAAATTTAATTAATAAGTCACATATCACACAAAATGACCAATTAATGCAAATAGTCACATATTCACCAAAAATCAACTAATTAATTAATTGCTATATCAAATAATAATTAATAAAATAAATAAATAATAAAATAAATAATAAATAATAAATAAAAATCGGGTTGTTATAGGTTGCTCTGATACTTTTTCTTTGGATTTTTCTTCTTTAGGAGAGAACAACTTCCTTCTCGTTGGCTTTCTTCCTTCAATCTTGTTAATGGACTGAGGCTGGTTAGTGCTGGACTCAGTCATTCCTGCCTCTATTGCCTCTCTTTCTGCTTTTTTATTTTGTTAGATTCTCCTCCACTGTGATTTAGACACGGGGTTTTTCCCCTTGTAGTTTTCAGACTTACAAGCTTGTTGTCAAGACTCTTGGAATTATCTTAGATAGGCGATCGAAGAGCCTTGGTCAAACTTGAAACTTCTTCATTTATTCTGTCTAGGAGCTCTATTTTCTATAGGTTTTACCCACCATCTACAGTAGGCTTAAAGGAAGCCTGTTTGTTGGTCTCGAGGCTTTGGCCTCCTGGATGCTACCTTCGAGGGATTCCCCTCTTATCGAACATGAACCAGCTTCCCTCATTCTTCCAATTTCCCTTTCGATTAGAAATTCTAACCCTCTCTAGGTTTTGATCCACCTTTTGGTCGTACATGGAACTGCATCTTGGACACATGAGTGCTTCAGGGTTTTTCTTCTGGCAGCGTAGAAGAAAATCAAGCAAGTTTTTTTTGGCCTTTGGGTAGGCCACTTTCAATTGGGATTCCTCCCTTCGGAGGTTCTATTCGTTCATATCCATGGTTGTTCTACCATTTAGCTCGACCATATTGATCTCCACCTTAGGATCTTCAGTGATCCTACAGTTCTGCAACTTGGTCCTGAGGCCTTCAGTAGCCTCTATTACTTTGACCTTCTAATTGAAACCATTAGTAGTTCCATTCTGGGTGTTCTGGCCATCAAAGTCCTCAGTAACTTCGACCATGTTGATGTATGATGGCTATGCATAGTGGGTATCCTCCACTTGGAGAGGATCTGAATCCACCTTAATCTGTGTTTTGTTCTTCTCTCCGAACTTGAGTCTCCCATCAAGAATAGAATTCTACACTAGATCCCTGAAAAGAAAACACTGTGAGTTTTATGGCCCAAAAACTATGATATTTACAAAATCCCCTTTTCTTCGTTGTTCTAACGGAGGAATTTTAGCACCAGGTGGCACTATCATTTGACCATCTTTGACTAGTAAGTCGAAAATTTCATCACACTTCATTACATCGAAGGTGTATGTTCTCTTTGGGAACTTGTCATTCTTTTCTTGTTCGATGAGATTCTTTCCATTCAAAGAAGCAAGAACTTTGCACGAATATGGTGGACCTTGTTTAAGTTCGGCCAAATCTATTTTGTTTTCATCGAATCCTACAGGGCCACTATACACCTCAAATTTGTCTTCATCCATTTCGACATAAGTTACCCTTTCCATTCTATTATTTTTGTTAGCCCTAGCTTTTTCAGCTTTTAAACGTTCGACCTGTCGAAATCTGTCTGCTAACTGGGCCATATCTCTAAAATAATGGGTATCTATCTTCTTTCTAATGGAATAGTCTAAACCACCCGCAACCATTTCGACAAGTTCTTGTTCTGGCACTTGGGTGAAACATCTCTCCTTTAACACACGGAATCTATTAAGGTAATCGTCTGGCTCGCTAAACTTTCATTTAATGTTAGCCAATTCTTTCACGCTTATCTTTGATTGTCCCATGTAAAACTACTCATGGAACAGTCTTTCCAAGCGAGTCCAATCATGGATATAATTCACAGGAAGAGTTGTAAACCAAGTAAAAGAGTTCTTAGTTAGATAACTAGGAAAATATTTTATCTTTAGGTTTTCATTATTGGCTATGTCTCCAGCCTCAGTCAAATATCGGGTTATGTGTTCGATGGTGCATTCGCTGGTATCACCAGAAAACTTCGTGAACTTTGGGACTTTCCATCCCCTTGGTAGTTCAATCTGCAAAACACATTTAGACAAAGGGGAAGTATAGTTTGGCCTTCAAAGGCCTACGTTTACCCCATTTCAAGCCATTATCCTTTCGACCATGACTGCTAGATTATTTTTTCCTGGATATTCGTCTTGTCAAACACGGTTAAGGACTTCGTCGGAGTCCTGGTTTTGATTAACCAACATAACGCTTGGGGCTTGAACTTCTATGAGTATTCCTTGTTCGATCTTGGGTTGTTCGATTCTTTTCCCTTGATTAACTTCGTCAACATTTTGTGCAATTGGTTGCACTTGATTGATTGTTGGATCCTCTTTGACTACCAACCCTTGATTTTCTCGTATCCACTCTTGACGGGGTTTTCGAACTGGGACTTAAGGAGCACCAAAGAAATCTGCAATTCGCTCTATCTGTGCTGCCAGTTATTGATTGATATGGGTATTTTGTTGGTTGGTTTGGGTAGCACTTTGGATCAACGAGTTAAAATCCGTGCCCATTTGTTGAGATAAGACACCAACTATTTCATGATTGCTATCATCCATTTATTGTCTAAATTCTGCTGCAGAATTTGTTGTAATGGTAGGTAATTGGGCAGCGAATCCTGGAGGTGGGATATTTCGACCTATATTATTGATACCTGATCCTGACCCATGTAATGGCAAAAAGATTGACACTCGTGGGTCAAGGAAAGTTGAAGTACTATTGTTTAAATTTGCCATCCATTAGCATTGTAAATCCAGACAGAAAATGTCTGAAGTTATTCGTCCCTGGTGGTCTTGGAGTCATTGGCGAACCTTGTGTTCGCATTGGGGAAAGAACAGGCCCACTGTAAATATTCGTTGGTATCATCGTCGTACTTACTGAGATTGTTATTGATTCGGTTACAGATATTGCAGTCGTATTTTCCCCCGTCGATGAAGGGGGTTATTCTCCATTGTTACCTGGTGGATTGACCATTTTTCTAACGTACTTTTGTTTGGGGATTACTTTGCTAGTTTTGGCTATTTTACCACTCCTTAATCTCATGCAACAACATTAATGAATAAAACTTTGTTTAAAATAGTAAAATTTGTAACAAAACAGACACAAGGTCCCACTGGGCATGCCAATTTGTTTACCGTGAAATTTGGTAAACAACCGCCAGTCTTTCGAATCCTAGAGATTTTGGTTGCTTCCATGATCAACTAGATTGATCCCTAGTTGATCCTAGGGCAATAATGTATGTTTTGTGTTCTCTAAGGTTTATGGGTACTAATCTCTATAGAAGAGATTGTTATTTCGAAAGTAGTAATAAATAACTTTAAAATAAAGGCTGGAATGTAAAGCAATTTCGACTTAAACTTGAATAGAATGTAAAAGATTTTAAGTGAAAATGATTGACATTAAATGTAAAATTGGTGCTTCATACGTATATTCTAAGCAACTCGTTTCTCGAACACTTGGTACTTTGAATTTATTTGAGTAATTTGTACAAAAGTGAACACACATAATTCTAACATAAAAACTCTTATATATACTAATTCGAAACTAACTACCACAAACAGTATTCTCCTGATAGATTGACACGTTCTCGTTTGCATGTCTGTAGCCTTTCGCAGACTTTCACGTATCTTTTTCAAAGATCAAATAAGCGCTAAAATCAATTATAGCCCATTTGAATATCCGTCGAACCTACTTCAAAATACCTTCAGAAAAGTTACTAAGCCATTCGCCTTGTATTACTTCAACCATGTAGACTCGGTGAAATGCATCTTCTATTAACTCCAGTCGAAATTGGCTTCTATTATCCAACACTTGTCTTTTGAATTCGTCTCGAGCATATTTTCACTAGAACGTCGAAATCACAGCTAACACACAAATAAATAATTTTATTTACAGACATTCCGAAAATTTCAAACTTATACAAAATTTCCAGTATACCAAAAATTCTGAAATTTTCTAAAAATTTTGTTGCTTCCCATAAATTTTAAAATTTCCGATATGTTTAGTTGGTTTTCTTACTAAACACCTAAAATTTCAAAAATTTATAGTGAATTGTCTCCAAATTTGTTTTGAAAAATACGAACAAAATTTCAATTTTACCATGAGCCCAAAGTGATATTTTTAACATATATTTTAGGTAAATTTTAGGTAAATTTTAAGGTGGTAAGTTAAATTCTGCACTACAATCCATCATTTTTAAAATGAGCAGCACCGCAAATCTCAGTACATTCTATCAATTTCATAGCATTCGGAGATACAACGCGACATCACTGCAAATTTCAGAACTCAGAAGAGTTCTCCTTTGTTAATCGGGAAATGTCGAGGTTCGTTTCTTATTCCAATTTTGTTACTCCCTTTCATTCACACTCTTCGCTTAGGGTTTTCTCTCACTCTCCCCATCGTCTCATTCCCAATAATTTTAGTGTTGATGATGCTGTTTCCTCATTCCACCGCATGCTAAATATGCGTTCTACTCCTTCCATTGTTGAATTTAACAATATTTTAGGTTTCCTTGTTAAGACTAACAATCATTACGCCACTGCCATTTCCCTTTTTCACCTATTGGAATTCAATCAAATCAAACCATGTCTTGTTACTTTAAACACTCTCATCAATTGTTATTGCCACACTGGTCGAATGGAGTTCGCTTTTTCTGTATTTGCTAAGATTCTCAAAATTGGTTATCAGCCTGATATCATTACTTTGACTACTCTTATCAAGGGTTTGTGTCTTAACCGTAAGGTTCATGAAGCTCTGCACTTTCATGACCATGTGGTTGCACATGGGTTTCGGCTGAACCAAATTAGTTATGGTACATTAATCAACGGATTGTGTAAAATGGGGGAAACAGGAGCCGCCATGAAAATGTTAAGACAAATTGATGGCAAGTTGGTCAATGTGGATGTGGTAATGTACAGCATCATAATTGATAGTTTGTGTAAAGATAAATTAGTAACGGATGCCTATGAGTTATATCCTGAAATGATTGCAAAGAAACTTTCTCCCAATGTTGTCACTTTCAGTGCTCTTATATATGGATTTTGTATTGTTGGTCAATTGAAAGAAGCATTTGGCTTGTTCCATGAAATGATATCAAAAAACATCAACCCAAATGCTTATACTCTTAATATATTGGTTGGTGCTCTTTGTAAGGAAGGAAATCAGAAAGAAGCTAAGGAAATGTTAAGCGTGATGATGAAAAAAGGTGTAACACCTGATGTTGTTACTTACAATTCATTAATGGATGGGTATTTCCTAGTTAAAGAAGTGAACAAGGCCATAAATATATTCTATACTCTGGCTCGAAGGGGAGTGGCTCTTGATGTTTGTTCTTATAATATAATGATCAATGGGTTATGTAAGAGTAAAATGGTGGATCAGGCCATTAATCTCTTTAAAGAAATGGGTAGCAACAATATTATTCCTGATTTGATGACTTACAATACCCTTATTGATGGTTTGTGCAAATCAGGGAGAATCTCCTATGCTTGGGAGCTTGTTCTTGAGATGCAAGATAATGGTCAACCACCCGATATATTCACTTACAATTCTGTAATACACGCTCTATTCAAAAACCATCATGTTGACAAAGCTATTGCATTAGTCAAGAAAATTAAAGACCAGGGCATTCAACCAAATATGTGCACATACGGGATACTTCTAGATGGACTATGCAAAGGAGGACAACTTACGAACGCAAAAGATGTTTTTAAGGATCTTTTGACTAAGGGTTATAGTCTAGGTATCCAAACATATAATATTATGATCAATGGACTTTGTAGAGAGGGCTTGTTTGATGAAGTAGAGGCCCTGTTCTCCAAAATGGAATACAGTGGTATCACTCCCGATGCTATAACTTACGAAACTATTATACGTGCTCTCTTTTATAAAAAAGAGAATGAAAAGGCCGAGAAACTTCTCCGTGAAATGATTACTAGAGGTCTACTTGAAGTGCAACTCTAGGTAAGATAACTTCTCCGTGATGACAACTATGTAATTATTAAGATTTAATTATTTACTTTGTTAATAGTTACATACACAAAAGAAGGTGGACTGCTCAATTATCTCACTGTCACTTTTATTTTAATCAAAAGCCATGCGTTGTTATTATGTTCATTTCGATATTTTAATGGCGTCAATGGTTGATTCGTTGATTCTTTTTTGTTGCGACATAGTTATCCTTTATCTTTGCAATGTACTTCGATCATCTTCATTTAATTTTAATGATATTTTCTTGTATTGCTCATTTTTAGTGAGTTAGATAACAAACCAATCTGAGAATGGATTTGAATATTTATGTTCCTTTATATGGTTGTGTGTATATCATTTCTAGAGTTTTGAGATTTAGCAATAATTCTATACAAGTCTGCATATTACTAGGGGAAAACAAAGGCATGATGGAAACTTTGAAATTTATATATACAGTGTGAATTATATAATAATATAACCACCAATTTAATAACCACTGTAATTGTTGTTTGCATTAACTTTCCTTTGGCAATGTCCATTTGTGGATCCAATTCTTCAAGTATATTTGTTTGTGAATCCAAGAGTTCTAGTTTGTTGTTGATGTCTGTGTCAATATCTAAAGTGCTTTTGAGCTGATTATTTTTCAGCACCCTATAACTCTTGTTAGCTTGTATATTACTATAATGAATTTGATTTTACCTTAAGAGCCAAAAACAACTTTAAACTTATTTTGTACCTTTATGATAGATTCACTAATAAAACTTCTTTGCAACATATTCAAATTTGGAAATTGTTTTCTGCACTTCTTTCAGGTTCCTTACTGTCTGCTTGATCTAAATCATTATTTACTTTCTTGTGGTGGAGAACAAATATCACTTTTGATTCACTTCTCTCCTCTGCTTTTGATGTCAGATCTTCGTCTTCCAAATCATACCCAAAATCATCAGGATGAGAATCCAGTCAAAGTCTATTTTCTGGCACTATAGATTTTTTTGTACTCAATTGGGCTGCTGCTTGGTGGCAAATCAGGCAAACAACCAACATCATTCAAGGATATTTGAACTGCAGGATCAGTTGAATATTCATCAGTATTTAGTTTTGATTGATTAGTATGTACTAATGATGAGGCTGTTGGATTTGTATTTATGGCTTCTTTGAATTTTGTATTATTTGTGCGATGCAAGAGCTTTTGTCAGTGAAAGGTTCAGACACATTCGCCTTGTTTCGAACTCGGTAGGGGTGACCATCTCGTGTTTCGAATCTATGTGCAATGTTCATTAAATCTCTTTTTTGAATTACCATCATGATTTCAATATATAAAAAAATTTAAATATAAGATTTTTCAAATTAATCAAAGATTAATAAGAAACAGAAAATTATGAACTTGAATTGTCTCTATAATTAAGTCTCACTGTTTGTGTGGATTGGATTTGTTAATATCACTTTTTCTAAAGCTTTTATGCTATAAATTTGACTCTGATTACAAAGCTCTTAATAGTGTCCAAGTGCTTAACAAACTTCTTATCTCAATCATATTTTAGTTATTTATTAAAAAAATTTTTTTGATGAACTCCTAATATATATATTTTTAATAATTATCGTATGCTAATAAAAAATAGAGATTCTGAATATCACAGGAGAATTAATTTTGCAGAAGGCAAGAGATACAATGAAACTCGTGTATCCTCATGATGTCAGACTCCAGGCAGCAATGTTGCGAAATCAACAATTTCACTCATTGTGTCAGTCTCTATGCAACAATGTGTGAAATTTTCTATATTTCACTTACTGTGTCAGTCTCCACGCATCAATATGTTCTTTCTTCGCGATCTAGTTCATTGTGTCAGACTTCATGCGGCAATGTGTGAAATCTGCGACATAACTCATTGCACCAGTCTCCATGCAGCAATGTGTTATTAGACTTTGTTTTGTTCATCCCCTAGGTTACGATGAATATACAAAATCAAATCAGATCAAAATTTGTTGTATTAGTCTCCTAGAATTAGTAAGTCGGCCTTTTAAACTTGTATCATTTACCTCATAGATTACGGTAAATATGTGAGTTCTGCAATCTCTGTTAAACTGACGAGTTATCCGCGTCGTCATTCTATCAAAAACTCTGCTCCAAACGCTGGTAAGATGATACATCATCATATGTACCTAGTCTTCGCATCATGGGATCGTTGTACAACATATCCTTATAATCTTTCGGACAAATTTTGGGGTCTTCCTATATTTAATAAACTTCCGATCAAAACATGTGAGACCTGCGTATTCTCGAACTATTTAATCAAAAGATAATTAAATAAGGGCAATTGTCATACCGCAAATTTGCCCTATCCTTATTTGTGCTTAGGTTTCTTTTAATTGAATCGTATCATTTATTTTTTACTTTTATATAGGTATTTAAAACCAGAGCGGGGTATAACAATCCAAAATGGACCATCAACATCTAATGGCCCATTAAGCTCTAATAAGAATCCATTTCTAATAAGAGGGGGTGTATTCTTTCAGAAGGTGAACATGTTTTTTAAGCCCATTTAGATTTTTGATGAAAAGAAACAATCTTTTTATTTTTATAATAGGCTCATTCCCTTTTGAAGAAAAAAGAAACTGTTTTTTTTTATATTTATATATTACTGATTTATCAATATGTTTGTCTTAAAATAACTGACCCAAAAAAGAAAATTGTTTTTATCATTATTGACATTACTACTGTTATATTTAATTATTATCAATATTATTTGATGATTATTAATATTATCATATTATTATTCATATTATTATTCTGAAATCATATTTTTCAAAGAAAAAGCGCAGCGGCTCAATGATTGAAAACACTTTTTACTGTGTGAATCATCTAAGTGCACTAACCGTTACCGAATGGATTAAAATGTGTTCCTTCTTTTTACAGTACAGAGATTAAAACGAAAAACCTCTTTTTTTCTTGTCAATCAATAACGTCATGGTTGTTTTATTTCCTTTCCATAATTCATGCAAATACGGAAATTATTAAAAAAAACATTATTACAGCAAACAAAAATCAGTCAATGCAGACTCGTTTACATCATCAAAATTACAGACAAAGAATTCAAAAATATCCCTAAAACATAAACTAATTAATTCTGAAAGTTAAGTTTACAAACATATTAAGATCTTTCCTAATTTTACATTTCCTAAAAAAGGCTATAAAACTAAGGACAAGAAAATTACAAAGGGGAAGGAGATACAAACAAAAAGGGACGAAATACAAGGGGGGAGATCACCAATTCAAGCACATAATCTCACACACGATACACAAACCAGATGTCAAAACCATATCATTGTGACTCTCATAAACCATAAGGCCACTTTTCACTAACAATCCAGTCTCATTTCAAACAAAAACCCACGTGCTTTTACAGTAACTGAATTCATCTTCTCACCTTCTCCATTTTTCCACACTAAATACCAAACTCAACAAATATATAACCTGCAAATCCAACACTTAAACAGAACAAAAAAAAACAACTAGAGCATTCAAAATTGAAAGAACGAAGAAGGAAAAAAAATTACAGAGAAGCTCTACAGAGACCTCTTCTCGATCTTCCTTCAGTGATCTTTGCACTCACCGCACTAGCCACGCTTTTCGCGAACCACGATCTCCAACGGACACACTGTACCGCCACCGTCACCTCCTTGTCACATTACTGATCTGCACGCAGCAACAACTCCAGCCTCGCATTGAAGAGCCATCGCCATCGTCTGTAGGTTTTTTTCATTTTTATTTTTATGTTTGTTGATAGGTGAAAGAAAAAGATGAAACACAGGAAATGGCGGGGAAAAGAGGTTGGAGAGCGGTCCATTTCTTTTGTTAAGAGCTCCTAGGGTTTTCTAACCCCTTATGTTTTAAGGGATGGACCTGGGTCAACCCGACCCGGTCCGCTTTAGGCCCAGTTTTTTTAAACTATATATCTTTCTATTTGTTTGATATTAGTAGCTCTTGGGCCAGCGTACATAATGTCCACCAGCGGACCTCCTCTCCTTGAACTTTACATCCTCCATTTTCCGCCCCTTAGATTTGTTTAATTTTAATTAACTATTTACTTAGATAATTAGTTATGTTAATTAATAACTTTATTTTGATAATTAGATTAGATATTTAATTAGTATAAGTATTTAGAGATTAATAATACTTTTTAATTTGATTTAATTTAATATTTTACATCAAAATATTAAAACCCGCGCCGCTTACCAAATTACTACATCCGCGAGTGACACGTGGTCAATATCTGGCTACATGATCAGGAGACTATATCAGACTCCCTCGCCCTGCGTATAAAAAATATTCAATTAAACACCAAATCTTTTTTTCGCTAAATAAATTAATTCAAACAATTAATTTTCAAAAAGGAATACTAATATATTTAAATCAACCACGCACTTGGTATAACAAACTCCACTATTCACACTCTTAGACTACGTATGCGGGGAATTCAAATATATTTCGCAATCCATACAAAATACAAACAACCCCGCGAACTACAGAATGTGACTCCGATTCCTCCTAAGATGATACGCAGGCATACGATCAAAAATCATGGCGAGTCCTCTTATCTAAAATTCAAACCCTTTTTTCCCCTATCTAAAATTCAAATCCTTTTTCCCCTATCTAAAATTCAAACCCTTTTTTCCCAATAATTATATAAAACCCTGTTTTCTAAAATCCTACTTCTAAACCTAGTATCCTTGTGAACAAGGTAGAGGAGGGGTGCCTTACACCTTCCCCTCGCCTAGAACCGAGCCCAAACCTAGAATCTCTAATTTTCTTTTAGGGTTATTCCTTTATACTCCCTTCCTTTAGGATTAAAATTAACTCTATTAAAAAACCAGTTGCAACAACTGGCGACTCTGCCCTAGGTTTTAAAGTCTTTGCTTTAGATTTTAGGGTTTCTTATTTTTTTGGGTTTTTCTTTATTTTGCTTTATTTATTTATTCATTTATCTGCTTATTTAATTATTTAATTATTTCGTTATTTTATTATTTTATTATTTATATATCTGCGGTGGGATTTATAATTTTGGAAAAATTATCCTCAAAACCCTTAGAAAGAAGGTTCTCAAAAATTATTCTCAAAACCCTTAAAAATTATTTCACCATCAAACCCTTAGCCAAGGGGTTACATCAACCCTATGAATTTATATGACGACTTTACTTAGAGTTGGTGAAATTTCGCAAAAGGAATACCTTTCAAGAGACATCCTCTTGGGAAGTAAGACTTTGGAATGACACATATGACTCTTTGTACGACCTTTAAACCAAAAACTCGTGATGAGACCTTTCATGACCTAGAGACTAAAGTTTTGGTCTGTAAAGAGACTCCGCTTAAGGGAGGCCCTTGTGCCTTTCCCTCTACTGTCATTCATAATACCCTTAAGGAAGCCACCTTATAGGGAGAGTAGAATATCTGTAGGCCAATACTAAGAACCTACCTTCTAAGGATACCTTTCACAAATTCCACTACAATCCACAAACCTGCAAGGGTTATCCCTTATCCATTACTATCTCTATCCTGTAGGGTTATTATCTATGTCGTAATCTCTATCCTGTAGGGACTCTGTGTAGTCTTTCATTGGCCATAATCCTCAAGGAGTCTCTGCCTGTCTCAACTTCTGAGACTGAGTAGGATATCATTATCAAACCTGTATAGGGTACCCTTACGTCTACCATCATACGATATCTACGTCACATTGCATAACCATGAAACTCTTTGCATACCAAAGCATGTTCATACATTTACATTTACATCCATTTTCACAAAATCATTTATACTTCCACCCTTACCCAACTGTGATCCAGCTAGCAAGATTCTCGATACTCACAAACGAACTCAAAGCATGTCTCAAGAAGCCATGAAAGAACTCAAAAGAGACAAAGAACAGTTGAAGGAGGAGGTCCACCAATTGAAGACTCAAATGAACTTGATCATGCAATTACTACTAAGGAGTGAAGGCAACCCTTCATCATCCTAACCACAGGCCTATTCAACGTTACAGATACCACCACCGTGGGAAGGCCCTCTGCCTCAACAGCAACTACAACGACCATTAATAATTCCGCAAGGACAACAAAAGGATAAAAGGCCAAAAAGAAAGCTTGACCCTCTCCCTACGCCTCACAGTCAATTGCCGCAACATCTACTCGAAGCATCTTTGGTAAAGCTAAAACCTCTAGCTCCTCCAGTCGGGCCACCCCCATGAAAATACGATGCTAATGCCAGGTGCGAGTATCATGCCAACTCCCCGGGACATACCCTGGAGAAATGTTGGGCTTTCAGACACAAGGTCCAAGATTTGATCGACACTTAGTAGTTGACTTTTGAAGAAAGGGGTCTCATTGGCCAATGGTCATCCTTGCTTTAACAAATCCGAAGACTAAGAATAATCCCTTGAATTCCGCGGATCAATAAGAAGGCTTATATCTAGACCATTAGGCTTCTATCATTTTGAACTATAATTTCTTCCGTGCTAAGTTTCATTCGTTATGAATTTGTATCTTTTGGTTGGTAATTCTAATAAAATAAGCATGCATGTTTTTGAAATCGATTCATTCCAGACAAAAAATCAACAACTTTCCATTTTTACTCTTTCTTTTCCCTTTTTAAGTTAACAAACTTCGATGGAGAATGATGAAAATACAAAATAATCAAATTTTGCTGACGTATGATTTTTAATAGTAAGGCTTAGCTGACGATGTAAGGCATTGTTTTAATTCCTAAACAGTGGACATATAAGGAGTTAATATGTAGTTAACCCTCTCGAGCTAGAAGTCAAATTTCTTTCTATTCTTAAAAAAAAAACCTTAACCTTAACCAGGGGCAGGGTAGATTTCAATTAATTCAATGATGCATTCAAAACCCAGGAGAATCGAAACAATCTAAGCAAAGGTTCAAGCATATCTCTTTCCTTGATACATCATTGAGAGAACGATCTAAGCAAAGGTTCAAGCATATCTCTTTCCTCGATATGTCATTGAGAGAACTATCTAAGCAAAGATTCGAGCACATCAACTTCTTCACATTCATCATCCAAGATTAAGGAATCAATAAAAACAAAAGTCCACGACGTCTTTCTTCCTCAACACATCAATCAAGATCGAAGAAACGATGAAGACGAAGCTTACAATAATCAACATGGCAATCACAAATTTTCAAAACCAAAAGCGAAAAAAGAAATTCAAAAAAAAAGTGAAAGCCCGCTAAGTCAAAGAAAATCAAAACTTGACTTAAGCAAAATTAGGGCATCCCGATGGATCAAAAAAATATATTCAAAAAAACCGGTCCATACAAAAATAAGGGATTGAAAACAATAAATTGGAGAACAATCTTGTAACTGCCACCTCAAGAATCATCAAGGCTTTTCATAAACACTTGGATCTCCTTAACGCTTGTATTTTTTCAACAGTTGGATCTTATCAACGCTCAGATGTTATCAATACTTCTCATCTACACTTGGATCTTTTCCTACACTTCTCATAATTTGCGCGACTACGAAACTTCTCTTGGGGATTAAATGCATCTGTTGGATTAATTGAACTTAGGAATGAAGAACATCAAGGAGAATAGGGTGGGATAAATAATTTTGAGCCTTATACCTTTTGTTTCTTAAACCATGAACCATGCCGCGTTATAACCTTCAAAAGTCCTAATTGGGGCTAGGTTCACTATGAAAGCATACCCAACAAGATTTGTGTTAAACTGACTCATATGCTTGTTAAAATTATTTCTAACTACTTCTCTTCTTCAAATATTAATCTTCTAACCTCCCATTTATTTTCAAATAATCAAATTTGATTTCAAGAACTTGCATGTGCATCAAACGGAATTACTTTTCCAAAATGTACAATTTTGTCTATGAATCAATACTTAGCATCAAGGAGATCTCAAATTTGGTTTGATAAAATGTCATCCTTCCCAAGAAGCTCCTAACTAGGGGAAAAGCATCTAAGGGGATCCCTATATACGAGGGTAAATACTAATGATCGTAGGGTATATCGTATGCCATTGACAAGGGGTGATCATTCTGAGGTCTAATCAACTTGGATCAAATTTCAAAGCAATGTTCAACAAGGGGCATACCTTTCGAAGAAGCATTCATGCCACGGCAGGATATGACTCAGTTTCCTCGTTTTAATAAACCTCTTAAGGCCTGGAAGCAGGGGAAACCTTCCAATATTCAAATGTTGGGGCAGTACATACCAAGTTTATCCTACTACACGTAAGGTCCAAATTCCCCTTCAAATAACTTCAAGTACAAACTTTTCAAGTTCTGAATACTTAGGGCAACCTATGACAAGTTCATGGCAAGGTCTAAGTTCCTGCTAAGAATACCTCCTTCAGATCCTGGAGATTGAGGGGCATGTCTTCCAAAATTTGAACATTGGGGTAAACTACCGCGAGGCTCGAGCAAAAGGGGTTGATTCTAATGGTTCATCAAAGCCAAGCATTTTCAAGAATATTTTAATCAGGGGAATAGTACAAAATAGTAGGGTCATTCATATTATGATCAAACTATTTCTAAGCTCATATCAAAGAGACTCTCCTCCAAGACCCTACCAACACATTTGGGAAAACAATCCACACAGGGGCAAGCTCTCCGCATAATTTCACAACCTCCAGAGGACCTCTCTTCTACGTCAGCAATCTTCAAGTTTGAAACAAGTATCAGGGAATCATGCAAGCATAACACTCAACCATCATGTGACAAGCAACATTGTTGCATAAACAAACCTCCATGCTTTAATCATCTTACCCATCACAGGGGCACCATTCAAAAAGCATTCAAGTCATAATCATAAAGCATAAGGCTGCATAAATCATGCATGAGGGCTCTTCGATCCAAAAAACTGCACCATAGTATCATCTCATCCATCTACACACTCACATTTCAAAGCCCAACTACGCGTTCACATTTCAAAATCCATCATCCACTTACACATATCCAAGTCGTTCATCACATACATCAATCAATCATCACATCACATACATCAATCAATCATTACACTTCATGCATCAATCAAATTTGTACGCATAACATAAAACCTCATTTTCATGTGAAGACAATCATCATTATTGATCAAGCCACAAACTCTATGTTGAATCTCAACAGAAGATTCTCCTGGTTAATCCCGACAATTGATTATCCGGAAGACCTCGGCAGAAGGTATCTCAAAATTGAATCTCGGCAGTAGATTCTCCTGGTTGATCATGGCAGCTGATTATCCAGAATACCTCGGCAAAAGGTAACATCAAATTGAATCTCTGAAGTAGATTCTCCTGGTTGATCACAGCAGTTGATTATCCAAAATACCTCGGCAGAAGGTAACTCAAAATTGAATCTCGGCGATAGATTCTCCTGGTTGATCACGACAGTTAATTATCCAGAATACCTCGGCAGAAGCTAACATCAAATTGAATCTCGGAAGTAGATTCTCCTGGTTGATCACGGTAGTTGATTATCCAGAATACCTCAGCAGAAGGTAACTCAAAATTGAATCTCGACAGTAGATTCTCCTGGTTGATCATAATAGTTGATTATCTAGAATACTTCGGTGGAAGGTAACATCAAATTAAATCTCGTCAGTAGATTCTCCTGGTTGATCATGGCAGTTGATTATCCATAATACCTCGACAAAAGGTAACTCAAATTGAATCCCGGTAGTAGATTCTCCCAGTTGATCACGGCAGTTGATTATTTGGAAGACCTCGACAGAAGGTAGCTTACAATTGAATCTCGGAAGTAGATTCTCCTGGTTGATCATGGCAGTTGATTATCCGGAAGACCTTGGTAGATAGTAACTCAAAATTGAATCTCAGCAGTAGATTCTCCCAGTTGATCATGGCAGTTGATTATCTGGAAGACATCGGAAGAAGGTAGCTTACAATTGAATATCGACAATAGATTCTCCTGATTGATCATGGCAGTTGATTATCCGGAAGACCTCGGCAAAAGGTAATTCAAATTAAATATCAGCAGTAGACTCTCCCAGTTGATCACGACAGTTGATTATCTGGAAGACCTTGGTAGAAGGTAGATTACAATTGAATCTCGGCAGTAGATTCTCTTGGTTGATCATGACAGTTGATTATCCGAAAGACATCGGCAGAAGGTAACTCAAAATTGAATCTCAGCAGTAGATTCTCCCAATTGATCATGATAATTGATTATCTGGAAGACCTCAGCATAAGGTAGCTTACAATTAAATCTCGGTAGTAGATTCTCCTGGTTGATCACGAAAGTTGATTATCCGAAAGACCTCGACAAAAGGTAATTCAAATTGAGTCTCGGTAGTAGATTCTCCTGGTTGATCTTGGCAGTTGATTATCCGGAAGACCCCCGCAAAAGGTAACCTAATTTGAATCTCGGTAGTAGATTCCTTAGAAATCTCGGCAGTAGTTTCCTGTTAAAGAGCCTCACATTATGCATATACATCTTGCATGGAATTCCTCGAAACCCACTACGAACAAAGCCGGTATCTTAGGGCCCTCCAATCAATTCTTACCTCGGTTATAAACAAATAACCAGCAAAATCTGTTCTCATCTCAGTTTTAGTTAACTAAGAAATGGATCACTCAAAACAAATTCCTTTATATTCAAACATATTGTGTCAGTCTCCATGGGACAATGTGTGAATTATTCTACATATTGTGTCAGTCTCCATGCAACGATATGTTATCCCTTTGCGATCTAGCTCATTGTGTCAGACTTCAGGCAACAATGTTGCAAAATTAGCAATTCCACCCATTGTGTCAGTCTCTATGCGACAATGTGTGCAATTTACAAATTAACCTATTGTGTCAGTCTCTATGCGACAATGTGTGGAATTTACAAATTAACTTATTGTGTCAGTCTCCATGCAACAATATATGCTCTTTTCACGATCTAGCTCATTCTGTTAGACTCCAGGCAGCAATGTTGCGAAATCAACAATTACACTTATTGTGTCAGTCTCTATGCAACAATGTGTGAAATTTTCTATATTTCACTTATTGTGTCAGTCTCCACGCAGCAATATGTTTTTCCTTTGCGATCTAGCTCATTGTGTCAGGCTTCAGGCATCAATATTGCGATATCAACAATTCCACTCATTGTGTCAGTCACTATGCGACAATGTGTGAAATTTTCTATATTTCACTTATTGTGTCAGTCTCCACGCATCAATATGTTCTTTCTTCGCGATCTAGCTCATTGTGTCAGACTTCATGCGACAATGTGTGAAATCTGCTACATAACTCATTGCACCAGTCTCCATGCAGCAATGTGTCATTAGACTTTGTTTTGTTCATCCCCTATGTTGCGATGAATATACAAAATCAAATCAGATCAAAACTTGTTATATTAGTCTCTTAGAATTACTAAGTCGGCATTTTAAACTTGTATCATTTACCTCCTAGGTTACGGTAAATATGTGAGTTCTGCAATCTCCGTTAAACTGATGAGTCATCCGCGTCGTCATTCTATCAAAAACTCTGCTCCAAACGTTGGTAAGATGATACATCATCATCTGTACCTAGTCTCCGCATCATGGGATCGCTGTACAGTGTATCCTTATAATATTTCAGACAAATTTTGGGGTCTTCCTATATTTAATAAACTTCCGATCAAAACATGCGAGACCTGCGTATTCTCGAACTATTTAATCAAAAGATAATTAAATAGGGGAAATTGTCATACCCTGAATTTTCCCTACCCTTATTTGTGCTTAGGTTTCCTTTAATTGAATCGTATCATTTATTTTTTACTTTTATAGAGGTATTTAAAGCCAGATTGGGGTATAACAATCCAAAATGCACTATCAATATCTGATGGCCCATTAAGCTCTAATAAGAGCCCATTTCTAATGAGAGGGGAGGTATATTCTTTCAGAAGGTGAACAGGTTTTTTAAGCCCATTTAGACTTTTAATGAAAGAAACAATATTTTTATTTTTATATTAGGCCCATTCCCTTATGAAGAAAAAAGGAATTGTTTTTTTATATATTACTGATTTATCAAAATGTTTGTCTTAAAATAACAGACCCAAAATAGGTGGCCCATTTCATATTTTTTTGAAAAGAAAATTGTTTTTATCATTATTGACACTACTACTGTTATATTTAATTATTAAAAATATTATTTGATTATTATTAATATTATCATATTATTATTCAGAAATCATATTTTTCAAAGAAAAAACGCAGCGACCCAATGATTGAAACTACTTTTTACCGTAGGAATCATCTAAGTTCACTAACAGTTACTGTATGGATTAAAATGTGTTCCTTCTTTTTACAGTACAGAGATTAAAATGAAAACCCTCTTTTTTTCTTGTCAATCAATAACGTCATCGTTGTTTTATTTCCTTTCCAGAATTCATGCAAATACAAAAATTATTAAAAAAAAACATTATTACAGCAAACAAAGATCAATCAATGCAGACTCGTTTACATCCTCAAAATTACAGACAAAGAATTCAAAAATATTCCTAAAACATAGACCCTAATTAATTCTGAAAATTAAGTTTACAAACATATTAAAATATTTCCTAATTTTACATTTCCTAAAAAAGGCTATAAAACTAAGGACAAGAAAATTACAAAGGGGGAGGAGATACAAACGACAAGGACGAAATACAAAGGGGGGGGGGGGGGAGATCACTAATTCAAGCACATAATCTCATACAGGATACACAAACCAGATGTCAAAACCATATCATTGTGACTCTCATAAACCATAAGGCCACTTTTCACTAACAATCCAGTCTCATTTAAAACAAAAACCCACGTGCTTTTACAGTAACTGAATTCATCTTATCACCCTCTCCATTTTTCCACCCTAAATACAAAACTCAACAAATATATAACCTGCAAATCCAACACTCAAACAGAACAAAAACAACAACGAGAGCATTCAAAATTGAAAGAACAAAGAATAAAAATAACATTACAGAGAAGTTGTACAGAGACATCTTCTCGATCTTCCTCCGATGATCTTTGCACTCACCGCACTAGCCACGCTTTTCGCGAACCACGATCTCCAACAGACACCACAGAGGTTGGAGAGCGGCCCATTTATTTTGTTAAGAGATCCTAGGGTTTTCTAATCCCTTATGTTTTAAGGGATGGACCTGGGTCAATTATCACGCCCCTTAGATTTGTTTAATTTTAATTAACTATTTACTTAGATAATTAGTTATGTTAATTAATAACTTTATTTTGATAATTATATTAAATATTTAATTAGGATATGTATTTAGATATTAATAATTGGCACATAAATCAAACACTTTTAAATTTGCTTTTATTTAATATTTTACTCCAAAATATTAAAACTCGCGCCGCTTACCAAATTACTACATCCACGAGTGACACGTGGCCAATATCTAGTCACGTGATGAGGAGACTATATCAGACTCCCTCGCTCTGCGTATAAAAAACATTCAACTAAACACCAAATCTTTTTTTTCGCAAATAAAATTAATTCAAACAATTAATTTTCAAAAATGAATACTAAATATTTAAATCAACCGTGCACTTGGTCTAACAAACTCTGCTATTCACACTCTTAGACTACGTATGCGGGGAATTCAAATATATTTTGCAATCCATAAAAAATACAAACAACCCCATGGGACTCTGATTCCTCCTAAGAGGATACATAGGCATACGATCAAAAATCACGGCGAGACCCCCTATCTAAAATTCAAACCCTTTTTCCCCTATCTAAAATTCAAACCCTTTTTCCCCTATCTAAAATTCAAACCCTTTTTTCCGCTAACTAAAATCCAAACCCTTTTTTTCCCAATAATTATATAAAACCCTGTTTTCTAAAATCATGCTTCTAAACCTAGTATCCTTGTGAACAAGGTAGAGGAGGGGTACCTAACACCTTCCTTTCGTCTAGAACCGATTCCAAACCTGGAATCTCTAAATTTCTTTTAGGGTTATTCCTTTATACTACCTTTCTTTAGGATAAAAATTAAGGGTGGCGACTCTATTAAAAAACCAGTTGCAACACTATGCAACTCAACTTCATCGTTATATCAACAATTCAATCAAATGCAATGCAACTCATGCTGATGCAAGATGCATGTGGTATCAATAGGGCAGAACCCTCATCGTAATAATTCCAATTTAGGGCAACAACATCATAATAGGGCAGAACCTTCACCGTAATAATGCTAACTTAGGGCAACAACATCATAACGCCAATACATACCATCTTTCTTGAATGCATATGACACTGACATGCAACAACTTAATTTAAATTGATATTACTACTCATGAATGCCACACCAATACAGGGTATCATCATTATCATCATCATCATTCAATATTTAAGCAATTAATTCATACATCATTCGTACAACTCCATCACGTTTAATCACAACAATATGCATCACACTTCATACAACATTAACACACAAGGCATAAACCTTCACCAAAATAATCATCATAAGATAGAAAATATCACATTGCATCAACACCAAAATCCTCATGATTAATTCCACAACAACAACAACAAATTCATCATTAAATTAGGACATTCCCAATTAATCTGCTATACAAAGCATTTGCATACATTTCACAAAACATCATAACTCGACAGTACGAAACACCTATCCACGTATCAAATAGTTGGAATTATGGTACTGGAAATATTTTTAAGAGAAAGTACGTTAAACCAGTGTTCCAACGATGCAAACTACGCGTCAACCGAATACCCAAAACTCAAGTTATGAATTTTTGAAGTTTTACAAGATTTACCAACACCGACAACCTACAACACAAACAGTGACACCCAAGGCATAAGCCTCAAAACTAAAAAAAAATTACCTACTGTTATTAAAATTATTATCATATTGTAGAAATTTTTTTTAGCTTTTTAACGGTCCAAACGGCATATGCCAAACGGACAACCGAGTAAAAAAGTTATTAATTTTCAAAGTTTTGAAAAAATGTCAGCTTCAGGGAAGTAACAAGTTACTTCACCAGGTAACCGGTTACTTCACCCTTCAGAGGCTCTGTTATGCATATTTTCAATGAGGTAACGGGTTACTTCACCAGGTAACCGGTTACTTCACTGAAAACTGTGAAAAATTAGTATTTTTCCTACTACGAGATTTCAACATTCTCCACCAAAATTCAGTTTTGTAAACATACTAAAACATGTAAATTTATGCAATTATCAACCCACATCATACACAACAATTCTAATCAAATTACAAAACCAATTTCATCAATATAATCAAATACAACTATCAATTTCACAAAACAATCTACACCTAAAACCTAACGTTCAATATCATTATCTACCCATAATTATACCACCTATTAGAGAGTCGGAACACCATCCTTACCTTAGATTTTGGTCGATTATTGACTCTTACGGTGAACCTTATTGCCCTAGCCCTTTCCTCGTCTTCTCTCTTCTACGGTCTTCTCTGTTCTTTTTCTACGTTGTTTTTCCTCTTCTCTAATCTCATTCTATTTTATTCTAAGGACCGCTAAATCATAATACCAACCTTGCCCTTCTCAATTAAATAATATTTAATTAATCACAAAACACAACAACTCTATTATTCTACTAATAATTCTATTTAATTATTATGCTATGGTATTAAATCTAATATTTTAATCCAAATAATGCTAATAACTAGTTATCTCTCTACACCTCATGTTTCTACACTTTTGGTCATACACCCCCATTATCTCAACTCCAATAATTACTAAGGCCTCCTATTCTCAATAAAATGCATCACAAGTACATCACATCATCTAATTTAATTTAAATAAGATAATTCAACAAAATCAGGGTTTTACAACTCTCCCCCACTTAGAATATTTTCGTCCTCGGAAATTCATTTGATACTAACAACTCCGGATATGACTCTTGTATCATATTCTCTTGCTCCCACGTCATGTTTTGCATCATTTAAAATACCACTAACCAACATCCCACATAGTCAGCCACCACAATCCCACAAGATTCATTGTTATTAGTTTATGAATGCATTGGTTGTCATATGACTCTAGAATACAAAATCTACCACTTCATTACACAGTAATATCGTTATAAGCACATAAACATAACCATAATATCGACAATGTTGACACATACACCAGTACCAAAATGCTATGTATCACCAATCAAACATGCAAATCAATACATTTCATTGACATGTCAGCAACACAAATGATATACAAACCCTTCACCTATCACTTCCATTCTGGAATACCCACTGGTTTGTATTGTTCCCTCAGGCCTCTGATGTTTAACCCTCGACTCCTAACAAGTCATATACACATAACTAATTGCGTCACATCACACTTCAGTCGCGCCACTCTGATCATTCCACCTTAAAATCATTGTCTTCATCTGACTTCCATCAACTAACAGATCTACAAGTTTCACGTCTAACTTTTGAATTTCTTTAACATCAACTAGAAAATCATTGTTCATTTCTGGTATACTCAACCTTCCACTCTGTGGCATTAGCTTGCATACAAACACAAGTCTCTGAATAGTTCATTAAGTCCCAACTCTTTCATAGCCACTTTTGCATTAGGTTCACACAAAATGGTGAACAACTAACCTCTCGATAAAACATCAATTTACTTTAGTCACTATCAAGCTAGCAAGACAAGTGTATCCCATCCAATAAGACCCCGTCTACTATCGACAAGAGATTAAGGGTGATCAATTCCTCAATTTATCAATAGATAGCCGACAACCATAATGGTGGTATAAATCATCATTACCCAACTACAATAGCGTCATTTATCTTGTGCTCAAAGTTACCTTATCATAATGTTCAACAATCTCTCTAAGGTTTACAAATGTTTCCTTAATTTACTTCATTTCGACCTCGTCAATGACACATAAACGCCTAAAATCCATTTCATGGTCTCCTCAGCATGCACGCAGCACAACATAATTTTTAAGTATATTCTAATACATGAAAACTACTACACCAAGTATAATCCAAATCGTTTCGCTCCAAATGAAGTCTTTATCCAAGTAGAGGACTTTAAAAACATTAATAAATCCTTCGTCTTTACTTAAATCTCATAACCTCACTGATCCCTATAATCTCACATTTAGATCTCATTCTAATCACAATCTCAACACTACCATCTCGTTATCCGGTTGGTGTCGTAATCGGAAAAAAAATAGGAGAGTCGTAACTATTAATTTTTATTCTAAGGACGGGAAAATAACGGATAACTCTAATTTTGTCAAAGATTCTAAATTCATAAGTCGTTTAGATGAAGGGAAGGTGTTAGGCACCCTTCATCTCCCTTGTTCTCAAGGGGCTCCATATTTAGGTCAAAGGGTAAGAACGAGTATTTGGTAGTTGACGCTTCTATAAGTTAAGAAAATAATTTAGTTTTTAGTTGTGAACTCGCCTTGGTTTTAACCACGTGCCTACGTATCTCCTTATGAAGAATCAGAGTCCAATTTTGTAGTTCAAAAGTGTTTAGTTAGTTTTTTTATGGATTGTGAAAATGTTCGAAATTAATCCTTGAACCTTGTCTGAGTTTGAAAGTAGCATAGTCATAGACATAGTTTGCAGTTAATAAAAAATAGATTCACAATCCTTTTTTTTAAATAAAAGTTAAATTTGAAATTAAATTAGTAAAAAAATGTTAGTATTTGATGAGTTAGTTGTCTTAGAATGCATGAGAAATAAGTTCGAATGATAAAAAGTTTGATAAAGTAGAAAGAATGGTTAGTATTTGAAAATAATTAATAAATAAATATTTTCCCATTATTAAAAAAATATTAAATATTTTTAATATTAATCCAATATTATTTATTAAAAGATTTAAATGCAAAAAAAAAAAATTTAATGCAAAAAATGTTAATGATAATAAATAAATAAACAAAATAAAATCTAAATCAAAATTAAGTAATTAAATTTTGGCGCAGGGAAGTGCAAAACATAAACAGGGGGTGTAATTATGAAAGGTGTCAAGCCCAATAGCAAGTCTGGTCCAAACGCGCGAGGAGGGTGTGAATTATAGTCTTGTAGTAAAAATCAGGGGTGCTGGGAGTAAGAGCCTAGGCCCATAGTTTGTTTATAATCCAGTTGTACAGGGGGTGTGAACTTATAGCTGATTAGTAAGAGAGAAAGAGGTGGGGGTGTGATATGGTGGCAGAACCGAGTGTTAATACTGGTTTGTGTTTTTTGTTCGCAAATGTCGCTGTAAGCAAAAGTCACCACCGACTTTTATTTCATCCAACAAAGGAAAAGGAAAAAGAATAGAAAAAACCTTTTTTTGAGAGTTTCTGAGTACGGGGGGTAGATTATAGAAAGGGAAGGTGTTAACACCCTTTCTATCTGTGGTTTTCCACGGGCTCTTAGGTACTTGCTCATTTTGAAATTGCTTGTGTATGCTTTGCTTTGAAAAGTTTTGTTTTACTTCGTTTTACTTCGTTTTAACCCTTGTTTCTGTCCTCAAGAGTGTTACGAAGTGTTTTGAAAACTTTAGTTTGAAAAGTTTGTTTGAAAGTGTATGGTGTAAAAGATTTGTTGTTTTGAGCAAGTACCTAACAGTTATCTACCTACTCGAAAAAAGGCGTTCTTTTCCTCCTATCCTTTAGACCGTGTTATCCTACTATTAGTGAGTAGGTAACCCTAGTCGTTGGATGTTTGAGGAAATATCGAAAGGGACGTAATGGTCATTGAAGGTAACATGTAAGGATACCTTAGCATTTCAAAGGGACTGTCATCATATATTCGTAGGCAACGTCGAGGGACAAGATCATTTCTTGTAGGCAACTCGAGGGACGTTAAGGGACTATGATCTTTATGATGACTTTTAGATTGAGGGTCTTTTGCTAAGATATTCCTACGTTCGAGGGACATGACCATTGTTTTTTGAGGCAACCAAGTGGGGAGTATCCTAGGGGTGCAAGTGTGCAACAGTGTGTTTTTTCAGTTATATTTATCTTACCATTAGGGTTTTCTATCGTTCATTTTTATCTTTTCATACAATTCTATTAATCTAAGCATTGCATAAAATATAGTAGCAGGAGATAAAGACGGAAATGTAAACCTAAGCTATTACAGAGCTTTGGGGCAGTTATATAATAGTGAAGAGGGCGGAAAAGAAATCTTAAAACTATTACATCCCAAAAGCAATTACATGATAATGATAAATAAATAAAAAACGGGAAAAATAAAGCTACGCTATTACAATTGAACGCGCCCTATACACTTTATCTAGGAAAATAAAAATAAGATGAAAATAGCAAAGAAAATGTTTTGGTGATTTTTTATGAAAAAAATAATTTGTGATAATTAATTAAATAAACCTAAAAAACCTAATTAATTTTAATTAATAAAAAAATGTTAATTTTGAAAAAAGTTAATTAAAATACTTAAATTCTAATTAATTTTAATTAAAAAAAGGTTAATTTTGAAAATGTTAAATAAAATACCTAAATACTAATTAGTTCGAATTAAAAAAAAAGGTTAATTTTGAAAAAAGTTAATTAAAAAAAACTAAAAACCTAATTAATTTTAATTAATAAAAAAGGTTAATTTTGAAGAAAAAAAAGTTTATTAAAAAACCTAAAACCTAATTAATTTTAATTAAAAAAAGTTAATTTTGAAAAAAAAGTTTATGTGTAATGATTAATAAAAAAGAATTAAGTTTGCCAAAAAATAGATAGGGGAAGAAACATCAATGAAAAATAGGGTTAGAAAATAAAGATAATGCAAATGTCAGGGGTGGGTGATGAACCACAAATTAATTTAAAACCTAAAATTAAATTAAAAAAACCTAAAACTAATTATTCGAGTTAGGAGGAAAAATCAAAGGTTTGTGAAAAATGTTAAGTTTTATGAAAAAAAAAGTTTTAAACACAAAGAATGAAAATAGGTAAAAGGATAAATAGAAATGAAGAAAACCAAAAATCAATAGGGGTGGTTGTTGAACCCACACCCTTAACCTTCTCAGGATGTCTGCCTCGTCATGCATTGGTGGTTGTTCTGTTTTGCCCTTAGCATTTTGTAATAACCCTGCACGGGATCCTGTCTAAATCTGCAATATTGAATCTCATGAACACATTAAATAAATTACTTTATCATGAAATACAAATAAAGAAAATATATGAAATTTTGTAATATTAAAACCGATATGTATGTATGAATGATTCTATATCCTTTTGATCATGGAGATCAAACCAGCCTTACCCTTACTGGAGAAGTAGTGAGATGTGGGTTTGTAACAAGGATGGCTTGTTTGTAGTGAGATGGGGATTTGTAATAAGGATTTCAAGGTTTTTAGGATTCTTGAAAGAATTTGATATTTTGACAGGGTTATGGCAAATGTTTTTTTCTTCCGTTTGTCGTGTCCTGTTTGTGTGAAAAAAGTGAGATTATATAATGAAAATTAGAGAAAAGATATGGGCTTTGAATGTGCAATTGGGCCTCCAATAACCACAAACAATAGTGCAGATTTTTATTCACTTGAGTCCATCACGTTCTAGGCTAAATCGCAGGGGCTTAAGTGCAAATTTTGAAGTTGAGATGTGAAAACAAAATGTATCCGACATCGAGAACTAACTCATGTCCGAAAATGGGCTCAATCGGATAAATGATGAATTAGTTATGAACTTTTGAAGTTTTGGCTCAGACAAACTTATTTTGGGCTCCAGTGTCAACTCTGACATGTTCTTCAATAAAAAACCGGTATTGATCGGAGCATAACTCGGTCTCGACTTTGGAAGCAAAGTTGTAGATCTCTGAGTCAGTGACCTTGTGTAAAAATATGGGCCCAATCCGATAAAAATTGACTGAGTTATGAATTTTTGAAGTTTCGACCCAGATGAAATAATATTCAGCATTAAGGATTTTCGGCGCGTCACACGCACTCTCAGCAAAAAAAGAAGGCCTTTTGGATACCGTTCTGTTGTACCCCAAAATTTACCCTCCCATATTTCTTAAGACATTTCAAGAAGGATCTCCAAGTGGCTCAAGTTTGCTCAAGAGTTAAACAGTCAAATCATCTCCTAAGGCAGTCAATCTCAAAATTAGGGTTTTTGTGTTGCATCAAGGTCCTTACATACAAATGACCTCAAGTGCTCCCCAATATCCTAATATGTTCTCAAGATCATCCATGTCAAATTTCAAGCCTTGCAGAGGAAGTTTGGTCAGTCAATTGCTCAAGAGGTCCAAAATTCGACTGTGCTAGGGCAAAAGTCAACTGTGACCTACAAATAGTCAAACCTCAAGATTTTGTGTCAACATTCTCATTTTGAAGGATAATTCATCATTTGATCAAGGGTTGATCATGATTCATCAAGGATTGCTCAAGATTCATCAAGATTCAAAAGTTGCTAAATTAGGGTTTTGTAGGAAAAGTCAACTCAACTTTGACCAAGCATAACTTTTCTCATACTTTATGCGAAATGACCCATCCAAAGCTCATTTTTAAGAGGATGCAATTTCCAACAATCCATCTTCACACCCCAAGATCAATAAATTCACTCACAAGAAGTTACAAATTTGGACATTATAGGTCATTTTTGAAAGTCAACAAAAATACCTTTTTTTCCAAAGCTTATAACTTTAGCATGGAATATCAAAATGAGATGAGACCAAAAGGGTTGGTTAGAGGACATCTCAAGGTTTCTAAAATTTCCAAGAACACCTCCAAAAGTTCAAAATTGAAGAAGTTATACATTGTTGAAGTTGGGCATTTTTCCAAAATTGCCAAAAGTCAACTATCCCCAAAACTTCAAATTTTGTCAAATGGGCCCACTTTTTTCCACTTGATTTGATCTTGTCACACTACACACGTGTCCTATCTTCAGTTTTGTGTCCAATTATTAATTTTTCCATTTTATTTGATTTTTATTGAATTAATTCATTTTTAATCAATTTAAATCCAAATAAAATCCAAATCTTAATCAATTGGAATCTTTTTGATTGATACAGGTCTTTAATATCATTATGGACATGATCAAATTCGAATCAAGCCATATCATGCACAAAATATTGGATTTGGGACATTTTTGGAAGCTTTGTAATGGAGGATCATATCATATCTTCAATCATCAATTCACAAAGATTCAAAGCCCAAACTTTGACCTAATGCATTGCTGGATACATATACAAACCAAAGGCACACGAAAATTAGAACCTAGAGGCTTCAAAAATCACAAGAACAAACTTGAGAAAAAGCTTGAAAAAGTGTGAAACTGAAATCCATACTAGAGGCAAATTCAAGGCCAAAACTCAACGTGGTTCTCTTGCTAGGTGTGATCGGTGGATCTGGAACTGACTGTTTAACGCTGGTTCGCGAAATGTCGCGGAAGCAAGAGTCGCCACCGTCTTTTATTTTCTCCAAATGGAAAGGACAAAAGCACAGAAAAATTACTTAAAGAGATTGCTCTCGGTTCGGGAGGTAGGTTATAGAAAGGGAAGGTGTTAGCACCCTTTCTATCCATGGTTATCCATGGGCTCTTAGATACTTGCTCAATGTGTTTTCAAAAATGTTTTGTTTGCTTTTCAATTGTGGGTTTTAAAAAAGTTTCTTTGAAAATTCCAGTTCGACTCTTGTATCAGTCCTCAAGAGTGTTTGAAAAATTGCTTTCGAAAGCTTTTTGAAAAGTGTCGGTGTGAAAAGAGTTTTTTGAATTTGTTTGAGATTTAGAGCAAGTATCTACGAGAACCTACCTACCCTAAGGAATTCGTCTGTGTAAATGTCCTTTAAAGTAGTGCCATCCCACCATTGAGAGGTAGGTAGCACCACCGTTGGAGGTGTTCGGGTCAATTCGAGGTTCGGGACATGGTGATCACCAGAGCAATGGGAAGACACCTTAGAAGCTACCCTCATGCCAGGTTCCCGGATCATGAGGACTTACTAAGACATCCTCTACTCGACGATCACCTTTCGAGGCAAGGCAACAGTGAGGCGTACCCTAGGGGTGGTGTGTGATTTGTGTGTTAAATTCAGATATTTTATCTTGTCATGTTATGAGTGAGCTACGCGTTTGTTTTTATTTAATCATTCATTCTTGCATGCATTCATTTAGCAGTTAAAAATTGCAGAAAGATAAGGTTCTAAACTATTACAAACGGCGCGGGTCCACATCGCCAAAATTTCCAGAACCCGATTTGACAGAAAATAAATAGAATGCGAGAAATTATAAAGTTACACGGCTTTGGGAGAGGTACATAAATATTGAAAGAAAAAGAGATAAATATGCGAATTGAATTAAAGTTGAAACGAGGGCGTTGGACCCTTTTAACGAAATTAAATTAAATTGTTAAATTAACTAAATTAAAAGAAAAGGAAATTGTTTTTTTGAGGTTTTTTGTATTTATGAGAATTTAATTAGAATTAATTGAAATTGAAAGATTAAACCTAATTCTAATTGTTTTTAGTTTATTAAAAAAGCATTAAAGTTAAACCTAAATTAACCTAATTATTTACATGTAATTTTGATTTATAAAAATAAATAACATTTTAATAATTAATTATTGTGAAAGAAAAGAAAAAAGGATAAAAATTAATTAAACCCTAATTCTACAAATTTTAGGTTTTATTGAAAAATATTAAGATTAACCCTAGATTAAAACTAATTAATTAATAAAGGTTTTATTTACAAAATATTAAAAAATACTTATTTTTATCTTTTTTCTGACTTTTTATTGTTTTTATGTTTTTTATGACAAAATAATTAAATCAATTAACTAATTAAAAATAATAATTGAATTAAAAAAAAATGAAATTATAAAAGATTTGCAAACCTTGGGGGGTTTTGTCCCCAATAGAAGGGTTTATTAGCATTTCTGGCCCATTTAAATTCATGGCCTGATTGACTTTCGTGGCTAGCATGTAGCTCCGTTGACTAGTGCCTATGGTGTCCATCAGATCTGATCCCTTGGATTGGCATTATTGGCCAAGTGGCACGCTAGAAATTGTGGACGCATGGTGGTCCTTGGTGCTGAAACTGCATAGGAACGTTAATTGAAAAATAATATGGAAAGGGTGAGGACCTGAGGCTCGAACCCAGGTCCTAGAGATTACCAATACCTAGCCTTGCCAACTGATCCACTTGATTGCTTTGTATATTATATAACAAACAAATAACATAAGCGAATATAACACCTAATGGATTTCTGGCGCGAATTTTTGAACGAACCAATCAACGCTTGCCACTGCATCGTCTTCTCCATGGCTTGTTTATTTCCTGAAACACAAAAAAACATTGGCAACGGTTTTGAACCGTTCCCTCAGACACTATTATAAAAAATAGCGATTAGGCCGTCCGGCCACATAAATTAGGCGCGAGGGTCCTATTCCAATCGTCCGATCGCGCTGGTTTTAACCATGGTATTGTGATTCCCTAATTTTACAGTATGAAGAAACGCATAAATTGAAAGCTTGGAAAACCTAGATGTCTTTAATGGTGAATCCTCATACGGGGCACGAAAACAAAATCAAACCACACAGTTAGCTTCAGAATTGAATAATGAACATAAATCAAATTTTAAAAATTACTAAAAGCGTGTGATTCATGATGCAAGAACATGAAATTTTTTCTGTACAGGGTGCGATCATTCTCACGTTTCTTGGTGTTAGAGTAGTTGGTTTTGATTTGGAAACCTTCCTTGAAGCCTCAGGAAGGTGATGGAATAAGTCTCTTTGCTTGAATCAACCTCTAACCTTGTTTTCAGTTTTGAAATTTTTAGGCCAAAAGTGTGAGTTTGATTATGGAGTTTATGCGCCGCTTTCAGGTCATGGGCACGAGGGTTTGCTTGTGTATGTATAGGTGAATGATTTAGGTTAAGTTTCTTGTCCAAGGAATCAAGGAATTGATGTATGGATATTGATTTTTATGGCAAAATATTTTCCAATCTTTTCATGCACATTTGCTCTCAATCATATCCAATCACCTTCAATTCTTCCCTAATCTGATTTGCACGAAATATTGAGATTATTTTATGCACAAAAAGATTTGAAACATTAGGTTTAACATTTTTCATGTATTTTAATTAATTAAATGAATTATTAATAATAAAAATCCAAATAAATAAATAAAAAATGAAGAAAAACTTCCCTTTGGGCCAAATAGTCGTGCACATGCCTTGGATAATGAATTGTGGAAGAAAAAGAGGCCCATTAGCAATTTTAGGTCATTTGAAGCAATGTTGACTTTTCAAAATATCCAAAAACTTCCTAACTTCCACAAGGCACAACTTGATCAATTTTTAAGCTTTGCTCATGTTCTTGGACATTTTGGAAATGTCTTTGAGTCCTCTAACCAATGCCTTTGGTACCATGTCATTTTGATTTACCCATCTCAAGTTATGGCCTTTGACTTAAAGTCCCTTTTTGTTGACTTTTGAAAATGACCTATAATGTTGAAATTGATAACTTTTTGTGAGAGCATTTCTTGGACTTGAAGTGTGAAGAGGAGTTGTAGGAAATGTCTTTATCTTCAAAATGAGCTTTGGATGGAATTTTTCTGATAATCCATATGAAAGTTATGCCCTGGTCAATTTACAGTTGACTTTTTCAACTGTCCAAATAAGGAAACTTTTGCATCTTGAGACTTTTTGAGCCAAGCTTTGAGAATCATGATCAAGCATTGATCAAATGATGTTTGTGGCTTCAAAATGAGATGTTGACCAAAAATTTGGACTTTTGACTGTCAAATGACCATTTTGCCCCTGCAGTTGACTGTAGTGCAATTAGGGTTTTTGACTGTGCAATTTTGTACTGAAAGTCTTGAAACTTGATATGAGGATGCTTGACCATATTTGTAGGCATGTGGGACTTGATTGGACCCTTGGAAACTTCATTTTCTTTGCCAGAACCAAAACCCTAATTTTGACTGTTCAGGAGGCCCTTGAACTGTGCAACCCTTGGGGAATTTTGAAGCATGACTTGTCAAACTTTGGAGAATATGGGAGGGAAAATTTTGGGGTACAACAGTTGCCCCTGTTCAATCTTCTTAGACCTGAGGATGCAGATTGGCTGATGTGCCTTTCGTAATCCGAAGGTGGAAGATGATTGAACACTAGAGTGCCCAGAAATTTGCGCTCACATAGTAGTGTGATGATGGGAATGGGCTTATAGATGCCATTTGGAGATTGATGGATAGGATGATGGGCTTACAGATGCCATGCTAAGAGATGATGGATAGGTGGATGGGCTTATAGATGCCATCTGGATGTTGATCGCGTAAGAGATTCCTTAGCGAAAACTTGCGTACCTGCAAAAGAAAAATGATTACCTGACCTGTTACAGGAGATGGTCTTCGAATTCTTTGTGTAGATGTGTCCTGACTGGTTACAGGAGCTGGATCTGGAGTTTCAAATGGTGATGAATGAACCAGGGATGGTTACTACCTCAACAGGAACGGTGAGAGAACTTTGGATGACTTTAACCTCAACAGCAATCATTGAGATAATCTTGGGATGATTACTACCTCCGCAGTATCGGGGAGAGAACCATAGGCGACTACAACCTCAATAGCAATCATTGAGAGAATCTTGGATAACTTCAACTTCAACAACAATCGTTGAGCGAATCTTGGGATTACCACCTCCGCAGGATCGGGGAGAGAACCATAGGCGACTACAACCTCAACAGCAAACATTGAGAGAATCTTGGTGGGAATTACCATCTCCGCAGTATCGGGGAGAGAACCATAGGCGATTACAACCTCAATAGCAATCATTGAGAAAACCTTGGATGGAATTATCATCTCCGCAGTATCGGGGAGAGAACCATAGGCGATTACAACCTCAATAGCAATCATTGAGAAAACCTTGGATGGAATTATCATCTCCGCAGTATCGGGGAGAGAACCATAGGCGATTACAACCTCAATAGCAATCATTGAGAAAACCTTGGATGAAATTATCATCTCCGCAGTATCGGGGAGAGAACCATAGGCGATTACAACCTCAATAGCAATCATTGAGAAAACCTTGGATATCTTCTACTAAGTCTTTATCAGGAAAATCTGTTTGGGGTCGATTTAGCTGGACTAGAGAAGGCCTTGGACTGGATAAGAAACAGAGAAATCTTTAGAGTCGATTTAACTGAACCGGTCTAGGTCTTGAATGTCTTCAACTGAATAAGAAACAGGGAGATCTTTGGAGTCGATCTGACTGAACCAGAGAAGGCCTTTGACTGGATAAGAAACAGAGAAATCTTTGGAGTCGATTTAACTGAACCGGTCTAGGTCTTGAATGTCTTCAACTGGACAAGAAACAGGGAGATCTTTGGAGTCGATCTGACCGAACCAGAGAAGGCCTTTGACGGGATAAGAAACAGAGAAATCTTTGGAGTCGATTTAACTGAACCGGTCTAGGTCTTGAAATAGCTGAGAACTTAACTGAATCTTTTCCTGAAAGGTAAAGGTCAGTCATATGCAATGCATGATATGGGTCAAGCAATGATGTTCTCAACATAAATGAGATTTGTAAGATATGATGCGTCTATGCATGCTACAATGATGTATGGAAGTGCGATGTTTATGAATGTATTTTTTTTCCGTCTTAGGGAAATAAATCCTTGACGGGTGCCGGGAAGTCACTCCTGGGCTGATATTGGAGAATAGATCTTTGCTTCCGCTAGGGATGATAGTTGCAAGAATACCGGTAGGGGAAGATAACTCCGTTGGGGAATAAACTTGGAAAATAGATATTCTGCGGGGAGAAAAGCACTATAACAATCTTGCTGGGAAGCAATACTCTGTAGGGAGAGAGATACTTTGCTAAAACGTTGATGATAACTTGCTGGGGATACCTTTGTTGTGTTGGAAGTGTTAATAGACTTCGCTGGGGATAAGAAGACTCCGTCGAGGACGCTCTTTCCGTGGCTTTTGGCTGAGGATAACCCAGTTACATCCTGGTAGGGAAATAACTCTTTGATAAAGCCGGGCGACGCGTTTGTACTCTGCGAGGATAAGCTTCCAAAATCTACTGGGGATAAGCTTACTGCTTGGGGAGATGGATTCCAACTTTCCTGGGGAACTAGATTGGACTTTCTTGGGGAAGTTTGAACTGTATCGGGGAAATGACTCCATTGAATGTTTGATATACCGCCGGGGAACAATCTTAAATCAAGACTGCCGGGGATGCTTGTTAAGAATACATGTATATATGCTGCTGGGGAATGTTGAGATCTGCGGGAGGATACCCAACTTCCTTAAGACTGATAATAGCTTTGCTTGGGGAGAGTGTACTGACTTTCTGGCTCACTCTCTGAGGAATCAGGATATCTGGTTATGTTCTTTAGCTGAACCTACCTTGATACTTTGGAGGATAGAACAACTAGATTGCTTAGACAACTCTTTATTGCCCCTGTTTCTAATGTTACCTGTAACTAATCCTTTGTTTCGTATGCAACTATTTATGAGTTAGCAAATTATTGTCAATGCATATATCACAAATTTAACCTTGGACGTTCTTCGCAAAACAAAACAGAAAAAGAAAAACAATTGGCACTTTTAACTGAAAAATATATTTGTATTGATTTTTGAATGGCCTGGAAATAGGCGTTTGGTGTACAAGAGGCTGACGTCCTAGTAAGAGAGCGCCGCCGAACAAAAGAGTTTATACAAATTTTGTACAAAAGAAAATAAAACAGCTGTGTGAAATGAACGATCCCACTGGGTTTCAATTCTGCTATTGCCTTTATAACTCCGAGCGTCTCATCACTTGATGAACTTGGTTGAAGATGAAGCTGACTGATCAATGCCGTCTGAACTTGATGTAGATACCGGATTCTGGATGCAAGGTGATCCAATGAGACATAGTATTACGCTTTATCCCTAACTTTTGCCTGGACCGCCCTTTCGGGTTTTCAGTCCACCGGGATACCCATTTTTGCCCAAGCCGCCTTTTCAGGTTTTCGACTTGCCGGGTGTACAGTTTTTTTTTCATTTCATCCCTTCATTTTGCCCGAACCCTTTTGGTTCGCCGGGAAGCCCTAATTTTTGCCTAGGCATGTCAGCCTAGCAGGTCTTTTTTCATGCGTAGTATCTTTTTACTATGTCTGCATTGGCGGGGTGAGGAAGGTCGTCACCATCCATGTTGGTTAGAATCATGGCTCCTCCAGAGAACACATGTTTAACCACAAATGGCCCTTCGTACGTAGGGGTCCATTTTCCCCTTGGATCACTCTGAGGAAGGATGATTCGCTTGATTACCAGATCCCCGACTTGATACTCTTGTGGTCTGACCTTTTTGTTAAATGCTCTGATCATCCGTTTCTGATACGTCTGACCATGACAGATAGCAGCAAGCCTCTTTTCATCAATAAGGTTTAGCTGATCAAGTCGTGTATGGATCCAATCATCTTCGTTCAGATTTGCATCCTTCATTATCCGGAGAGAGGGTATTTGTACTTCGATCGGTAAGACTGCCTCCATACCATAAACCAAGGAGAAAGGAGTTGCCCCGGTTGACGTCCTGGCTGAGGTACGGTACCCATGTAGAACGAATGGTAACATCTCATGCCAATCTTTGTAAGTCACTGTCATCTTCTGCACGATTTTCTTAATGTTTTTATTTGCTGCTTCTACAGCCCCATTCATCTTCGGTCTGTAAGGGGAAGAGTTATGGTGCTGTATTTTAAACTGCTCGCAGAGCTCAGTGATCATCTTATTATTCAGATTGGTACCGTTGTCTGTAATAATTCTTTCTGGGACGCCGTATCGACAGATCAGGTTATGCCGAATGAACCGTGTCACCACAGTCTTGGTTACCGTAGCGTAAGAAGCTGCTTCGACCCACTTCGTAAAATAATCGATCGCCACTAGGATGAAGCGATGTCCATTAGATGCCGTAGGTTTAATCTCACCGATCATGTCTATGCCCCACATTGCAAACGGCCAAGGCGCAGTCAGAACATTCAGAGGAACTGGAGGAACATGCACCTTGTCTGCATAAATCTGGCACTTATGGCATGTCCTGGAATGTTGGTAGCAGTCAGCTTCCATTGTGGACCAATAATACCCTGCCCGTAGGATTTTCTTAGCCATAGTATGTCCACTGGAATGTGTACCAAAGGTCCCTTCATGTAGTTCTTCCATGATCCTTTCTGCTTATGTCTTATCCACACAACGCAGTAAGGTTGAATCATGGTTTTGCTTGTACAAGATGCCGTTGCTAAGGAAGAACTTTGCTGCGAATCTTCTCAAGAACTTCTTATCATTGACAGACGCACCTTCAGGGTATTCCTGAGCTTCCAAATATCTCTTCACTTCATGGTACCAAGGCTTCTCAGTCACCAATTCAGTCTCGAGATCACAACAGTATGCCGGTTCGTCCAGTTTCCAGATGATGATCTGGGGAGCCTCATTGTCCCATTTGACCTTGAACATAGAAGACATCGTAGCTAACGCGTCCTCCAGCTGATTCTCCTCTCTCGGGAAGTGTTCAAAGGTTATCTCTGTGAAGTGGGGGATCAAGGTCAACACACATTCTCTGTAAGGAATAAGATTCGGATGTTTCGTATCCCACTCTCCCTTGATCTGATTGATCACAAGAGCGGAATCTCCGAAGACACTCAGAAACTTGATCCTTAGGTCGATCGCAGCTTGAAGACCCATGATGCATGCCTCATACTCCGCCATGTTATTGGTACAGTTGAAACATAGCCGGGCAGTGAGTGGAGTATGAGTGCCTTGCGGGGATATGATTATGGCGCCGATACCGTTACCCAAAGCATTGGAGGCTCCGTCAAAGTGCATAGACCATCGGGATCCTTCCTCAGGTCCTTCATCCGGTCCAGGTACTTCACAATCAGTTACTATCATGATGCTTTCATCCGGAAACTCGAAGTTCATTGACTGGTAGTCATCTACGGCCTGATGTGCCAAGTGGTCTGCCAGTACACTTCCCTTGATGGCTTTCTGGGTCGTGTACTGAATGTCATATTCTGTCAAGATCATTTGCCATCTTGCAATTCTCCCAGACAGAGCAGGCTTTTCGAATATATACTTTATAGGATCCATCTTTGAGATCAACAAGGTAGTATGAGTCAGCATATACTGTCTCAGCCGGCGATCAGCCCATACCAAAGCGCAGCAAGTTTTCTCAAGCAGTGAGTATCGGGTCTCACAGTCGGTAAACTTTTTGCTAAGGTAATAAATGGCATGCTCTTTTCGGCCAGACTCGTCATGCTGCCCCAGCACACACCCCATTGAGTTGTCAAGTACTGTCAGATATAGTATCAGAGGTCTCCCTTCAACCGGTGGCATAAGGATGGGTGGTTCTTGGAGATACTCCTTGATTCTGTCAAAAGCAGCCTGACATTCATCGTTCCAACGTACTACCTGATCTTTCTTCAGCAACTTGAAGATTGGTTCACAAGTAGCAGTCAGGTGTGAGATGAACCGAGCGATGTAATTCAGGCGTCCTAAAAAGCCTCTGACCTCTTTCTCTGTCTTGGGAACTGGCATCTCTTGAATAGCTTTAACCTTGGCAGGGTCCACTTGAATACCCTTGTCACTTACAACGAAGCCTAGCAACTTTCCAGATCTTACCCCGAAGGTGCACTTGTTCGGGTTCAACCTCAGCTTGTATAGTTTCAACCGGTCAAACAATTTCTGCAGATGATCTAGGTGCTCTTCCTCAGTTTGGGACCTTGCGATCATGTCGTTAACATACACTTCTATCTCATGATGGATCATGTCATGAAATAAAGCAACCATGGCACGTTGGTAGGTTGCCCCAGCGTTCTTCAGTCCAAAAGGCATGACCTTATAGCAGAAGGTGCCCCACTGAGTAACAAATGTAGTCTTTTCCATGTCTTCAGGTGCCATCTTGATCTGATTATACCCTGAGAAACCATCCATGAAAGAGAACACCTTATGCTGAGCTGTATTATCAACAAGGACATCAATGTGAGGTAAATGGAAGTCATCCTTGGGGCTGGCCCTGTTCAGATCCCTATAGTCGACACACATTCTGACCTTACCGTCCTTCTTTGGTACCGGCACCACATTAGCAACCCACTGAGGGTAAGAAGTCACTGCAAGGAACCCATCATCAAACTGTTTCATAACCCCGGCTTTAATCTTCTCAGACATCTCTGGACGCATACGACGGACCTTTTGCTTAACCGGAGGGCAATCTTCCTTAGTAGGCAAGTGATGGACCACAATATCGGTATCCAACCCAGGCATGTCTTCGTAGGACCAGGAAAAGATCTCCATATAATCATGTAGCATCTTAGTCAACCGTTGCTTCACGCTGAGCTCTAGGTTGGCACCAATCTTTACCTCTTTCCTGTCTGCCTCAGTACCCAAGTTTATTGTTTCCACTGGCTCTTCGTGTGGTTGAATTGCCCTCTCTTCCTGAAGTAACAGTCTTGCAAGCTCGCCAGGCACTTCGCAATCATCTTCACCTTCGTCTTCGGCTAAGTTGATCGTATTTTCGAAGTCATAACTGGCGGTAGCAGAGTCGTTACCAGTGAGATCCAGGGTGGATTGAAACCTGTATGAGTGAGTGTGTGTAAATACAGCTGTTTTGAAATATATATAAAGGAAGGAAAGACAGAAAAGGAGCATAAGATTTGAAATGCGAGAAAACGTCCAAGATTTTCATTTATGATATATGAAATGACAATTTATATGCCCTCACAAATAAAACCACGGTGCCTCGGGTAAGACACCGGGCCATAGAGTCCAATTAATTGTTTATTACAAATAACAAAACAAAGGAGTTTATTACTGCGTAACAAAAGTAACAAGAGTATGGTCTTTGACAATCCAATTGGTCAATCCGCCTTCGGTCGTCGGGTAGATCCAGCTGTTGAATTCTGCTTCATCCCCTTCATTGTCCTCCCCAACAGCATTCACTCCTGGATTTGTGATGAGCACAGGAGGTCTTCTGGTCTTCGCCTTCCGCATAGCTTTCTGACCCTCTGCAGTAAAACCCAATCCAAATTTGTCAGTTTTCTGTGTAAAATCAGGAAGCCTGCCCCAGTTAGCACAATCACCTTTCTGAACCACAGCCCGGGCATCCTTCAGGGAAGCCATTTTCAAGGGAACATTCTCTTCGACTGCTGTTTCTGCTGCTGCTGAAATTGGAAGCACCTCCTCGAAATGCTGAAAGGGGGTTTCAATAAACTCCCCGTCCATCTCAATATATCTGAAGGAATTCAAATGGCTTACCATATACTCCTCCTCTCCTTGTACAGTGACGATCTTCCCTCTGACTGGGTACTTCAGCTTCTGGTGCAAGGTAGAGGTCACTGCCCCAGCTTTATGGATCCAAGGTCGACCCAGTAGACAAGAATACGATGGACGGATATCCATTACATAAAAAGTAGAGTCAAACACCTGAGAGCCCACACGAATAAGAATGTCAACCTCTCCATGAACCATCCTTTTTGAACCGTCAAAGGCCCTGACGATGATATTGCTGGGTTTCAGTTCCAGGCCTTCACAATCTAAATGGTCTAAAGCCTTCTTGGGTAGCACATTCAAGGAAGAACCAGTATCCACCAATACATGTGCCAGGGTAGTGCCTCTACATTCGATAGAGACATGCAGGGCATCATTGTGGTCTCTTCCCTTCGCAGTCAGGTCAGCATCTGAGAAACCCAAGCCATTGTCCGCTGTCAGATTTGCTACGCAATCAGTGAACTGAACTGCAAATGTTTCCTGTGGCACATGGGCCGTCTTGAGAAATGAGATTAAGGCCTTAGCATGGGCCTCGGAGCACAGTAAAAAGGAGAGCATTGAGATCTTGGAGGGCGTATGCCCCAGCTGCTCGACGACGTTGAAGTCGCTCTTCTTTATTATTTTTAAAATTTCCTCCATTTCTTGTTGGGAGGCCTCAGCATTTATAGGTATCGGTGCCTCCATCCGGGCAGGCTCATCTTCAATTCCTTTGCCCCGAGCATTGGATGACTCGGCAGCAGGGGAAACAACTTGGTCAGTAACAGGAACAGGTACACTTGTAGGTGTTATTGTAAGGGGTCTTCGAACAACGGGCGGTGCAATGTCAGGCGAGAAGAGCCTGCCACTGCGGGTAACCTTGGCTGGACCAGTGATATCGCAGATACTGGCGCCAGCGTTGAACTCTTGTTTGATTCCATTCACATATACGTCTGCCCCATAGTGCCAGGGGACAGCTTTATCAGATACGTAGGGAAGAGGCCCCGGAACAGTAATAATAACAGGTGCGACAATCATGATTTGAACAGGCTTCCTTGGGAGAGCCTTGATTGGATTATTGAAGATTGTAACAACAACAACTTCTTCTACCGGAACCAACTGAACAACGGACTTTTTAAACAGAATCTCCTTGCTATCCATTAGACTTTGGATGCCCAACTTCAGCAAAGGACAACCAGATGGGGAAACAGCACAGAATAGGTAACCCTTACTGCAACCCGGAAATAAACCGGCCAGCAGTAGGTTCCTCTTGACAGTCTTCAAAGGAGTAGCTACATCATCCACGGAAACAGCGTAAACATCTTCATCAACCGCATTCACTCCATGTTGGGGCATAGGAGCAGTTACCACATTTGGCCTCTCAGGCGCTTCGAACTGTATCTCTTTTGCGTCAATAAGGTCTTGCACCTTATTCCTTAATGCCCAACAGTCATCAGTGGAATGCCCCGGGCTATCAGAATGATAAACACAATGAGCATTTGGGTTGTATTTGGGAGAGGCAGTGTTCACACCTTTGGGGGCCTCTCTGACAGTCACTAGGTTGGTGGATAGTAACTGCGGCAGGATCTGCGACAAAGTCATACTCAAACGGGTGAACTCTCTCCGGGGTCTTTCAGTCCTTTGAGGATTGGTTGGCCGAGGAGCGACAGCAGGCTTGGCAATCATTACCGCACTGACAGATTGGTGGCGCTCAGATTTCTCTGGTCTTCGGGAGCCATATACAGCACTAGCCTCCTTCTTGAAGGGTTTCTTCTCCGAACTTGTAGCTGCACCCTTTGGAATCTTACCAGACTTCAACCCAGCCTCAATTCTCTCTCCAGTCAGAATAAGATCGATAAACCCTGCAGATGAGTTACCGATAAGATGGTTGAAAAATGGCCCAGATAGGGTCCCCAAGAACATGTCTACCAACTCCCGATCAGTCAACGGAGGCTGCACTCTGCCAGCCAGATCTCTCCACTTCTGAGCGTACTCTTTAAAACCTTCACTTGAACCTAACGACATACCCTGGAGTTGGGTACGTGTAGGGGCAAGGTCGGCATTATACTGATACTGCTTATAGAAAGCAGTAGCCAACTCCTCTCAGTTACGAACCTTGGTCCCATCCAACTGATAGAACCATTCGAGATGAGTCCCTGAAAGACTCTCCTGGAAGAAGTGGATCCACAAATTCTTATCCGCTGAGTACGGTTGAATCTTCCGAACATAGGACCTGAGATGTAGCTTGGGACAAGATGCCCCGTCATACTTGGTGAAGGATGGTGCTTTGAACTTATGAGGGATAATCACACCAGTAGACAAACCCAAGTCTCCAAAATCCAGCCCAGGCACCTGTTGGATCTCCATAGCATTCAGCATGTCCTCCAACTGCTTGTAACGGTCTTCTGCCGGCGGATACTGCTCTTCATCAAAATCAGTCTCGTTGTCAGAGACTACTGGACTTGGACCTTTTCCCTCTTGAGGAGTACCCTTGCCAATGGAAGAACCAGCCTCTTCATTATGCAAAGTGTTGCCAAACCTTCGGCCCGAGCTAAACAGAACAGTTCTTCTCTTCTTCTTCTTTTCCTTCTTCAGGAGCAGAGCCTTCAGCTCCTCTTGACCCCGAGTCAAACCCATGATTAGTTCCTGAAATTGCGCATTCTGCGCCTGAAGAGCCTTGATGGATGTCTCAGTTGATGATGAGTCAGGATTCATGATGCTGAAATAAACAGCGAAGAACTGTAAGCAACCTGAAAAGAGGAAAACCTGCTATGCACATGATGAATGATATGTGTTTATGCAATGCATTCAAGGGTTCGAAAGTTCAAATTTGTTGTAGACAAAAAGGAACACACGTTATCATTAAGGGAATAATTGTTTAGTACATCAAAGCCTCATGGGCAAAATAATACAAAAGCAAATCAATCCCAAAATATACTACGCATCCTCTTTGGAGCTATGTAAGTGTTGAGATTCCTCTCCTCATGCAACAGGCGGGTGAGCTCTAAGACCTTCTTTTCACTAGCATGTAGACTGGTCTCAAGAGAATTCCGTTCTTCCTTAAGCTGGATCCAGCTCTTCTGTATCTCTTCCCAGGATGTGGGCATATCAGGGTGCTGAATAGTGTAGGGCACTTCCCCTTCCAAGACTGGTTCTTTGATTACTGGGAGCATATGAGGATAAGGCATCCCTAACTTCTGGGAGCGGGCTCGTACCCACTTGAGATAAGGTTCCAACGGGATGGAGTTCCTGTGCCCCAGTGTCTTGCTGTCTATCCTACTGGGCATCTTCCAGGCTCTGATAAATCTCTGGCGAAGTCCTTGTGCATCGTTGTCGAAGTCAAAAACTATGTCAGGAATTAACATGTCATGAGGACCATCCCTTCGAGCACAACCAAACTGTCTCCAAGCCAGGCATGGGTTGTAAGTAATACCTCCTCTGATTCCAAGTAAAGGAACATTAGGGTACTCCCCACAACGATCAATGATAGTGACATCCTTTCTGGACCGAGGGCACCAATGGATATCTGCATGTGTAAGAGTCATCAACCGTTGTGACCATCTCAAACCTCGCTCGTTCTTCAAAACTGATTCTGGAAGGTGGGAAATAAACCACCTTCCCAAGAGAGGAGTGCAACACATAAGGACACCTCTTTTTCTCATGGTTCGAGTGTAACATGAGTGAAGGATGTCTCCCAGCAGTGTAGGTATAGGATTCCTGGACATAAAGATCTGGACAACACTGATATCTATAAGCTGATCTGGGTTAGGGAACAACACCAAACCATAGACAAGGAGGGCCACAACTTCTTCAAAAGCTTGTAAGTCAAGGGAGTTCCAACATTCATGGGCCTTTTCAAACAGAAACCTGGCTAAGAACCCTTTGATACCACTTCTAACTTCCCAATGTCCCTTGAGGTCAGATGACTGTAGGTGCAAGGTTTTAGCAATCTCTTCAAGCTTGGGTTCCTTTTCCGTACCATTGTAGGGTAATTGATCAAGGATAGGGATCTTCAGGAGCCGGGAGAACTCCTCCAATGTAGGTACCAACTGATAATCCAAGAAGGTGAAACAGTGATGCAGAGGGTCAAAGAACTGGAACAGGACCTTTATCATATCTTCCTCAATGTTGGTGTTGACCAAGCTAATGAGCCTTCCATGTCTCTCACTGAATGAAGAGTTCTCGGGAATCCTGGATATAAGTTCCTTAAGCTGAGGAGGGACCCTTACAAGACTGACTTGAATTGTCTTTCTGCGAACAGTTTCCATGTCCTACAAAACAAGAACAAAGATGAAGATTCGAACCCCTGAAATGGTTAGTCAATGCATATGATGCTGGATGATGTCATGATGCTATGATTAAACACACCACAGATATTTACAAAGACAAACATGTAAGGCACACAAGGCACACAAGGCAAGCCCTTAGGGTTTAAGGCCAGCATGGAGTCTAGGTAGTACCCTATTGAAGTTGGTGGGCTCAACCTGTCCTATTAGAAGTAACCGGGTTCTAAGGGTCCCAATATCACTGGATTGCTTTCATTGTTCATCGTTTCGATTTAGCCACTGAACTGGCGACCGAAATATTCCAGGAAAGCAACCCTCAATTGAGTGTAGTATCGAGTATCAACCAACCTCGGACTGCACCAAAGTCAGTTATCTCACTACCCTAAAGAGGCCAAGATAGTTCAATTAAGGTTTCTAAGGTCTGTTGATGCTTCACGACACCACGCGGAGGCCCCGTACTCTCCTTGACTGAACTCAAGGGTTACCGGTACACACCAAAGTGCCACATCAACGTAGCAGACTGCTTCAACCATGTCGGTATACCCCGCACAGTTCCCTCACAGCCTTGTTGCTACTTTCTAAGAAGGTATCCCCCAGATCCGGGTTAGGATCTATAGAACTCCCAAGACAGTCCCACAATTTAAAGCACACAAGGAAAGCAATTTAAAACACAGTGATCTTAGTCCTAAGGTACACCTCACTTTAAGTTAAGTCCCCAGCAGAGTCGCCAGTTCTGTGATCGGTGGATCTGGAACTGACTGTTTAACGCTGGTTCGCGAAATGTCGCGGAAGCAAGAGTCGCCACCGTCTTTTATTTTCTCCAAATGGAAAGGACAAAAGCACAGAAAAATTCCTTAAAGAGATTGCTCTCGGTTCGGGAGGTAGGTTATAGAAAGGGAAGGTGTTAGCACCCTTTCTATCCATGGTTATCCATGGGCTCTTAGATACTTGCTCTCAATGTGTTTTCAAAAATGTTTTGTTTGCTTTTCAATTGTGGGTTTTAAAAAAGTTTCTTTGAAAATTCCAGTTCGACTCTTGTATCAGTCCTCAAGAGTGTTTGAAAAATTGCTTTCGAAAGCTTTTTGAAAAGTGTCGGTGTGAAAAGAGTTTTTTGAATTTGTTTGAGATTTAGAGCAAGTATCTACGAGAACCTACCTACCCTAAGGAATTCGTCTGTGTAAATGTCCTTTAAAGTAGTGCCATCCCACCATTGAGAGGTAGGTAGCACCACCGTTGGAGGTGTTCGGGTCAATTCGAGGTTCGGGACATGGTGATCACCAGAGCAATGGGAAGACACCTTAGAAGCTACCCTCATGCCAGGTTCCCGGATCATGAGGACTTACTAAGACATCCTCTACTCGACGATCACCTTTCGAGGCAAGGCAACAGTGAGGCGTACCCTAGGGGTGGTGTGTGATTTGTGTGTTAAATTCAGATATTTTATCTTGTCATGTTATGAGTGAGCTACGCGTTTGTTTTTATTTAATCATTCATTCTTGCATGCATTCATTTAGCAGTTAAAAATTGCAGAAAGATAAGGTTCTAAACTATTACAAACGGCGCGGGTCCATATCGCCAAAATTTCCAGAACCCGATTTGACAGAAAATAAATAGAATGCGAGAAATTATAAAGTTACACGGCTTTGGGAGAGGTACATAAATATTGAAAGAAAAAGAGATAAATATGCGAATTGAATTAAAGTTGAAACAAGGGCGTTGGACCCTTTTAACGAAATTAAATTAAATTGTTAAATTAACTAAATTAAAAGAAAAGGAAATTGTTTTTTTGAGGTTTTTTGTATTTATGAGAATTTAATTAGAATTAATTGAAATTGAAAGATTAAACCTAATTCTAATTGTTTTTAGTTTATTAAAAAAGCATTAAAGTTAAACCTAAATTAACCTAATTATTTACATGTAATTTTGATTTATAAAAATAAATAACATTTTAATAATTAATTATTGTGAAGGAAAAGAAAAAAGGATAAAAATTAATTAAACCCTAATTCTACAAATTTTAGGTTTTTATTGAAAAATATTAAGATTAACCCTAGATTAAAACTAATTAATTAATAAAGGTTTTATTTACAAAATATTAAAAAATACTTATTTTTATCTTTTTTCTGACTTTTTATTGTTTTTATGTTTTTTATGACAAAATAATTAAATCAATTAACTAATTAAAAATAATAATTGAATTAAAATAAAAATGAAATTATAAAAGATTTGCAAACCTTGGGGGGTTCTATCCCCAATAGGAGGGTTTATTAGCATTTCTGGCCCATTTAAATTCATGGCCTGATTGACTTTCGTGGCTAGCATGTAGCTCCGTTGACTAGTGCTTATGGTGTCCATCAGATCTGATCCCTTGGATTGGCATTATTGGCCAAGTGGCACGCTAGAAATTGTGGACGCATGGTGGTCCTTGGTGCTGAAACTGCATAGGAACGTTAATTGAAAAATAATATGGAAAGGGTGAGGACCTGTGGCTCGAACCCAGGTCCTAGAGATTACCAATACCTAGCCTTGCCAACTGATCCACTTGATTGCTTTGTATATTATATAACAAACAAATAACATAAGCGAATATAACACCTAATGGATTTCTGGCGTGAATTTTTGAACGAACCAATCAACGCTTGCCACTGCATCGTCTTCTCCATGGCTTGTTTATTTCCTGAAACACAAAAAAACATTGGCAACGATTTTGAACCGTTCCCTCAGACACTATTATAAAAAATAGCGATTAGGCCGTCCGGCCACATAAATTAGGCGCGAGGGTCCTATTCCAATCGTCCAATCGCGCTGGTTTTAACCATGGTATTGTGATTCCCTAATTTTACAGTATGAAGAAACGCCTAAATTGAAAGCTTGGAAAACCTAGATGTCTTTAATGGTGAATCCTCATATGGGGCACGAAAATAAAATCAAACCACACAGTTAGCTTCAGAATTGAATAATGAACACAAATCAAATGTTAAAAATTACTAAAAGCGTGTGATTCATGATGCAAGAACATGAAATTTTTTCTGTACAGGGTGCGATCATTCTCACGTTTCTTGGTGTTAGAGTAGTTGGTTTTGATTTGGAAACCTTCCTTGAAGCCTCAGGAAGATGATGGAATAAGTCTCTTTGCTTGAATCAACCTCTAACCTTGTTTTCAGTTTTGAAATTTTTAGGCCAAAAGTGTGAGTTTGATTATGGAGTTTATGCGCCGCTTTCAGGTCATGGGCACGAGGGTTTGCTTGTGTATGTATAGGTGAATGATTTAGGTTAAGTTTCTTGTCCAAGGAATCAAGGAATTGATGTATGGATATTGATTTTTATGGCAAAATATTTTCCAATCTTTTCATGCACATTTGCTCTCAATCATATCCAATCACCTTCAATTCTTCCCTAATCTGATTTGCACGAAATATTGAGATTATTTTATGCACAAAAAGATTTGAAACATTAGGTTTAACATTTTTCATGTATTTTAATTAATTAAATGAATTATTAATAATAAAAATCCAAATAAATAAATAAAAAATGAAGAAAAACTTCCCTTTGGGCCAAATGGTCGTGCACATGCCTTGGATAATGAATTGTGGAAGAAAAAGAGGCCCATTAGCAATTTTAGGTCATTTAAAGCAATGTTGACTTTTCAAAATATCCAAAAATTTCCCAACTTCCACAAGGCACAACTTGCTCAATTTTTAAGCTTTGCTCATGTTCTTGGACATTTTGGAAAGGTCTTTGAGTCCTCTAACCAATGCCTTTGGTCCCATGTCATTTTGATTTACCCATCTCAAGTTATGGCCTTTGACTTAAAGTCCCTTTTTGTTGACTTTTGAAAATGACCTATAATGTTGAAATTGATAACTTTTTGTGAGAGCATTTCTTGGACTTGAAGTGTGAAGAGGAGTTGTAGGAAATGTCTTTATCTTCAAAATGAGCTTTGGATGGAATTTTTCTGATAATCCATGTGAAAGTTATGCCCTGGTCAATTTACAGTTGACTTTTTCAACTGTCCAAATAAGGAAACTTTTGCATCTTGAGACTTTTTGAGCCAAGCTTTGAGAATCATGATCAAGCATTGATCAAATGATGTTTGTGGCTTCAAAATGAGATGTTGACCAAAAATTTGGACTTTTGACTGTCAAATGACCATTTTGCCCCTGCAGTTGACTGTAGTGCAATTAGGGTTTTTGACTGTGCAATTTTGTACTGAAAGTCTTGAAACTTGATATGAGGATGCTTGACCATATTTGTAGGCATGTGGGACTTGATTGGACCCTTGGAAACTTCATTTTCTTTGCCATAACCAAAACCCTAATTTTGACTGTTCAGGAGGCCCTTGAACTGTGCAACCCTTGGGGAATTTTGAAGCATGACTTGTCAAACTTTGGAGAATATGGGAGGGCAAATTTTGGGGTACAACACTAGGCATCCACTGAACCTATTGGAATCAAAAGCAAGCTCTGAAACCTCCTAACTCGCGCTGTAAGTCTCCTTGAACACCGCCCTGTACATGAAATTGAAACCTCTCATTCTTGCATCTTTTTGACAAACCATGGACATATTCTTGATCCTTGTTTGATTTTGAAACTTTCTGAAATATTTGATTTTATTTTCATAGCCTGTAACGCAATGCCCGGATCTAGGGTTCGTGCTTCTTGTTTTTGGGGTTTTTAGTTTCAGGAAAAATCAGGGCAATTGATGGATATAGATGTGTTCACGAGACCCAGACGAATCGAACCATGGTCTTGGAATTGATTTCTATGGCCTAGGATAGATTTTAGAAGGAAGCTACAAATTTAGCTGCGGATGAAATCCGCAGGTAAATAACCAGGCTTTTCAATGAAGAAGACGCTGACGCGTTTTCCTCCCATTGGTTGTTTCAAATCTCGCGCGTTTTCTTTTTTTAATTCCAGCATATTATTTGTTTTTCTCTTATAATATTGTTTATCCATTATAATAACAATTGAGTGTAGTGGTTGAGTTGGCAAGCGCGTTGTACAAAATCCATTGGGACCTGGGTTTGAATCCCAGGTCCCCCAATTGCTTGTTATTATTTTTCAATAGGTACTCCCATGCAATGTCCAAAGCGTGGTCCACCATACGCCCTCAGATCTCAACATGCCAGATGGCCTTCAGGCCAAATCTGATGGTCAGGATTGAAGGTGCATCCTATTGCCCAGTCAACGTGCCATGGATAATCTGGAAAGTCAATCAGGCTTGTTTGCAATGGGCCAGCGAAATTGCCAATTTCACCCCTTTTTCAGGCCCAACACTCCCCATTGGGTTATTTCTAATTCTCTTTTTTATTTATTTCATTTATTTGTTTTGCTTAATTATTATTATCACTTAAACTAACCAATTAATATTTTTCTTAATAAAATAAAAAAACACAAAAATATACTTTTATTTATTAAAATTAAATTCATGCTTTATTTTTGTAAATAAATTAATTTAATCAATTTAGCTTTAATTAGGTTTAACTTTTAATATTTTTTGCAATATTTAAAATCAATTTAGATAATTAGGTTTTATTAACATTAATCCATTTTATTTTATTTCCTTAAATATCCAAAAATCCAAAAAAATATTTTATTAATTAATTTAATTAATTATTAACTTAGATTTAATTTCTTTTAATTCAAAAATAAACCAAAAAATGCTTTCTTTCACAAAAGGGTCAACACCCTAAAAAATGCATTCGATTTAATTTTTCGCGCGCGATCCATTTTACCAATATTGTAATTGCTTCCGGAATGTAATAGCTTTAAATAGGACTTTAATTATTTTATCACTTTCTTTTATTTTCCGTAATTTAAATTAAAGGGTTATTTTTGGCGATGTAAATACCCGACGCCTTGTAATAGTTTAGATTTAATTTTCGCAATTTAAATTCCGCAACTATTAACTGTTAGATGTTCGATAATAGGGAATGCATGACAAGATCAAATTTATGAACTTAAAATCAACATAGCTCGCCCATGACACGAACAAAGATAAAATTAACCGAAATAACACACTCGCACATGCCACTCTTAGGGTACACCTCACTTGGTTGTCTTCGAACGTGGTCATTGAGTATAGGAAGTTTTAGAGGTAGCCCTTTTGTCCAAAGATCATAGTTGCCTCGAAACGGTTGCCTCGGAAAAATGATCTAAGACATTAGGGTTACTGCTAAGGCGTCCTAACGTTGCTTTAGTGACCACACGTCCCTTAATCGAATTGACCCTTTAAACTCCAACGACTGTGCTACCTACTCCTCAATAGTGGGATAGCATTGTCTAAAGGACATTTGTACAGATTAATTCCTTTTTCGAGTAGGTAGATGGTTCTTAAGTACTTGCTCATTCTAAAAAACTAAACTAAACTTTTCGCACTTACACCTTTCAAACAAAAAACTCTTTTCAACCCCACAAACACAAAGAAAAAGCAAATTTTGAAAACACTTAGAGCAAGTACCTAAGAGCCCGTGGATAACCACGGATAGAAAGGGTGCTAACACCTTCCCTTTCTATAATCTACCCCCCGAACCCGAGAAACATCTCGAAAAAGGAATTTTTCTGTGATTTTTTCCTTTCCTTGTTGGATAAAATAAAAGACGGTGGCGACTTTTGCTTACCGCGATATTTTTGCGAAAACAAACACAAAACACGAACCAGCATTCCAAAACATCAGTTCTCTTCCCACCGTATCACAGAACTGGCGACTCTGCTGGGGAATTACTCTGTGAGGTGTACCTTAGGATTAGATCATTGTGTTTTCAATTGTATGCTTTGTATGCTTTATATTTGTGGGCTTGTATCGGAGTTTCTATAGATCCTAACCCGGATCTGGGGGATACCCTTTAGGTAAGTAGCAATAAACTGTGAGGGAACTGTCTGGTGTAGACCGACACGATTGAAGCAGTAGCTATGCTGGTGTGGCACTTTAGTCTGTACCGATATCCCTTGTGTTCGAATGAGGAGAATATGGGTCTTCTAAGGAGTCATTAAGCACCAACTGACCTTAGAACCTTTAAATTGACCAACTTGGCCATAGAACAGTAGCAGTATGCTACACTCATTGAGACTAAACTCTCGCGATGATTCCGGCCGCAAGAAAAGGTTGCTAAACTGGAATTATGACCGATTGAGGGTAGTCAGTGATATTGAGATCCTCTAGAACCCGATTACTATTTTTAGGACAGGTTTAAACCAACTGAACTGAAAGAGGGTAGTACCTAAGCTTTTTGCCAGCCTGAAATCTAAGGGCTCTCTGTGTGACTTGTGTGCCTTTACCATGTTTGCTGTTTGTGGATACTTGTGGTGTGCTTACTATCATGACATCATGACATCATAACATTGCATACATCTTGCATTGGACTAACCTATTTCAAAGACAGGAGGGATTCATCTTTGTTCTGTTTTGTAGGTCACCATGATGCCCATGCGTAAGAATACCATCCGAATCAACTTTGTCCAGGTTCCCACCTTGCTTAAAGAATTGGTTGCAAAGATGCCTGATACTACTTCCTTCATCAGGAGGCATGGTTACCTTCTCAGTTTGGTCACCTCCAAATTGGACGAACAGATGATGAGTGTCCTAGTCCAGTTCTATGATCCGTTGTACCATTGCTTTACGTTTCAGGACTATCAGCTGGTTCCTACCTTAGAAGAGTTCTCGGAACTGCTTGGTATCTCTGTTTTGGAGCAAACCCCGTTTACTGGTTGGGAGAAGATTCTTAGGCCCGAAGAGATTGTTGCAGCCCTTCATTTGACCAAAGAGGAGGTAATGGCTAATTGGGAGACTAGAAGTGGAGCAAAGGGCTTTCTGACTAAGTTCTTGGTTGGTAAGGCTAACTATTTCTGGGATAGTCTAGACTTCAAAGCGTTCGAGGATATTCTGGCTCTTCTGATATATGGCTTGGTATTGTTTCCGAACTCTGACTCCTTTGTTGATGTTAATGCGATAAAAATCTTCATCTCTCGCAATCCGGTACCCACTCTCTTGGGTGACATTCTTCATCAGCTTTATGCCCGCACTGCCCGAAAATGGGGAACCTTGATGTGTTGCGCTCCATTATTGGCAAGGTGGTTTATTTCGCACCTTCCCAAGTCAGTGCTGAAGAACAAAGAAGGCATGGGCTGGGCCTATAGGATTATGTCTCTATCACATAATGATATCATCTGGGCTCTCAAGGGTATGGACGAGGTGACTATCATTGATCACTGTGGGGAGTATCCTAATGTTCCATTGATAGGAACCCATGGAGGAATTTCTTACAATCCGTGCTTAGCCTTACGTCAGTTTGGGCGTGCCATAAGAGAAGGACCTCATGAGCTGCTAATGCCTCATATCATCTTTGATTTTCAAGGGGATAGTAACGAGCAACGTCATAGATTCATAAGGGCTTAGGATAGAGTTCACCAATCTGATCCACATGAGCTGGGCCCAAAGACTTCACTTCCAATGGAGCCATATCTCAGATGGGTTCGCATTCGTTCCCAAAAGCTGGGTATGCCCTATGAAGCCATCCGGCCTATCATTGCTGAAGTTGCTAATGAAGAAGGGGTTCCTCCAACCATCACCCATCCTCATATGCCCACTGACATTGGGGCACTGAAGAGATCTTGGATGCAACTGAGGGAAGAATGGGATTCTTACCGAGAGAAGTTCAACGAGCAAGAGCAGAAGATCCAGAAGTTGACTAGGAAGTTGGAGAACGAGCGGATTCTCAACGACTATGTCCGCACTGATAAGAAGAGACCATGGGAGCATTGATTGACCTTTGATGATTTCCTTTCCAGTTTTTATTTACTTTTCAGTATTTCCTTTCATGTAACGCCTTAAGGGCATCAGTTGAACAATTTAAATTCCAAAGTTTTTCTAATAAAGTGTGTTTCCTTTCTTGTTTACAAATTTGAATCTCCCGATTGTCTTTGAAATCATAATCACACGCATTTCATCCCATGCACTTCATAAACAGGTACCCATTACAGGTCCCTTATCTTCTTCGTTGTTTATTTCAGCACTCATCATGTCTGCTGAACCTTCAACTGAGCAAGCCATCAAGGCCCTCCAGGCCCAGAATGCCCAATTTCAAGAGCTATTCATGAATCTAGCTAAGGGTCAGCAAGATCTGAAGACCCTGATTCTAAAAGAGAAGAAGAAGAAGAAGAAGAAGAAGAAGAAGAAGAGGACCATCATGTTCAACACTGGTCTTAGGTTTAGAAACAAGCTTCAGAATGAAGTTGATTTGACCACCTCGTCTGAAGGGAAAGATAGTCAATAGGAAAGGAGGGCTCCTATCCCTGTGGTCTCCGACAACGAGACGGACTTCAACGAAGAATAGTATCCTCCGGCCGAGGATAGGTACAAGCAACTGGAAGACCGGTTGAGTGCTATGGAAGTTTAGAAAGTGCCTGGTCTGGACTTTGGTGATCTGGGTCTATCATCTGGGGTAGTGATTCCCCATAAATTCAAGGCACCAGCCTTCGCTAAGTATGACGGAGTTTCTTGTCCGAAGCTGCACCTCCGGTCATATGTGAGGAAGATTCAGCCTTACACCGCTGATAAGAACTTATGGATCCATTTCTTTCAAGACAGTCTCTCAGGGACTCAACTTGAGTGGTTTTATCAGTTGGACGGAGCCAGTATCCGCAGTTGGGAAGATTTGGCTACTGCTTTCTACAGGCAGTACCAATACAACTCCGACCTCGCTCCCACGCGTACCCAACTCCAGGGTATGTCAATAGGAATGGGTGAAGGATTCAAAGATTATGCTCAGAAGTGGAGGGACCTCGCCGGAAGAGTACAACCACCCTTGGCTGATCGGGAGCTTGTTGACATGATTCTGGGGACCTTGTCTGGTCCATTATTCAACCATCTGATTGGAAGCTCTTCATCTGGGTTTACAAAGCTTATTTTGACCGGTGAGAGGATTGAGGCTGGTATTAAGGCTGGTAAGATACAAAAGGGTGCTTCATCGGGCACCGAGAAGAAGCCGTTTAAGAAAGAGTCCAGTGCTGTCTACAGTTCGAAAAGACAGAATAAACCTGAACACCACCAAGCTGTTAATGCGGTTGTAATTTCAAAACCTGCTGGTGCTCCTCAGCACAACAATCAACAAAGGACGAGAGACCTCGAAGGCAATTCACCCGTCTCAACATGACCTTATCTCAGATTCTACCACAGTTGCTGAAGACCAATCTGGTGATTCCAAAGGAAGCTCCGAAGAATCCAAATACAACATTGCCAAAGTATAACCCTAATGCCCGCTGTGCTTTTCACTCTGATAGCCCGGGGCATGATACAGATGATTGTAGGGTTTTGAGGAACAAGGTACAAGACTTAATTGATGCGAAGGACATCGAGTTTGGAGCACCAGAAAAGCCTAAACAAGGGGAATGGGTGAATGCTATCAGGGACGACGACGATGAAGAGTTTGATATCGATAGTTGGATCTACCCGACTGCCAACGGTGGATTAAGCAACTGGACAGCGAAGGATTCTATGCATGTTTCTGTTATTACCCAGTAATGAAACTTTTTGTGTTGAATTTGTAACAGACAATGTTTAAACTTTATGGCCCGGTGTCTTACCCGGGGCATCGTGGCTTCATTTGTGAGGGCTTTATGTGTGTCATCTTCATATATCATTAATAAAAGCATTGGACGTTCTTGCATTTCAAATTTTGCGCTCCTTATTTTTCTTTTAATTATATATTGCAAAATAGCTATTTTACACACACTCACATATACAGGTCTACATCCACTCTGGATCTTACTGGTAACGACCATGCTACTGCCATTTATGACTTCGAAAATCCGATCAACTTAGCCAAAGACGAAGGTCAAGATGATTGCGAAGTGCCTGGTGAACTTGCAAGACTGTTACTCCAAGAAGAGGGGGCTATTCAGCCGCATGAAGAGCCGGTGGAATCAGTGAATCTGGGTACTGAGACAGACAAGAAGGAAGTTAAGATCGGTGCAAATCTGGAGCTTGGTGTGAAGCAACGGTTGGTTCAGATTTTGCATGACTATGTTGAGATCTTTGCCTGGTCTTACAAAGATATGCCCGGTTTGGATACTGATATTGTGGTTCATCGCCTGTCTACCAAGGAAGACTGCCCTCCAGTAAAACAGAAGGTCCGCCGAATGCGCCCGGAGATGTCTGAGAAAATCAAGGCTGAAGTTATGAAACAGTTCGACGCCGGTTTTCTAGCAGTCACTTCTTACCCTCAGTGGGTGGCCAATATGGTTCCTGTGCCGAAGAAGGATGGTAAGGTTCGAATGTGTGTTGACTATAGGGATTTAAACAGGGCAAGCCCTAAGGATGACTTTCCTCTGCCTCATATCGACGTTCTGGTTGACAACACCGCACAGCATAAAGTCTTCTCCTTTATGGATGGCTTCTCCAGTTATAATCAGATTAAAATGGCTCCCAAAGACATGGAGAAGACGATCTTTGTTACTCAGTGGGGTACCTTTTGCTACAAGGTCATGCCTTTTGGATTGAAGAATGCTGAGGCAACGTATCAGCGTGCCATGGTTGCTTTGTTTCATGACATGATCCACCATGAGATTGAAGTATACGTCGACGATATGATTGTAAGGTCCCAGACTGAGGAAGAACACCTTGACCATCTGCGGAAGCTGTTTGACAGGTTGAAGTTGTACAAGCTGAGGTTAAACCCTAACAAGTGCACCTTCGGGGTGAGATCTGGTAAGTTGCTGGGTTTCGTCGTAAGCGATAAAGGCATTCAAGTGGATCTGGCAAAGGTGAAGGCCATACAAGAGATGCCAGCTCCCCAAACAGAGAAAGAAGTCAGAGGCTTTCTGGGACGTCTGAACTACATTGCTCGATTCATCTCACACCTGACTGCTACTTGTGAGCCAATCTTTAAGCTGCTAAAGAAAGATCAAGTAGTACGTTGGAACGATGAATACCAGGCCGCTTTCGAAAGGATCAAAGAGTATCTCCAAGAGCCACCTATTCTGATGCCACCAGTTGAAGGGAGACCTTTGATCTTATACTTGACAGTACTCGACAACTCAATGGGGTGTGTGCTGGGGCAGCATGACGAGTCTGGCCGAAAAGAGCATGCTATTTATTACCTTAGCAAAAAGTTTACCGAATGTGAGACCCGATACTCACTGCTCGAGAAAACTTGCTGCGCTTTGGCATGGGCTGCTCGCCAGCTGAGACAGTATATGTTGACTCACACTACTCTGTTGATATCAAATATGGACCCAATTAAGTATATCTTCGAGAAGCCTGCCTTGTCCGGAAGAATAGCAAGATGGCAGATGATCTTGACTGAGTATGACATCCAATATATGACCCAAAAGGAAATCAAGGGAAGTGTGTTGGCAGACCATTTGGCACATCAGACAGTGGATGATTATCAGTCTATGAACTTTGAATTTCCGGACGAGAATATCATGTTAGTGACTGATTGTGAGACACCTGGACCGGATGAAGGACCTGAGGAAGGATCCTGATGGTCTATGTACTTTGATGGAGCTTCGAACGCCTTGGGCAATGGCATTGGCACCGTGATCATATCTCCTAAAGGCTCTCATACTCCATTCACCTCCCGACTATGTTTCAACTGCACCAACAATATGTCGGAGTATGAGGCGTGCATCATGGGTCTTCGAGCAACAATTGACCTAAGGATTAAGTTTCTAAGTGTCTTCGGAGATTCTGCTCTTGTGATCAGTCAGATCAAAGGCGAGTGAGATATGAAGCACCCAAATCTTATTCCTTACAAGGAGTATGTGTTGACATTGCTTCCCCATTTCGAGGAGATAACCTTTGAACACTTCCCTAGAGAGGAGAATCAGTTGGCGGACGCGCTAGCTACGACGTCTTCTACGTTCAAAGTCAATTGGGACAACGAGGCTCCCTGGATTATCATTGAAAGATTGGACGAACCTGCACATTGTTGTGATATTGAGACTGAAGAGGTAGCGGATAAACCCTGGTTTCATGAAGTAAAGAGATACCTTGAGGCTCAGGAATACCCCGAGGGGGCATCTGTTAGTGACAAGAAGTTTCTGAGAAGGTTCGCAGCGAAGTTCTTCATCAGCAATGGCATTCTTTACAAGCGTAACCATGATTCAACCTTATTGCGTTGTGGGGATAAGAATGAAGCAGAAAGGATAATGGCGGAGTTACATGAAGGTACCTTTGGAACTCATTCCAGTGGACACACCATGGCAAAGAAAATCCTTCGGGCAGGATATTATTGGTCCACAATGGAAGCCGACTGTTATCAGCATTCTCGGACATGTCACAAGTGTCAGGTCTATGCTGATAAGGTGCACATACCTCCAGTACCTCTGAACGTCTTGACGGCACCTTGGCCTTTTGCAATGTGGGGTATTGATATGATCGGCGAGATCAGACCTACAACGTCCAACGGGCATCGTTTCATCCTGGTAGCGATTTATTACTTTACGAAGTGGGTTGAAGCAGCTTCCTTTGCTACCGTAACCAAGAACGTCGTGGCACGGTTTATTCGGCACAATCTGATCTGTCGATACGGTGTACCAGAGAGGATCATTATGGACAATGGTACCAATCTCAACAACAAGATGATCACTGAGCTCTACGAGCAATTCAAGATACAACATCACAACTCTTCTCCCTACCGGCCGAAGATGAATGGGGATGTTGAAGCGGCTAATAAGAACATTAAGAAGATTATGCAGAAGATGACAGTGACATACAAAGACTGGCACGAGATGTTACCATTTGCTCTTCACTGGTACCGTACCTCAGCACGGACGTCAACAGGGGCAACACCCTATTCCTTGGTATACGGCATGGAGGCAGTCTTGCCCATTGAAGTTCAGATACCCTCTCTTTGAATCATGAAGGATGCAGGTTTGAGTGAAGATGACTGGATTCAGACTCGGCTTGATCAGCTGAACCTAATCCACGAAAAGAGACTTACTTCTATTTGTCATGGTCAGACGTACCAAAAACAGATGATCAAGGCATTTAACAAGAAAGTTAGACGACAAGAGTATCAAGTTGGGGACCTGGTTATCAAACACATTATCCTACCTCAAGGTGATCCCAGGGGCAAATGGACCCCTACTTACGAAGGACCATTTGTGGTTAAGAACATTTTCTCATGAGGAGCTATGATTCTAACCACTATGGATGGTGACGACCTTCCTCACCCCGTCAATGCAGACATAGTGAAAAGATACTACGCATAATCAACGACCCACTAGGTTGACTAGCCTAGGCAAAAATAAGGGCTTCCCGGCAAACCAAAAGGGTTCGGGCAAAAATAAGGGATGAAAATGAAAAAAACCTGTACACCCGACAAGTCAAAAACCTGAAAAGGTGGCTTGGGCAAAAAAGGGTATCCCGGTGGACTGAAAACCCGAAAGGGCGGTCCAGGCAAAAATTAGGGATCAAAGCGTAACACTATGTCTCATTGGATCACCTTGCATCCAGACTTCGGTATCAACTATCAAGCTTAGACGACACTAATCAATCAGATTCATCTTCAACCAATAGCAAAGTGATGAGTTGTTCGAGGATATAAGGGCAATAGCAGAGTTGGAACCCAGTGGGATCATTCACATAGTTGTTTTGTTTAGTTTTTCACAAATTGTGTAAATTCTATTTGTTCGGCGGCGTTCTCTTACTAGGACGTCAGCCTCCTGTACAAAAGCGCCTATTTACAGGCCAAACTTCAAATCAATACAAATTCATTTTCAAAGAAATTTCAAACTGTTTTCCTTTATCTGTTTTGTTTTGCAAAAAGTGTCCAATGTTCATTTTTGATATATGCATTTGACATTAATTGCTGCTCATAAATATTTACATGCGAAACAAAATATGAATTACTGGTAATATCAGAAACAGGGGCAATAGAATTGTCCAAGCTGTGTAGTTGCTTTGTTCACCAAGTATAAAGGTAGGTTCAGCTGAAGAATATGGCTAAGATACTTTCACTCCCCGCAGAGTAAGGCAGTAATGATAGCTCTCTCAGCTGATACTTACAACCATGAACGAATCAACAATACTCTCCCCAAGCAGAGTTGGTCTACCATCAGCTAAAAGGGTCTTAATATTCCCCAGCGGAGTATAAGAATATTCCCCAGCACGTATAAGAGTATCCCCGACAGTCTTAATAGTCCTCAACAAAGTATAAGAATGTTCCCCGGCAGCATACAAGATACCTCCAGTGGAATCAATATTTTCCCAGCACAACCTGAAAAAGCTTCCCCAACTGAGTTGAAGCATCATCCCCAGTAGACTCTGGAAGTTTATCCCCAGCGGAGTATAAAATAAATCTCCCCAGCCAAGTTCAAAGGATCATTCCCAGCAGAATTCAGAGGTTTATCCCCACAGGAGTCTAACAGGGTTATCCCCAGCAAGTTGCAACTGAAAGATCATCCCCAGCGAAGTTCTTTCCTTTCCCCAAACAGGAATTCAATCCTTAATAGATTCAATATCACCAGCAACGGTAATCAATCCCCAGCGGAGTTTATCAGCAGAATCCCCAGCGGAGTTTATCGTTAAAATCCTCAACAGAGCATCTCTTCCCCACGGAGTAATATCCTCATCAGTTTATTCCCCAACAGAGTCCTCTTCTCCTGCAGGTTTATTACCTTCGTTCGTCATCCCCAGCGGAAACGAAGAATTCAACTCTTTCTCCAACAGCTATCCGAGATTTATTTTCCCCAGCTAAAACATCACATTTCCATACATCATGATACATGCATATATGCATCATACCATACAATCTCATTTATGTTGAGAACATCATTGCTTGATCCATATCATGCATTGCATATGACTGACCTTTACCTTTCAGGAAAGATGCAGTTAAATTCCCAGCTATGTCAAAGGAGACAAAACCTTCTCTGGTCCAGTTAAATTGATTCCTAAAGATTTTCCTGATGCCGATCCAGTTAAAGTTAATTCAGTCAAAGGAGACAAAACCAGTTAAATCAATTCCTAAATATTTTTCTGATGCAAACGCAGTCAAAGGAGACAAAACCAGTTAAATCGATTCCTAAAGATTTTTCTGATGTGAACGCAGTCAAAGGAGACAAAACCAGTTAAATCGATTCCTAAAGATTTTTCTGATGCGAATGCAGTCAAAGGAGACAAAACCAGTTAAATCGATTCCTAAAGATTTTTCTGATGTGAACGCAGTCAAAGGAGACAAAACCAGTTAAATCGATTCCTAAAGATTTTTCTGATGCGAATGCAGTCAAAGGAGACAAAACCAGTTAAATCGATTCCTAAAGATTTTTCTGATGCGAACGCAGTCAAAGGAGACAAAACCAGTTAAATCGATTCCTAAAGATTTTTCTAATGCGAACGCAGTCAAAGGATACAAAACCAGTTAAATCGATTCCTAAAGATTTTTCTGATGCGAATGCAGTCAAAGCAGACAAAACCAGTTAAATAGATTCCTAAAGATTTTTCTGATACCAATCCAGTCGAAGAAGACAAGAACACCTACCAACAATCTCCAAATGGCATCTGTAAGGCCATTCCCGACATAACAATGCTGATACCACTTCATGCGAGTGCAAATTTCTGGGCACTCTAGTGTTCAATCATCTTCCACCTTTGGATCACGAAAGGCACGGAAGCCAATCTATATCCTCAGGTTTAAGAAGATTGAACAGGGGAAACTGTTGTACCCCAAAATTTTCCCTCCCATTTTTCTCAAGACATTGCAAGAAGTATCTCCAAGTGGCTCAAGTTTGCTCAAGAGTTAAACAGTCAAATCATCTCCTAAGGCAGTCAATCTCAAAATTAGGGTTTTTGTGTTGCATCAAGGTCCTTACATCCAAATGACCTCAATTTCTCCCAAATGTCCTAATATGTTCTCAAGATCATCCATATCAAATTTCAAGCCTTGCAGAGGAAGTTCGGTCAATCAATTGCTCAAGAGGTCCAAAAATCGACTGTGCTAGGGCAAAACTCAACTGTGACCTACAAATAGTCAAACCTCAAGATTTTTTTTCAACATTCTCATTTTGAAGGATAATTCATCATTTTATCAAGGGTTGATCATGATTCATCAAGGATTGCTCAAGATTCATCAAGATTCAAAAGTTGCTAAATTAGGGTTTTGTAGGAAAAGTCAACTCAACTTTGACCAAGCATAACTTTTCTCATACTTTATGCGAAATGACCCATCCAAAGCTCATTTTTAAGCGGATGCAATTTCCTACAATCCATCTTCACACCCCAAGATCAATAAATTCACTCACAAGAAGTTACAAATTTGGACATTATAGGTCATTTTTGAAAGTCAACAAAAATACCTTTTTTGCCAAAGCTTATAACTTGAGCATGGAATATCAAAATGAGATGAGACAAAAAGGGTTGGTTAGAGGACATCTCAAGGTTTCTAAAATTTCCAAGAACACCTCCAAAAGTTCAAAATTGAAGAAGTTATACATTGTTGAAGTTGGGCATATTTCCAAAATTTCCAAAAGTCAACTATCCCCAAAACTTCAAATTTTGTCAAATGGGCCCACTTTTTTCCACTTGATTTGATCTTGTCACACTACACACGTGTCCTATCTTCAGTTTTGTGTCCAATTATTAATTTTTCCATTTTATTTGATTTTTATTGAATTAATTCATTTTTAATCAATTTAAATCCAAATAAAATCCAAATCTTAATCAATTGGAATCTTTTTGATTGATACAGGTCTTTAATATCATTATGGACATGATCAAATTCGAATCAAGCCATATCATGCACAAAATATTGGATTTGGGACATTTTTGGAAGCTTTGTAATGGAGGATCATATCATATCTTCAATCATCAATTCACAAAAATTCAAAGCCCAAACTTTGACCTAATGCATTGCTGGATACATATACAAACCAAAGGCACATGAAAATTAGAACCTAGAGGCTGCAAAAATCACAAGAACAAACTTGAGAAAAAGCTTGAAAAAGTGTGAAACTGAAATCCATACTAGAGGCAAATTCAAGGCCAAAACTCAACGTGGTTCTCTTGCTAGGCATCCACTGAACCTATTGGAATCAAAAGCAAGCTCTGAAACCTCCTAACTCGCGCTGTAAGTCTCCTTGAACACCGCCCTGTACATGAAATTGAAACCTCTCATTCTTGCATCTTTTTGACAAACCATGGACATATTCTTGATCCTTGTTTGATTTTGAAACTTTCTGCAATATTTGATTTTATTTTCATAGCCTGTAACGCAATGCCCGAATCTAGGGTTTGTGCTTCTTGTTTTTGGGGTTTTTAGTTTCAGGAAAAATCAGGGCAATTGATGGATATAGATGTGTTCACGAGACCCAGACAAATCGAACCATGGTCTTGGAATTGATTTCTATGGCCTAGGATAGATTTTAGAAGGAAGCTACAAATTTAGCTGCGGATGAAATCGCAGGTAAATAACCAGGCTTTTCAACGAAGAAGACGCTGACGCGTTTTCCTCCCATTGGTTGTTTCAAATCTCGCGCGTTTTCTTTTTTTAATTCCAGCATATTATTTGTTTTTCTCTTATAATATTGTTTATCCATTATAATAACAATTGAGTGTAGTGGTTGAGTTGGCAAGCGCGTTGTACAAAATCCATTGGGACCTGGGTTCGAATCCCAGGTCCCCCAATTGCTTGTTATTATTTTTCAATAGGTACTCCCATGCAATGTCCAAAGCGTGGTCCACCATACGCCCTCAGATCTCAACATGCCAGATGGCCTTCAGGCCAAATCTGATGGTCAGGATTGAAGGTGCATCTTATTGCCCAGTCAACGTGCCATGGATAATCTGGAAAGTCAATCAGGCTTGTTTGCAATGGGCCAACGAAATTGCCAATTTCACCCCTTTTTCAGGCCCAACACTCCCCATTGGGTTATTTCTAATTCTCTTTTTTATTTATTTCATTTATTTGTTTTGCTTAATTATTATTATCACTTAAACTAACCAATTAATATTTTTCTTAATAAAATAAAAAAACACAAAAATATACTTTTATTTATTAAAATTAAATTCATGCTTTATTTTTGTAAATAAATTAATTTAATCAATTTAGCTTTAATTAGGTTTAACTTTTAATATTTTTTGCAATATTTAAAATCAATTTAGATAATTAGGTTTTATTAACATTAATCCATTTTATTTTATTTCCTTAAATATCCAAAAATCCAAAAAAAATATTTTATTAATTAATTTAATTAATTATTAACTTAGATTTAATTTATTTTAATTCAAAAATAAACCAAAAAATGCTTTCTTTCACAAAAGGGTCAACACCCTAAAAAATGCATTCGATTTAATTTTTCGCGCGCGATCCATTTTACCAATATTGTAATTGCTTCCGGAATGTAATAGCTTTAAATAGGACTTTAATTATTTTATCACTTTCTTTTATTTTCCGCAATTTAAATTAAAGGGTTGTTTTTGGCGATGTAAATATCCGACGCCTTGTAATAGTTTAGATTTAATTTTCGCAATTTAAATTTCGCAACTATTAACTGTTAGATGTTCGATAATAGGGAATGCATGACAAGATCAAATTTATGAACTTAAAATCAACATAGCTCACCCATGACATGTACAAAGATAAAATTAACCGAAATAACACACTCGCACATGCCACTCTTAGGGTACACCTCACTTGGTTGTCTTTGAACGTGGTCATTGAGTATAGGAAGTTTTAGAGGTAGCCCTTTTGTCCAAAGATCATAGTTGCGTCGAAACGGTTGCCTCGGAAAAATGATCTAAGACATTAGGGTTACTGCTAAGGCGTCCTAACGTTGCTTTAGTGACCACACGTCCCTTAATCGAATTGACCCTTTAAACTCCAACGACGGTGCTACCTACTCCTCAATAGTGGGATAACATTATCTAAAGGACATTTGTATAGATTAATTCCTTTTTCGAGTAGGTAGATGGTTCTTAAGTACTTGCTCATTCTAAAAAACAAAACAAAACTTTTTGCACTTACACCTTTCAAACAAAAAACTCTTTTCAACCCCACAAACACAAAGAAAAATCAAATTTTGAAAACACTTTGAGCAAGTACCTAAGAGCCCGTGGATAACCATGGATAGAAAGGGTGCTAACACCTTCCCTTTCTCTAATATACCCCCCGAACCCGAGAAACATCTCGAAAAAGGAATTTTTCTGTGCTTTTTTCCTTTCCTTGTTGGATAAAATAAAAGACGGTGGCGACTCTTGCTTACCGCGGCATTTTTGCGAAAACAAGCACAAAACGCGAACCAGCATTCCAAAAACAGTCAGTTCTTTCCCACTGTATCACACGTTCGAACTCGATACCTCCTGTGAAAACGTATTTAACTCAATTTGTGAAATTTTGGCGCTAGAACCAGCTCGATACAATGAAAATCGACCAAGTTATAATTTTCTGAAAATGACACAAATAAACTTCTGTCACAAATTTTCTGTACGAAAATACTTGATAAATCCGCATTTTTGAAGACCTTCTGATCAAAATTGACTTCCATCCGTGACAGATGAAAACGTAGATGACGTCAAGACGGAATTTTGGCCACCGGAACGGGTTCAAAACAAGCCACGATCTTCAAGTTAAGAATTTTTTAGTGCGTAAAAAATGCTCTTTCAGCACACTTTTTCACCACATTTCTTCGAGAAAACTCACACATTCGGAGACCTTCTTTAAAGAATTGACTCTTGAGCCGAACCTGAATTTGAGAATACGTTATCAGAGATATCTTGGCGAAAGAACACCTGAATATGACGCGCCGGGTTGGACTTGTGAATCTTTGAACCCTGAATCATTGCAAAATGGCGAACCGATCTTTAGCATGGAAAATACTCCGAGAACATCCATTGGCGAAATAAACGTCACTTGTAACCTGAAGAAGCTTTATAAATATACCTTTATTCCATAACCATAAAACCAATAATATGCGTGTATGAAAAGAGGGTAAATTTTAGGGTACAACGGCTGCCCCTGTTCAATCTTCTTAAACCTGGAGATTTAGATTGGCTTGTCTGCTTTTCGTGATCTGAAGGTGGAAGATGATTGAACACTAGAGTGCCCAAAAATTTGCACTCGTCTGTAATGATGCTTGACTATGTAGGTAGTATAGGGAATGGGCTTACATATGCCATTTGGAGGAGATGACGGAAGGTCATCAGAGATGGGCTTAAAGATGCCTTCCGGAAGATATGACGGAGAATCGTCGAAGATGGGCTTAAAGATGCCATCTAGAGGATGTTGAATTCCTGAGATATTCCTTTGATGAGAATTTCTGTTCCTATCGGTAAGGAGGAATCTGCTGAGGAATGTTGGTCCCTGTCTTGGGATAAATGGAATTTTAGAAGTGGATACTTATTCTTGATAGTAACCTTGTTCAGTTGTCTATAATCCACACATAATCTCATAGTACCTTCTTTATTTCTAACCAATAAAACTGGTGCACCCTACAGTGACACACGAGGACGAATAAACCTCTTCTCAAGCAAATCCTCAAGTTGACTCTTCAACTCTTTAAATTCAGATGCTGACATCCAATATGGAGCCATCGTACAAGACTAGTTCCAAGAACTAAGTCGATCCTAAACTCCACCTAACGATCTGGAGGAAAATCACTTACATCTTCAGGAAATACCTTAGGAAAATCACAAACTATTGCTAATTCACCAATCGTTTGTTTCCCACCAACATTCAATATTGCCATCAATACTAATAATACAACGCCATCTTGCACAGACTCATTCACTTTACATACTATCAAGTAGGCAAGACAAGCATATCCCATTCAATACGATCCTGTCTACTATCAACAAAATATTAAGGGTGACCAGTTCCTCAATTTGTCAATAGGTAGTCGACAACCATAATAGAGCATAAACTATTGTTACCAAACTATAATAGCTTTTCTCTTGTGCTTAAAGTCACCTAAAGCACCATGGTCCAACTCTTCACACCATAAACATATTAGGGAAGCAAAGCTTCTCCCCCACTTGTTTTAAACCCACTCATGCAACCAAGTAGCTAGAAAAACAAGCAAGTACCGAGAGTGTTTCACACACATGTCGCGTACTAAGAAACAAACAACATTAGACAACCTGGTCAGACCGACCGACCATTGCTCTGATACCACTAATGTAACACCCTTTAAACCCCTGCACAAATATATTTAACAATCCGAGTAAATAACATGCATATAAAGAGGGTATCACATTGTATCACGAAACAACAAATAAAACATGCACACTGGTCATGATCATAACACACATTTGAATTCATGTTCTATACGCTAACATAATTGCATTTCACTGCGGAAATATTATCTCTTAATAATAGTATTAGTGATTGAAATCCTATAAGGACAATCATATCATGACATATTAGGCACTAACTCCAATCATCACATAATCTCATATATCATCAAATAAAAGAGAGTGATACAAAACATCTCTCAAAACAATCAAACATGAGTTCTAAACATCCCCTATGTTACATAGACCACAACAATGACTCACTACCTGAGAAATTGGATAAATAGGACTAGCTTCTCTGTCTAAGCCTCCCTAGAAGCACCACTAACTTCAGTACCTGAGCGATGTCGTATAAAAAATCATTCCAACAAAAGGGTGAAAATCCATATCATTATGGAAATATATAATAATAAGCAATGTATCACATATAAAAAATATTTGAATTCATCATACTTCACATAATCATGTATTCAACATACTTCAACATATTTCACATGATTATATATACAACATTGCTCAAAGATTCAAGATTCAAAAGTAAACAATCACAAATACCACAATGTAACATTCACACCAATATCACATAATGCATGTCAATTCAACATTTCACATCAACACATGTGACTCCAATGAAACTCAATGCAATATGCATGTGGTACCAATTGTTATCCTTACCGTTCCTGTCGGGTCCACATCTCTAAGACAAATAATCACCAATAAAAACTCGTATCGACCTTAAGCTTTCAAACCCCTCAGAGTTAGGTTTGGGACAAGTCAAAATTTCTCACAGAATTACCAAACATTACCTCTTGATATGAATGATGCATGTGAAATCTCAACATAAATATGTAATTAAGATCATCTCCATATCTTAATCATATAAGCATATTTCACATGATTCAACATATTTAAATTATCTTCACCAAATTGCACAACATACATATTTCATGCCATCAATCACACATAAACTATTCTCATAGAATTTGTTGTACCCCAAAATTTTCCCTCCCGTATTTCCCAAAACATTGCAAGAAAGATCTCCAAGTTGCTCAAGGTAGTCCAAGGGTTGGCCGGACAAGCTCTCTCCTAAGGCAGTCTACCTCAAATTAGGGTTTCATGTTGCATCAAGATCCTTGAGTCCAAGTGATCCAAGGTGCTCACCAATGTCCTAATATGTTCTCAAGATCATCCATGTCAAGTTTCAAGCCTTGCAGAGAAAGTTTGCTCAGTCAATTGCTCAAAGGTCCAAAATTCGACTGTGTTAGAGCAAAAGTAAATTGTGACCCACATACAGTCGAACCTCAAGATTTTTGGTCAAAATCCTCATTTTGAAGTATATTTCATAATTTGATCAAGGGTTGATCATGATTCATCAAGGATTGCTCATAATTCATCAAGACTCAAAAGTTGCTAAATTAGGGTTTTGTAGGAAAAGTCAACCCAACTTTGACCAAGCATAACTTTGTCATACTTTATGTGAAATGACCCATCCAAATCTCATTTTGAATAGGATGCAATTCCCTACAATCCATCTTCATCTCCCAAGTTCAAAATATGTTCTCACAAGAAGTTATGAATTTGGACATTATAGGTCATTTTGAAAAGTCAACAAAAACATCTTTTTTGTCAAAGCTTCATACATGAGCATGGAATATCAAAATGAGATGAGACAAAAAGGGTTGATTAGAGGACATATAAAGCTTTCTAAATCCAAGAACACCCTCAAAGAGTCAAAATTGAGGAAGTTATGCATTGTTGAAGTTGACCTTTTTTGCAAAATTGCCAAAAGTCAACTATGCCCAAAACTTCAAATTTTGCCAAATGGGCCTAATATTTTTCACTTGTTTTAAGTTGGCAACATAGCCCACGTGCTCTATCCTTTGCCACTTGTCCAGATCATATTTTTATTATTTAATTTGGTTTTTATTTGAATTAATTCAATTTAAATCAAATAAAAATCCAAAACATTGAAACCAAGGATTTTGTGATTATTTCAGGTCTTATTACACAGCTAGGATCAATCAAACTCGTATCAAGGCATATGTGTACAAAGAGATTGGATTTGGACCAATTTTGGAAAGCTTTAAAGAAGAATCAAATCAAATATCAAAAGCATTGAAGAAGGAAGATTTGGACACAATGATCAACCCTAATGCATTGTTTGATACATAAGGAGGCGAGGCAGACCTATTTACAGGTTAGAAACAGGCGAGAGAGAGAGAGAACAAAATTTGAAAAAAAGGAAAAAAAGTGTGAGATCAAAATCCCACTTAGAGGCATCCTCAAGGCTCGATACCTCTCCCAATCGCTTCCTGGCACTCTCAGCAACCTAAAGCTATCAAGAACAAGCCCATTTCGATCCCTAAACGCGTTATAAGTCGTTCGTAACCTTGCCCTGTTCTTGAATTCGCATCTTGAAATTTAAGCATTGTTAATCTGAATTAATGGCATATTCTTAATCCATAGAGCATTTGCAAACTTTTGGCATTATTCAATTTCATTTATATGGCTTGTGTTGTAAATCACCATTATTAGGGTTTCAGATTTGGTTTTAGGGTTTTTATTTTCAGGGACAATTGGGCTTAGTAATGGGTACCACTGTGTTCAGAAGAAGGAGACGGTTCTAACCATGGCCTTGGTGATCGTTTATATGGCCTGTAGAGGATTTTGGAATGATCCCTGCTTGTAGCGACGGACAAGACGTCCGTAGGTAAAATTATTTTACTTTTACCCACGGAGAGAGGAAGGGGACGATGAGTTGTCACCCACCATTGGCCAATTCAAATTCCAGCGCGCATTTTTTCTTTTGTTTCCACTAATGCTTGTTTTCATATATTATCATTATTATATATTTTATCTACATGAAAACGAAATAGCCCAGTGGTACTCAGGCATATGCTTAAGGCGTTGGAATGCATGAGGTCAGGGGTTCGACCCCTGCCTCCAACATTTGTGGTTTTTTCTTGATTTATTTCAGGTTATCATGTGCATGCGTAATACCAAGCGTCCATCATACTCCCTCATAATCCAACATGCCAGATGGCCAGATCTGGTGGCCACCACTGAGAGCGCACCATAAGCCAAGTCCAACGTAACGCACATGATCCTCAAAGTCAACATGGACTTCCACTTTTGGGCCCAGGAACCTGCTTTCTACACCTCCCAGAAATGCTATTTTCAGGCCCAATTCCTCTATCTTTTTTTTCTATTTTGTTTATTTCATTTAATTTTCATTTATTTATTTACTAACCAAAAATAATTTTCTTTTTATCAAAAATCACCAAAAAATATTTTATGTCCAATTAAATTTTAGAATATTATTTTTAGCAATAAATTAATTAAATTAATTAGGTTAATTTTTTAGATATCTTTAATTTATTTTGCAAATAATTAAAATTAATCAAAATCAATAGGTTTTTATTACTAACTTAATTATTTTATTTCTTTCCTAAATTAACAAAAATCCAAAAATATGTCATTTAATTATTTTTCATTAATTAATTTAATAACTAATTAATTTAGTATTTAATTTTAGGACTTAATTTCTTTTCTTAAAAAAAATATTAAAAACAGCAAAAACATTTTCTTTTAATTAGGAGGGTCAAAACCCTAGTTTTCGCATTCGATCTAATTGTCTCGCGCGCTTTATTTTTGTTTATCCAAATTACTGTATCTCCTCCCGATTTGTAATAATTAAATTAGGACATTTATTTATTTTTCATCGCATTTAATTTCAAAGGGTTTGTTTTTGGCTATGTAAATACCCGAAGCCTTGTAATAGCTTAGATTACTTTTCGCACTTTTAATTATGCAAATATTCAACTGCTAGATGTTTGATAATAGGGTTTGCATGACAAGAATTAATGACTAAATTTAAAACAGTTAGATCACCCTTAATTGTGCAAAGATAAAAATTATCTGAAACTGAATCACCCGCACATGCGCACTCCTAGGGTACACTCCCACTTGGTTGCCTTTGTAAACGGTCATTGAGTATAGGTTGTTTTAGAGGTCGCCCTCTTGTCTAAAAGATCATAAGTTGCCTCAGAAAGGTTTCCTCGGACATTGTCGCCTCGGATAAATGATCTAAGACATTAGGGTTACTGCTAAGACGTCCTAGCGTTGCTCTAGTGACCGTATGTCCCTCTTTCGAATTGACCCTCAAACTCCAACGACGATGCTACCTACTACCTACTCACTAATAGTAGGCTAGCATTGTCTAAAGGAAACAAACATATAACGATTCCTTTTTCGAGTATGTAGATTAGTTCTTAGATACTTGCTCAATTCAAACAAAACTTTCCACACTTACACTCTTTTACGAACAAGTTTTCAAAAACACTTCATTACACTCTTGAAGACAGAAGCAAGAGTTAAATCGAAGTTAAAACAAAAACTTTTCAAAACCCACAAACACAAAGAAAAACAATTTTGAAAACATTGAGCAAGTACCTAAGAGCCCGTAGATAACTACGGATAGAAAGGGTGCTAACACCTTCCCTTTCTATAAATCTACCCCCCGTACTCAGAAAATCTCAAAAAAGGAATTTTTCTGTGCTTTTTTCCTTTCCTTGTTGGATAAAATAAAAGTCGGTGGCGACTCTTGCTTACCGCGACATTTTGCGAAAACAAACGTAAAACGCAAACCAGCATTCCAAAAACAATCAGTTCTCCCACCGTATCACAGAACTGGAGACTCTGCTGGGGAATTAATAAGTGGGGTGTACCTTATGAATAGTTCATCATATTGTTTTCAATTGTTTGATTTGTTTGCTTTATTTTGTGGGCTTTGTATCGGAGTTACTATAGATCCTAACCCGGATCTGGAGATACCTTTTAGGTAAGTAGCAATAGACTGTAAGGAAAATGTACGGCATAGACCGATACGGTTGAAGCAGTAGCTACGTTGGTGTGACACTTTAGTTTTTACCGATATCCCTTGTGGTGGAACAAGGAGAATATGGGGCTGCTAAGGGGTCATTAAGCACCAACTGACCTTAGAACTTATAATTGACCAACTTGGCCATAGAAAAGTAGCAGTATGCTACACTCATTGAGACCAAACTCTCGCGATGATTCTGGCCGCAAGAAAAGGTTGCTAAACTGGAATTATGACCGATCGAGGGTGGTCAGTGATATTGAGATCCTCTAGAACCCGGTTACTATTACTAGGACAGGTTGAACCAACTAAACTGAAAGAGGGTAATACCTAAACTCAATGCCAGCCTGAAATTTAAGGGCTACTGTGTGACTTTTGTGCCCTTACCATGTTTGCTATCTGTGAATATATGTGGTGTGTTTTTATCATGACATCATGCATCATGACATTGCATTCATATTGCATTGGACTAACCATTTCAAAGACCAATGGGATTCATCTTTGTTATGTTTTGCAGATCATGGCATCTATGCGTAGAAACACTATTCGGATCAGCTTTGTATAGATTCCTACTCAGCTTAGAGATTTGGTTTCCAAGGTTCCTGACACTTCCTCTTTTGACAGAAGACATGGTCACCTCCTCAGTCTAGTCACTTCCAAGCTGGATGAACAAATGATGAGTATCTTATTCCAGTTCTTTGATCCATTGCACCACTGCTTCACCTTTCCGGACTATCAGTTGGTCCCTACTTTGGAGGAGTTCTCTGATCTACTTGGCATCTCTATTCTAGAGCAGACACCATTTACAGGTTTGGAGGCAGCTCCTAGGCCGGAGGATATTGCTTCAGCCCTCTATCTTACAAGGGTTGATGTAGTGTCTAATTGGGAAACTCGGAGTGGAATAAAAGGTTTATTGGCTAAGTTCTTGATTGACCAGGCTCATCAGTTCTGGGACAGTTTGGACTTTCAAGCGTTTGAAGACATCCTGGCTCTTCTCATTTATGGCTTGGTTTTGTTCCCAAATTCAGATTCCTTTGTCGACGTGAACACAGTGAAGATCTTCATGTTCCGTAATCTAGTGCCCACTCTCTTAGGTGACATTCTACATGCTCTTTATGCCCGTACTGCTCGGAAGTGGGGAACCCTTATGTGCTGTGCACCATTGTTGGCGAGGTGGTTTATTTCTCACCTCCCCAAATCTGTTTTGAATAATGAGGAAGGCATGGGTTGGGCCTACAAAATTATGTCCCTTGCTCACACGGACATCATCTGGAGTACTAAAGACATGGAAGAAGTAGCTGTTATAGATCGCTGTGGAGAATACCCCAATGTTCCATTACTTGGAATCAGATGAGGGATCAACTATAATCCTTGTTTGGCCTTACGACAGTTTGGGCGAGCTAGGAGGGACGTACCTCATGAGTTGTTGCTTCCTAACATTGTCTTTGACTTCCAGGGAGATTTTGAGGGACATCGCCGCAGGTTCATACTAGCTTGGGATAGGGTGAAAAGGTATGATCCGCATGAGCTAGGAATGAAGACTTCTCACCCGATGGAACCGTACCTCCGGTGGGTTCGAACCCGTGCCCAAAAGTTGGGGATGCCATACGAAGCTGTCTTGCCGGTAATTGTTGAGAGTGCTGATGAAGAAGGGGTTCCTCATACTGTCCTCCATCCATACATGCCTACTGACATTGGGGCATTAAAGAGGTCTTGGATCCAGCTAAAGGAAGAACGAGATACTTACAGAGAAAAGTATCATGAGCAGGAACGGAAAATCCTGAAGCTTACAAGGCAGCTGGAGAATGAGAGGGTCCTCAACGACTATGTCAGCACCAAAGGAAAACGACCATGGGAGCGCTGATGTATTTTATTGTTTTTAGTTTAGACTTACTTTTCAGTATTCCTTTTGTAACGCCTTAAAGGCATTTGTCAAACATTGTTTCAAGTTGTTATCTAATAAAGTGTGTTTCATTTTGGTTTACGAATTTGAATCCCTAAAGTCTTTGAAATCATATCATACGCATTCCATTCCCATGCACCTCATTACAGGTACCTTTACAGGTTCTCATCTTCTTTGTTATTTATTTCAGCACATCATGTCTTCTGAAACATCGACTGCTCAAGCCATCAAGGCCCTACAAGCTCAGAATGCTCAGTTCCAAGAAATGTTCATGAACTTGGCCAAGGGTTACCAAGATCTGAAGACTCTTATCTTGAAGGATAAGAAGAAGAAGAAGAAGAAGAAGACAGTCCTCCTGAACATGGGTCACAGGTTTGGGAACAGGTTGTGAGAAGAAGTTGATTTGTCTCACTCATCTGGAGGGGGAGAGAATCAAGAAGAAAGGAGGGCTCCTAGCCCTGTGGTTTCTGACAATGAGACTGACTTTGATGAAGACCAGTATCCTCTTGCTGAGGACAGGTATAAGCAACTTGAAGACCGGTTGAGCGCAATGGAGATCCAGAAGGTCCCTGGTCTGGACTTTGGAGATTTGGGTTTGGCATCTGGGGTGGTGATCCCCCACAAGTTTAAAGCTCATGTCTTTCCTAAATACGACGGGGTCTCCTGCCCAAAGTTACACCTCCGCTCGTATGTTAGAAAGATGCAACCATATACTGTTGATAAGAACCTCTGGATCCATTTCTTTCAAGATAGTCTTTCAAGGACTCAACTTGAATGGTTCTACCAACTGGAAGGAGCTAACGTCCATAACTGGGAGGACCTTGCCTATGCTTTCTACAAGCAGTACCAGTATAATTCCAACCTCGCTCTCACGCGTACTCAACTTCAGAGTATGTCTATGGGTGCGAGCGAAGGTTTTAAGGACTACGCTCAGAAATAGAGGGACCTTGCTGGGAGAGTACAACCCCATCTGGCTGATAGGTAGTTAGTGGATATGTTTCTTGGGACCTTGTTTGGTCCGTATTTTAATCATCTAATCGGTAGCTCATCATTTGGGTTCACCAAATTAATAATGATTGGGGAGAGAGTTGAAGTCGGTATCAAAAGCGGCAAAATACAGAAAGGTGCTTCGTCAAGTACCAAGAAGAAGCCTTTCAAGAAGGAGTCCTGTGCAGTTTACAGCTCAAGGAGCCATAACCGACCTGAGCGCCGCCAAGCTGTTAATGTAGTGGTTATATCAAGGTCTGATGTTGCCCCACAATGCAATAATCAGCAAAGAGCAGAGAGGCCGCAGAGACAATTCACTCGGCTCAGTATGTGCCTATCTCAGATTCTGCCGCAGTTGTTGAAGACCAACTTGGTGATTCCGAAGGAGGCTCCAAAGAATTGCAACACCACGTCACCATTGTACAATCCAAACTCCCACTGTGCTTATCACTCTGATAGGCCATGGCATGACACGAATAACTGTTGGGCTTTGAAGAGTAAAGTGCAGGATCTGATTGATGCTAAGGAGATCGAGTTTGAAGCGCCTGAAAATCCTAATGTCATAACGGCACCTATGCCCAAACATGACACGGGAGTGAATGCTATTGGGGATGATGAAGAAGAGGTTGACATTGACAGCTGGATTTACCCAACTACCAATGGCGGCTTGAGCAATTGGACGACGAAGGATTCTATGCCCATTTCTTTTATTACCCAGTAATGAGACTTTTGTTTTAAGTTTGTAACAGACAATTTTTAAACTTTACGGCCTGGTGTCTTACCCGAGGCACCGTGGCTTTGTTCGTGAGGGATTTATATTTGTCATCTCCATATATCATCAATAAAAGCACTGAACATTTTTTGCATTACAAATTTTGCGCTCCTTGTTTTTTTCTTTTCTATCTTGCAAAAACAGCTATTTTACACACACTCACATATACAGGTCTATATCCACTCTGGATCACACTGATAGCGACTCTGCTACTGCCAGTTATGACTTCGAATGTACGACCAACCAAGCCGAGGACGAAGGTGAGGATGATTGCGAAGTGCCTGGTGAACTTGCTAGACTGTTACTTCAGGAAGAGAGGGCCATACAGCCGCATGAAGATCCAGTGGAAACAGTAAATCTGGGTACATAGGTAGACAAGAAAGAGGTCAAGATCGGTGCAAATCTGGAGTCTAGTGTTAAGCAACAGTTGATACAAATGTTGCGTGATTATGTTGAGATCTTTGCCTGGTCTTATGAAGATATGCCAGGTTTGGATACTGATATTATGGTTCATCGCTTGCCCACCAAGGAAGACTGTCCTCCAGTGAAACAGAAAGTTCTCCGAATCCGCCCAGAGATGTCTGAGAAAATCAAGGATGAGGTTATGAAACAGTTTGACGCCGGTTTTCTAACAGTTACTTCTTACCCGCAGTGGGTTGCCAACGTGGTTCCAGTGCCGAAGAAAGATGGTAAGGTTCGAATGTGTGTTGACTATAGGGATCTGAACAGGGCGAGCCCCAAGGATGATTTCCCTTTGCCTCATATCGACGTTCTAGTTGATAACACCGCACAGCATAAGGTCTTCTCCTTTATGGATGGTTTCTCCGGTTACAATCAGATTAAAATGGCTCCCGAGGATATGGAAAAGACAACATTCGTCACACAGTGGGGTACCTTTTGCTACAAAGTCATGCCTTTTGGATTGAAGAATGCTGGGGCAACGTATCAGCGCTCCTTGGTCGCTTTGTTCCACGACATGATTCATCATGAGATCGAGGTATACGTTGACGATATGATTGCAAGGTCCCAGACTGAGAAAGAACACCTTGACCATCTTCAAAAGCTATTTGACAGGTTGAAGTTATACAAGCTGAGGTTAAACCCGAACAAATGCACCTTTGGGGTGAGATCTGGTAAACTGCTGGGTTTCGTCATAAGTGATAAAGGTATTCAAGTGGATCCTGCAAAGGTGAAGGCTATCCATGAAATTCCAGCTCCCCGAATAGAAAAAGAAGTCAGAGGCTTTCTGGGACGTCTGAACTATATTGCCCGATTCATCTCACACCTGACTGCTACTTGTGAACCAATCTTCAAGATTATGAAGAAAGACCAAGTGGTAAGATGGAATGATGAATGTCAGGCCGCTTTCGAAAGGATCAAAGAATATCTCCAAGAGCCACCTATTCTGATGCCTCCAATTGAAGGGAGACCTCTGATCTTATACTTGACAGTACTCGACAACTCAATGGGGTGTGTGCTGGGGCAGCATGACGAGTCTGGCCGAAAAGAGCATGATATTTACTACCTTAACAAAAAGTTTACCGACTGCGAGACCCTATACTCGTTGCTTGAGAAAACTTGCTGCGCTTTGGCATGGGCTGCTCGCCGGCTGAGACAGTATATGCTGACTCACACTACTCTGTTGATATCAAAGATGGATCCAATCAAGTATATCTTCGAAAAGCCTGCCTTGTCCAGAAGAATAGCAAGATGGAAGATGATCTTGACTGAGTATGACTGTTGTACCCCAAAATTTTCCCTCCCATATTTCTTAAGACATGTCAAGAATCATCTCTAAGTTGTTCAAGATGGCTCAAGAGTTGGACAGTCAATTCAAAATTATGGTTTTGTGTTGCATCAAGGTCCTTACATCAAAATGACCTCAAGTTCTCCCCAATGTTCTAATATGTTCTTAAGTTCATCCATGTCAAATTTCAAGCCTTGCAGAGGAAGTTTGGTCAGTCAATTGCTCAAGAGGCCCAAAAATCGACTGTGCTAGGGCAAAAGTCAACTGTGACCTACAAATAGTCAAACCTCAAGATTTTTTGTCAAAATTCTCATTTTGAAGGATAATTCATCATTTGATCAAGGGTTGATCATGATTCATCAAGGATTGCTCAAGATTCATCAAGATTGAAAAGTTGTTAAATTAGGGTTTTGTAGGAAAAGTCAACTCAACTTTGACCAAGCATAACTTTCTCATACTTTATGATAAATGACCCATCCAAAGCTCATTTTGAATAGCATGCAATTTCCTACAATCCATCTTCACACCCCAAGATCAAGAAATGCTCTCACAAAAAGTTACAAATTTGGACATTATAGGTCATTTTTAAAAGTCAACAAAAACACCTCTTTTGCCAAAGCTTATAACTTGAGCATGGAATATAAAAATGAGATGATACCAAAAGGGTTGGTTAGAGGACATATCAATGTTTCTAAAAAGTCCAAGAACACTTCCAAAAGTTCAAAATTGAAGAAGTTATGCATTGTTGAAGTTGGGCATTTTTCCAAAATTACCAAAAGTCAACTATCCTCAAAACTCCAATTTTTGACAAAAGGGCCCAATTTTTTCCACTTGATTTAGTCTTGTCACACCACGCACGTGTCCTATCTTCAATTTCATGTCCATTCATTAATTTTTCTATTTTATTTAATTTTTATTGAATTAATTCATTTTAAATTAATATTAATTCAAATAAAATCCAAAAATTGATGGAATAGAATCTTTTTGATTGATATAGGCTTCAAGTATCATCATGGACCAGATCAGATCCGAATCATGCCTTATTGTGCACAAAATATCAGATTTGGTACAATTTTGGAAAGTTTATCAATGGTGATCATATCAAATCCCAAACCTTGAATGCACATGGATTGAAAGCCCAACTCTTGACCTAATTCATTCCCTTATACACACACAAGCCGCTCATATCAAGAACACGACCTAAGCACTGCAAAAATGGCCAGACAAATCTTGAAAAAAGCTTGGAAAAGGTGGAATCTGAAAACGATCTTAGGGCTCGATTCAAAGCAAAAACTTGACACTAATCTCTTGCTGGACGTCTGCTGAAGAGTTTGGAATCAAAACCAAGTCCTAAACCTCCTAAATCGCGCTGTAAGTACTCCAGAACGTGGCCCTGAACACGAAATCCAAACCTCTGATTCTTGCATCCTCTCACTAAAATCTTTGCATATTTGTGTTTGTTGCTTCATTTAGAACATTTTTGCAATATTTAATTTTGTTTTAATAGTCTGTACAGCCATGCCCAAAGCTAGGGTTTTGGTTTTTGGTTTTTAGGCGTTTGAGTTATAGGGAAAATTGGAACAAGCCATGGCTATGGATGGATTTAGGAGAACGAAACGAGTATGGGGATGATTTTAGTTTGCATTTATATTGCCTGGAAGTTATTTTAGAAGGAACCTACGGATCTTGCTGCGGATAAAAATCCGCAGGTAAGAAACCAGTGGCTCAACGAAGAAGACGCTGACGCGTCTCCCTCCCATTCACTAGTTCAAATGCTTCGCGCTTTTTATTTTTTATTACAGGCGTGTTAATTGTTTTCCAATATTATATTTAATGCTTATTCCATTAACAAAGAGATGCAGTGGTTGAGTTGGTAAGGGAGGCGTGTCAAAGTCCATTGGGACCTGGGTTCGAATCCCAGGTCCCCCAATATTTGTTATGATTTTTCTCCAGGCAATTGTATGCAGCATCATAGGCGTGGACCATCATGTTCTTCCAGATCTCAAACGCCAAGTGGCCCACAAATCAAATCCAATGGCTTAGGTTGGACATCCACCATGGTCTTTGGTCAACAGGCGCATATGGAATCACAGAGGTCAACAAAGGCCAACGTTAATGGGCCAAGGAAGTACTATTTTTACACTCAAATCAGGCCCAACACCCCCCCCCCCCCTTGGTTATTTCTTTTCTTTTAATATTTTATTTATTTAATTGTTTTATTATTATTATTTTTAATTAATTACTAACCAAATAATTAACTTTTTTTTCTTCTTCTTAATAAAAATCAGAAAACATAAAAATATTATTTTATTATTAATTTCATTATTTATTTTTGTAAATAAACATTAATTAATTTATTTAGTTTTAAATAGGTTTAACATTAATATTTTTGCAATAAATTAAAATCAATGAAGAATTAGGTTTTTAATAATTTTAATCATTTTATTTTATTTCCTTGAATATAAAAAGCCAAAAATATTTTCATTTAATTAATTAATTCAATTATTAACTTAGATTTATTTATTTTTAATTCAAAAATAAGCAAAAATCTTTTCTTTAATAAAAAAGGGTCAAAACCCTAAAAAATGCGCCGATTTAATTTTCTCGCACGCGTATCGTTTTATCCAATATTGTAATTGCTTCCAGTATGTAATAGCCCTTAAATAGGACTTTATTTATTTATCACTTTCTTTTATTTTTCTGCAATTTAAATTAAAGGGTTTGTTTTTGGCGATGTAAATACCCGACGCCTTGTAATAGCTTAGATTTAATTTCCCGCAATTTAATTTTCGCACAATATTAACTGTTAGATGTTTGATAATATGGAATGCATGACAAGATCAAATGTATGAACTTAAAATCAACAATAGCTCACCCATGACATGTACAGATAAAATCAACTGAAATAACACACTTGCACATGCCACTCTTAGGGTACACCTCACTTGGTTGCCTCGAACGTGGTCATTGAGTATAGGAAGTTTTAGAGGTCGCCCTCTTATCCAAAGATCATAGTTGCCTCGAAATGGTTGCATAGGAAAAATGATCTAGGATGTTAGGGTTACCGCTAAGGCGTCCTAACGTTGCTTTAGTGACCACACGTCCCTTAATCGAATTGACCCGAAAACTCCAACGACGATGCTACCTACTCCTCAATAGTGGGATAGCATTGTCTAAAGGACATTTGTGCAGATTAATTCCTTTTTGAGTAGGTAGATGGTTCTTAAGTACTTGCTCCTTTTAAAACAAAACAAACTTTTCGCACTTACACCCCTTTCAAAGCAAAAACTTTTTCAAATCCACAAACACGAAGAAAAGCAAACTTTTGAAAACACAATGAGCAAGTACCTAAGAGCCCGTGGATAACCATGGATAGAAAGGGTACTAACACCTTCCCTTTGTATAATCTATCTCCCGAACCCGAGAAATATCTCAAAAAGGAATTTCTCTGTGCTTTTGTCCTTTCCTTGTTGGATAAAATAAAAGACAGTGGCGACTCTTGCTTACCGTGACATTTTGCAAAAACAAACACAAACGCAAACCAGCATTCCAAAACAGTCAGTTCTCATTCCCACTGTATCACAGAACTGGTAACTCTGCTGGGGATATCTATATGTGAGGTGTACCTTAGGATTAGATCACTGTTGTTTTCAATTGTTTGCTCTGTATGATTTATCTTTGTGGGCTTGTATCGGAGTTTCTATAGATCCTAACCCGGATCTGGGGGATACCCTTTAGGTAAGTAGCAATAAACTGTGAGGGAACTGTCTGGCGTAGACCGACACGGTTGAAGCAGTAGCTATGTTGGTGTGACACTTTAGTCTGTACCGATATCCCTTATGTTGGAACGAGGAGAACATGGGTCTTCTAAGGGGTCATTAAGAACCAACTGACCTTAGAACCTTAAATTGACCAACCTGGCCATAGAACAGTAGCAGTATGCTACACTCATTGAGACTAAACTCTCGCGATGATTCCGGCCACAAGAAAAGGTTGCTAAACTGGAATTATGACCGATTGAGGGTAGTCAGTGATATTGAGATCCTCTAGAACCCGGTTACTATTTTTAGGACAGATTTAAACCAACTGAATCGAAAGAGGGTAGTACCTAAACTTCATGCCAGCCTAAACTTAAGGTTGTTTGTGTGACTTGTGTGCCTTCAAACTTGAACTGCTTGCACATTCTTGTTATCTGACAACATGAGTTCCTTGCAGGTTTTGTTTACAGTCCTTATCCAATAATTTGGATTTATTGCAGGCTTACTGACATCACTTAACACTTTTTCTTAAACACATAGCATACACATCATAACATCATGCCTTAACATTTCCTTAACCATTTCAAGGATCTCAAGGGTTTGTGATGTAGGTTATGGTAAATCAAATGTCTAGCAAGGGGCAAAGGGGATTTATTTTCCTCCAGCCAAGGTTGTCTAGAAATCAAAACACGATAACTTTAGTCAGGGGCTATGACCCACTCGATATGGCGAGCTTGACTCTTGAAGAAGGACTCTCAACAACATGAAGTTTCTTCAATCAAAGCTGCAAAATTCAAATTCTAACAAGTTTCTTGTTTCCCCCGAGAGATTCTTGAAAACATGCATCCACATAACATACATCCACATAACATGCATCCACATCACAATAGGTTTTCCCTTTCAGGTTTCCTTATTCTCCTACTGTTTATTTCAGTAGAGATGGCTCTAGAGAGGACTCTCGAAGATATCCAGGCTCAGAACGCTCAACTTTAAGAAATGTTCTTGAACCTGTCCCAGGGGCAAGAAGAGGTGAAAGCCCTCCTCACAAGGGGAATGGTCCTAGGGAATCCAGGCGGCATCAGGAATGGTCAGTTGGAAGGACTACAAATTGAGTTGGCAACAATGAAGATCCAAATGATGGGACAGCTGGTGGGCCAGATGGCTCTCATTCAAGACCTGACTCAGAGACAAGAAGAGCTCAGGGTCCTCGTCAACAAACTACTTCAAAATAACCAAGTGGGGCAAACAACTAGGGTTGAAGATCAAGTCATCATTCAACCTCCTTTGAGACAAGAAGACAAGGGAAAAGCTCCCCAGCTTGCTTCAAGGTCACAAGCCCAGCAACAACCTCGCCAGCGTCAACGGGGTAATCGGCGTAAGAAAAATACATCTGGAAGACATTTCTCTGAGACTGATATACCATCATCCCTAATACTGAAACGCTTATTGGAGGTCAATCTGATTCCTTTAAAGGATCCTCTCCGGAATCCCAATACCTCCGCTCCTAGCTATCACCCCGATGCATTTTGTGTATACCACTCCTATAGTCCTGGACATGACACCGACGACTGTTGGGCTTTGAAAAACAAGATCCAAGACTTGATTGACAGAAGAGTGCTGGAATTCATTCCAGGTGGCGAGATGAAAATCTTCCGCTGATGGTTCTCCACCTGAAATGACTAGTTCGAACTAAGAGACTTTTGTTCATTAGAATTTTCAATTTGTAATTTTCTTTTGATTGTTCGAACATTTATTCATGTCAAACTTTATTACTTTATTAATACATTGCATATGTCTGTTTTGAATCAGTCCATTCATATTCACTATATTCAAATTGCTTTCATTTTTGAGATGTTCAACTCCCGATTAAAAAATTCTAAGCCTTTTGAGGGAGGGTGACGAAAATGATATCAAAATCTCTACAGTATGCTTTTGAATAGACCCCACTGACGAGGTACATGCATTGTTTCAAATCCTAAACAGTGGAGTTATAAGGAAGATAATCCCTAGTCAACCCCTTTGAGCCAAAGAAGTTGGAGTTTTTCTTTTCACAAATTAAAACCCTTAATTATAACCTGGGGCAGGGTAGTTTTCTCAGTTAATCCAGGTGCACAATGAATGGCATCAAAGAAGTCCTTCTGAAACAAAAGACGGTGATGGTTCCGTATAATCATAAGGACAGACAATCATTATCTCTCGAAATAAAAGCCCATTAAGTCAAAACCTATGTAGGAGACTTAAGAAAAAAACTGGGGCATCCCGCTGACTGTAATCACAAAAAGAAACAGTTCAGGCAAAAGACAGGGATAATAAAATCAAAAATAAAGAGATCCTACAAACTCTCAACAAAAAATGACTGCCTGTTCAAAATAAACTGTCAGTATCCGAACCATCACTGGTATATCAGAACAAAGACTCAAACGGGATGCACGATTAGTTGAGTTTAGGATCGAAGAACATCACGAAGAGCGGGTGGGTACAAATAAATTTTGAGCCTTTATCCTTTGTTTCTTAAACCGTGAACCAGGCCACGTTATAACCCTTAAAAGTCCTAGCTGAAGCCTGGGTTAGTTCGAAAGCATGCTGTTACAAAGGTATCCTGACTCCTGTAGGGCTTGCTGTACATCCTGAGTTGACATCACAATTTACAAAATTTTCCTATCTTACTAAAAAAATGCATTTTCAAAAACTTCAAGACAGACATGAGCTTTGCATTTTTAAAATAACATTGTTTTCATATGACTATTTATTCAAGCAGCAGAGAAGTTCGCACGAAGAATATCTAGTGAACAAAAACCTTCTCAATAAAAAGGATCACCTCAAGTGGAAAAACACTTCCAACCAAGGGGAATGGCATGAGCATTGTCCATCATCTGGGGCAGTCAAGTCAAGATTCAAGGAATCTCTCAAAATGCCAAATAGCCAGGGGTAAATCTCCATCTGAATCAATTGGGGCATTAGACATGGATTCCCGCAACGAATCTTGCATGATCAAACGAAGATCTTCTGGTAGTATGGCAACACAACACTACCGACAGTGACACCTCCCTACATCTCTAAGAGCGTGGACATAGTCAAAAAAGTACTATGCATAATTGAAGACCCGCTAGGTTGAATGGCCTAGGCAAAAATAAGGGCTTCCCGGCGAACCAAAAGGGCTCGGGCAAAAAAAATTAGGGATAAAAATGAAAAAAAAATCTGTACACCCGGCAAGTCGAAAACCTGAAAAGGCGGCTTGGGCAAAAAAAAGGGTATCCCGATGGACTGAAAACCCGAAAGGGAGGTCCAGGCAAAAATTAGGGATCAAAGCATACAACTATGTCCCGTCATCTCGTCACTTGCCTACCAGATGAAGACTTGTCATTTCAATCGAAAGATACCAAGCACCTCATAGGTTGGTATAATACTCGATCCACAAGGCCTCCGCAGGCACCTTCTCCCGCAGAAACAGGGGCAATAAGAATTGTCCAAGCTGTATAGTTGCTTTGTCCATCAGGTACAAAAGTAGATTCAGTTGAAGAATACAGCTAGGTACAAATCAGCAATACTCTCCCCAAGCAGAGTTAGCCTACCATCAGCCCTAAAGAGGTTGGGTATCCTCAGAAGGTCTTAATCTTCCCCCAGCGGAGTATAAAGATGTCCCATAGTAAGTATAAGAGTATCCCCGACAGTCTTAATATTCCTCAACGGAGTATAAGAATGTTCCCCGGCGGAATACAAGATACCCCAGTGGAGCCATTTCCCCAGCGCAGTCTAAAAAGCTTTCCCAACGGAGTTGAATCATTTTCCCCAGTAGACTCTGGAAGTTTATCCTTGGCGGAGTACAATAAACCTCCCCGACCAGGTTCAAATGAGCATTCTTAACAGAACTTAGAGGTTTATCCCCACAAGAGTCTAACAGGGTTATCCCCAGCAAGTTGCAATTGAAAGATCATCCCCCAGCAAAGTTCTTTCTTTCCCCCCAACAGGAATTCAATCCTCAACAGATTCAATATCACCAGCAATGGTAACCCATCCACAGCGGAGTTTATCAGCGGAATCCCCAACGGAGTTTATCGTTAAAATCCTCAACAGAGCATCTCTTCCCCACAGAGTAATTCCCCTTGGAGTAATCTCTTCATCGGTTTATTCCCCAACGGAGTCATCTCCTCCTACAGGTTTATTCTCACAATCATCTTCGTTCATCATCCCCAGCGGAGACGAAGAACTCAACTCTACTCTCCCGCAACTGTTCGGGATTTATTTTCCCTAGCTAAAACATTACATTTCCATACATCATGACGCATACACATACACATCATACCATACGATCTCATTTATGTTGAGAACATCATTGCTTGATCCATATCATGCATTCCATATGACTGACCTTTACCTTTCAGGAAGGATGCAGTTAAACTCTCAACCATGTCAATGGAGACAAAATCAGTTAAAATCGATTCCTAGAGATTTTTCTGAGGTGAAGCCAGTCAATGGAGACAAAATCAGTTAAATCGATTCCTAAAGATTTTTCTGAGGCGAAGCCAGTCAATGGAGACAAAATCAGTTAAATCGATTCCTAAAGATTTTTCTGAGGCGAAGCCAGTCAATGGAGACAAAATCAGTTAAATCGATTCCTAAAGATTTTTCTGAGGCGAAGCCAGTCAATGGAGACAAAATCAGTTAAATCGATTCCTAAAGATTTTTTTGAGGCCAGTCAAAGGAGACAAGATCAGTTAAGCCAATTCAGATTTTTCTGAGGCCAAACCCGTCAATGGAGACAACCTGTCAATAGAGACAACCCGTCAATGGAGACAACCCGTCAATGGAGACAACCTGTCAATAGAGACAACCCATCAATAGAGACAACCCGTCAATAGAGACAACCTGTCAATGGAGATAACCCGTCAATGGAGACAACCCGTCAAAGGAGACAACCCGTCAATGGAGACAACCCGTCAATGGAGACAACCTGTCAATGGAGACAACCCGTCAATGGAGGCAACCCGTCAATGGAGACAACCCGTCAATGGAGACAACCCGTCAATAGAGACAACCCATCAATGGAGACAACCCGTCAATAGAGACAACCCGTCAATGGAGACAACCCGTCAATAGAGACAACCCGTCAATGGGGACAACCCGTCAATGGAGACAACCCGTCAATGGAGACAACCCGTCAATATAGACAACCCGTCAATGGAGACAACCCGTCAATAGAGACAACCCGTCAATGGAGACAACCCGTCAATGGAGACAACCTGTCAATAGAGACAACCTCGTCAATAGAGACAACCCGTCAATAGAGACAACTCGTCAAAGGAGTAACCCCGTCAAAAGAGACAACCTATCAACGAAGACAAAACCACAATCTCTAAATGGCATCTGTAAGCCCATTCCCGACATCACAAGGCTGATACTACTTCATGCGAGTGCAAATTTCTGGGCACTCTAGTGTTCAATCATCTTCCACCTTCGGATCACGAAAGGCCCGAAAGCCAATCTATATCCTCATGTTTAAGAATATTGAACAGGGGCAACTGTTGTACCCCAAAATTTTCCCTCCCATATTTCTCAAGACATGTCAAGAATCATCTCTAAGTTGTTCAAGATGGCTCAAGAGTTGGACAGTCAAATCATCTCTTAAGGCAGTCAACTCAAAATTAGGGTTTTGTGTTGCATCAAGGTCCTTACATCCAAATGACCTCAAGTGATCCCCAATGTCTTAATATGTTCTTAAGTTCATCCATGTCAAATTTCAAGCCTTGCAGAGGAAGTTTGGTCAGTCAATTGCTCAAGAGGCCCAAAAATCGACTGTGTTAGGGCAAAAGTCAATTGTGACCTACAAATAGTCAAACCTCAAGATTTTTTGTCAACATTCTCATTTTGAAGGATAATTAATCATTTGATCAAGGTTTTATCATGATTCATCAAGGATCGCTCAAGATTCATCAAGATTCAAAAGTTGCTAAATTAGGGTTTTGTAGGAAAAGTCAACTCAACTTTGACCAAGCATAACTTTCTCATACGTTATGAGAAATGACCCATCCAAATCTAATTTTGAAGAGTATGAAATTTCCTACGATCCATCTTCACACCCCAAGATCAAGAAATGCTCTCACAAAAAGTTACAAATTTGGACATTATAGGTCATTTTTGAAAGTCAACAAAAACACCTCTTTTTCCAAAGCTTATAACTTGAGCATGGAATATCAAAATGATATGAGACAAAAAGGGTTGGTTAGAGGACATCTCAAGGTTTCTAAAAAGTCAAGGAACACTTCCAAAAGTTCAAAATTGAAGAAGTTATGCATTGTTGAAGTTGGGAATTTTTCCAAAATTGCGAAAAGTCAACTATCCTCAAAACTCCAATTTTTGACAAAAGGGCCCACTGTTTTCCACTTGATTTGGTCTTGTCACACCACACACGTGTCCTATCTTCAATTTCATGTCCATTCATTAATTTTTCTATTTTATTTAATTTTTATTGAATTAATTTATTTTAAATCAATATTAATTCAAATAAAATCCAAAAATTGATGGAATAGAATCTTTTTGATTGATATAGGCTTCAAGTATCATCATGGACCAGATCAGATCCGAATCATGCCTTATTGTGCACAAAATATCAAATTTGGTACAATTTTTGAAAGTTTATCAATGGTGATCATATCAAATCCCAAACCTTGAATGCACATGGATTGAAAGCCCAACTCTTGACCTAATTCATTCCCTTATACACACATAAGACACTCATATAAAGAACACGACCTAAGCACTGCAAAAATGGCCAGACAAATCTTGAAAAAGCTTGGAAAAGGTGGAATCTGAAAACGATCTTAGGGCTCGATTCAAAGCAAAAACTTGACACTAATCTCTTGCTGGACGTCTGCTGAAGCGTTTGGAATCAAAACCAAGTCCTAAAACCTCCTAAATCGTGCTGTAAGTAATCCAGAACGTGGCCCTAAACACGAAATCCAAACCTCTGATTCTTGCATCCTCTCACTAAAATCTTTGCATATTTGTGTTTGTCGCTTCATTTAGAACATTTTTGCAATATTTAATTTTGTTTTGATAGTCTGTACAGCCATGCCCAAAGCTAGGGTTTTGGTTTTTGATTTTTAGGCGTTTGAGTTACAGGGAAAATTGGAACAAGCCATGGCCATGGATGGATTTAGGAGAACGAAACGAGCATGGGGATGATTTTAGTTTGCATTTATATTGCCTGGAAGTTGTTTTAGAAGGAACCTATGGATCTTGCTGCGGATAAAAATCCGTAGGTAAGAAACCAGTGGCTCAATGAAGAAGACGCTGACGCGTCTCCCTCCCATTCGCTAGTTCAAATGCTTCGCGCTTTTTATTTTTTATTCCAGGCGTGTTAATTGTTTTCCAATATTATATTTAATGCTTATTCCATTAACAAAGAGATGCAGTGGTTGAGTTGGTAAGGGAGGCGTGTCAAAGTCCATTGGGACCTTGGTTCGAATCCCAGGTCCCCTAATATTTGTTATGATTTTTCTCCAGGCAATTGTATGCAGCATCATAGGCGTGGACCATCATGTTCTTCCAGATCTCAAACGCCAAGTGGCCCACAAATCAAATCCAATGGCTTAGGTTGGACATCCACCATGGTCTCTGGTCAACAGGCGCATATGGAATCACAGAGGTCAACAAAGGCCAACGTTAATGGGCCAAGGAAGTATTATTTTTACACTTAAATCAGGCCCAGCACCCCCCTTGGTTATTTCTTTTCTTTTAATATTTTATTTATTTACTTGTTTTATTATTATTATTTTTAATTAATTACTAACCAAATAATTAACTTTTTTTTCTTCTTCTTAATAAAAATCAGAAAACATAAAAATATTATTTTATTATTAATTTCATTATTTATTTTTGTAAATAAACATTAATTAATTTATTTAGTTTTAAATAGGTTTAACATTAATATTTTTGCAATAAATTAAAATCAATGAAGAATTAGGTTTTTAATAATTTTAATCATTTTATTTTATTTCCTTAAATATAAAAAGCCAAAAATGTTTTCATTTAATTAATTAATTCAATTATTAACTTAGATTTAATTTTTTTTTAATTCAAAAATAAGCAAAAATCTTTTCTTTAATAAAAAAGGGTCAAAACCCTAAAAAATGCGCCGATTTAATTTTCTCGCACGCGTATCGTTTTATCCAATATTGTAATTGCTTCCAGTATGTAATAGCCCTTAAATAGGACTTTATTTATTTTTCGCTTTCTTTTATTTTTCCGCAATTTAAATTAAAGGGTTTGTTTTTGGCGATGTAAATACCCGACGCCTTGTAATAGCTTAGATTTAATTTCCCGCAATTTAATTTCTGCACAATATTAACTGTTAGATGTTTGATAATAGGGAATGCATGACAAGATCAAATGTATGAACTTAAAATCAACAATAGCTCACCCATGACATGTACAGATTAAATTAACCGAAATAACACACTTGTACATGCCACTCTTAGGGTACACCTCACTTGGTTACCTCGAACATGGTCATTGAGTATAGGAAGTTTTTGAGGTCGCCTTCTTATCCAAAGATCATAGTTGCCTCGAAACGGTTGCCTCGGAAAAATGATCTAGGATGTTAGGGTTACCGCTAAGGCGTCCTAATATTGCTTTAGTGACCACACGTCCCTTAATCGAATTGACCCGAAAACTTCAACGATGATGCTACCTACTCCTCAATAGTGGGATAGCATTGTCTAAAGGACATTTGTACAGATTAATTCATTTTTGAGTAGGTAGATGGTTCTTAAGTACTTGCTCCTTTTAAAACAAAACAAACTTTTCGCACTTACACCCCTTTCAAAGCAAAAAAATTTTCAAACCCACAAACACGAAGAAAAGCAAACTTTTCAAAACACAATGAGCAAGTACCTAAGAGCCCATGGATAACCACGGATAGAAAGGGTGCTAACACCTTCCCTTTCTACAATCTATCTCCCGAACCCGAGAAATATCTCAAAAAGGAATTTTTCTGTGCTTTTATCCTTTCCTTTTTTGGATAAAATAAAAGACGGTGGCGACTCTTGCTTACCGCGACATTTTGCGAAAACAAACGCAAACGCGAACCAGCATTTCAAAACAGTCAGTTCTCATTCCCACCGTATCATAATGACATCCAATATACAACCCAAAAAGTAATTAAGGGAAGTTTGTTGGCAGACCATTTGGCACATCAGCCAGTGGATGATTACCAGTCTATAAACTTCGAGTTCCCGGATGAGAATATCATGATAGTGACTGACTGTGAGACACCTGGACCGGATGAAGGACCTGAGGAAGGATCCCGATGGTCTATGTACTTTGATAGAGCTTCAAACGCTTTGGGTAATGGCATTGGCACCGTGATCATATCTCCTGAGGGTTCTCATACTCCGTTCACCATCCGATTATGTTTCAACTGCACCAATAACATGGCGGAGTATGAAGCATGCATCATGGGTATTCGAGCAACAATTGACCTAAAGATTAAGTTTCTAAGTGTTTTTGGAGATTCCGCTCTCGTGATCAGTCATATCAAAGGCGAGTGGGATACGAAACACCCAAATCTTATTCCCTACAAGGAGTATGTGTTGACATTGCTTCCGCATTTCGAGGAGATAACCTTTGAACACTACCAAGAGAGGAGAATCAGTTGGCGAACACGCTAGCTACGATGTCTTCTATGTTCAAGGTCAGATGGGACAATGAAGCTCCCCAGATTACCATTGAAAGGTTGGACGAACCTTCACATTGCTGTGACATTGAGACTGAAGAGGTAACAGATAAACCTTGGTTCCACGAGGTAAAGAGGTATCTTGAGGCTCAAGAGTACCCCGAGGGTGCATCTGTTAATGATAAGAAGTTTCTGAGGAGGTTTGAGGTGAAGTTCTTCATCAGTAATGGTATCCTTTACAAGCGTAACCATGATTCAACCTTACTCCGATGTGTGGATAAGAATGAGGCAGAAAGGATTATGGTAGAGTTACATGAAGGTACTTTCGGAACTCATTCCAGTGGACACATCATGGCAAAGAAGATCCTACGGGCAGGATACTATTGGTCCACTATGGAAGCCGACTGCTATCAGCATTCTCGAAACTGTCACAAGTGCCAAGTCTATGCTGATAAGGTGCACATACCTCCAGTTCCTCTGAACGTCTTGACAGCTCCGTGGCCTTTTGCAATGTGAGGCATCGATATGATCGGCGAGATCATACCTACGGTATGTAATGGGCACCGTTTCATCCTGGTAGCAATTGATTACTTTACGAAGTGGGTTGAAGCAGCTTCCTTTACTACTGTAACCAAGAACGCCGTGGCACAGTTCATTCGGCACAATCTGATCTGTCGATATGGTGTACCAGAGAGGATCATTACGGACAATGGTACAAATCTCAACAATACAATGATCACCGAGCTCTGCAAACAGTTCAAGATACAACATCATAACTCTTCTTCTTACCGGGCAAAGATGAATGGGGTTGTTGAAGCGGCTAATAAGAACATCAAGAAGATTGTGCAGAAGATGACAGTGACATACAAAGACTGGCATGAGATGTTACCATTTGCTCTTCATGGATATCGTACATCGGCGCGGACGTCAACAGGGGCAACACCCTATTCCTTGGTATATGGCATGGAGGCCGTATTACCCATTGAAGTTCAGATACCCTCTCTTCGGATTATGAAAGATGCAGGTTTGAGCGAAGATGACTGGATTCAGACCCGACTTGATCATCTAAATTTGATCGACAAAAAGAGACTTACTGCTATTTGTCATGGTCAGACGTATCAAAAACGGATGATCAATGCATTTAACAAGAAAGTCAGACGACAAGAGTATCAAGTTGGGGATCTGGTGATCAAGCGCATCATTCTACCACAAGGTGATCCCAGGGGCAAATGGACCCCTACGTACGAAGGGCCATTTGTGGTTAAGAACATTTTCTTAGGAGGAGCTATGATTCTAACCACCATGGATGGTGACGACCTTCCTCACCCCGTCAATGCAGACATAGTGAAAAGATACTACGCGTAATCAAAGACCCGCTAGGTCGACTGGCCTAGGCAAAAATAAGGGCTTCCCGGCGAACTAAAAGGGTTCGAGCAAAAATAAGGAATGAAAATGAAAAAATCTGTACACCCGGAAAGTCGAAAACCTGAAAAGGCGGCTTGGGAAAAAAAGGGTATCCCGGTGGACTGAAAAACCGAAAGGGAGGTCCAGGCAAAAATTAGGGATCACAGCGTAACACTATGTCTCATTGGATCACCTTGCAACCAGACTTCGGTATCAACTATCAGGCTCAGACGGTGCTAATCAATCCGATCTACCTTCAACCAAGTAGCAAAGTGATGAGATGCTCGAGGATATAAGGGCAATAGCAGAGTTGGAACCCAGTGGGATTATTCACATAGCTGTTTTCTTTGTTTCTTCACAAATTGTATAAACTCTATTTGTTCGGCGGCGTTCTCTTACTAGGACGTCTGCCTCTTGTACAAAAACGCATATTTACAGGCTAACTTCAAAATCAATACAAGTCATTTTTTCAAAGAAATTTCAAATTGTTTTTTTTCTTTTTCTGTTTTATTTTGCAAAGAACGTCCAATGTTCATTTTTGATATATGCATTTGACATTAATTGCTGCTCATGAATATTTACATGCGAAACGAAAGACGATTACTCGTAATATCAGGAACAACAACAATAAGAATTGTCCAAGCTTTACGGTTGCTCTATCCACCAGGTACAAAGGTAGATTTAGCTGAAGAATATGGCTAAGGTGCATTCACTCCCTGCAGAGTAAGGAGAAGACAATAATGTTAACTCTCCCCAGCTAAGACTTGTAGTTGTGAATGAATTGGCAATATTCTCCCCAAGCATAGTTTATCCATCATCAGCACTAGACAATTATCCCCAGAGGAGTCTGGAAAATCTTCCCCAGTGGAGTTTGAAAAATGTCCCAAGTGGAGTTTGAAGAATTGTCCCCAATAGACTCTGGAAGATTGTCCCCAGTAGAGTCTAAAAGGTTATTCCTCGTGAAATCGCAACTGGAAAATCATCCCCAACGGAGTTCATTCCTTTCACCAATAGAAAACCAATCCCCAACAAGTTTCATTATCGCCAACAACGGTAATTCATCCCCAGCTGAATTTGTCAGTGGAATCCTCAGCAGATCATCTCTTCCCCCACAGAGTAATCTCCTCATCAGTTTATTCCCCAGCGAAGTTATCCTCTACTGCAGGTTTATTCTCACAATCATCTTCATTTACTATCTCCGGCAGAAACAAAGAATTCAATTCTTTTCTCCAGCAGCAATCCAGGATTTATTTTCCCCAGCTAAGAAACATCACATTTCCATACATCATGACACATGCATATACGCATCATATAACACAATCTCATTTATGTTGAGAACATCATTGCTTGATACATATCATGCATTACATACAGCTAACCTCTGCCTTTCAGGAAAGATGCAATCAAATTCTCACAAAATTCAAGCTATGAAGCTTTTACCTCAGTTGAATTATGGACGAGCTCCTAAATCTCGACGCAGATGTTTCCTCAGTTGAATCACAGACGAGTTCCTAAATCTCAGCAGAGATGTTTCCTCAGTTGAATTACGGATTAGCTCCCAAATCTCGACGCAGATGTTTCCTAAGTTAAACTACGGACGAGTTCCTAAATCTCAGCAGAGATGTTTCCTCAGTTGAATTACGGATGAGTTCCTAAATCTCAGCAGAGATGTTTCCTCAGTTGAATTACGGACGAGTTCCTAAATCTCAGCGGAGATGTTTCCTCAGTTGAATTACGGACGAGTTCCTAAATCTTGATAGAGATGTTTCCTCAATTGAATTACGGACGAGTTCCTAAATCTCAACAGAGATGCTTCCTCAGTTGAATTACGGACGAGTTCCTAAATCTCAACAAAGATGCTTCCTCAGTTGAATTACGGACGAGTTCCTAAATCTCAGCAAAAATGTTTCCTCAGTTGAATTACGGACGAGTTCCTAAATCTCAGCAGAGATGTTTCCTCAGTTGAATTACGGACGAGTTCCTAAATCTTGACAGAGATGTTTCCTCATTTGAATTACGGACGAGTTCCTAAATCTTGACAGAGATGTTTCCTCAGTTGAATTACGGACAAGTTCCTAAATCTCAGCAAAAATATTTCCTCAGTTGAATTACGGACGAGTTCCTAAATCTCAACAAAAATATTTCCTCAGTTGAATTACGGACGAGTTCCTAAACCTCAGCAAAGATGTTACCTCAGTTGAATTACGGACGAGTTCCTAAATCTAGGCAAAAATATTTCCTCAGTTGAGTACGGACGATCGAAGTTCCTAAATATCAGCAGAGATGATTCCTCGGTTGAGTACGGAAGATCTAAGTTCCTAAATCTCAGCAGAGATGTTTCCTCAGTTGAGTACGGAAGATCGAAGTTCCTAAATATCAGCAGAGATGAATCCTCAGTTGAGTACGGGCGATTGAAGTTCCTAAATATCAACAGAGACGACTCACTAGCAGAATAACGGACGACGAAGCTCCTAAAGTTCTATTTCTCTCAACAAAGATCAGACTTCCCCAGCAGAATCTTTCCTCAACAACAGGTATACAAGCTCTCGCTAAGGAATCTCTTATGCGATCGACACTCCTTCGGATGGAATCTTTAAGCCCATCTCCTGTCAGCAATCTCCAAATGGCATCTATAAGCCCATTCCCGACATCACAAGACAATTACCACTTCATGCGAGTGCAAATTTCTGGGCACTCTAGTGTTCAATCAACTTCCACCTTCGGATTACGAAAGGCACGAAAGCCAATCTGCATCCTCAGGTTTAAGAAGATTGAACAGGGGAAGCTGTTGTACCCCAAAATTTTCCTTCTCGTATTTCCCAAAACATTGCAAGAAAGATCTCCAAGTTGCTCAAGGTAGTCCAAGGGTCGGCCAGACAAGCTCTCTCCTAAGGCAGTCTACCTCAAATTAGGGTTTCATTTTGCATAAAGATCCTTGAATCCAAGTGATCCAAGGTTCTCAAAAATGTCCTAATATGTTCTCAAGATCATCCATGTCAAGTTTCAAGCCTTGCAGAGGAAGTTTGCTCAGTCAATTGCTCAAAGGTCCAAAAATCGACTGTACTAGGGCAAAAGTCAATTGTGACCCACATATAGTCAAACCTCAAGATTTTTGGTTAACATCCTCATTTTGAAGTATATTTTATCATTTGATCAAGGGTTGATCATGATTCATCAAGGATTGCTCATAATTCATCAAGACTCAAAAGTTGTTAAATTAGGGTTTTGCAAGAAAAGTCAACCCAACTTTGACCAAGCATAACTTTCTCATACTTTATGATAAATGACCCATCCAAAGCTAATTTTGAATAATATTCAATTCCCTACAATCCATCTTCATCTCCCAAGTTCAAAATATGCACTCACAAGAAGTTATGAATTTGGACATTATAGGTCATTTTGAAAAGTCAACAAAAATACATTTTTTGTCAAAGCTTCATACATGAGCATGGAATATCAAAATGAGATGATACCAAAAGGGTTGATTAGAGGACATATTAAGATTTCTAAAAAGTCCAAGAATACCTCCAAAGAGTCAAAATTGAGGAAGTTATGCATTGTTGAAGTTGACATTTTTTGCAAAATTGCCAAAACTCAACTATGCCCAAAACTTCAAATTTTGCCAAATGGGCCCAATCTCTTTCACTTGTTTTAAGTTGGAAACATAGCCCATGTGCTCTAGCCATTTCCCCTTGTCCATATCATATTTTTATTATTTAATTTGGTTTTTATTTGAATTAATTCAATTTAAATCAAATTAAATCAAATAAAAATCCAAAACATTGAAACCAAGGATTTTGTGATTATTTCAGGTCTTATTACATAGCTAGGATCAATCAAACTCGTATCAAGGCATATGTGTACAAAGAGATTGGATTTGGACCAATTTTGGAAAGCTTTAAAGAAGAATCAAATCAAATATCAAAAGCATTGAAGAAGGAATATTTGGACACAATGATCAACCCTAATGCATTATTTGATACATAAGGAGGCGAGGCAGACCTATTTACAGGTTAGAAACAGGCGAGAGAGAGAGAGAGAGAGAACAAAATCTGGAAAAAAAGGAAAAAAAGTGTGAGATCAAAATCCCACTTAGAGGCATCCTCAAGGCTTGATACCTCTCCCAATCGCTTCCTGGCACTCTCAGCAACCTAAAGCTATCAAGAACAAGCCCGTTCCGGTCCCTAAACGCGCTGTAAGTCATTCGTAACCTTGCCCTGTTCTCGAATTCGCATCTTGAAATTTAAGCCTTGTTAATATGAATTAATGGCATATTCTTAATCCATAGAGCATTTGCAAACTTTTGGCATTATTCAATTTCATTTATATGGCCTGTGCTGTAAATCATCATTGTTAGGGTTTCAGATTTGGTTTTAGAGTTTTTATTTTCAGGGAAAATTGGCCTTAGTAATGGGTACCACTGTGTTCAGAAGAAGGAGACGGTTCTAACCATGGCCTTGGTGATCGTTTATATGGCATGTAAAGGATTTTGGAAGGATCCCTGCTTGTAGCGACGGACAAGACGTCCGTAGGTAAAAGTATTTTACTTTTACCCACGGAGAGAGGAAGGGGACGATGAGTTGTCACCCCCACTGGCCAATTTAAATTCCAGCGCGCATTTTTCTTTTGTTTCCACTAACGCTTGTTTTCATATATTATCATTATTATATATTTTATGTACATGAAAACGAAATAGCTCAGTGGTACTCAAGCATATGCTTAAGGCGTTGGAATGCACGAGGTCAGGGGTTCGACCCCTGCCTCCAACGTTTGTGGTTTTTTCTTGATTTATTTCAGGTTATCATGTTCATGCGTAATACCAAGCGTCCATCATACTCCCTCATCATCCAACGCGCCAGATGGCCAGATCTGGTGGCCACCACTGAGAGCGCACCATAAGCCAAGTCCAACGCAACACACAGGATCCTCAAAGTCAACATGGACTTCCACTTTTGGGCCCAGGAACCTGCTTTCTACACCTCCCAGAAATGCTATTTTCAGGCCCAATTCCTCTATCTTTTTTTTATATTTTGTTTATTTCATTTAATTTTCATTTATTTATTTACTAACCAAAAATAATTTTCTTTTTATCAAAAATCACCAAAAAATATTTTATGTCCAATTAAATTTTAGAATATTATTTTTAGCAATAAATTAATTAAATTAATTAGGTTAATTTTTTAGATAACTTTAATTTATTTTGCAAATAATTAAAATTAACCAGAATCAATAGGTTTTTATTACTAACTTAATTATTTTATTTCTTTCCTAAATGAACAAAAATCCAAAAATATGTCATTTAATTATTTTTCATTAATTAATTTAATAACTAATTAATTTAGTATTTAATTTTAGGACTTAATTTCTTTTCTTAAAAAAAATATTAAAAACAACAACAAAATTTTCTTTTAATTAGGAGGGTCAAAACCCTAGTTTTCGCATTCGATCTAATTGTCTCGCGCGCTTTATTTTTCTTTATCCAAATTATTGTATCTGCTCGTAATAATTAAATTAGGACATTTATTTATTTTTTATCGCATTTAATTTCAAAGGGTTTGTTTTTTGCTATGTAAATACCCGAAGCCTTGTAATAGCTTAGATTACTTTCCGCACTTTTAATTCTGCAAATATTCAACTGCTAGATGTTTGATAATAGGGTTTGCATGACAAGAATGAATGACTAAATTTAAAACAGTTAGATCACCCTTAATTGTGCAAAGATAAAAATAATCTGAAACTGAATCACCCGCACATGCGCACTCCTAGGGTACACTCCCACTTGGTTGCCTTTGTAAACGGTCATTGAGTATAGGTTGTTTTAGAGGTCGTCCTCTTGTCTAAAAGATCATAAGTTGCCTCGGAAAGGTTGCCTCGGACATTGTCGCCTCAGATAAATGATCTAAGACATTAGGGTTACCGCTAAGACGTCATAACGTTGCTCTAGTGACCGTATGTCCCTCTTTCGAATTGACCCTCAAACTCCAACGACAACGCTACCTACTCACTAATAGTAGGCTAGCATTGTCTAAAGGAAACAAACATAGAATGATTCCTTTTTCGAGTAGATAAATTAGTTCTTAGATACTTGCTCAATTCAAACAAAACTTTCCACACTTACACTCTTTTACGAACAAGTTTTCAAAAACACTTCATTACACTCTTGAAGACAGGAGCAAGAGTTAAATCGAAGTTAAAACAAAAAATTTTCAAAACCCACAAACACAAAGAAAAACAATTTTGAAAACAATGAGCAAGTACCTAAGAGCCCGTAGATAACTACAGATAGAAAGGGTGCTAACACCTTCCCTTTCTATAAATCTACCACCCGTACTCAGAAAATCTCAAAAAAAGAATTTTTCTGTGCTTTTTTCCTTTCCTTGTTGGATAAAATAAAAGTCGGTGGCGACTCTTACTTACCGCGACATTTTGCAAAAACAAACGCAAAATGCAAACCAGCATTCCAAAAACAGTCAGTTCTCCCACCGTATCATAGCATTCATCACTTCAACACATCATAATAACACATAGAAACAATGTCAAACCATGTTGTTGTACCCCAAAATTTTCCCTCTCATTTATCAAGTATTTTCTCACAAGATCTCCTTTGGTTCAAGACTGCACTAGGGTTGATTAACTCAAGACACCTCCTCAAGCTTTGATGACTGAAATTAAGGTTTGAGATTGCACAAGGATAATTGAACTTTTAATGCCCCATATAACTGTCATGGATCATTATGGACCCTCAAGATTGCTCATGTCAAGTTTCAAGACTTGGATCACTTTTTTGCTCAGTCAATTGATCAGTTGACCTAAAAATCAACTATATTGGGGAAAAGTCAACTATGGCCAATTTACAGTCAAACTTCATAAATTTTGATCCATATCAACATTATGAACTCATATATGTCATATGATCAAGTTTGGACCACAATTCCTCAAGAAATTTGATCAGATCATCAAAATGGCAAAATGGTCAAAATTAGGGTTTTGATTGAGAAAAGGCAATTTCTAATTTTTGACCTAGAAAATGGTTGATTGGTTGGAAACATGATCTCAAGGATTCAATTGCATCATTTTGACCTAATGGCATGACTCAAAACATTGCTCAAGGTAATTTGTTTGATAGTTGATTTTCAGCCAACTGATCAAAAGTCAACTGCCCACTGAAAAGTTAAACTTTGACTTTTTGGTCAAAATCAAGTATCAAAGATCACAATTCATCAAAACATGTCAAAATATGAAACTTGTTCATCAAGAAATCAAAAAGTCAATATTTCATTTTGAAAAGTCAAAGTTTCCAAACTTAGAAATTTTTCTAAGTGTTGGAAACTTCATATTTTTTCACAACTTTGAGCCATTTTTTCACCATGATGCAAGATGATTCAAGAGAAACTTTCAACATGAAAGTTGTAGATCTCAATGAGATCTAAAACATTTATTTACATAAATCTTCATAGAAATTCTTGGATTTTAAGTTATAAATTCATGAAGTCATGGCATTTTTGAATAAAACACTTAGAGAAATTTTCAGCAGTTTTGGTCAGGTTTTTATCCCAACTTCTTGGCCAATTTTCATCAAGTTCCAGTTTCATTTAACAAAAGTGTAAAACATTAAAGTTGTAGAGGAGGTTCCAATCTTTCCAAAAAGTCTAAGAACTCATTGAGATCATTCTTGAGCTGAGAGAATCAAAGAGATGAAGTTAGGGTTTCATTCTTGAATTACAAGGCAGAATTTGTGATGAACACTTGACTAAAATTCCAACCAAACTACAAGATCTCTCTTTTCAAGCTATGTTCTCTCCAAATATATGCATAATAAAGAAATTACACAAACCTTAAGTGTATTACACAAGCATTTGAAGCTTTTTCCAAGTCTTGATACCATTTGTGGTTAGAAATTCAAAAGCAACATTTCCATTTGCATAAAGCTTCACTTTTCCAACCACTCTCTTCTTTCAAAGCTTGAAATATGTTCTAAAGATCACAACAAATCTCTCAACATCATAAGCAATCCACAAGACCTGCAAAGCATGGCTAAGTTCCTTAATTCACACTTTTCTTCATCATGAAGCAACTTGTCTTTATGAATTTGAAAAATGCATAACATGTGACTTTCAAAAAAATCTGAGTTGTTTCAAGTCTCAAACCTTCTCTATAAATAGAGAGGCCAATTGCAAGAGAAAGAGGTCAGAAAAAAATAGAGAGAAAAGCCAGAAGTTTTTGTTGTAAACTAGCCATCTAAATCCCATACTCTCAAAAAAGCCATAACTGTCCAAAAAAGCTTCCACTCTTGAGTTTTAAAGTCCAAATCTTTGGAACTCTCACACCTTGCAAACTCTGTCCAAACAAATTATCCAAACACTCCACATACATCATATAGGCAGCAACTCAAGTTCAAAACACAAATTCTAACTTCAAGGTAAGTCTCCTTGACTTTAAACCCTTCATTTCAAGCATCATTAGTTGATTCATCTTCTAAGGTAAAATGTAATAACCATTCCCCTTGAAGCTAACCTTTGTTTGTCTTCCATTATTGTTATTTATGTGTTGAGAACTAACCCCTTAGTGCAGAAAAACAATGATAGAGTGAAAAAATTGCAGTATGAGTCGACACACACTCACATGGGTCGACTCACTTTAGTGGCAGGACAGATTATGAGTCGACATAAAACCTCATGAGTCGATACATACTGCTATAACAGGCACAAAACAGAAAGGAAAAAGGCTCATGAGTCAACACAAAACACACATGAGTCGACACATGCAGGGAATGAGTCGACACATACCCTTATGTATCGACTCATACTGAATTGATTTGGACTTACAGGAGCAAGACAAGCTTATGTGTCGATGCAAAAGAGCATGTGTCGACACATAATATTCAAAAATGCAGTTTTCCATTCTTTTACACTATTTTATCTATTTTCATATATTTTCTTCATTACTACTCAATATTGTTTTAATATTTAAGCTCTTATCCATTCCCATTTGTAAATTGTACCCCTATCCCCCTAAACGGTGTAATAGCATAGGACTTTATTTTCCGCAATTTACCGCTTTCAAATATAAATGCTAGAACTATGGTGTGTATGGCAAGACTAAAATCAATCCTTAGACAACCCTAATCCAAGACAAAACAATGCATGAAATAAAAACACTTGCACACTACACCTCTAGGGTTAACTCCACTTGTTGCCTTGAGAAGATGGCCATATTATGCATGTGGGGTATCTTAGTAAAAATAAATCAAAATACAAGATCAAAGTCCCTCGATGACGCTATCAAAGTTGCCTTTCAAAAATGATCTTAGTCCCTTAAAGAAAATGCTAAGATATCTTATAATATTTCTAATCATGGCTATACGATGACCCACGCCCGTCCCTTTTACACCCAAAGATAGGGTTACTTACCAAATCAATGGTAAGATAACAATATCAAAGGAAAGATGAAATAAACATGAAAGACTTTTGAGTAGGTAGAATGTTCCTAGTTGCTTGCTCATTTTCAAAACCAAAACATCTTTTCTATTTTCAAAACAAACACCAACACTTTCAAACTTGAAAATATTTTCAAAAGATCAACACGTTGTATACATTCTTACGAACGAGAATCATTACAAAGTTTGCCTAAACGATGACGCCTTTTCAAAAATACTTTCAAAAACCACACAAAGCACAATTTCAAACAAAAGCAAGTGATCTAGCAAGAAACTAAGAGCCCATGGAAAACCATGGATGGAAAGGGTGCTAACACCTTCCCTTTCATAATCTACCCCCGAACTCAAGAAAACATCTCAAAGGTCTTTCCTGTTCTTTTCAGCCTTTCCTTTTTGATAAAAGAAAAGTCAGCGGCGACTCTTGCTAACCGCAACATTTGCGATAAAATATAAAACCATCAAGTTAGTTCTCCCACCGTATCACACATGTTATTCACATTCATCATCAATTCACAACATACATATACACAAAATCAAGTGTCATTTTCATAGCATTCTCAATTCAACACACCACAATAATATATAGCAAATAATGCTCAACAATGTTATTCTCATCCAATTTCAATTTACAACATACATATACACAAAATTCAAGTATCATGTTTATAGCATTCTCGATTCAACATATCACAATAACACATAGTAAATAAAGTCAAACAATGTTATTCACATCCAACACCAATTCACAAACCGAACAACACAATTATAATTCATTTACATAATCATGTTATTGTTAAATCACTTATTTACAACAAGAACACTTTTATTGAAAATAATATCATGCTATATTTCCAACGCTTTAAATGAGGACTCAAATGGAGTTACGGTTCAAAAGTTATAAATTTTTAAAGTTTCAATGAAAACGTAAACACCGACATCATACACTGACACCACAAAACCACATTAAACACCAATTAAATTTATTTCCAGAATATGAAACCATTTTTACAAGAAAGTATATTGTATTAGATTCCCCAGGTTCAATCGGTACATCAAACGGACACCCGAAACTCATGTTATAAATTTTTGAAGTTTTACAAAAATTCTACATTTTTCCCGCGAGACAGCTCTCAGGTTCCACGGGTTTTCACCCCAAAATCCATCCAAAAAGCCAATTTTCTTGAAATAAAATACATTACAACATATACCTAACCTATAGCATCAAGTAAAAATATCAAAACATGATTTTCAACATAATTTTCATGAATCTAATTTCAAATCCTAACATGTTAAAACTAGAAATTGAAGAACATCAATCCCTAATTTCATGCTTATCTACCCATTAAATGCTATTACATACTCCCATAATCAAATGAAAACCCACATTTACCTTAGATGTATATTTTCTAAGGTTCTTCCTCTTCTCTTCTCTTTTCTTTTTTTTCTTCTTTCTCTTTCTTCTCTTATCTTGTTTTTCTTCACTTTCACTTTCTAACTTCTATATCTCTTATTTTATAAAAACACCAACTATTGTTTCACTAATAGGCTTAATGTCACACACTCACACTAACTCTACACATAAGGCCCAATTGGTTATTTTGTTATTCTCACACCAATAACCAATAAACATATAACACACATATAGTTCAAATAAATCATTTATTCACAAAATCACCAAATTTAATTAATAAGTCACATATCACACAAAATTACCAATTAATGCAAATAGTCACATATTCACCAAAAATCAACTAATTAATTAATTGCTATATCAAATAATAATTAATAAAATAAATAAATAATAAAATAAATAAATAATAAAATAAATAATAAATAATAAATAAAAATCGGGTTGCTACAGGTTGCTCTGGTACTTTTTCTTTGGATTTTTCTTCTTTAGGAGAAAACAACTTCCTTCTCATTGGCTTTCTTCCTTCGATCTTGTTAATAGACTGAGGCTGGTTAGTGCTGGACTCAGTCATTCCTGCCTCGATTGCCTCTCTTTCTGCTTTTTTTCTTTTGTTAGATTCTCCTCCATTGTGATTTAGACACGGGGTTTTTCCCCTTGTAGTTTTCAGACTTACAAGCTTGTTGTCAAGACTCTTAGAATTCTCTTAGATAGGCAATCGAAGAGCCTTGGCCAAACTTGAAACTTGTTCATTTATTCTGTCTAGGAGCTCTATTTTCTATAGGTTTTACCCACCATCTACAGTAGGCTTAAAGGAAGCCTGTTTGTTGGTCCCAAGGCTTTGGCCTCCTGGATGCTACCTTCGAGGGATTCCCCTCTTATCGAACATGAACCTGCTTCCCTCATTCTTCCAATTTCCCTTTTGATTGGAAATTCGAACCCTCTCTAGGTTTTGATCCACCTTTCGGTCGTACATGGAACTGCACCTTGGACACATGAGTGCTTCAGGGTTTTTCTTCTGGTAGCGTAGAAGAAAATCAAGCAAGTTTTTGTTGGCCTTTGGGTAGGCCACTTTCAGTTGGGATTCCTCCCTTCGGAGGTTCTCTTCGTTCATATCCATGGTTGTTCTACCATTTAGCTCGACCATATTGATCTCCACCTTAGGATCTTCATTGATCCTACAGTTCTGCAACTTGGTCCTGAGGCCTTCAGTAGCCTCTATTACTTTGACCTTCTGATTGAAACCATTAGTAGTTCCATTCTGGGTGTTCTGGCCATCAAAGTCCTCAGTAACTTCGACCATGTTGATGTATGATGGCTATGCATAGTGGGTATCCTCCACTTAGAGAGGATCTGAATCCACCTTCATCTGTGTTTTGTTCTTCTCTCTGAACTTGAGTCTCCCATCAAGAATAGCATTCTGCACCAGATCCCTGAAAAGAAAACACTGTGAGTTTTATGGCCCAAAAACTATGATATTTACAAAATCCCCTTTTCTTTCGTTGTTATAACGGAGGAATTTTAGCACCAGGTGGCACTATCATTTGACCATCTTTGACTAGTAAGTCGAAAATTTCATCACACTTCGTTACATCGAAGGTGTATGTTCTCTTTCGGAACTTATCATTCTTTTCTTATTCGATGAGATTCTTCCCATTCAAAGGAGAAAGAACTTTGCACAAATATGGTGGACCTTGTTTAAGTTCGGCCAAATCCATTTTGTTTTCATCGAATCCTACAGGGACACTATACACCTCAGATTTGTCTTCATCCATTTCGACATAAGTTACCCTTTCCATTCTATTATTTTTGTTAGCCCTAGCTTTTTCAGCTTTTAAACGTTCGACCTGTCGAAATCTGTCTGCTAGTTGGGCCATATCTCTAAAATAATGGGTATCTATCTTCTTTCTAATGGAATAGTCTAAACCACCCGCAGCCATTTCGACAAGTTCTTGTTCTGGCACTTGGGTGAAACATCTCTCCTTTAACACACGAAATCTATTAAGGTAATCGTCTGGCTCGCTAAACTTTCATTTAATGTTAGCCAATTCTTTCACGCTTATCTTTGATTGTCCCATGTAAAACTACTCATGGAACAGTCTTTCCAAGCGAGTCCAATCATGGATAGAATTCACAGGAAGAGTTGTAAACCAAGTAAAAGAGTTCTTAGTTAGATAACTAGGAAAATATTTTATCTTTAGGTTTTCATTATTCTCTATGTCTCCAGCCTCAGTCAAATATCGGGTTATGTGTTCGATGGTGCATTCGCTGGTATCACCAGAAAACTTCGTGAACTTTGGGACTTTCTATCCCCTTGGTAGTTCAGTCTGCAAAACACATTCAGACAAAGGGGAAGTATAGTTTGTCCTTCGAAGGCCTATGTTTACCCCGTTTCAAGCCATTTTCCTTTCGACCATGGCTGCTAGATTATTTTTTCCTGGATATTCGTCTTGTCAAACACGGTTAAGGACTTCGTCGGTATCCTGTAAATTTCTGATATATTTAGTTGGTTTTCTTATTAAACACCTAAAATTTCAAAAATTTCTAGTGAATCGTCTCCAATTTTTTTTTGAAAAATACGAACAAAATTTCAATTTTACCATGAGCCCAAAGTGATATTTTAAACATATATAAAAAAAATTTAGGTAAATTTTAAGGTGGTAAGTTAAATTCTGCACTACAATCCATCATTTTTAAATTTCAGTACATTCTATCAATTTCATAGCATTCGGAGATACAACGCGACATCACTGCAAATTTCAGAACTCAGAAGAGTTCTCCTTTGTTAATCGGGAAATGTCGAGGTTCGTTTCTTATTCCAATTTTGTTACTCCCTTTCATTCACACTCTTCGCTTAGGGTTTCCTCTCACTCTCCCCATCGTCTCATTCCCAATAATTTTAGTGTTGATGATGCTGTTGATGATGCTGTTTCCTCCTTCTAACGCACTTTTGTTTGGGGATTACTTTGCTAGTTTTGGCTATTTTACCACTCCTTAATCTCATGCAACAACATTAATGAATAAAACTTTGTTTAAAAATAGTAAAATTTGTAACAAAACAGACACAAGGTCCCACTGGGCATGCCAATTTGTTTACCGTGAAATTTGGTAAACAACCGCCAGTCTTCCGAATCCTAGAGATTTTGGTTGCTTATATGATCAACTAGATTGATCCTAGGGCAATAGTGTATGTTTTGTGTTCTCTAAGTTTTCTGGGTGCTAATCTCTATACAAGAGATTTCTATTTCGAAAGTAGTAATAAATAACTTTAAAATAAAGGTTGGAATATAAAGCAATTTCGACTTAAACTTGAATAGAATGTAAAAGATTTTAAGTGAAAATGATTGACATTGAATGTAAAATTGGTGCTTCATACGTACATTCTAAGCAACTCGTTTCTCGAACACTTGGTACTTTGAATTTATTTGAGTAATTTGTACAAAAGTGAACACACATAATTCTAACATAAAAACTCTTATATATACTAATTCGAAATTAACTACCACAAACAGTATTCTCCTGATAGATTGGCACGTTCTCGTTTGCATGTCTGTAGCCTTTTGCAGACTTTCACGTATCTTTTTCAAAGATCAAAAAAGCGCTAAAATCAATTATAGCCCATTTGAATATCCGTCGAACCTACTTCAAAATACCTTCAGAAAAGTTACTAAGCCATTCGCCTTGTATTACTTCAACCATGTAGACTCGGTGAAATGCATCTTCTATTAACTCCAGTCGAAATTGGCTTCTATTATCCAACACTTGTCTTTTGAATTCGTCTCGAGCATATTTTCACTAGAACGTCGAAATCACACTAACACACAGATAAATAATTTTATTTACAGACATTCCGAAAATTTCAAACTTATATAAAATTTCCAGTATACCAAAAATTCTGAAATTTTCTAAAAGTTTTGTTGCTTCCCATAAATTTTAAAATTTCCGATATGTTTAGTTGGTTTTCTTACTAAACACCTAAAATTTCAAAAATTTCTAGTGAATCGTCTCCAAATTTTTTTTGAAAAATACGAACAAAATTTCAATTTTACCATATATAAAATTTTTTAAGGTGGTAAGTTAAATTCTGCACTACAATCCATCATTTTTAAAATGAGCAGCACCGCAAATCTCAGTACATTCTATCAATTTCATAGCATTCGGAGATACCACGCGACATCACTGCAAATTTCAGAATATTCTACCCATCGTCTCATTCCCAATAATTTTAGTGTTGATGATGCTGTTTCCTCCTTCCACCGCATGCTAAATATGCGTTCTACTCCTTCCATTGTTGAATTTAACAATATTTTAGGTTTCCTCGTTAAGACTAACAATCATTACGCCACTGCCATTTCCTTTTATCAACAATTGGAATTCAATCAAATCAAACCATGTCTTGTTACTTTAAACACTCTCATCAATTGTTATTGCCACACTGGTCGAATGGGGTTCGCTTTTTCTGTATTTGCTAAGATTCTCAAAATTTGTTATCAGCCTGATATCATTACTTTGACTACTCTTATCAAGGGTTTGTGTCTTAACCGTAAGGTTCATGAAGCTCTGCACTTTCATGACCATGTGGTTGCACATGGGTTTCGGCTGAACCAAATTAGTTATGGTACATTAATCAACGGAAACAGGAGCCGTGAAAATGTTGAGACAAATTGATGGCAAGTTGGTCAATGTGGATGTGGTAATGTACAGCATCATAATTGATAGTTTGTGTAAAGATAAATTAGTAACGGATGCCTATGAGTTATATCTTGAAATGATTGCAAAGAAACTTTCTCCCGATGTTGTCACTTTCAGTGCTCTTATATATGGATTTTGTATTGTTGGTCAATTGAAAGAAACATTTGGCTTGTTCCATGAAATGATATCAAAAAACATCAACCCAAATGCTTATACTTTTAATATATTGGTTTATGCTCTTTGTAAGGAAGGAAATCTGAAAGAAGCTAAGGAAATGTTAAGCGTGATGATGAAAAAAGGTGTAACACCTGATGTTGTTACTTACAATTCATTAATGGATGGGTATTTCCTAGTTAAAGAAGTGAACAAGGCCATAAATATATTCTATACTCTGGCTCGAAGGGGAGTGGCTCCTAATGTTTGTTCTTATAATATAATGATCAATGTGTTATGTAAGAGTAGAATGGTGGATCAGGCCATTAATCTCTTTAAAGAAATGGGTAGCAACAATATTATTCCTGATTTGATGACTTACAATACCCTTATTGATGGTTTGTGTAAATCAGGGAGAATCTCCTATGCTTGGGAACTTGTTCTTGAGATGCAAGATAATGGTCAACCACCCGATATATTCACTTACAATTCTGTAATACACGCTCTATTCAAAAACCATCATGTTGACAAAGCTATTGCATTAGTCAAGAAAATTAAAGACCAGGGCATTCAACCAAATATGTGCACATACAGGATACTTCTAGATGGACTATGCAAAGGAGGACAACTTACGAACGCAAAAGATGTTTTTAAGGATCTTTTGACTAAGGGTAATAGTCTAGGTATCCAAACATATAATATTATGATCAATGGACTTTGTAGAGAGGGCTTGTTTGATGAAGTAGAGACCTTGTTCTCCAAAATGGAACACAATGGTATCACTCCTGATGCTATAACTTATGAAACTATTATAGGTGCTCTCTTTTATAAAAATGAGAATGAAAAGGCCGAGAAACTTCTCCGTGAAATGATTACTAGAGGTCTACTTGAAGTGCAACTCTAGGTAAGATAACTTCTTCTTTGATGACAACTATGTAATTATTAAGATTTAATTATTTACTTTGTTAATAGTTACATACACAAAAGAAGGTGGACTGCTCAATTATCTCACTGTCACTTTTATTTTAATCAAAAGTCATGTGTTGTTATTATGTTCATTTCGATATTTTAATGGCGTCAATGGTTGATTCGTTGATTCTTTTTTGTTGCGACATAGTTATCCTTTATCTTTGCAATGTACTTCGATCATCTTCATTTAATTTTAATGATATTTTCTTGTATTGCTCATTTTTAGTGAGTTAGATAACAAACCAATCTGAGAATGGATTTGAATATTTATGTTCCTTTATATGGTTGTGTGTATATCATTTCTAGAGTTTTGAGATTTAGCAATAATTCTATACAAGTCTGCATATTACTAGGGGAAAACAAAGGCATGATGGAAACTTTGAAATTTATATATACAGTGTGAATTATATAATAATATAACCACCAATTTAATAACCACTGTAATTGTTGTTTGCATTAACTTTCCTTTGGCAATGTCCATTTGTGGATCCAATTCTTCAAGTATATTTGTTTGTGAATCCAAGAGTTCTAGTTTGTTGTTGATGTCTGTGTCAATATCTAAAGTGCTTTTGAGCTGATTATTTTTCAGCACCCTATAACTCTTGTTAGCTTGTATATTACTATAATGAATTTGATTTTACCTTAAGAGCCAAAAACAACTTTAAACTTATTTTGTACCTTTATGATAGATTCACTAATAAAACTTCTTTGCAACATATTCAAATTTGGAAATTGTTTTCTGCACTTCTTTCAGGTTCCTTACTGTCTGCTTGATCTAAATCATTATTTACTTTCTTGTGGTGGAGAACAAATATCACTTTTGATTCACTTCTCTCCTCTGCTTTTGATGTCAGATCTTCGTCTTCCAAATCATACCCAAAATCATCAGGATGAGAATCCAGTCAAAGTCTATTTTCTGGCACTATAGATTTTTTTGTACTCAATTGGGCTGCTGCTTGGTGGCAAATCAGGCAAACAACCAACATCATTCAAGGATATTTGAACTGCAGGATCAGTTGAATATTCATCAGTATTTAGTTTTGATTGATTAGTATGTACTAATGATGAGGCTGTTGGATTTGTATTTATGGCTTCTTTGAATTTTGTATTATTTGTGCGATGCAAGAGCTTTTGTCAGTGAAAGGTTCAGACACATTCGCCTTGTTTCGAACTCGGTAGGGGTGACCATCTCGTGTTTCGAATCTATGTGCAATGTTCATTAAATCTCTTTTTTGAATTACCATCATGATTTCAATATATAAAAAAATTTAAATATAAGATTTTTCAAATTAATCAAAGATTAATAAGAAACAGAAAATTATGAACTTGAATTGTCTCTATAATTAAGTCTCACTGTTTGTGTGGATTGGATTTGTTAATATCACTTTTTCTAAAGCTTTTATGCTATAAATTTGACTCTGATTACAAAGCTCTTAATAGTGTCCAAGTGCTTAACAAACTTCTTATCTCAATCATATTTTAGTTATTTATTAAAAAAATTTTTTTGATGAACTCCTAATATATATATTTTTAATAATTATCGTATGCTAATAAAAAATAGAGATTCTGAATATCACAGGAGAATTAATTTTGCAGAAGGCAAGAGATACAATGAAACTCGTGTATCCTCATGATGTCAGACTCCAGGCAGCAATGTTGCGAAATCAACAATTTCACTCATTGTGTCAGTCTCTATGCAACAATGTGTGAAATTTTCTATATTTCACTTACTGTGTCAGTCTCCACGCATCAATATGTTCTTTCTTCGCGATCTAGTTCATTGTGTCAGACTTCATGCGACAATGTGTGAAATCCGCGACATAACTCATTGCACCAGTCTCCATGCAGCAATGTGTTATTAGACTTTGCTTTGTTCATCCCCTAGGTTGCGATGAATATACAAAACCAAATCAGATCAAAATTTGTTGTATTAGTCTCCTAGCATTAGTAGGTCGGCCTTTTAAACTTGTATTATTTACCTCCTAGGTTACAGTAAATATGCGAGTTCTGCAATCTCTGTTAAACTGACGAGTCATCCGCGTCGTCATTCTATCAAAAACTCTGCTCCAAACGCTGGTAAGATGATACCTCATCATCTGTACCTAGTCTTCGCATCATGGGATCGCTGTACAACATATCCTTATAATCTTTCAGACAAATTTTGGGGTCTTCCTATATTTAATAAACTTCCGATCAAAACATGCGAGACCTGCATATTCTCAAACTATTTAATCAAAAGATAATTAAATAGGGGCAATTATCATACCCCAAATTTGCCCTACCCTTATTTGTGCTTAGGTTTCTTTTAATTGAATCGTATCATTTATTTTTTACTTTTATATAGGTATTTAAAAGCAGAGCGGGGTATAACAATCCAAAAAGGACCATCAACATCTGATGGCCCATTAAGCTCTAATAAGAATCCATTTCTAATGAGAGGGGGTGTATTCTTTCAGAAGGTGGACAGGTTTTTTAAGCCCATTTAGACTTTTGATGAAAAGAAACAATCTTTTTATTTTTATATTAGGCCCATTCCCTTTTGAAGAAAAAAACTGTTTTTTTTTTTATATATTACTGATTTATCAAAATGTTTGTCTTAAAATAACAGGCCCAAAACAAGTGACCCATTTCAGATTTTTTTGAAAAGAAAATTGTTTTTATCATTATTGACATTACTACTGTTATATTTAATTATTATCAATATTATTTGATTATTATTAATATTATCATATTATTATTAATATTATTATTCTGAAATCATATTTTTCAAAGAAAAAGCGCAGCGGCTCAATGATTGAAAACACTTTTTACCGTACGAATCATCTAAGTGCACTAACAGTTACTGTATGGATTAAAATGTGTTCCTTCTTTTTACAGTACAGAGATTAAAACGAAAAACCTCTTTTTTTCTTGTCAATCTGTAGCGGTAGAAATGATCAAGACTAAGCCATTAGATTGACTAGACTTTATACAAATCAAAATAAAAATCGCCACCGCGCTTTATTGTTTCCAAAGGAATGGGAAAAGAGCGAATAACCCAAAAGAGGGGGAAAGATTCAAGGTAAGGGGGTTAGTTATGCAAAGGGAAGGTATTAGCACCCTAAACATCTACGGTACTCCGCAGGAACCTCTTTGTAAAATCTGTATATTTTGGCTATAAAAATGTGTTGTATATAAAATGGATAGTGGAGGTGAGAAAAGAAGTATTTTTTATGATTTTTACATCCGTCGCGGTTGTGAATCTTTAGTGCATACGTACCCCCTTTCGTGCAATAGGGGATCAGGGCACACATAGTTCCTCTTTTAAAAGTTTGAAACACAAGTGTGTTGGTCAATATTAAGAGATAAGACATCATCGTCATTGTCCGTGTGGAAAACATACTTACTACCCACAATCATGAGAAAGGAGAATTTGCATCATCTAAAAGTGGAGGATATGACTTAGATTTTAAAATCAACAATGCCTCACTCAACACCCAAGTGGAAAATATATATCTTCACTACATATTGTAGAAGTATAGTTGTTTGTGTCACTACAAGGATTGACAAGAGTCTAATCTTTTGAGAAAAGTTTAAAGATAAAAAGCCAAAGTGGCAAAATGGTTTGAAATGAGATTTGATTGACTTTTAGTCTTCTCACAAAAAGTGTCAAAGTATTATTAAATTGATTGAAGTTTATTGATGAAAATGTTTTGAAAATGCATGGACCTAAGTCCAAGTTTATTATGAAAATATTTCAAGTTTAGAAATAAGAAGAATTTTTAAAAGGAGGGAGAAGATTTTTGAAATTAAAGAAGATGAGAGGAGAAGAAGAGGCTATCCTAAAGCATAAGGTAAAAGCTAAGGAGAAGAATCATCTAACCAACAAGAAGCCAATACTTGACATTATGAGTCAAGATAAAATTTCCATTCTTTGGATTGAAACCAAGCAAAGATACTAGGCCTCTTGAGAGAACCAAACTTCAAGTGTATTAAGTCTTCACAAAAATTGGGCAGAGTAATGGATGTACGCGGGTGAATTCCAGATTACAAACAAAGGGTGTAATCACAAAAACCTGCACAAAAAAACAAACAAGCAACCCAATGTCTTGAGGTAAACCTCAAGAGCTCCAGACAAAATAATCAGATAAGATCAGAAGGTATCCAAGATAGGCCAAGGTTTCTAATCCTAAGTCCAAGAAAAAGTCCACTGCTCCATCATGCCAAGGATAATAACCAAATAGTCCAAGTACCATTAAGATTTTTTTAGGGTTTAAGTTTGTTATTAAGTATCTTAGGAAAAGAAAAAAAGAAAAGCTCAAGTGAGCAAAGTAAAAATGACAAGAAAATAAATGCTCAAATGATCAATGATGAGAATGACATGAAATATAAAATGCTAAAAAATAAATAGTACATAAAGCATAAAAGAATAAAAGCATAAAATAAAAACAAGTTAATAATTAGTGGTTAGTTGGATAACCATCTTGAAACTTACATTTGGAACTCATTAGAGGATTGGTAGAACCAAAGCCTCCACACAACAAGTTGCATTTGCTTTTTGTCAAGTATATCATCCATTTGGAATTCTCACAAGTACCATTTAATGATCAACGATGTTTAAGTGATCCGCATTGACCAAAGGTGTTGTAGATCCATTAGAGGATTGATAGAACCAAAGCCTCCACACAATGAATCTCAAGGTTATTGGATCAAAGAGATCAAATTAACATACTTGGGCTTGCAATCATAAGTTTGGGCCACGAATGATCATTTATTCGAATCGGGACAAAATTTAGCGCTATATTAAGCAATCGTAAGTGGACTTATATAGAAGTCGCACCTATTTTGAGGCCGGTCAATAGCAATCTATGCACCATTTATTTTGAGACATGATATAGAGATCATGCTCTAACAACATTTAGTGCAATTAGAAGGGGATGAGATGAAGAGAAATTAGGGTAAAAAGAAAAACCACATTTGAATTAATATTTAATCAAACTATTATTAAAATCATTCATCCATTTTTGTGGAGTTAAACTCAACACCATGGACCAATTGATGTTAATAAAGCCATGACCTAAAAATCAACCCAAGACAGCCAGAAAATATTCACAAAATAATAATATAATTAATATGTTCATTAAAGGGTTTAAAAATGTTTTTAAAAAAATGGTAAATAATGAAGAAAATTCCAATTATATCCAAATTAATCAAGAAATGAAAAATAAGACCATAGAAAAATAAAAAAAGAGGCCAAGTAATTTTACAAAATTTTGGGAATTTTTAAAATTCAGAAACTATTTTTAAAAATTAAAATAAAGGGATAAAATAAACAAAAATAGTAAAAAAAAATAGCAAAGTCAGAAACAAAAATAAAATAAGGTCACCAATATTTGTCACAATATCATTGGATCATTCCATAATTTTTTTCAGAATTTAAAAATGTGTAAAAGTATTTTTAAACATTTTAAACAAATCAAATAAGTGTAAAATTCATAAAAATATCAAAACATAAAATTAAATTGTGAAAAAATAAAAATCAGAAAGAGAATAATCAAAAATATTTTTCATAATTTTTTCAGATTTTTTGGACTAAAAATGAATTTTCTATGATTTTTTGAAATTTAAAACAATTAAAATATAAAAATCAGAAAAAGAAAATAAAAGAAAAAGATGTGGACCATTGGATGAGAGTCAAAACGCGTTAGTAATCAAATCCAAGGGATCTGGCGCGCTGTGCATATCATGGTCTTTACTGAATAACGTACAAAATCATTAAATAAAACAGAATTTGAAAATAATAAATGTCACGCTTTCATTGGTTAGAAGGTGACACGTTGGTCATCTTCAACCTCCAGCCTCACGAATTGCAGGTCTCTCAAACTGTAAAATCAGAAGCTCAGACCTATGCCATTCGCTTCGTCTCTTCAAGACGAAGAATACCACACCTTCGCGCCCAATTTATATAAACTGTAACTCAAGCAATTTGGAAAGAAAATTTTGAAAAGGGATTTGAAAATTCATGGTCAAAACGTGCTTCCAGATAAAAGTAAGTGTTGCGACTAGAACCAGGGTAATGAGAGCAACACAATGATACCAAAGTTTTGAAGAATTGATGAAGGAATCTACCTATTGAAGTTGAGTTGCAGAGCTCTGAAACTGGACTTCTATGGAGCAATATAGGGCATGATTCTTGAATGTGATTATATGGTTAACTTCAGGGAAGATCAAGGAAGGTGAATTGATGGGAAAATGGATTGAAAAAGGCTTGAGAATAGGATTCGAAGTAGCTGAATTCTGAGTTGTGAAGCAAGTTTGGCAGGGTGATTCTGGCTATCTAAGCTTGGGAAATTGAATGGGAGATGACCCTCTATTTATAGGGAATCAAATGGAATGCTCAAGCGTGTGGAATGATGCAAATTGGAGTGAAATCGTGTGAACCTGGTGCACGAGCAAAGTGTGATATGATTTGCATCAAAACTCATCAAATCCTTGCGTTTCAAGGCTCTAATCCACTTTGGAAACTTGGTTAAACATGTTTAGATCACAAACACGTGCTAATTTGATGTTTAAAGGCCAAAACATGGATTTCAAATTCTGACTTATGGTGAAACTTAAGTTCCAAGTTACCAAGTTCAATCCAATGGCATTTCTACCTCAGGGGGTCTTAGGGTAAAATTCTTGATGCTTTGGAAATATGAGGTAACAAGCTTTGCAATGGAAAAAGAATGGAACCAAATGGATGCTTGAGCTGAAAACTACATGGAGTCAAAGTTGAAGAAAAATAGTTGACTTTCCATACTTAGAAATATTTCAAATTCTTCTTTAAAAATGACCTATAATCTCTTGCATCCAAACAAGGCCTTCCACTTGGAATTTTCTCTTGACCAAAAAAGATGGAATGAATTAGATATCTTGAATGACATTTTTAAATTTGAACCACTCAAAATATCCAAAAAATGAGCAAGTTATGACTTGTTGAAGTTGGCCAAAAATCATGAAATGACCTATAATCTCTTGCATTCTTAAGGAAACTTCCATCCATTTTCTTACTTTGCACATAAAAGAAAGCATGAAGTACACATCCTTAGGGTCATCATGAAAAAATAATTGGCTCAAGGTGATAAAAATTGACCAAGTTATGACCAATTGAAATCACATATGGAAAATGAGGGATTCATCTGGATGACTTGTAACCTTTCTTCTTCACCAAGTTTCTTCCACATGAAAATTCCTTGGGACTTTTGAAGTGATTTATTGGTAACTATTTGAAGAGAATAATGTTTTTGGAATCACTCAAAAATACCAAAATATGAGAAAGATATGCCCCTATGAAATCCAAAACCCTAGCATCTAGATCAAGAGAATGCTTGGTGGAACTTTGCCAAGTTTGAACAAACTTTTTGTGCCAATATTCTTCCTTTGTGAATAGAATTTGTTGAGGATGATGATGAGGACTCATGTCCACCAAAACTACTTCCATACCAACTCCAAAACAACTTCAATGGTGAGGTTTGAATCTCTCAAGACTTTGACTAGGGCATGGAAATAAACTCATGAACCCATGATGCAACTTGCTAAACCTCATTGCCTTTACCTACATTATTAACAAGTAAGGCAAACCAATATTGTATTTTGTTAATTTAGAGAGAAAATCAAATAAAAATATCCATTATCACCAAAGAAAACAATTTAAGGTGCTTGGTAACTCCTCAAAGAGCAAGGCTAAAGATAGGGAGAAGAACCAAAAGCCCTAATGTGATTTTATGGTGATTGAAACAATATGGTATGATGAAGGGATCTTAGGGGCAAAAATTAGGGTACAACAGCTGCCCTTATTTAAGTTTCTTCTATCCGGAGATACGAAGGTTAAAAATCTTCGTGTCGACGTGATCGAAGACACTTAAATATAAAACAAACCCTGTTTTTGGCCCTAAGATGCCATGCAAATGCTTATGCATATGAATGTATATGAACAGAACCAAAGAAATGCAAAGTATCATTGGGGATGTGTTGTACCCCAAAACTTGCCCTCCCATATTTGCCAATACATTTCAAGTGAGGTCCTCAAATTGCTCAAGGAAGTCCAAGGGTTGACCAGACAAACCCTCTCCTAAGGCAATGTACCTCAAATTAGGGTTTCATTTTGCATCAAGATGCTTGAGTCCAAAGGATCCCAAATTCTAAACATTGTATTAATATGTTCTCAAGATCACCCATGTCAAGTTTCAAGCCTTGCAGAGGAAGTTTGCTCAATCAATTGCTCAAAGGCCTGAAAATCGACTGTGCTACGGCAAAGTCAACTGTGTCCCACATACAGTCAAACTTCAAGATTTTTGGTCAACATTCTCATTTTGAAGTATTATTAATCATTTGATCAAGGGTTTATCATGATTCCTCAAGGATTACTCACAATTCATCAAAACCCAAAAGTTGCTAAATTAGGGTTTTACAGGAAAAGTCAACTCAACTTTGACCAAGCATAACTTTCTCATACTTTATCAAAAATGACCCATCCAAATCTCATTTTGAAGAGGATGTAATTCCCTACAAGTAATATTCATCTCCCAAGTTCAAAATATGCACTCACAAGAAGATATGAATTTGGACATTATAGGTCATTTTGGAAAGTCAACAAAAACACCTTTTGGGTAAAAGCTTCATACATGAACATGGAAGACTCAATTGAGATGAGACCAAAAGGGTTGCTTAGAGGACATATTAAGCTTTCTAAAAAGTCCATGAAAACCTCTCTAGGATCAAAATTGAGAGAGTTATGCATGGGCCAAGTTGACCTTTTTTTGCAAAATTGCCAAAAGTCAAATGTGTCCAAAATTGCATTTTTTGCTAAATGAGCCCAACTTTTTGTGCTTGCACTGAGTTTGTAGTGTGACCCACGACCCATGAGCCCTTCCACTTTTCATTCTTTTATTTTTGTTATTTATTTTGATTTTATTTCATTTAAATCAAATAAAATCAATATAAAATAACGAAAATATCAAAAACTAGTTAAATCTTGAGATTTTGTGCATGATTAGGTTCATTATACAGCTGGAGACAAGATCAAATCGTGAAAGGCTTCACATGGACACAAAAAGATTGAATTTGCTTGATTTGGAAAGATTTGGTGCAAGGATTGAATCATGAATCAATATTCATAATTGGGAGATTTGATATAAAATTGCAACCCTAATACACTCTAGTATACATAAGGAATAAGTGCAGATCAAAAGGCAGGGGCTAGAGGCGTGCAAAGGCAGAGAACCAATTTAAAAAATTCAAGAAAAAGTTGCAAACCAATTTCCATGTTTCAGGCCATCTCAAGCCATTCTAATCATACCAATCGTTTGCTGGACATCCTAGGATCGTGTTTCAATCGTTAGCAAGCTTCCCCACGCCCTGAAACGCATCGTAGCAGTCACATGGTTTGGCTCTTTTCTTGAAATTGATTACATTGATTCTGGCACATTTAGCATGATTAATTGACATATTTATAATCCTTGAGATGTTTGCAAGCTAATAGTTGTATTCAATTGCGTTTTTATTAACTGTGCATCAAACTGCCATGGATAGGGTTCGTGTTTCATTTTTAGGGATTTCTTGTATAGGGAAAATTGGACAATGATAATGGTACCATTATGCTCGTGGGCTTTAAACGAGTTGATTGGTACCATTGGTTTTGATTTATCATGCATGTACAAGGTTTTGGAATGAACAAGGGTTATACCTACACTTGGTGTCCGTAGGTAAAAGCCTTTTATCTAAAACGACGGAAGCAACGAAAAAGACAATGGTGTGGCAGGTTGTGGATGGTCAGTTTGAATTTCGCGCATTTTGGGAAGCGTGGCACATTGTTTGTGTTATATTCTATTTATTTCATTATTGTTACAACTAACATGATTAGCGCAGATGGTAAGGTTGCTGGCCTTTGATGCACACATCTTGGGTTCGATCCTAAGCGTGTGCATTTTATTTTCTCAACATTTTCAGGGCAATCCAGTGTATCACATGGCAAGGGATTCATTGTGTACCATCCAGATCTGATCGTTCAATCCACCAAGGCTGCAGATCCAAGGCTATCCAATGAAGGGCCACCATGCGCCCCAGTCAAGCATGTGTAGGGGATTGGACAAAGTCAACAAAGGCCTGGGTTTGTTGGGGTTAGATTTGCAAACAACACCCCTCTTTTGCTATTTACCACAGGCCCATCTTAATCTTTCTTTTCTATTTATTTCATTTATTTATTTAATTAGCTTAATCATTTTCAACCAAAATCAATTTCTTTTTTCACAAAAAATCATAAAATCAAGATTTTCACAAAAAAATTAGAATTAGGTTTTATTTTATCAAATTTAATTTAATATTAGTATAATTTAATCTAGGGTAATTCTAACTTTTTTTAATAATTAAAATCAATTAGAAAAATTAGGGTTAGACTTGTGATTTAATTTAATTTTTATTTCTTTTCTCAAAAATAAAAAATACAAAAAGATAGGTTAATTTAATTATTTTTCTTAATTAAAATTAATTAGTAATTAAGTTTTTTATTCAATTGAACTTTATTTTCTCAAATAACACAAAAACGACAAAAAAATGATTTTTCTTTTCAATTACAATTAGGTTTAGTTGGGGTCAAAACCCTAATTATTTTGCATTCGATTCATCGCGCGCGTTTATTATTTTTTTGCAATATTGATGTAACTGTCTACAGTATGTAATAGTTTAATCTAGGATTTTCTTTATTTATCGTCTTTTACGGGTTTTTTGGCTATGTAATTAATCCCTACCCCGAAGCCTTGTAATAGCGTAAGTTTTATTTCTCGCATTTTAATTCTCGCAAATATTAACTGTTTAGATGTATGTTAATAGGATTGTATGACAAGATTGCATGATAATTTAAAACGGCTAGAAAACCCTAATGTGAAAAGATAATAACTGAAATCAAATCACTCGCACATGCGCACTCCTAGGATATACTCTCACTTCGGTTGCCTTCGATAAACTATCATTAAAGTATAGGGTGTCTTAGTGGTTGCCCTCCTGTCTAAACAAAGATCAAATGTCCCGTTCGGAAATGTTGCCTCGGAAACGTCGCCTCGGAAATGTTGCCTCGAATATGATCTTAAGACTCTAGGGTTATTACTAAGACGTCCTAACATTGCTTTAGTGATCGTACATCCCTTACGAATTTACCCTTACAACTCCAACAATGATGCTACCTATTTCTCAATAGTAGGATAGCACTGCCTAAAGGAAACAAGAACATAAACAATCCTTTTTCGAGTAGGTAGATGCTAGTAGGTACTTGCTCAAATCAAACTTTTTCACACCAAACACTTTTTTTCAAACAAAGTTTTCAAAAACAACTTCGTAACACTCTTGAGGACAGAAACAAGGGTTAAAACAAAGTAAAACAAAACTTTTCAAAACAAACACATACAAGCAATTTTTAAAAGATGAGCAAGTACCTAAGAGCCCATGGAAAACCATGGATAGAAAGGGTGCTAACACCTTCCCTTTCTATAATCTACCCTCCGTACTCAGAATATCTCAAAAAAGGATTTTTTTTATGCTTTTTTCCTTTCCGGTTGGATGAAATAAAAGTGAGTGGAAACTCTTGCTTACCGCAACATTTTGCGAATACAAAACGCAAAATGTAAACCAGTATTTTCAAAAAACAGTCAATTCTGCCACCATATCACAGAACTGGCGACTCTGCTGGGAAAATTTCAGTGGGGCATACCTTAGGATCTAGTTCATTATAATTGCTTCTCTTGTTTGTTTTGATTGATTTATTTTTAAGGGTTTTGTTTGGGAGTTACTATAGATCCTAACCTGGATCTGGGGACACCTTTTAGGTAAGTAACAATAAACTGTGAGGGAACTGTACGGCGTAGACCGATACAGTTGAAGCAGTAGCTACGTTGATGTGGCACATTGGTTGCTACCGGTATCCCTTGTGGAGAAACAAGGAGAATACGGGGCCACTGTGTGTGTCGTTAAGCATCAACTGATCTTAAAACCTTTAATCGACCAACTTGGCCATTAGAAAGTAGTGAGATAGTCGACCTCAGTGTAAAGCTGAGAACTGGTTGATACTCGATGCTACACTCATTGAGACCATACTCTTGAGATAGTTCTGGCTGCAAGAAAAGATTGCGTGAGCTGAAACCATGACCGATGGGGATGGTCAGTGATATTGAGATCCTCTAGAACCCTGTTACTTTTTCTAGGACAGGTTGAAACCAACTGAACTTCAAGAGGGTACTACCTCTGACCCCATGCAAGCCTTAAACTTAAGGGCTTTTGTGTGACTTGTTTGCCTTTGCCATGCCTGTTATCTGCTATACCTGTTGTTTTTATCATGACATCATGCATCATAACATGGCATTCATACTTCATTATACTAACCATTTCAAAGACCGAAGGAATTTATCTTTGTTCTGTTTTGCAGATTATGGCTTCCGTGCACCGAAATACCATCCGAGTTAACTTTGTGCAAATACCTGCTCAACTTAAAGAGTTAGCCTCAAGAGTTTCTGAGACTTCTATGTTCATTAAAAGACATGGTCAGCTTCTTAGCCTGGTCACTTCAAAACTTGATGAGCAGATGATGAGTGTACTTTTCCAGTTCTTCGATCATGTGCATCATTGCTTCACCTTTCCAGATTATCAGCTGGTTCCCACTTTGGAAGAGTTCTCTCACTTATTGGGCATATCCATCCTTGAACAGTTACCCTTCACAGGTATGGAAGAGGTTCCTAGACCAGAAGACATTGCCTCAACTCTGCATCTGAAACGGTTTGATATAGTATCCAATTGGGAAACACGAAACGAGGTCGAAGGTTTCCTAGCCAAATTTTTGATAGACCAGGCTCAACTATTATGGGATAATTTGGATTTTCAGGCTTTCGAAGATATCTTGGCTCTCCTTATCTATGGTTTGGTTCTCTTCCTGAATCCGGATTCCTTTGTAGATGTGAATGCTGTCAAGATTTTCCTTTCTCACAATCCTGTGCCTACCCTGCTGGGTGATATCTTGCATGCCCTCTATACTCTTACTGTGCGAAGAAGGGGGACTCTTATGTGTTGCATGCCGTTGTTGTCGAGGTGGTTTATTTCGCACCTCCCTAAGTCTGTGCTGAAGAATGAAGAAGGTTTGGGATGGTCCTACAGAATAATGTCGCTTGCCCATACAAATATTCTTTGGAGCTCCCGGGCTATGGAAGACACTACCGTTATTGATCGTTGTGGGGGATACCCTAATGCCCCTTGCTTGGAATAAGAGGGGGAATAACCTACAATCCTTGTCTAGCTTTGCGACAATTTGGTCGTGCTCGGAGAGATGGTCCCCATGAGCTACTTCTTGAGAATATTGCATCTGACTACAAGGAGGACGTTGACGAGCACCACCGGAGGTTTATACGAGCTTGGGGCATGGTGAACAGATCTGACCCCCAAGAGTTGGGACCGAGGACTTCCCTTCCTATGCAGCCTTACCTCCAATGGGTCCGAGCTCGTGCCCAGAAGCTTGGGATGCCTTATGAAGCCGTATTGCCAGTGATTGTAGAGCCCACTAATGAAGAAGGCGTTCCTTACACAGTTCTTTATCCTTACATGCCCACTGATCCTGGGGCGTTGCAGAGGTCTTGGATTCAGCTGAAAGAGAAGAGGGATACTTACCGAGAAAAGTACCATGAGCAAGAAAGGAAGATTTTGAAGCTCACCAGGCAGCTCGAGGAAGAAAGAGTGATCAATGACTATGTCAGCACCAAGAGGAAGCGTCCATGGGACTTTTGATTTTGCTTTTCTAGTTTTAGATTTGTTTTCCATTTACTTCTTTGTAACGCCTTAAAGGCATTGTTGAACCTTTTACAAGTTGATATAATAAAGTTTGTTTATTTTTGGTTTGAAAATTTAAATCTCCCAAAGTCTTTGAAATCATTACATGCGCATCCCATTATCATGCACACCATTACAGGTACCATTACAAGTTTCTCATCTTCTTCACTGTTTATTTCAGTAGAAATGTCTTCTGATCAAGCCATCAAAGATCTTCAGGCGCAGAACGCCCAATTCCAACAAATGTTCTTAAGCTTGGCTAAAGGGCAAGAGGATTTGAAGACCCTGGTTCTGAAAGAGAAGAAGAAGAAAAAGAAGGTTGGTATTCTGAACATGGGTAGAAGATTCGGAGAAAGAGTAAGACAATCAGCTGATCTGACCTCCTCATCCAAGGACGGGGAGAACCAAGAAAGGGTAAAGGACCCTAGTCCTGTAGTTTCTGATAATGATATGGATTACGACGAGGAGCAATATCCTCCTGCTGAGGATAGGTACAAGCAACTAGAAGACCGTCTGAGTGCTATGGAGATTCAAAAGATACATGGTTTGGATTTCGGAGAGATGGGATTGGTATCGGGAGTGGTAATCCCTCATAAGTTCAAAGCTCTGGTTTTTTTCCAAGTACGATGGAGTATCCTGTCCAAAACTCCATCTCCGCTCGTACGTCAGAAAAATCCAACCTCACACTGCTGATAGAAATTTGTGGGTACACTTCTTTCAAGATAGTCTGTCAGGGACTCAGCTTGAATGGTTTTATCAATTGGAGGGAGCCAATGTCCGAAACTGGGAAGACCTTGCTGCTGCTTTTTACAGGCAGTATCAGTATAACACCGACCTTGCTCCCACTCGTACTCAGCTCCAGGGTATGTCTATGGGTGCAAGTGAAGGTTTTAAGGACTATGCTCAAAAGTGGAGAGATTTGGCTGGAAGAGTCCAACCCCCTTTGTCTGACAGGGAGTTGGTTGACATGTTTCTAGGGACGTTATTTGGTCCATTTTTCAATCATCTGATCGACAGTTCGTCATCTGGGTTTACTGAGTTGATTTTGACTGGAGAGAGAGTAGAAGCTGGCATTCGAAGCGGTAAAATATAGAAGGGTACCTCATCAAGTGCAGTAAAGAAGCCTTTCACCGGTAAGAAAGAAGCTAGCGCAGTCTACGGCCGAGGGGCCAAAGCAGACCTGAACACCGTCAAGCAGTAAATGCAGTGGTGATATCAAGACCCACAATTGCTCCACAATGCAACAATCAACAAAGGTTGGAAAGACCACAAAGGCAGTTCACTCGGCTCAATATGACCCTGACTCAAATTCTACCACAATTATTAAATACCAACCTGGTAACTCTAAGGGAGGCCCCGAAGAACCCCAACACCACATCTCCCCACTATAACCCGAATGCCCGCTGCGCCTATCACTCCGAAAGTCCAGGTCATGATACAAACAACTGTTGGGCCTTGAAAAACAAAGTGCAAGACTTGATCTAAGCCAAAGAGATTGAGTTTGATGCTCCAGAGAAGCCCAACGTCATAACTGCTCCCATGCCCAAATATGGTCATGGAGTAAATACTATAGGCGATGATTTATTTGTGACCTCCGTGGAAGAAATTTCTACTCCTTTGATGACAGTAAAGAAGAATTTTCTATTGGCCGGTTTATTTCCGGATTGTGGTGAAGGTTGCCACACATGCTCAATTCTGCCTGCTGGTTTCCGCTTATTAAAATCAGGTGTTCAGCGTCTGATGGATAATAAAGAGATCCTGTTCGAAAAGTCTATGATTCTGTTAGTTCCAGTTGAAGATGTTGCCATCATAACCATTTCTGCCAATCCTCCCAAGGTTTCCTCGAGAAAACCTGTTAGGATTACACCCGTCCCAAGAATTGCTCCGTTAATAATTACTGTCCCCGGTCCTATCCCATACACTTCAGATAAGGTTGTCCCTTGGCACTATGGTGCTGATGTGTATTACCATGGAGTTAAACAAGACTTAAAGAGTGAGGAAGCTGATGTTGATGTCAGCAATATTGTCGGGGCTAGCAAGGTCACCAGAAGCAGAAGACTCTTTTCTCCCGAGATTTCCCCTCTGGCTGTCCACAAACCTGTTGTCATTCCATCTGCTAGTACATCAGCAACTATCCCAGTTCCTATTCCAGTTATCACCCATGTCGACAAGCCATCTGGGACTCGGGGCAAAGAAATCATAGGTGAGCCTGCCCAGACGGAGGCACCTAAGAAGATCATCGTAGAAACCTCTAAGAAAGAGATAGAAGAAATTTTAAAGATTATCAAGAAGAGCGACTATAACGTAGTCGAGCAGTTGGGGCAGACTCCATCAAAAATTTCCATGTTGTCCTTGTTGTTATGTTCTGAAGCCCATACAAAGGCTTTAATTTCATTCCTCAAAACTGCGCATGTGCCGCAGGAAACTTCAGCCGATCAATTCAAAAATTGCGTAGCTAGCTTGACTGCCGATAATGGGCTAGGTTTCTCAGATGCAGATCTGACCGCTAAGGGGAGAAATCATAATGATGCTCTGCACGTCTCGATCGAGTGCAGGGGCACTACTATGGCCCATGTACTGGTGGATACCAGGTCCTCATTGAATGTTTTGCCAAAGAAAGCGTTGGACCGTCTGGATTGTGAAGGTTTGATTCTAAAGCCGAGCAATATTATGGTCAGGGCTTTCGACGGGTCAAAAAGGATTGTGCACGGGGAGGTGGACATCCCTGTTAAAGTTGGCTCTTAGACTTTTGCATCCACCTTTTATGTGATGGATATCAGGCCATCATATTCTTGCTTGCTGGGTCGCCCTTGGATTCATAAGGCTGAGGCAGTGACTTCCATGCTTCATCAAATGTTGAAATATCCGGTAAAGGGGAAGATTATCACGGTACAAGGTGAAGAGGAGTATATGGTGAGTCATCTCAATTCTTTTCGCTACATGGAGATGGACGGGGAATTCATCGAAACCCCTTGTCAGAACTTTGAAGAGGTCCCTCAGACCTTGGCGTCAACTGAAGTTGCTACCGACAAACCTCCAATGAAGATGGCTTCTCTCAAGGATGCCAGGGCTGTAATGAAAGAAGGTGGGTGTACCAATTGGGGTCAGCTCCCTGATTTCATGCACAAAACTGACAAATTTGGTTTGGGCTTTACTATAGGGGCTTAAAGGGTTGATAGGCGCGCATGGAATGGAAGACCTCCTCTGCACATCAGCAATCAGGGAGTTAATGCAATTAAAGATGGTGAAGAAGATTCAGATATCGACAGTTGGATCTACCCTACAACCAATGGTAGATTGAACAAATGGTCGGCGAAGGACTTCATACCCGTTTCTTTTATTCCACAGTAAATGACTTTTGTTTTAAGAGTTGTAATAGACAGTTTGAAACTTTACGGCCCGGTGCCTTGCCCGAGACACATGGGCTTTGCTTGTGAGGGCTTTTTATTTGTCATTTCATATATCATTAATAAAACATTGGACGTTTCTTGCATTACAAATTTTGCGCTCCTTGTTTTTCTTTTTCTGTCTTTATCACAAACAACTATTCTCTTACACACACTCACATATCATAATGCAGATCCATATCCACTATGGATCCCATTGATAAAGACTCTGCTACTTCCAGTTATGACTTCGAAAATCCGATCAACCAAGCCGAGGACAAAGGTGAGGATGATTGTGAGGTTCCTGGAGAACTTGCTAGACTGTTACTACAGGAAGAAAGGGCCATACAGCCTCATGAAGAGCCAGTTGAATCAGTGAATTTGGGTACAAAGGAAGACATGAAAGAGGTTAAGATAGGTGAGAATCTAGAGCCCAGTGTCAAACAACGGTTGATACAGATGCTACGCGACTATGTTGAGATCTTCGCTTGGTCTTATGAAGATATGCCTGGTTTGGACACTGATATTGTGGTACACCGCCTGCCAACCAAAGCAGACTGCCCTCCGGTAAAGTAGAAGGTTCTCCGTATGCACCCTGAGATGTCTGAGAAAATCAAAGTTGAGGTCATGAAACAGTTCGACGTGGGATTTTTAGCTGTCACTTCTTATCCGCAGTGGGTCGCCAACGTTGTTCCGGTGCCTAAGAAGGATGGTAAGGTATGGATGTGTGTGGACTACAGAGACCTGAACAGGGAAAACCCCAAGGATGATTTCCCACTTCCTCAAATCGATATTTTGGTCGACAACACCGCGCAACATAAAATCTTCTCCTTCATGGATGGTTTTTCCGGTTACAATCAGATCAAGATGGCTTCCGAGGACATGGAGAAGACAACCTTCGTTACACAGTGGGGCACCTTCTGTTACAAGGTAATGCCTTTTGGGTTGAAGAATGCTGGGGAAACTTATTAGCGCACCATGGTCGCTTTGTTCCACGACATGATTCACCATGAATTGAGGTTTATGTTGATGACATGATCGCAAGATCCCAGACTAAGGAAGGGCACCTTGACCATCTCCAGAAACTGTTCGACAGGTTAAAAACGTATAAGCTGAGGCTGAACCCGAACAAGTGCACCTTCGGGGTAAGGTCTAGTAAGCTGCTGGGTTTCGTCGTTAGTGATAAAGGTATTCAGGTGGACCCTGCCAAGGTAAAATCCATACAAGAGATGCCGGCTCCCTGCACAGAAAAGGAAGTTAGAGGCTTTTTGGGACGTCTGAATTACATCGCCAAGTTCATTTCACACCTGACTGCTACTTGTGAGCCAATCTTCAAGCTGCTGAAGAAAGATCAAGAGGTAAAATGGAATGATGAATGTCAGACCGCTTTCGAAAGAATCAAGGAATACCTCCAAGAGCCACCAATTCTGATGCCTCCAGTTGAAGGAAGACCTTTGATCTTATACTTGACAATACTGGATAATTCAATGGGGTGTGTGTTGAGGCAGCATGACGTGTCTGGCCGAAAAGAGCACGCTATTTACTACCTTAGCAAAAAGTTTACCGACTGTGAGACCCGATACTCATTGCTCTAGAAAACTTATTGCGCTTTGGCATGGGCTGCTCGTCGGCTAAGACAGTATATGGTGACTCACACCACTTTATTGATATCAAAGATTGATCCAATCAAGTATATCTTCAAAAAGCCTGCCTTGTCTGGAAGAATAGCAAGATGGCAGATGATCTTAACTGAGTATGACATCCAATACACAACCCAAAAAGCAATCAAAGGGAGTGTATTGGCGGATCATTTGGTGCATCAGGCCGTGGATGACTACCGGTCCATGAATTTCGAGTTCCCGGATGGGAACATCATGTTGGTGACCGACTGTGAAGAACTCGGATCGGATGAAGGACCTGAGGAAGGATCCCGATGGTCTATGTATTTTGATGGAGCATCAAACGCGTTGGGTAATGGCATTGGTGCCGTGATCATATCCCCTGAGGGCTGTCATACTCCGTTCACCGCCCGATTATGTTTTACTTTCTTGTGGTGGAGAACAAATATCACTTTTGATTCACTTCTCTCCTCTGCTTTTGATGTCAGATCTTCGTCTTCCAAATCATACCCAAAATCATCAGGATGAGAATCCAGTCAAAGTCTATTTTCTGGCACTATAGATTTTTTTGTACTCAATTGGGCTGCTGCTTGGTGGCAAATCAGGCAAACAACCAACATCATTCAAGGATATTTGAACTGCAGGATCAGTTGAATATTCATCAGTATTTAGTTTTGATTGATTAGTATGTACTAATGATGAGGCTGTTGGATTTGTATTTATGGCTTCTTTGAATTTTGTATTATTTGTGCGATGCAAGAGCTTTTGTCAGTGAAAGGTTCAGACACACAAGCTTATCAGGAATGATATACTCTTTGTTTTCTTTTATTGATTTGTTTCTTCCATTTCTTCCATTGGGACTAGAGAGGATCATGAAATGCAGTGGAGCAATCTCAAATGCTATGGAACATTTCGTCTTCTGATAAAGTATATGAGAAGTTGATTATCTTTGGATGGAATGCAGCTTCTGAAGCAAAAGTCATAATTGAAGTACTTAAAGGGTGTGTGCCACAAGGATGAAGTGGATGTATGATTTCAAAGGAAAATGTAATAGCTCTCTTTTACAGCTTCAAAGTTAGCTTCAGTTTATGAGTACTTTGAGTTACATAGTATTCTGTTAATACTTATATTTTTCTAATGAAAAATGAGTTGGTTGGATCCTTTACTCCCACTTTAAGCACAACTAGTTCAGAAAGATCTGAAATGAAATAAAATAGTTCTGAAAACATTGCATTGCATTACAACTATTACATAGTAGAACAAATCATGTTGATGATACTTTGACATGAAATATTATTACACTTACACCATAATAGCCCTGCATGGAGAAGTCCTAAACTAGTAGGGTATTTGGAGTCATTCGCCTTGTTTCGAACTCGGTAGGGGTGACCATCTCGTGTTTCGAATCTATGTGCAATGTTCATTAAATCTCTTTTTTGAATTACCATCATGATTTCAATATATAAAAAAATTTAAATATAAGATTTTTCAAATTAATCAAAGATTAATAAGAAACAGAAAATTATGAACTTGAATTGTCTCTATAATTAAGTCTCACTGTTTGTGTGGATTGGATTTGTTAATATCACTTTTTCTAAAGCTTTTATGCTATAAATTTGACTCTGATTACAAAGCTCTTAATAGTGTCCAAGTGCTTAACAAACTTCTTATCTCAATCATATTTTAGTTATTTATTAAAAAAAAATTTTTGATGAACTCCTAATATATATATTTTTAATAATTATCGTATGCTAATAAAAAATAGAGATTCTGAATATCACAGGAGAATTAATTTTGCAGAAGGCAAGAGATACAATGAAACTCGTGTATCCTCATGATGTCAGACTCCAGGCAGCAATGTTGCGAAATCAACAATTTCACTCATTGTGTCAGTCTCTATGCAACAATGTGTGAAATTTTCTATATTTCACTTACTGTGTCAGTCTCCACGCATCAATATGTTCTTTCTTCGCGATCTAGTTCATTGTGTCAGACTTCATGCGACAATGTGTGAAATCCGCGACATAACTCATTGCACCAGTCTCCATGCAGCAATGTGTTATTAGACTTTGCTTTGTTCATCCCCTAGGTTGCGATGAATATACAAAACCAAATCAGATCAAAATTTGTTGTATTAGTCTCCTAGCATTAGTAGGTCGGCCTTTTAAACTTGTATCATTTACCTCCTAGGTTACAGTAAATATGCGAGTTCTGCAATCTCTGTTAAACTGACGAGTCATCCGCGTCGTCATTCTATCAAAAACTCTGCTCCAAACGCTGGTAAGATGATACCTCATCATCTGTACCTAGTCTTCGCATCATGGGATCGCTGTACAACATATCCTTATAATCTTTCAGACAAATTTTGGGGTCTTCCTATATTTAATAAACTTCCGATCAAAACATGCGAGACCTGCGTATTCTCAAACTATTTAATCAAAAGATAATTAAATAGGGGCAATTATCATACCCCAAATTTGCCCTACCCTTATTTGTGCTTAGGTTTCTTTTAATTGAATCGTATCATTTATTTTTTACTTTTATATAGGTATTTAAAAGCAGAGCGGGGTATAACAATCCAAAAAGGACCATCAACATCTGATGGCCCATTAAGCTCTAATAAGAATCCATTTCTAATGAGAGGGGGTGTATTCTTTCAGAAGGTGGACAGGTTTTTTAAGCCCATTTAGATTTTTTGATGAAAAGAAACAATCTTTTTATTTTTATAATAGGCCTATTCCCTTTTGAAGAAAAAAGAAATTGTTTTTTTTATATTTATATATTACTGATTTATCAAAATGTTTGTCTTAAAATAACAGGCCCAAAATAGATGACCCATTTCAAATTTTTTTGAAAAAAAAATTGTTTTTATCATTATTGACATTACTACTGTTATATTTAATTATTATCAATATTATTTGATTATTATTAATATTATCATATTATTATTAATATTATTATTCTGAAATCATATTTTTCAAAGAAAAAGCGCAGCGGCTCAATGATTGAAAACACTTTTTACTGTACGAATCATCTAAGTGCACTAACAGTTACCGTATGGATTAAAATGTGTTTCTTCTTTTTACAGTACAGAGATTAAAACGAAAAACCTCTTTTTTTCTTGTCAATCAATAACGTCATCGTTGTTTTATTTCCTTTCCAGAATTCATGCAAATACAGAAATTATTAAAAAAAACATTATTACAGCAAACAAAGATCAGTCAATGCAGACTCGTTTACATCATCAAAATTACAGACAAAGAATTCAAAAATATTCCTAAAACATAAACTAATTAATTCTGAAAGTTAAGTTTACAAACATATTAAAATCTTTCCTAATTTTACATTTCCTAAAAAAGGCTATAAAACTAAGGACAAGAAAATTACAAAGGGGAAGGAGATACAAACAACAAGGGACGAAATACAAGGGGGGAGATCACCAATTCAAGCACATAATCTCACACACGATACACAAACCAGATGTCAAAACCATATCATTGTGACTCTCATAAACCATAAGACCACTTTTCACTAACAATCCAGTCTCATTTCAAACAAAACCCCACGTGATTTTACAGTAACTGAATTCATCTTCTCACCTTCTCCATTTTTCCACACTAAATACCAAGCTCAACAAATATATAACCTGCAAATCCAACACTTAAACAAAACAAAAAAAAACAACGAGAGCATTCAAAATTGAAAGATCGAAGAAGAAGAAAAAAATTACAGAGAAGCTCTACAGAGACCTCTTCTCGATCTTCCTTCGACGATCTTTGCACTCACCGTACTAGCCACGCTTTTCGCGAACCACGATCTCCAACGGACACCATTGTACCGCCACCGTCACCTCCTTGTCACATTACCGATCTGCACACAGCAACAACTCCAGCCTCGCATTGAAGAGCCATCGCCATTGTCAATATCTGGCTACGTGATGAGGAGACTATATCAGACTCCCTCGCTCTGCGTATAAAAAATATTCAATTAAACACCAAATTTTTTTTTCGCAAAATAAATTAATTCAAACAATTAATTTCCAAAAAGGAATACTAATATATTTAAATCAACCACGCACTTGGTCTAACAAACTCCACTATTCACACTCTTAGACTACGTATGCGGGGAATTCAAATATATTTCGCAATACATAAAAAATACAAACAACCCCACGAACTACAGAATATGACTCTGATTCCTCCTAAGATGATACACAGGCATACGATCAAAAATCATGGCAAGTCCTCTTATCTAAAATTCAAACCCTTTTTTCCCCTATCTAAAATTCAAATCCTTTTTCCCCCTATCTAAAATTCAAACCCTTTTTTCCCAATAATTATATAAAACCCTGTTTTCTAAAATCCTACTTCTAAACCTAGTATCCTTGTGAACAAGGTAGAGGAGGGGTGCCTTACACCTTTCCCTCGCCTAGAACCGAGCCCAAACCTAGAATCTCTAATTTTCTTTTAGGGTTATTCCTTTATACTCCCTTTCTTTAGGATTAAAATTAACTCTATTAAAAAACCAGTTGCAACAACTGGCGACTCTGCCCTAGGTTTTAAAGTCTTTGCTTTAGATTTTAGGGTTTCTTATTTTTTTGGGTTTTTCTTTATTTTTCTTTATTTATTTATTCATTTATCTGCTTATTTAATTATTTCTTTATTTCGTTATTTTATTATTTCATTATTTATATATCTGCGGTGGGATTTATAATTTTGCAAAAATTATTCTCAAAACCCTTAGAAAGAAGGTTCTCAAAAATTATTCTCAAAACCCTTAAAAATTATTTCATCATTAAACCCTTAGCCAAGGGGTTACATCAACCCTATGAATTTATGTGACGACTTCGCTTAGAGTTGGTGAAACTCCGCAAAAGGAATACCTTTCAAGAGACATCCTCTTGGGAAGTAAGACTTTGGAATGACACATATGACTCTTTGTACGACCTTTAAACCAAAAGCTCGTGATGAGACCTTTCATGACCTAGAGACTAAAGTTTTGGTCTGTAAAGAGACTCCGCTTAAGGGAGGCCCTTGTGCCTTTCCTTCTAGTGTCATTCATGATACTCTTAAGGAAGCCACTTTATAGGGAGAGTAGAATATCTGTAGGCCAATACTAAGAACCTACCTTCTAAGGATACCTTTCACAAATCCCACTACAATCCGCAAACCCGCAAGGGTTATCCCTTATCCACTACTATCTCTATCCCGTAGGGCTGTTGTCTATGTCGTAATCTCTATCCTGTAGGGACTATGCGTAGTCTTTCATTGGCCATAATCCTCAAGGAGTCTCTGCCTGTCTCAATTTCTGAGACTGAGTAGGATATCATCATCAAACCTGTATAGGGTACCCTTACGTCTACCATCATACAATATCTATGTCACATTGCATAACCATGAAACTCTTTGCATACCAAAGCATGTTTATACATTTACATTTCCATCCATTTTCATAAAATCATTTATACTTCCACCCTTACCCAACTGTGATCCACCTAGCAAGATTCTCGATACTCACAAACGAACTCAAAGCATGTCTCAAGAAGCCATGAAAGAACTCAAAAGAGACAAAGAACTGTTGAAGGAGGAGGTCCACCAATTGAAGACTCAAATGAACTTGATCATGCAATTACTACTAAGGAGTGAAGGCAACCCTTCATCATCCTAACCACATGCCTATTCAATGTTACAGATACCACCACCGTGGGAAGGCCCTCCGCCTCAACAGCAACTCCAACGACCATTAATAATTACGCAAGGACAACAACAGGATAAAAGGCCAAAAAGAAAGCTTGACCCTCTCCCTACGCCTCACAGTCAATTGCCGCAACATCTACTCGAAGCATCTTTGGTAAAGCTAAAACCTCTAGCTCCTCCAGTCGGGCCACCCCCATGAAAATACGATGCTAATGCCAGGTGCGAGTATCATGCTGTGATACGGTGGGAGAACTGACTTGGGGTTTTGCGTTTGTTTTCGCAAATGTTTCGGTTGAGCAAGAGTCGCCACCGACTTTTTATTTTATCCTAAGGAAAGGTCAAAAAGCACAGGAAAGACCTTTGAGATGTTTACGTGGGTTCGGGGAGTAGATTATAGAAAGGGAAAGTATTAGCACCCTTTCTATCCATGGTTATCCATGGGCTCTTAGTTACTTGCTTAGATCACTTGCCTTTGCTTTTCAATTGTTTGAAATGGTGCATTGTGTGTGGTTTTGAAAATGTTTTGAAAAAGATGCCTTGTCTAGGCAACCATTGTAACAATTCTTTACTCGAACGTTTTACAAAGGTGTTTGTCTTTTTGAAAAGGTGTTTCAATGCTTTTTGAAAGTTTGTTTTGAAAGTTGTGTTGTGGAGTGTGTTTTGAAAGTAGGCAAGTGTGTTTTGCAAGTTTGATCAAGTAACTAAGAGCTATCTACCCTAATTTACTCAAAGATCTTTCCTTATGTTTTTAACCCTTTTAACAGTGTTGTTTCACCATTGTATTTGGTGAACAACCTTGTGTTAGGATGTAAACGGGACGGGCGCGGATCATTGTATAGACCATGAAAGCAATAGTGTCAAGTGTCTTTGGCAATTTTCTTGAGGGACTATGATGATTTTGTTTAGGCAACAAGATAGCGTCATCGAGGGACTATGATCATTTTGTTTGTTTTTGTTTTGCCAAAGTACTTGAGATGCAAACATGGGCCATTTTTGAAGGCAACAAGTGGAGTAACCCCAGGGGTGCAAGTGTGCATTGTGTTTGTTTTTTCATGCATATTTATCTTGGATTAAGTCAAGCTATTTGTTGATTTGATTTGCATACAAGCCCTAAGTCTAAACATGGCATAATTGAAAGCTTTTAAATGCAAAAATTTAAAGGCTAAGCTATTACAACATGATATATGGGGATGGGGATACAAGTTTGAATTTGGGGGATATTTGACAAGGAAATAAAATCTAAATTATTACAACCATATCGAATATACAAATATTTAACATTTAAATAAATACAATTTAAATAAATATCAAAATGCAATGTATTATGCAAAAAGGATTTTTTTATGTATGTAAAAAAGGTTTTCATGTTTGAAGTATAGACAAAATAAAAAAAAAGTCATATTTTTAATTATTTTTGTTGTTTAGGGCAAAACCCTAATTTTTGAACAAATAGTATTTATTTGTTAATTATGTACAAGGTATATTAATTTATACAAAACTAATAAAAAAGAAGTATATTGTAGAAAAAAGTATTTTTGGTGTCAAATATTAAATAAAAATAAAAGGTATTATTTTTTGTGTTTTTGCCTTAATTATCTAATAAAATATGTATATGTATATATTAAATATATTAAATATGCTAAGTATATACAAAAATAAAATATTAATTATTTACAAAAAATGTATATTTTAAAAAATGTTTTCAAAATGTAAATAAAAAATAATAACTAAAAATAAATATTTTTTGTATTATTTTTAGGGTTTTTAAAATGAAAAGGAAATATATTTATTTACATACATATATTCTAATAAAGCAAATAAATGCCAAATAAATGTAAAAAAATGTGGAAAAATATTTTTGGAGTTTTTTATGCTTGAGCAAAAAATATAAAATCAGAATCAAAAAGAAAAATGCAAAAATGACAAGTATTTCACACAATGGGCCAGGAGGGTGTAAATGGAAAAAAAGGGTGTAAACAGCAAGACTGACTCAGGCCCAGCCCAAGCCAGTCACCTTTAACCTTCAGCATTGACAAACGCGCGCCTCTCCTTTCAAAATACAAACTCCTGATTCCTTGATTTTTAGCAAAAACTCATAACACAAACAATGTAGAGCATCAAACCACGATTCCAAACATGTAAAAAACTTGACCTAACTCTAAGAAACCAGGGAGAATTTCTTCACCCCCAATTTCTGACCTAGTTTTTCTTCAATGTTCATGGCTAAAATTCTCACAGCATGCTTAATATAAATGAAAAGTAAACACATGTATGGCTTCAGGGCTATGAGTAGAACATGTTTCATTCACAAATCTAAGCTTAATCATGCCTGGATAGAGAGATAGAAGTCCATAGATTACCTGTTTCAGCTTGACTCGAGCAGAGCAATGTGGCCACCTTCAATGGAGTTTGAGCTTCTGTATAGCTTGCCTGAGGTCCAAGGATGCTTCCCAAGTACCTAGCTTGCTTTGAAACTGCCTGTATCGTGCTGTAGAAGTTCACCTGCACAGCTTGAAAGTAAAAATGGCAAGTAGGGTTAGAGGTGTTACAGCTTGAGTTTAAGGCTTGGAATAGTTCAGGTGGATGGAATGGAATGTGTTTGAACTCCTTTTGGCCAAAACGCACGACAGGAATTGGTTATGGAACTCAAGTTGCAGGGGATGCCCTGTTTCTGCAGCAAGAAGGTGTTTTGGTGTATTAGGAGGTATGAAGGGTGGTTGAGTCGTGTTTCAGGTCAGTTGGGGTGTATGGAAGATGCTCACAAAGTTTGCTTAAACTCTAGTTTTCAGGAAATGAAAGTTGGATCTCTTTTGCAATGTTTCTTCTCTTTGAAGTAAGAAAGCTCCAGTTGCAATGCAGGCCTGTATACTCTATATATCTAGGCTGCAGCATTTTCTCTTGATAAATGGGATATGTGTACAAACTCTTGCCTCAAAGATCTGGCCCATGCCTCCAAGATTTGGAACTTGACATAAAGTATCACTTTTCCAAAATGGCAAGTTTGCTTTTTCCAATTAAGGATTAATTTAGCATTTATTGTCCAAATGAATGAAATAACACTTTAACACAATGGTTAGGCATTAAATTAAGGATTGTAAACTTGGTCTTGAGGCCTGCAAGCTAGCAATACACAAACTGATTTGAAAATGCAAATGTTATGCACAAGCCTTGGCCATGAACAAAAGTGAGTTTTGGCCAACTTTGCAAATTCGATTCTCTCTAACCACAAGGGTGTTTGAGAAGTTCTTGGACAATTTGGAAAGCTTGGAATGTGTACTACAATCCATATTTGTAATTAAAATTGAAACTCCAAGTGGAACCATGTGAAAATGACCAAGAAGTTGGACAAAAATCCTGCCTAGAATAGGGCAAAATTTCTCTAAGTTAAAAATGTTTTGCACCCTTGTTCCAAAAATCATAACTTGAGATACAAGCTTCCTTTGAGAAAACTTTGTGAATCAAAGTTGTAGATTTTGCAATGGAATACAACTTTCATGTTGCAAGTTTTGTTTGAATCCATTTGCATCTTGGTGAACAAATGGGACAAAGTTAGGAAAAAATAAGAAAATTTCATAACTTAGAAAATTTCAAGTTATGAAATTTCTTCATTTTAAACCCTAATTTGCAATTTTGGGTTTCTTGATGAACAAGTTTCATAATTTGACATGTCTTGATGAAAAATGAACCTTGGCACTTGATTTTGACCAAAAAGTCAAAGTTTGCCTTTTCAGTATACAGTCAAATTTTGATCAATTGACTGAAAAATTCATCTGTCATTCCTATGCATTTGAGATCTTTTGAACTTGTTGAATGGGTCAACACAATGCCATTGAGTCCTTGAGTCCATATGTGAGCTTGGTTTGCCATTGGTTAGGTCAAACAGTCAAAAATTGTCTTTGTGCAGTCAAAACCCTAAAAATGACCATTTTGCCCTTTTGGTGATCTGATCAAATTTCTTGTGGAAGTGTGATCCAAACTTGACCAAATGGTTCATGTAAGTTCATTATGTTGATGTGGGTCAAAATTCACGAGGTTTGACTGTCAATTGGCCACAGTTGACTTTTTCCCCAATACAACTGATTTCTAGGTCAACTGTCCAATTGACTGGGCAAAGATTGGAATCAAGACTTGAAACTTGGTATGGATAAACTTGTGAGTCCAACATGAAGCATGAAAGTCACTTTGGGCATTTTAGGTCAAAACATCCCTGTGCAAACTCAAACCCTAATTTGGGTCAACAGTGCAAGGAGGGGCCTTGAGCAGAGCAAACCCTAACTTGATCTTGAGCTCCAAGAGTCTTGTGATGAGAAAATGTTGATGAAATGAGAGGGCAAATTTTGGGGTACAATAGTTGCCCCTGTTCAATCTTCTTGAACCTGAAGAGTTAGATTGGCAAGTTTGCCTTTCGCGTCTCGAAGGTAAAAGGAGATTGGACACTAGAGTGCCCTTAAATTTGCACTCGTCAAAACATGGATACGGGAATGGGCTTAGAGATGCCATTTGGAGATGGGCTTAAAGATGCCATCTGGAGGGGAGACAGAATCTTGTCGGGGATGGGCTTAAAGATGCCATCTGGAATGTTTGTTGAACTGTATGTCGTTGATGAGTGAGTGAGTATCAGAAAGGTATCCATGTTTGGAACATCTCTGGACTGGGGATCTGAATAAGCAATAGATTGACATCCATGTTTGGAATCATCCGTAAACTGTTTTCAGTAGTTGAGGAGTTGAATAAGCAATAGGTTAACATCCGTATCTGGAGAACCCGTGAACTGTTTTCAAAAGTTGAGTCTGAACAAGCGATAGATTGACATCCATATCTGGAAGCACCCGTAAACTGTTTTCAGAAGTTGAGTCTGAACAAGCGATAGATTGACATCCATATCTGGAAGCACCCTTAAACTGTTTTCAGAAGTTGAGTCTGAACAAGCGATAGATTGACATCCATATCTGGAGAACCCGTAAACTGTTTTCAGAAGTTGAGTCTGAACAAGCGATAGATTAACATCCATATCTGGAGAACCCATAAACTGTTTTCAAAAGTCTTGAATCTGAACAAGCGATAGATTAACATCCATATCTGGAGAACCCGTAAACTGTTTTCAGAAGTTGAGTCTGAACAAGCGATAGATTAACATCCATATCTGGAGAACCCGTAAACTATTTTCAGAAATTGAGAATCTGAACAAGCGATAGATTAACATCCATATCTGGAGAACCCGGATACTGTTTTCAGAAGTCTTGAATCTGAACAAGCGATAGATTAACATCCATATCTGGAGAACCCGTAAACTGTTTTCAGAAGTTGAGTCTGAACAAGCGATAGATTAACATCCATATCTGGAGAACCCGTAAATTGTTTTCAGAAATTGAGAATCTGAACAAGCGATAGATTAACATCCATATCTGGAGAACCCGGAAACTGTTTCCAGAAGTCTTGAATCTGAACAAGCGATAGATTAACATCCATATCTGGAGAACCCGTAAACTGTTTTCAGAAGTTGAGTATGAACAAGCGATAGATTAACATCCATATCTGGAGAACCTGTAAACTGTTTTCAGAAATTGAGAATATGAACAAGCGATAGATTAACATCCATATCTGGAGAACCCGGAAACTGTTTTCCGAAGTCTTGAATCTGAACAAGCGATAGATTAACATCCATATCTGGAGAACCCGTAAACTGTTTTCAGAAGTTGAGTCTGAACAAGCGATAGATTAACATCCATATCTGGAGAACCCGTAAACTGTTTTCAGAAATTGAGAATCTGAACAAGCGATAGATTAACATCCATATCTGGAGAACCCGGAAACTATTTTCAGAAGTCTTAGAGTTGAATAAGCAATAGGTTAACATCCGTGTCTGGAGAACCCGTGAACTGTTTTCAAAAGTTGGAGTTGAATAAGCAATAGATCAGCATCCATGTTGGGAAGCATCCGTAAACTATTTTCAAAAGTCGAAGCTTTATTAATCTTATCCTGAAAAGGGTAAAATATTAGCTGAAACACAAAGTTATGTTGCATGAAATGTATGATGCAATATATATGTTATATCAATGTTTATGATATATGAATGTAGTGAATGCGCATGTAAGCTGATGAGTTGTCTTGCTGAGGATAGATGAATCCTTAATAGCCGGAGATAATAGAATCTTGATTGCTGTCGGGGAAAGTGAATCCTTGACTGCTGCAGGGGATTGCAAGAATCTTTGATTGCTGAAGCTGAGACATCCTTGTTGACTGCTGACTGCTTGGGGAACAAGATCTTCAGTTGTTGAGGGATCTTAGGACCACTGCTGGGGATTGAAAATCCTTGGTGACTTATGGGGAATGAGAGTTCTGACGATCTCTACTGGGGAATTTAAAACCTGGGAGGCTTGTGCTGAGAAGTGAGACCGAGAATCTTCAATCTGATGGGAAGTATCTCTGTGGGGAGAATGTTCATTAATTTGGTTCCGCTGGGGATTGATAGTTGGAAGTTTCAGCTCCGCTGGGGACTAACAGTTTTGGCTCCACTGGGGATCTAGAAACTTAACTCTGAGGGGATTTCGATTCTGGAAGGCTCTCTGGCTGGGGAAATCAGCTTTAGGAAAGCTTTTGTTTTGCTGAGGATCCTGAAGTTTAACTCTGTTTGGGGATCTTGAAGTTTAATTCCGCTGGGGAAAAGGAGTTTAAGAGTCTTAGTCGTCCGTTGCTCTACTGGGGAGTCGAAGTTGAACTGATATCTGGTCGGGTCCAGGTTTCGTAGCAACTTGTTGGGGATTGTAGAGTAGTCTACTGGAGAAGAGGAGTTGTGGTCCTTTGATTTTGTAGTAGTCGGAGAGGCAAACTCAAGCTGGGGAATCCTGGTGTTGTTGGGGAAATAAACCATGTCGTCAGTCCGCTAGAGAGGTGACATCTTCGTTGGGGGAAGTCCTCGAGGATTCTTGAGGTTGATTCAGCTGGGGAAAGGTTTTCAGAGATTAAACCCTTGCTGAGGAGTCATCCTATGAGAAGGGCTTTGGGGAGACTTGTCAATGCCCCTAGTAGCGAATGTTTGTAGTACTGCCTGGAAATGTTTGACTGTATGTAACCCCTTGTTGGTATTGACGTTCAATTCCCCAAGTGACGGAGATGGAGACTTTCCCCTTGTTATCCTGCAATTGAGTGATTTCTTGACATTTTGACTGGGCTGCGCCCGTTTTTTTTTGTTGAAAGATTTGTTGAAATCTTGACTGGACTGCCCCAGGTGTGCTGGATAGTGACATGTCAAGTCCCCTTGTTGGTAGGAGATTTGTCAATGGAAGTGTCATCCTTTTTGAAGTGATTTTATTCACTGAGAGAGCTTTCGTTCATCGGATATTCATTGTGTGAATTTCTCCGCTGTCAAACAAATAGCCAAATGCATACAGTGATATTCAAGTAATGCAAAGTTTATGCTTGTCTCGAAGTTTTGAAAAATGCATTTTTTAGCAGAAAACTTTTTATAAGACAAATTCAACACAAGATTTAGGGCAAAGCCTTACAGGAGTCAGGATACCTTTTGTAACAGTATGTGTTGTACCCCAAAATTTGCCCTCCCATATTCTTCAAGAAATTGCCAAGCCAAGTCACAAAACTCCTCCAAGGGTTGCACAGTCCAACTATCTCCTAAACAGTCAAAATTAGGGTTTTGAGTCTGATCAAGAAAAGGAAGTGTTCAAAGGCCCAATAAAGTCTCATATGCTTACAAACATGGTCAAGCATCCTCATATCAAGTTTCAAGGCATTCAGCTCAAGATTGCACAGTCAAAACCCTAAATTGCACTACAGTCAACTGTAGGGGCAAAATGGTCATTTGACAGTCAAAAGTTCAAATTTTTGGTCAACATGTCATTTTGAAGCCACAAACATCATTTGATCAATGCTTGATCATGATTCTCAAAATTTGGCTCAGAAATCATCAAAGATGCAAAAGTTGCTATATTTGGACAGCTGGAAAAGTCAACTGAAATTGACCAGGGCATAACTTTCACATGGATTATCAGAAAAATTCCATCCAAAGCTCATTTTGAAGAGAAAGACATTTCCTACAACTCATCTTCATACTTCAAGTCCAAGAAATGCTCTCACAAAAAGTTATTAATTTCAACATTATAGGTCATTTTCAAAAGTCAACAAAAAGGGACTTTAAGTCAAAGGCCATAACTTGAGATTAGAAAATCAAAATGACATGGGACCAAAGGCATTGGTTAAAGGACTCAAAGACCTTTCCAAAATGTCCAAGAACATGAGAAAAGCTTAAAAATTGAGCAAGTTATGCATTGGAGAAGTTGGGAAATTTTTGTGAAATGGCAAAAGTCAACTATCCTTGAAACTTCAATTTTTGACAAAAGGGGCATCCCGCTGACTGTAATTCCGAAAAAGGAAACAGTTCAGGCAAAAACGAAAGGGATAACAAAATCAAAAAAGAAAGAGGTCCTACAAACCCTCGACAAAAAAATGATGACTGCCTATTCAGAATAAATCATCAATGACTGAATCATCACCAGAAAATCAGAGCAAAGACTCAAAACAAGGTCTGACGCACGATCAACTGAGTTTAGGTTTGAAGAACGTCACGAAGAGTGGATGGGTACAAATAATTTGAGCCTTTATTCTTTGTTTCTTAAACCGTGAACCAGGCCACGTTATAACCCTTAAAAGTCCTAGCTGAAGCATGGGTTAATTCGAAAGCATACTGTTACGAAAGGTATCCTGACTCCTTAAGGCCTACGGTAAATACGGAGTTGACATCAATGTTTTTACAAACATTTACTTGTTTTATGAAAAAGAATGCATTTTCAAAATCTTCGAGACAGACATAAGCTTTGCATTTTTAACATAACTTTGTTTGCATATGACTTTTTGTTTGAACAGCATAGAAATTCGCATGACGAAAGTCTAATGAACAAGAGTATCTCCAATCAAGGGGCACGGCATGATCATGGTCTACCATCTGGGGCAGTTAAGTCAAGATCCAGAGAATCTCTCAAAAGGCCAAAAAGCCTGGGGCAAATCTCTGCCTGAGTCACTTGGGGCAATCCAGCAACGAATCTTGCACGATCAGACACCTTCTGACAATATGGCGACACCAACAGCCAGGGGCAACTCCCTATATTCTAAGAGAACGGACATAGTCGAAGAGAATACTACGCAAAATCAAAGACCCGCTAGGTTGACATACCTAGGCAAAAATAAGGGCTTCCCGGCGAACCAAAAGGGTTCGGGCAAAAGCAAGGGATGAATATGAAAAAATTGTACACCCGGCAAGTCGAAAACCTGAAAAGGCGGCTTGGGCAAAAAGGGGTATCCCGGTGGACTGAAAACCCGAAAGGGCGGTCCAGGCAAAAGTTAGGGATCAAAGCATACGACTATGTTCCGTCATCTCGTCACTTTCCTACCAGAAGAAGATTTGTCAATCGGCAGTCATCAGCACCTCACAGGTCTTCCTCTCCCACCTCAGAAACAGGGGCAATGATGAGTCGTCCAAACGATCTAATTGCTCTGTCCACCAAGGTACCAAGGTAGGTTCAGCTAAAGAACATAACCAGCACATCTTAATTCCCCAGAGAGTGAGCCAGCAAGCAGTACACTCTCCTCAAGCTATATTATCAAACTTAAGGAAGTTGGATATCCTCTCGCAGATCTCAACATTCCCCAGCAGCATATATTCTTAACAAGCATCCCCGGCAGCCTTGGTCTAAAGATTGTTCCCCGGCGGCATACAAACATTCAAAGGAATCACTTCCCCCGCAGTTCAAAACTCCCCAGAAGAGTCCAATTAGTTTCCCCAACATGATCGCTAGAGTATCTTTTCTCCCCGCAGAATCCTCCATTTGCCAGGTTTATTCCGCAACGGAGTCATCTTCTCCCACCGGTATACTTGCAACTATCATCCCCAGCGGAAGCAAAAGCTTATTCTTCAACATCAGCCCAGGATACGACTTCCCGGCATCCGTCAAGGATTTACTTTCCTAGACGAAAACATACATAAAACATCACATATATCATTATAACATGCATAGACACATCATATCATACAAGTCTCATTTATATTGAGAACATCATTGCTTGATCCATATCATGCATTGCATATGACTAACCTTTACCTTTCAGGAAAGATGCAGTTGAAATTCTCAAACATATTTCAAGGCCTTCTCTAGTCCAGCTAAATCGACTCCCAACAGATTTTTCTGATGAAAACTCAATAGAAGTTATCAGGTTATTTTCCTATTGGTTCTCTCTCCGACGGTGCATGAGATTTCCATTTTAGGTTTTTCTTTGAGATTATAATTCCATTTTGGTTCTCTCTCCGACGGTGCATGAGATTTCCATTTTAGGTCTTTCTTTCAGATTTTATTTTCCTATTGGTTCTCTCTCCGACGGTGCATGAGATTTCCATTTTAGGTTTTCTTTAAGATTATAATTCCATTTTGGTTCTCTCTCCGACGGTGCATGAGATTTCCATTTTAGGTCTTTCTTTCAGATTTTATTTTCCTATTGGTTCTCTCTCCGACGGCGCATGAGATTTCCATTTTAGGTTTTGCTTTGAGATTATAATTCCATTTTGGTTCTCTCTCCGACGGTGCATGAGATTTCCATTTTAGGTCTTTCTTTCAGATTTTATTTTCCTACTGGTTCTCTCTCCGACGGCGCATGAGATTTCCATTTTAGGTTTTCTTTAAGATTATAATTCCATTTTGGTTCTCTCTCCGACGGTGCATGAGATTGCCATTTTAGGTCTTTCTTTCAGATTTTATTTTCCTACTGGTTCTCTCTCCGACGGTGCATGAGATTTCCATTTTAGGCTTTCTTTAAGATTATAATTCCATTTTGGGTTCTCTCTCCGACGGTGCATGAGATTTCCATTTTAGGTCTTTCTTTCAGATTTCATTTTCCTATTGGTTCTCTCTCCGACGGCGCATGAGATTTCCATTTTAGGTTTTGCTTTGAGATTATAATTCCATTATGGTTCTCTCTCCGACGGTGCATGAGATTTCCATTTTAGGTCTTTCTTTCAGATGTTATTTTCCTACTGGTTCTCTCTCCGACGGTGCATGAGATTTCCATTTTAGGTTTTGCTTTGAGATTATAATTCCATTATGGTTCTCTCTCCGACGGTGCATGAGATTTCCATTTTAGGTCTTTCTTTCAGATTTCATCTTCCTATTGGTTTTCTCTCCGACGGCGCATGAGATTTCCATTTTAGGTTTTGCTTTGAGATTATAATGTCCTATTGGTTTTCTCTCCGACGGTGCATGAGACTTCCATTTTAGGTCCAGCTTTCAGGCTATAATTTCCTTTGGTCCTCTTCCTGATGCTGCGAAGACGGTAATTCCCATCAAGATTTTCTCAACGAGCGTTGTTGAAGTTAGAGTCACTCAAGGTTCTCTTACCATTCATGCTAAGGCAGTAACCATCTATGGTTCATTCATCGCCGTTTGAAGCTCCAGACTCAGCTCCTGTAACCAGTCAGGACATATCTATACCAAGCATCTGAAAACCAGCTCCTGCGACGTGTCAGGTACTCATTTTCTTTTGCAGGTATGCAGATTCTCGCTAAGGAACCTCTTACGCGATCAACATCCAGATGGCATCTATAAGCCCATCATCCTACCCATCAATCTCTAAATGGCATCTATAAGCCCATTCCCACCACACTGCTACCATGTGAGCGCAAATTTCTGGGCACTCTAGTGTCCAATCATCTTCTACCCTCGGATTACGAAAGGCACGTCCGCCAATCTGCATCCTTAGGTCTAAGAAGATTGAACAGGGGCAACTGTTGTACCCCAAAATTTGCCCTCCCATATTCTTCAAGAAATTGCCAAGCCAAGTCACAAAACTCCTCCAAGGGTTGCACAGTCCAACTATCTCCTAAACAGTCAAAATTAGGGTTTTGAGTCTGATCAAGAAAAGGAAGTGTTCAAAGGCCCAATCAAGTCTCATATGCTTACAAACATGGTCAAGCATCCTCATATCAAGTTTCAAGGCATTCAGCTCAAGATTGCACAGTCAAAACCCTAAATTGCACTACAGTCAACTGTAGGGGCAAAATGGTCATTTGACAGTCAAAAGTTCAAATTTTTGGTCAACATGTCATTTTGAAGCCACAAACATCATTTGATCAATGCTTGATCATGATTCTCAAAATTTGGCTCAGAAATCATCAAAGATGCAAAAGTTGCTATATTTGGACAGCTGGAAAAGTCAACTGAAATTGACCAGGGCATAACTTTCACATGGATTATCAGAAAAATTCCATCCAAAGCTCATTTTTAAGAGAAAGACATTTCCTACAACTCATATTCATACTTCAAGTCCAAGAAATGCTCTCACAAAAAGTTATTAATTTCAACATTATAGGTCATTTTCAAAAGTCAACAAAAAGGGACTTTAAGTCAAAGGCCATAACTTGAGATTGGAAAATCAAAATGACATGGGACCAAAGGCATTGGTTAAAGGACTCAAAGACCTTTCCAAAATGTCCAAGAACATGAGAAAAGCTTAAAAATTGAGCAAGTTATGCATTGGAGAAGTTGGGAAATTTTTGTGAAATGGCAAAAGCCAACTATCCTTGAAACTTCAATTTTTGACAAAAGGGCCCACTTTCTTCCACTTGATTCAGCCTTGTCATGCCACACACGTGTCCCATGATTAATTTCAAGACCAAATATTGATTTTTCTATTTTATTTAATTTTTGATAATTTAATTCATTTTAAATCTTTAAAAATTCAAATAAAATTCAAAAGTCAATGAAATAGTGTCATTTGAATTGGGATAGCTTCCATACATCATGTGCCAGCTCACAAACTCATGCTAGGGTTAGATTATACACTAAGTCTTGGTTTTGCTTAAAAAAGGGAAAAGTTTGTTAATGGTAAAAGACCAAAGACCAATTCTCTCATGGGCATGGATAAAGGCCAACTAATGACCTAATTCTCTTGCCTCATAAGTGCTAAGTCAAACCCTAACCACAAGAGACCAAATGCTGCGCTCAAAGGCTCATAAAAAACTTGGAATTTTGACTTGAAAATAGGATTCTGAAATCACTACTAGAGGGCGATTCAAAGCTTGATTCTTTTTCTAATAGCTTCCTCAAACTCTCCTGATCACATTCCAATCACAAACAACAACCCAAACGCAAAGAACTGGTATATTGGATTCAAACTGCACAAGAAAAATCTCATAATAGTATATCATGTTATAGGCATTCTTTCTGAAATTTATGCATAGATTCTTATTCCTCATGATGTTCTGAAGCTAACCCATGCCATTAATTTGATTATTATGCTATGTATGCAATTTTGCCATTGTTGTTTTTCTAGGGTTACGAAGCTCAAAATTGGGGCTTTTAAAAATAGGCAAAATTAAGCCTCAAAACCATGGCTATCCAACTCAGTGCAGAGAGACGAAGAAAACCCACCATTCGCGAACAATTTATGAAGCTTATAATGCTATTCGCTATTTTTCCAAAAGCTGTCTAAACCCACGCATAAGAAACCGTGGCCTTTGTTTTGTGTTTTCAGGAAAATTGGAGAAGACAACATCGTGTCAATATGTGATAGGCCAGTTTGAAATTCGCGCCAGAAACCCACTAACGCATTTGTTTCTTTTTTATTATTTGTTTCTTATAATATATTAACATATGTTTCATGGCTCAGCTGGCAAACCACCAAGGCATTAGCGTCCAAGACCTGGGTTCGAACCCCAGGTCTGTATAAATTTCAATAATATTTTTCAATACAAGATCTTATGCAGCGCTAACGTCCAGGGCATACCATACACCTCAAAGCCTGATCGTCCACGCGTCCAGTTGGGCCAATTCAAAGGCAAGGATTCAAGGAGCACAATAAACTCCAGTCAACGCTGAAGCAGGCTAGCAAAAAGTTAGCAAGGCCATAACATAAATGGGCCTGAAATGCTAAGGCCTTACCTCCTAAATTGGGGCTACCCCCCCCCCCCTGGTTTGCTTTTCTTTTCATGTTTTATTGTTTTTTTTAATTATTAGGTTATTTATTTTCATTGTTTTAATTAATTAATTGTTTTCTTTACAAAATATAAAAACATCACAAAAAATCAAAAAAAGGATAAAAACATAAAAAATATTTATTTTATTTATTTTCTTGTAAATAATTAACATGTAAATAAGTTTAGTAAAATAGGTTTTAACTTTAATTCTTTCTTCCATAAAAAAATCCAAAAATATAGCATTAGGTTAATGACTTTTTTATTCCTTTTAATTTTCCTTGTTTTTTGCCATAATATTAGTAATTTTCATAATTAAACTTGTAAACCAATTAGGGTTGCATTTAGGTTAGATTTTAATACTTTCTTAATAACTAAAAATCCAAAAATATAGCATTAGGTTTAATGACTTTTTATTCCTTTTAATTTTCCTTGTTTTTTGCCATAATATTAGTGATTTATTTATTTTCATAATTGAACTTGTAAACTAATTAGGGTTGCATTTAGGTTAAATTTTAATACTTTCATAATAAACTTAAAAATAATTAGAACTAGGTCTAACATTTCATTTTGTTTTTTTAATTAATTCCTTTTTATTAAATCTCAAAAAACACAAAAATACCAAAAAAAGCATTTTCTTTTAATTCTTAATTTTAATTCCTTATTAATAATATTTTGCAAAAGGGTCCAACACCCTCGTTCGTAATTTATTTTATTCGCGCATTTTATTTTATTGCTTAAATAATTATGTATCTCTCCCAAAGCCATGTAACTCGGACAATTTAACTTCTCGCACTTTTATTTGCTTTATTTACTTTCCGTCAAATCGGGTTCGGTTTAATTTTGGCGATGTGGACCCGCGCCATTTGTAATAGTCTTAGATTTATTTTCCCGCAACTTTTAACTGTTAACAAAAGCATGAAAGAATGTATGGACTTAAAATAAAATCAAGCGTAGAACACCAATAAACATGACAAGACAAATACGAATGAAAAGGACACACGAATCGCACACACCACCCCTAGGGTACGCCTCACTGTTGCCTTGCCTTTCGAAAGGTGATCGTCGAGTAGAGGATGTCTTAGTAAGTCCTCATGATCCGGGAACCTGGCATGAGGGTAGCTTCTAAGGTGTCTTCCCATTGCTCTGGTGATCACCATGTCCCTATAAACTCGAATTGACCCGAACACCTCCAACAGTGGTGCTACCTACCTCTCAATGGTGGGATGGCACTACTTTAAAGGACATTTACACAGACGGATTCCTTAGGGTAGGTAGACGACTCATGGATACTTGCTCTCTTCAAAACAAACAAAAAAACTCTTTTCACACCAACACATTTTCAAAAGCTTTCAAAGCAAATCTTTCAAACACTCTGACGTACGAGTCGAACTGAAATTTTTCAAAGAAACTTTGTTAACCCACATTGAAAAGCAAACAAACAATTTTGAAAACACATTGAGCAAGTATCTAAGAGCCCATGGATAACCATGGATAGAAAGGGTGCTAACACCTTCCCTTTCTATAATCTACCTCCCGAACCGAGAGCAATCTCTATAAGGAATTTTTCTGTGCTTTTGTCCTTTCCATTTGGAGAAAATAAAAGACGGTGGCGACTCTTGCTTCCGCGACATTTTCGCGAACCAGCGTTAAACAGTCAGTTCCAGATCCACCGATCACAGAACTGGCGACTCTGCTGGGGATAAACTTAAAGTGAGGTGTACCTTAGGGATAGTTCATAATTGTGTTTTCAATTGTATTGACTTGCTTGCTTTAAATTGTGGGACTGTCTTGGGAGTTCTATAGATCCTAACCCGGATCTGGGGGATACCTTCTTAGAAAGTAGCAACAAGGCTGTGAGGGAACTGTGCGGGGTATACCGACATGGTTGAAACAGTCTGCTACGTTGATGTGGCACTTTGGTGTGTACCGGTAACCCTTGAGTTCAGTCAAGGAGAGTACGGGGCGTCCGCGTGGTGTCGTGAAGCATCAACAGACCTTAGGAACCTTAATTGAACCATCTTGGCCTCTTTAGGGTAGTGAGATAACTGACTTTGGTGCAGTCCGAGGTTGGTTGATACTCGATACTACACTCAATTGAGGGTTGCTTTCCTGGAATATTTCGGTCGCCAGTTCAGTGGCTAAATCGAAACGATGAACAATGAAAGCAATCCCATGATATTGGGAACCTTAGAACCCGGTTACTTTGATAGGACAGGTTGAACCCACCAACTTCAAGAGGGTACTACCCAGACCCCGTGCTGGCCTTAAACCTTAAGGGCTTGTCTTGTGTGCCTTGTGTGCCTTACATGTTTGTCTTTGTACATATCTGTGGTGTGTTTAATCATAGCATCATGACATCATCCAGCATCATATACATCCTAACCCATTTCAAGGATCTCAAGGGCTTGTGATGCAGGTCATGATGAATCAAACATCTAGCAAGGGACAAAGGGGATTTATTTTCCTCTAAGCCAAGGTGGTCAGGGGCTATGACCCACTTGATATGGTGAGCTCTGACTCCTGGAGAAGGTTCCCTTAACCAAGGTTGTTTGGAAATCAAAACCAACATGATGACTAAAGTCAGGGGCTATGACCCACTTGATATGGTGAGCCTTTGACCCTTGAAGAAGAGTTCTCAACAACATGGGTGTCCTTCAATCAAGCTCTAAATCCCAATGCTAACAAATTTTCTTGTTTACCCCGCGAGGTCCTTGAAAACATTGCATGCATATCATACTCATCATTACATAACAGGTATCTTTGTTGCAGGTCGCTCACCTTTCCCGCTGTTTATTTCAGCAATGGCTTCACAACAAGACAACCAGAACCTTCTTGCTCAAGAGACTCGGCTCGGGAACATCCTCCTGAATTTATCCAAGGGGCAGGAGGAGTTAAGGACACTTCTCATGGAGACTTTTGCCAGGAACAATGCTGAGGATGAAAGGCTGAAACACCTACAATCTGAGATGGATGCTATGAAAGCTCAAATGCTGGGGCAGAGGAATGCCATTCAAGGTCTAGCGCAAAGACAAGATGAGCTCCGGTTTCTTGTCAACCAACTGCTTCAGGGTAACCAACTGGGGCAAACGTCTAAGGGTAAAGAGCCAGTCATTGTTCAACCACCTTTGAGACAAGGAGATAAGGGAAGAGCTCCTCAAATGGCTTCAGTACCACAAATTCAGCATCAACCTCACCAGCGTCAACCAGACAAGCCTAAAAGGCAGTTCACCAAGATCAACATGTCGCTGGATCAAGCACTACAACAAATGTTGAAGGCAGGGCTGATCACTTTAAAGGCTCCTCTCCGGAATCCAAATACTTCTGCTCCTAACTATCATCCCAATGAGAGGTGCGCATATCATTCTGATAGCCCGGGGCATACTACGGACAACTGCTGGCCTCTCAAAAACAAGATCCAAGACATGATCGACGCTAGAGAGATTCAGTTTAAAGTACCCAAGACTCCCCATGTGATCACTGCTCCCATGCCAAAACATGGCTAGGATAGAAAGCACTTTTTGTTCATTTAAATTCAAGTCGTATTTTTCTTTGGTTATTCAAACATTTGTTCATGTTTAAACATTGTTATCACATTAATGCATCGCTTATGTCTATTTTGAATCAATATATTCGCATTCACTATATGCAAACTGTTTTCATATTTTTTCTGATGTCAACTCTCATTAATTCTAAGTCTCTTGAGGGAGGATGACGAAAACGATACCGTTATCTACAGTATGCTTTTGAACAGACCCCGCTGATGAGGTACAGGCATTGTTTCAATTCCTAAACACTGGAGTTATAAAGATGATAATCCCTCGCTAACCCCTCTGAGCCAAAGAAGTAGGAGTTTTTATTTTCGAAAATCAAAACCCTTAATCATAACCCGGGGCAGGGTAGTCTCTCAGTTGGTCCAAGTGCACAACAAATGGCACTAAAAAGAGTCCTCACGAAACAAAAGGCAGTGATGGTTCAGAACAATCAAAAGGAGAGGCAGTCATGATCAAAAAAAAATCATAAACGAAAAACCCATTAAGTCAAACCCTATGAAAGGGACTTACGAAACTGGGGCATCCCGCTGACTGTAATTCCGAAAAAGGAAACAGTTCAGGCAAAAACGAAAGGGATAACAAAATCAAAAAAGAAAGAGGTCCTACAAACCCTCGACAAAAAAATGATGACTGCCTATTCAGAATAAATCATCAATGAATGAATCATCACCGGAAAATCAGAGCAAAGACTCAAAACAAGGTCTGACGCACGATCAACTGAGTTTAGGTTTGAAGAACGTCACGAAGAGTGGATGGGTACAAATAATTTGAGCCTTTATTCTTTGTTTCTTAAACCGTGAACCAGGCCACGTTATAACCCTTAAAAGTCCTAGCTGAAGCATGGGTTAATTCGAAAGCATACTGTTACGAAAGGTATCCTGACTCCTTAAGGCCTACGGTAAATACGGAGTTGACATCAATGTTTTTACAAACATTTACTTGTTTTATGAAAAAGAATGCATTTTCAAAATCTTCGAGACAGACATAAGCTTTGCATTTTTAACATAACTTTGTTTGCATATGACTTTTTGTTTGAACAGCATAGAAATTCGCATGACGAAAGTCTAATGAACAAGAGTATCTCCAATCAAGGGGCACGGCATGATCATGGTCTACCATCTGGGGCAGTTAAGTCAAGATCCAGAGAATCTCTCAAAAGGCCAAAAAGCCTGGGGCAAATCTCTGCCTGAGTCACTTGGGGCAATCTAGCAACGAATCTTGCACGATCAGACACCTTCTGACAATATGGCGACACCAACAGCCAGGGGCAACTCCCTATATTCTAAGAGAACGGACATAGTCGAAGAGAATACTACGCAAAATCAAAGACCCGCTAGGTTGACATACCTAGGCAAAAATAAGGGCTTCCCGGCGAACCAAAAGGGTTCGGGCAAAAGCAAGGGATGAATATGAAAAAACTGTACACCCGGCAAGTCGAAAACCTGAAAAGGCGGCTTAGGCAAAAAGGGGTATCCCGGTGGACTGAAAACCCGAAAGGGCGGTCCAGGCAAAAGTTAGGGATCAAAGCATACGACTATGTTCCGTCATCTCGTCACTTTCCTACCAGAAGAAGATTTGTCAATCGACAGTCATCAGCACCTCACAGGTCTTCCTCTCCCACCTCAGAAACAGGGGCAATGATGAGTCGTCCAAACGATCTAATTGCTCTGTCCACCAAGGTACCAAGGTAGGTTCAGCTAAAGAACATAACCAGCACATCTTAATTCCCCAGAGAGTGAGCCAGCAAGCAGTACACTCTCCTCAAGCTATATTATCAAACTTAAGGAAGTTGGATATCCTCTCGCAGATCTCAACATTCCCCAGCAGCATATATTCTTAACAAGCATCCCCGGCAGCCTTGGTCTAAAGATTGTTCCCCGGCGGCATACAAACATTCAAAGGAATCACTTCCCCCGCAGTTCAAAACTCCCCAGAAGAGTCCAATTAGTTTCCCCAGCATGATCGCTAGAGTATCTTTTCTCCCCGCAGAATCCTCCATTTGCCAGGTTTATTCCGCAACGGAGTCATCTTCTCCCACCGGTATACTTGCAACTATCATCCCCAGCGGAAGCAAAAGCTTATTCTTCAACATCAGCCCAGGATACGACTTCCCGGCATCCGTCAAGGATTTACTTTCCTAGACGAAAACATACATAAAACATCACATATATCATTATAACATGCATAGACACATCATATCATACAAGTCTCATTTATATTGAGAACATCATTGCTTGATCCATATCATGCATTGCATATGACTAACCTTTACCTTTCAGGAAAGATGCAGTTGAAATTCTCAAACATATTTCAAGGCCTTCTCTAGTCCAGCTAAATCGACTCCCAACAGATTTTTCTGATGAAAACTCAATAGAAGTTATCAGGTTATTTTCCTATTGGTTCTCTCTCCGACGGTGCATGAGATTTCCATTTTAGGTTTTTCTTTGAGATTATAATTCCATTTTGGTTCTCTCTCCGACGGTGCATGAGATTTCCATTTTAGGTCTTTCTTTCAGATTTTATTTTCCTATTGGTTCTCTCTCCGACGGTGCATGAGATTTCCATTTTAGGTTTTCTTTAAGATTATAATTCCATTTTGGTTCTCTCTCCGACGGTGCATGAGATTTCCATTTTAGGTCTTTCTTTCAGATTTTATTTTCCTATTGGTTCTCTCTCCGACGGCGCATGAGATTTCCATTTTAGGTTTTGCTTTGAGATTATAATTCCATTTTGGTTCTCTCTCCGACGGTGCATGAGATTGCCATTTTAGGTATTTCTTTCAGATTTTATTTTCCTACTGGTTCTCTCTCCGACGGTGCATGAGATTTCCATTTTAGGTTTTCTTTAAGATTATAATTCCATTTTGGTTCTCTCTCCGACGGTGCATGAGATTGCCATTTTAGGTCTTTCTTTCAGATTTTATTTTCCTACTGGTTCTCTCTCCGACGGCGCATGAGATTTCCATTTTAGGCTTTCTTTAAGATTATAATTCCATTTTGGGTTCTCTCTCCGACGGTGCATGAGATTTCCATTTTAGGTCTTTCTTTCAGATTTCATTTTCCTATTGGTTCTCTCTCCGACGGCGCATGAGATTTCCATTTTAGGTTTTGCTTTGAGATTATAATTCCATTATGGTTCTCTCTCCGACGGTGCATGAGATTTCCATTTTAGGTCTTTCTTTCAGATGTTATTTTCCTACTGGTTCTCTCTCCGACGGTGCATGAGATTTCCATTTTAGGTTTTGCTTTGAGATTATAATTCCATTATGGTTCTCTCTCCGACGGTGCATGAGATTTCCATTTTAGGTCTTTCTTTCAGATTTCATCTTCCTATTGGTTTTCTCTCCGACGGCGCATGAGATTTCCATTTTAGGTTTTGCTTTGAGATTATAATGTCCTATTGGTTTTCTCTCCGACGGTGCATGAGACTTCCATTTTAGGTCCAGCTTTCAGGCTATAATTTCCTTTGGTCCTCTTCCTGATGCTGCGAAGACGGTAATTCCCATCAAGATTTTCTCAACGAGCGTTGTTGAAGTTAGAGTCACTCAAGGTTCTCTTACCATTCATGCTAAGGCAGTAACCATCTATGGTTCATTCATCGCCGTTTGAAGCTCCAGACTCAACTCCTGTAACCAGTCAGGACATATCTATACCAAGCATCTGAAAACCAGCTCCTGCGACGTGTCAGGTACTCATTTTCTTTTGCAGGTATGCAGATTCTCGCTAAGGAACCTCTTACGCGATCAACATCCAGATGGCATCTATAAGCCCATCATCCTACCCATCAATCTCTAAATGGCATCTATAAGCCCATTCCCACCACACTGCTACCATGTGAGCGCAAATTTCTGGGCACTCTAGTGTCCAATCATCTTCTACCCTCGGATTACGAAAGGCACGTCCGCCAATCTGCATCCTTAGGTCTAAGAAGATTGAACAGGGGCAACTGTTGTACCCCAAAATTTGCCCTCCCATATTCTTCAAGAAATTGCCAAGCCAAGTCACAAAACTCCTCCAAGGGTTGCACAGTCCAACTATCTCCTAAACAGTCAAAATTAGGGTTTTGAGTCTGATCAAGAAAAGGAAGTGTTCAAAGGCCCAATCAAGTCTCATATGCTTACAAACATGGTCAAGCATCCTCATATCAAGTTTCAAGGCATTCAGCTCAAGATTGCACAGTCAAAACCCTAAATTGCACTACAGTCAACTGTAGGGGCAAAATGGTCATTTGACAGTCAAAAGTTCAAATTTTTGGTCAACATGTCATTTTGAAGCCACAAACATCATTTGATCAATGCTTGATCATGATTCTCAAAATTTGGCTCAGAAATCATCAAAGATGCAAAAGTTGCTATATTTGGACAGCTGGAAAAGTCAACTGAAATTGACCAGGGCATAACTTTCACATGGATTATCAGAAAAATTCCATCCAAAGCTCATTTTTAAGAGAAAGACATTTCCTACAACTCATATTCATACTTCAAGTCCAAGAAATGCTCTCACAAAAAGTTATTAATTTCAACATTATAGGTCATTTTCAAAAGTCAACAAAAAGGGACTTTAAGTCAAAGGCCATAACTTGAGATTGGAAAATCAAAATGACATGGGACCAAAGGCATTGGTTAAAGGACTCAAAGACCTTTCCAAAATGTCCAAGAACATGAGAAAAGCTTAAAAATTGAGCAAGTTATGCATTGGAGAAGTTGGGAAATTTTTGTGAAATGGCAAAAGTCAACTATCCTTGAAACTTCAATTTTTGACAAAAGGGCCCACTTTCTTCCACTTGATTCAGCCTTGTCATGCCACACACGTGTCCCATGATTAATTTCAAGACCAAATATTGATTTTTCTATTTTATTTAATTTTTGATAATTTAATTCATTTTAAATCTTTAAAAATTCAAATAAAATTCAAAAGTCAATGAAATAGTGTCATTTGAATTGGGATAGCTTCCATACATCATGTGCCAGCTCACAAACTCATGCTAGGGTTAGATTATACACTAAGTCTTGGTTTTGCTTAAAAAAGGGAAAAGTTTGTTAATGGTAAAAGACCAAAGACCAATTCTCTCATGGGCATGGATAAAGGCCAACTAATGACCTAATTCTCTTGCCTCATAAGTGCTAAGTCAAACCCTAACCACAAGAGACCAAATGCTGCGCTCAAAGGCTCATAAAAAACTTGGAATTTTGACTTGAAAATAGGATTCTGAAATCACTACTAGAGGGCGATTCAAAGCTTGATTCTTTTTCTAATAGCTTCCTCAAACTCTCCTGATCACATTCCAATCACAAACAACAACCCAAACGCAAAGAACTGGTATATTGGATTCAAACTGCACAAGAAAAATCTCATAATCGTATATCATGTTATAGGCATTCTTTGTGAAATTTATGCATAGATTCTTATTCCTCATGATGTTCTGAAGCTAACCCATGCCATTAATTTGATTATTATGCTATGTATGCAATTTCGCCATTGTTGTTTTTCTAGGGTTACGAAGCTCAAAATTGGGGCTTTTAAAAATAGGCAAAATTAAGCCTCAAAACCATGGCCATCCAACTCAGTGCAGAGAGACGAAGAAAACCCACCATTCGCGAACAATTTATGAAGCTTATAATGCTATTCGCTATTTTTCGAAAATCTGTCTAAACCCACGCATAAGAAACTGTGGCCTTTGTTTTGTGTTTTCAGGAAAATTGGAGAAGACAACATCGTGTCAATATGTGATAGGCCAGTTTGAAATTCGCGCCAGAAACCCACTAACGCATTTGTTTCTTTTTTATTATTTGTTTCTTATAATATATTAACATATGTTTCATGGCTCAGCTGGCAAACCACCAAGGCATTAGCGTCCAAGATCTGGGTTCGAACCCCAGGTCTGTATAAATTTCAATAATATTTTTCAATACAAGATCTTATGCAGCGCTAACGTCCAGGGCATACCATACACCTCAAAGCCTGATCGTCCACGCGTCCAGTTGGGCCAATTCAAAGGCAAGGATTCAAGGAGCACAATAAACTCCAGTCAACGCTGAAGCAGGCTAGCAAAAAGTCAGCAAGGCCATAACATAAATGGGCCTGAAATGCTAAGGCCTTACCTCCTAAATTGGGGCTACCCCCCCTGGTTTGCTTTTCTTTTCATGTTTTATTGTTTTTTTTAATTATTAGGTTATTTATTTTCATTGTTTTAATTAATTAATTGTTTTCTTTACAAAATATAAAAACATCACAAAAAATCAAAAAAAGGATAAAAACATAAAAAATATTTATTTTATTTATTTTCTTGTAAATAATTAACATGTAAATAAGTTTAGTAAAATAGGTTTTAACTTTAATTCTTTCTTCCATAAAAAAATCCAAAAATATAGCATTAGGTTAATGACTTTTTTATTCCTTTTAATTTTCCTTGTTTTTTGCCATAATATTAGTAATTTTCATAATTAAACTTGTAAACCAATTAGGGTTGCATTTAGGTTAGATTTTAATACTTTCTTAATAACTAAAAATCCAAAAATATAGCATTAGGTTTAATGACTTTTTATTCCTTTTAATTTTCCTTGTTTTTTGCCATAATATTAGTGATTTATTTATTTTCATAATTGAACTTGTAAACTAATTAGGGTTGCATTTAGGTTAAATTTTAATACTTTCATAATAAACTTAAAAATAATTAGAACTAGGTCTAACATTTCATTTTGTTTTTTTAATTAATTCCTTTTTATTAAATCTCAAAAAACACAAAAATACCAAAAAAAACATTTTCTTTTAATTCTTAATTTTAATTCCTTATTAATAATATTTTGCAAAAGGGTCCAACACCCTCGTTCGTAATTTATTTTATTCGCGCATTTTATTTTATTGCTTAAATAATTATGTATCTCTCCCAAAGCCATGTAACTCGGACAATTTAACTTCTCGCACTTTTATTTGCTTTATTTACTTTCCGTCAAATCGGGTTCGGTTTAATTTTGGCGATGTGGACCCGCGCCATTTGTAATAGTCTTAGATTTATTTTCCCGCAACTTTTAACTGTTAACAAAAGCATGAAAGAATGTATGGACTTAAAATAAAATCAAGCGTAGAACACCAATAAACATGACAAGACAAATACGAATGAAAAGGACACACGAATCGCACACACCACCCCTAGGGTACGCCTCACTGTTGCCTTGCCTTTCGAAAGGTGATCGTCGAGTAGAGGATGTCTTAGTAAGTCCTCATGATCCGGGAACCTGGCATGAGGGTAGCTTCTAAGGTGTCTTCCCATTGCTCTGGTGATCACCATGTCCCTATAAACTCGAATTGACCCGAACACCTCCAACAGTGGTGCTACCTACCTCTCAATGGTGGGATGGCACTACTTTAAAGGACATTTACACAGACGGATTCCTTAGGGTAGGTAGACGACTCATGGATACTTGCTCTCTTCAAAACAAACAAAAAAACTCTTTTCACACCAACACATTTTCAAAAGCTTTCAAAGCAAATCTTTCAAACACTCTGACGTACGAGTCGAACTGAAATTTTTCAAAGAAACTTTGTTAACCCACATTGAAAAGCAAACAAACAATTTTGAAAACACATTGAGCAAGTATCTAAGAGCCCATGGATAACCATGGATAGAAAGGGTGCTAACACCTTCCCTTTCTATAATCTACCTCCCGAACCGAGAGCAATCTCTATAAGGAATTTTTCTGTGCTTTTGTCCTTTCCATTTGGAGAAAATAAAAGACGGTGGCGACTCTTGCTTCCGCGACATTTTCGCGAACCAGCGTTAAACAGTCAGTTCCAGATCCACCGATCACAGTATGCTTTCGAACTAACCCATGCTTCAGTTAGGACTTTTGAAGGGTTGTAACGTGGCTTGGTTCACGGTTTAAGAAACAAAGGATAAAGGCTCAAAGTATATTTGTACCCACCCGCTCTTATGATGTCCTTCAATCCTAAACTCAGTTAATTGTGCGTCGAACTCTATTCGAGTTTGGAACGACTTTTTGGTGATGGTTCACATCAGTTGAATTTTGGAAGACAGTCATCATCTCCTTTTTCTTTTGCAACATTTTTCATGTTGTTGAGGATTTGTAAGGACCTCTTTATTTTGATTTGTTATCCCTAACTTTTGCCTGACTGTTCCTGTTTTCGAGATTACAGTCAGCGGGATGCCCCAGCTTTCTTAAGCCTCCTTTGTAGGTTTTGGCTCGATGGGCTTTTCTCTTTTGAGAGGTAATGACTGCCCATGAGATAAGGAACCATCACTGTCTTTTGATTCCAAAGGAATGTTTTTTTGATGTTGTTCGTTGTATTATGAACTGAGAGTTTGCGACTTCAATGCACATCTTTTCTTTTTGAATTAACTGAGAGACTACCCTGCCCCAGGTTTAAATCAAAGGTTTCAATTTGTTTAAAAACAGAAAACTCCTACTTCTTTGGCTCGAAGGGGTTGACTAGGGATTATCTTCCTTATAACTCCAGTGTTTGGGATTTGAAAGAAATGCCTGTACATCATCAGCGGGGTCTGTTCAAAAGCATACTGTATGAGATTACGGTATTATTTCGTCATCCTCCCTCTAAAGGCTTGTAGCTTTTTATCAAGAGTTAAATATCATAAAGAAAGCATAAGAATAGTGAAAACGAATGGATGAATTCAAGACAAACATATGCAATGCATTAATGAAACAGAGTTTGACATCAACAGCTAATTGTTTGAATAACAAAGAGATTACAACTTGAAAATTCAAAATGAACAGAAGCCTCTTTGTCTGAACTTGTCACTTCAAATGGTGAACCCTGGAGGGATGGTAGAAGAACTCAGCATGACCATCTCGTGTGAATTCCAAAGCTCCTTCGTTAATCAGGTCTTGAACTTTGTTTTTCAATGCCCAACAGCCATCAGTATCATGCCCTGGGCTGTTGGAATGGTATGCACACCTTGCATCAGGATTGTACTTTAGGGAGGTTATGTTGGGATTCTTAGGAGGGTCCCTTAACGTCACCAGATTCAACCTCAACGGGTGTTGTAAAGCTTGAGACAGCGACACGTTGAGCTCGGTAAATTGCCTTCTGGGCTTACTCTGATCAATCCGTTGTTCTTGGCGAGGTTGTTGTTGGACCCTTGAGGTAGTAGCAACTTGGAGAGGTCCATTCTTTACCAAGCCATCAGCCTTGACTGTTTGCTTCATGTTGTTGTATCCGTCTTGATGAAGCTGGTTGATCATGGTTCTCAGCTCTTCTTGTCCCCGAGCTAAGCTTTGGATAAGAGCCATCTGCCCCAGCATCTGGGTTCTCAAAGCATCTACCTCGGCTTGCAGATGTTTCAGCCATTCGTCCTTATTGTCTTCAGGACTTTTCTTGACCAAGTTCCCCATGAGGAGTGTTCTCAACTCTTCCTGCCCCTTGGATAGGTTTAGGAAGATTTCCATGAACTGAGTCTCTTGAGTATGAAGATCCTGGTTGTCTTGTGGGAAAGCCATTGCTGAAATAAACAACGAGAACATGAGAGACCTGCATTGGGAGACCTGTTATGCCATGATGTGTATGATATATGTATGCAATGTTTTCAAGGATCTCGTGGGGTAAACACAAGAAGATGTTAGAGGTTGAACTTCGATCAACATCTTTGATTGGATAACCTTGTAATGGTGGATGTCTTTCCACGAGAATCAAGCTCACCATGTCAAGTGGGTCATAGCCCCTGATTCAAGTTGTTGCACTTGATCTTTGATGGCATTTGTTTAGAGGAAAACCCTCTTGCCCTTTGGTAGACATTTGGTTCAACGTGACCCTGCATCAAAAGACCCTTGAGATCCTTGAAATGGTTATTGGATGCATATGATGCTTTATGATGTTCATGATGTATGCACAAACACATGTACAAGCAAATCACACAAAAAACCCTAGTTTCAGGCTTGCATGAGGTTTCATAGGTAAGTACCCTCTTGAGTTTAGTTGGCTTAAAAACCTGTCCTATAAATAGTAACCGGGTTCTAAGGAGCTCAATATCATTGGATTGTTTTCCATGTTCATTGTTTTGTGTGATACGGTGGGAGAACTGACTTGAGGTTTTGCGTTTGTGTTCGCACTTGTTCGGTTTAGCAAGAGTCGCCACCGACTTTTTATTTATCCTAAGGAAAGGTCAAAAAGCACAGGAAAGACCTTTGAGATGTTTTCGTGGGTTCGGGGGGTAGATTATGAAAAGGGAAGGTGCTAGCACCCTTTTCATCCATGGTTATCCATGGGCTCTTAGTTACTTGTTTAGATCACTTGCCTTTGCTTTTCAATTGTTTGAAATGGTGCTTTGTGTGTGTGGTTTTGAAAATGTTTTGAAAAAGATGCCTTGTCTAGGCAACCGTTGTAACAATTCTTTACTCGAATGTTTTACAAAGGTGTTTGTCTTTTTGAAAAGATGTTTCAATGTTTTTGAGAGTTTGTGTTGTGGAGTGTGTTTTTGAAAGTAGGCAAGTGTGTTTTGTAAGTTTGATCAAGTAACTAAGAGTTGTCTACCCTAATTTTACTCAAAGATATTTCTCATGTTTTAACCCTTTTAACATTGTTGTTTCACCATTGTATGTGGTGAACAACCTTGTGTTAGGATGTTAACGGGACGGGCGCGGGTCATCGTATAGACCACGAATGCAATAGTGTCAAGTATTTTGGCAATTTTCTTGAGGGACTACGATCATTTTGTTTAGGCAACTTCGAAAGCGTCATCGAGGGACTATGATCATTTTGTTTGTTTTTGTTTTGTTTTGCCAAAGTACTTGACATGAAAACATGGCCCATTTTTGAAGGCAACAAGCGGGATTACCCTAGAGGTGCAAGTGTGAATGGTGTGATGATTTTCATGCATTTGTCTTGTATTAGGTTATCTAGCGGTTGATTTTGAATCTTCGCATACAAACCCTAATTACTATACAGTATATAGAAAGCGATAAATTGCGAGAATTTAAAGTCTAAGCTATTACAAATAAGTATTCGGGGATGGGGGTACAAATATTTACAAATGGGGATGAGTCTCATCAGAATAGTAGTGTCCAAATATTATTTACAACCAAATCGAATCATCGCATTCTCAATGTAAAAATATAGCAAGGTATAAGAGTAAAGAGAATCAAAAAGCAAAGTATGATGCACATGATTATTTACAAGTGATCAAATTGTTAACCTAATGCAATTATTAAGTATTTTATTATTTTTTGTGGTTTTGTTAATGTTATATAAACAAAAGGTTTAAAGAAAAGAAAAAGAAATTGTTTAAGTTAAAGAGAAATATTATTTAGGTATTTTAGTTAATGTTTTTATGTATAAAAAAGATTTATTAAAAAGAGTTTTAAGACAAAATCTATTAACCTAATAAATCTAATATTTACATATTCTTGTAAAAATGTAATAAACATTTAAGAAAAGTTTTGTACAAAAATTAATATATTGTTTTTCTTAATAAAATAAGTTATATAAAAATAATATTAGTAACATAAAAAGAAATGTTTTCAAAAACATAAAAAAAGACAAGTGGGCTCTAGAGTTTATATACATGGCCCAAATAAAAGAACAAAGAAAAATGGAACAAGGGGGGGGGGGGGGGGGTATGCAGCTCCAGAATCAAGTGGGCTTAGGCATTGGAGCATGGAGCAGGTCCAAACGGGTTTGACACAGTTTTTTGTTAGGGTTTCAAACATTTTGTTTCAGAAAAGGGTTTGTATCTTTGGAACAAACGGCGCCGCTCTCCTTCTTCTTCATCGTCCTCTTCATCCTTCTCGAACGTGAGCTTTCGATGCTCCTCCTCGCCTCAGCTGCCGGAGCGCCACCGTCCATCTCCCTCTCTCCATGGTTGAGCAAGGCAGTGATGAGAAAAGGTAACGATTTCTGTTTTAACGCGTTTTTTAGGGTTTTCAGTTTCTTGTCTCTTGCATGTTATTAACTTTGGGTTATTTGTTTCTGTGAGGTGTGAAAAAGAAAGAGGACAATACCATTAGCGTTCGTTGTTAGAGAGGAGACAGAGGAGTGGACAGGAGGCGTTCTCCGGTGGCCGGCGGGGAGGCTGTGATGCTGGGCTCCTGGTACTTGTATCTTTAACTTTGCTCTGGTTTTATGATGAGATTAAATCCTGAAAACCCTGTAATAGTTGCTTCTGAGTTCCTTCCTCTCTTTTGCTTATCTGAATGCTTGCCCGTTTCTGAGTTTGATGATGTTGTTTGATCCTGTGATGCTTGACTCTGAGGATGTCTTTTGGCTATTGTGGCTTGTTGATTCTATGATGATATCATGACTTCTGAGATACTTTTGCTTCTTGTTTTTGAATATTGGCTTTGTTGGCTTTTTTCAATGATGATGATATCGAATCTGAGATGCTTGCTTCAGTATTGCTCTCTTCTGAGTTTCTTTTCCTCTCTTGATGCTGTGTTGGCTTTTTTCAATGATGATGTTAAATCTGAGATCTTTGTTGGATATTGTTGTTCAGCCTATCATGAACATATTCTGAGGCATTTTGTTGTTGTTTTGATTTTGAAATGGTTTGGATTGAAGGGTTTAAAATGAAGGCAAGTTGAAGGCTATGCAAGCTTGGACACTGAGTTTGTTCAGGTTTATTGTTTGGTGATTTTGGCTTTTGACAGGTTACAGGTTATGCAGTTTGATATGGCTTGTTAGTAACAGGCAGGCTGTTGTGTTTACAGCTTCAGGGCTTGTTGCCTTAGGCTTCAGGGTTTGTGCTTGTTATGCTTGGCTTGAGGCAGGTTAAATGTTGTTTGGTTTTTGTATGTTTTGACAGGGCTAAAGGCAGGCTTGCAAATTTGCTTGCTTGTGTTTGACAGGCTTGGAGGGTTTATGCAGATTTGAGCTTTTGCTTGCTTGTGTTTGACAAGCTTGGAGGTTTTATGCAGATTTGAGCTTTTGCTTGCTTGTGTTTGACAGGCTTGGAGGTTACAGGCTTGTTGCTCCTGTAACAGTTTTGTAGGTTTGAAGGCAGTTTGTTGGTAACAGGCAGGCTGTTGTTTGCTTGCTTGAAGGTTATATTTTTCTATGTGTGTTCTGCCTCTTTTTGAACTGTTCTGATACTCTTTGTTTTATATCTTTATCTCCTAAGCCTGCCAACTGTAAGCCTCTACTTCTCTCTCTCTCTTTTCTCTCTCTCTCCAGAAGGCATATCTTTGCTTAGAATATCTTTCTTTTTTCTGAAAAAGTGTTTGGCCTGGAAAATGATGAATAAAAAATGCTTTTACAAGTTTGCTTGCATTTTGTCTTTCCTCTGCATATCTTCTTACCTCCAGATTTTCTGCCTTGCTTTTGTGTACTTGTTGACAGCTTTATTGAAAGCTTCTTTTGACAGTTACAGCTTGGTTGACATTTGTTGACAGCTTTACACTTGTGACTTAGTTTGCCCATTTTAACAATGCAATTTGGTTTTGGCATTTCAGTTTGGTTTGCCTTTTCAGTTTGCAATTTGGTTTGAAATTATGCAGCCTTGTATTTTGCTTAAATGATTTGTATGCTTGCAACATTTTACTTTCCCTCTTTGTGAACCAAGAAGAGACATCTTCTTGCGATTTGCAGAGAGGACGAACAAACTGATTCCGGCCAAAACTTTTAATGATGAGTTTTAATTATCTGTCTGAGAATGCCCTTTTAATTTTAACTGTATTGACTTCTTCCTTTTTTGTCTTTGCAGGTAAGTATCAGTTGAGCAAAGGAAGCAGCAGTAGCAGATGAAGACTTCAAGAAACTTAGGATATAGATTTAATGTATTTTTAATCATTGTAATAAATGTCATTGTAACACTGTTAATAAATTTACAGTATTCAAATAAACATTTGTAACAACAATTGCAAATGAATAAAAAATCATTTGTCAGTTAATCTCTTTTATTTCTTCTGCACTTGTTTATTTAATTACTTAAATTTCTTGAATTATAATAATTGGAAATTATCCAATAATTTTAACTTAGAAATTATAAATAATCAATAAATGCCCGGCGTTTCGAATAACCAAAAGCATTGCACAGTTAAACAAACAAACATCCATATGTCCTTTATCTCACTGATCAAACTTAAACTTCAAACTTTCAATCAGAAGCCTCAACCCATATCCCAGAGTCAATTGAAAAGAACTGTAGAATTAATTCCTTCTGAGAATGCGCGCGCAAACCCTAATTCTGGATTTACTGTCAAAGAAATGTCCGCTTGGTCAAACCCTGAGCCAAACTTAACCAAATCAATAGAAACCCTAATAATCTGATTGGACTGATTCAAAAGTTAATGGAAACCCTAATTTTGCGTGACTGATAAGAAAAGTCTGTTTGACCGATTCTTGAGCCAATCTGAAAAATCAGGAAAAGCCCGAAGCTGTGATTTCTTGTGAAAAAGAGGAGGGAAAATTTTGGGGTACAACAGTTGCCCCTGTTCAATCTTCTTGAACCTGAAGAGTTAGATTGGCAAGTTTGCCGTTCGCGACTCGAAGGTAAAAGGAGATTGGACACTAGAGTGCCCAAAAAATTTGCACTCGTCAAAGCGTAGTTTGAGGGAATGGGCTTACAGATGCCATTTGGAGATGGGCTTAAAGATGCCATCTGGAGATGTGACCGAATCTTGTCAGGGGATGGGCTTAGAGATGCCATCCAAGAATGTTTGTTGAACTGTATGTCGTTGTTGAGTGGGTGAGTATCAGAAAGGTATCCATGTTTGGAACATCTCTGAACTGGGGGTCTGAATAAGCAATAGACTGACATCCATGTTTGGAAGCATCCGTAAACTATTTTCAAAAGTCTTGGATCTGAACAAGCGATAGGTTAACGTCCGTATCTGGAGAACCCGTAAACTGTTTTCAGAAGTCTTGAAGTTGAATAAGCAATAGATCAGCATCCATGTTGGGAAGCGTTCGTGAACTGTTTTCAAAAGTTGAGTTTGAACAAGTGATAGATTAACATCCGTGTTTGGAGAATCCGTAAACTGTTTTCAGAAGTCTTGTCTGAACAAGCGATAGATTAACATCCGTGTTTGGAGAATCCGTAAATTGTTTTCAGTATTTGAATCTGAACAAGCGATAGATTAACATCCGTGTTTGGAGAATCCGTAAACTGTTTTCAGTAGTGTTGAAGTTGAATAAGCAATAGATCAACATCCATGTTGGGAAGCGTCCGTAAACTGTTTTCAAAAGTTGAATCTTAACAAGCGATAGATTAACATCCGTGTTTGGAGAATCCGTAAACTGTTTTCAGTAGTCTTGGAATGGAGAAGGAACCGGTGTAGGGTTGCCTGATGATGAGTCCGTGTAAAACTGCATCTCGGAAAGAGAAGGAACCAGTGTAGGGTTGCCTGATGATGAGTCCGTGTAAAACTGCATCTTGGAAATAGAAGGAACCGATGTAGGGTTGCTTCATGATGAGTCCGTGTAAAACTGCATCTGAAATTTTGAGAAGGAACCGGTGTAGGGTTTCCTGATGATGACTCCGTGTAAAACTTCATCTTGGATTTGAGAAGCTGTTGTCGACCTTTTGTTGAAAAAGGTAAATAGTTAGTTGAAACACAAAGTTATGTTGCATGAAATGTATGATGCAATGAAATGCGTTTTGTCAATGTTTATGATATATGAATGTAGTGAATGCGCATGTAAGCGGAGTAGCTGTCTTGCTGAGGAAGGAGAATCCTGGATAATGAAATCTTTGACTGCTGCTGGGGAAAGTAAATCCTTGACTATTGCAGGGGGATTTTTGGAAACGAGAAATCCTGGAACCACTGTTGGGGAATCAGGAGCTTGGGTTGTATGCCAATCTACTGGGGATTCTTGTCTTGGGGAGATCTTCACTGGGGAATATCTGAATATCCCGTGAGGGACTGAGAATGAGAGTCTTCATTCTGCTTGGGGATTGATAGTTGGAAGTTTTAGCTCCGCTGGGGATTGCAAGAATCTTTTGATTGCTGCAGGTATTGATATGGGATCTTGAAAAGGTTGGTCAAGGAGATACTGTCCTGGCTGGTTTCAGGTATTGATCTCTGACCTGAGAAAGAAAGGCTTCCTGGCTTGTTTCAGGTATTACTCTTTAATCTCTTCATGTAGATAATTTCCTGGCTTGTTACAGGTATTAATCTACAATCAGTCGTCCACAGATAGTTTTCCTGGATGGTTTCAGGTATTAATCTGGAACTTGGGTTATACGCCACTTTGAGAATGAGAATCTTCATTCTGTTGGGGGTCAGAAATTGGGAGTATACCAATCTTCTGAGGTTTCAAGAATGAGAGCCTTCATTCTGTTAAGGGTCGGAAATTGGGAGTATACCAATCTTCTGAGGTTTCAAGGATGAGAGTCTTCATTCTTGAGAGAAACAGATTTTTAGGAGCTTCATTTGTCCGTTATCTTGTTGGTGGTTGTAATTTCCAACAGGTGATGAAGGAAATTTTGACGATTACTACTCCAAAAGATGAAGGAATCTTTGATAATGACCGCAACTTCCAGCAGGTGATGCAGGAAATTTTGAACGTTCTTGAATTCCAGCAGGTGATGTAGGAATTTTTGATGATTACTACTCCAAAAGATGAAGGAATCTTTGATTACTACTCCAAAAGATGAAGGAATCTTTGATAGTGACAGCAACTTCCAGCAGGTGATGCAGGAAATTTTGAACGTTCTTGAATTCCAGCAGGTGATGTAGGAATTTTTGATGATTACTACTCCAAAAGATGAAGGAATCTTTGATTACTACTCCAAAAGATGAAGGAACCTTTGACGATTACTACTCCAAAAGATGAAGGAATCTTTGACGATTACTACTCCAAAAGATGAAGGAATCTTTGACGATTACTACTCCAAAAGATAAAGGAATCTTTGACGATTACTACTCCAAAATATGAAGGAATCTTTGACGATTACTACTCCAAAAGATGAAGGAATCTTTGACGATTACTACTCCAAAAGATGAAGGAATCTTTGACGATTACTACTCCAAAAGATGAAGGAATCTTTGACGATTACTACTCCAAAAGATGAAGGAATCTTTGATTACTCTGCATATGTTAAGAATGTTGTTGAAATGTAATTTGTTCTGGAGAATAAATCCTTGACAAATATTGGGGAAATAAACCTATGACTGCAGGTCTGCTAGAGAGGTTTCATCACTGCCCCTAGTATCAGATGCGTGTGATATTGCCAGGAAACTTGGACTGTTCGTAACCCTTAAGATTGACATTCGAATGCCCTAAGTGATGGTGAGGGAGACTTGCCCCAGGTTAATCTGTAATTGAGAGATTTGTTGAAATCTTGACTGGACTGCCCCAAGTTAACTGAACTTTGAAAGATCTGTTGAAATCTTGACTGGACTGCCCCAAGTTAACTGAACTTTGAAAGATTTGTTGAAACCTTGACTGGACTGCCCCAGGTTAACTGAACTTTGAAAGATCTGTTGAAACCTTGACTGGACTGCCCCAGGTTAACTGAACTTTGAAAGATTTGTTGAAACCTTGACTGGACTGCCCCAGGTTAACTGAACTTTGAAAGATCTGTTGAAACCTTGACTGGACTGCCCCAGGTTAACTGAACTTTGAAAGATCTGTTGGAACCTTGACTGGACTGCCCCAGGTGTGCTGGATAGTGACATGTCATGCCCCCTTGTTGATAGGAGATTTGTCAATGGAAGTGTCATCCTTTTTGAAATGATTTTGCTCACTGAGAGGACTTTCGTTCATCGGATATTTATGTGTGAATTTCTTCGCTGTCAAACAAATAGCCAAATGCAAACAGTGATATTCAAGCAATGCAAAGTTTATGTCTGTCTCGAAGTTTTGAAAAATGTGTTTTTTAGCAGAAAACTTTTTATAAGACAAATTCAACACAAGATTTAGGGTAAAGCCTTACAGGAGTCAGGATACCTTTTGTAACAGCATGCTTTCGAACTAACCCATGCTTCAATTAGGACTTTTGAAGGGTTGTAACGTGGCTTGGTTCTCGGTTTAAGAAACAAAGGATAAAGGCTCAAATTATATTTGTACCCACCCTCTCTTCGTGATGTCCTTCAATCCTAAACTCAGTTAATTGTGCGTCGAACTCTATTCGAGTTTGGAACGAATTTTGGGTGATGGTTCACCAATTGAATTTTATGGGAAGGAAGTCATTTTTGCAACATTTTTCATGTTGTTTGACGATTTGTAGTGACCCCGTTATTTTGATTTGTTATCCCTAACTTTTGCCTGACTGTTCCTGTTTTCGAGATTACAGTCAGCAGGATGCCCCAGCTTTCTTAAGCCTCTTTTGTAGGTTTTGGCTCAGTGGGATTTTCTCTTTTGAGAGATAATGACTGCCTATGAGATAGAGAACCATCACTGTCTTTTGATTCCATAGGAATGCTTTTTTTTTGTGTCGTTCGTTGTATTACAAACTGAGAGTTTGCGACTTTAATGCGCACCTTTTTTGGATTAACTGAGAGACTACCCTGCCTCAGGTTTAAATCAAAGGTTTTAATTTGTTTAGAACAGAAAAATCCTACTTATTTGGCTCGAAGGGGTTGACTAGGGATTATCTTCCTTATAACTCCAGTGTTTGGGATTTGAAAGAAATGCATGTACATCATCAGCGAGGTCTGTTCAAAAGCATATTGTATGAGATTATGGCATTGTTTCGTCATCCTCCCTCTAAAGGCTTGTAGCTTTTGCAAGAGTTAAATGTCATAAAGAAAGTAGAAAGCATAGTTCAAGTGTAATGAAAATGAGTGGATCAAATCAAGACAAACACATGCAATGCATTAATGAAACAAAGTTTGACATTAATAGATAATTGTTTGAATAACAAAGAAATTACAACTTGAAAATTCAAATGGAACAAAGATGTTCTCAATGATTCGTCAAAGGAGCAGTGATTATGCTAGAATCTCCGGAGGGTCAAACTTGATCTCCTTGGCATCAATCAAGTCTTGAATCTTGCTCTTCAAAGTCCAACAGATGTCGGTGTCGTGTCCAGGACTGTTAGAATGGTAGGCACATCTCACCCTCGGGTTATACTTGGAAGAGGAAGTATCAGGATTTTGAGGATGATCCTTTAGCGTGATTAACTTCAACTTCAGCAAATGTTGTAACGCTTGAGACAAAGGAATGTTGATGTCAGTATACTGCCTTTCTTGATATCTTACCCTACGCCTCTTGTCCCGTCTTTGTTGAACAGTCGTGGGATCAGAGATCAGGATTGCCCCTACATGTTGATCATGACGACTCTTTTGACCAGTCACTGCATTGGACTCTTTCTTCCCATTGTGGGGAATTTTCTGAGCATCAGAGGGAGTAGCTCCTTGGATCTTCCCACTTTTGATTCCAGCTTCGACCCTTTCACCGGTCAGTACTAGCTCAGTGAACCCGGCTGAGGAGCTTCCAATTAAGTGATTGAAGAAAGGCCCTGTCAAAGTTCCCATGAAGATGTCAATCAGCTCTCTGTCAGTTAAAGGGGGTTGCACCCTACCAGCCAGATCTCTCCATTTTTGGGCATATCCTTTGAAGCTCTCGTTGGAACCCATGGTCATGTTCTGCAATTGCACGCGAGTTGGTGCAAGATCAGCATTATACTGATACTGCTTATAAAAAGCAACAGCTAAGTCCTCCCAGGTGTGGATGCGAGAACTCTCCAATTGATAGAACCACTCGAGTTGAGTCCCTACCAAGCTTTCTTGGAAGAAATGGATCCAAAGCTTTGGATCAGTTGTGTATGGTTGAATCTTGCGGACATAAGACTTTAGATGCATCTTAGGGCAAGAGACTCCATCATACAGGGCCAAGGTAGGGACTTTGAACTTTGGAGGGATGACCAATCCAGAAACTAAACCCATGTCTCCTAAATCCAAGCCAGGTATTTGTTGAACCTCCATAGCATTGAGGCGATCCTCCAACTGTTTGTACTTGTCATCAGCGGGAGGATATTGTTCCTCGGAGTAGTCAGCTTCAACATCATTGATCTCCAAATTGTGGTCTTCTTCAAGACTGACCCCTATGCTGGGTGGAAGTGAAAGATCTAGGGTTTCAGGTCTTCTGCTCAAGTTCAGGATGCCCGCTGCTTTCTTGAACTTCTTCTTCTTGTCTTTGAGAAGGAGAGCTTTCAGGTCTTCTTGCCCTTTACCCATAGCCAGAAGCATTTGTTGGAATTGAGCGTTTTGAGCTTGGAGATCTTTCACCGTTTGTTCCATATCCATCTTACTGAAATAAACAGTAAGAAGATAAGGGGACCTGTATAGGAGAAACCTGTTATGCAATGATATGTATGATATATGTATGCAATGTTTTCAAGGATTTCTTGGGGTAAACACAAGAAAATGTTAGAGGTTGAACTTTGACCAACATCTTTGATTGGAGAACCTTGCAATGGTGGATGTCTTTCCACTAGAATCAAGCTCACCATGTCAAGTGGGTCATAGCCTCTGATTCAAGTTGTTGCACTTGATCTTTGACGACATTTGATTAGAGGAGAAACCTCTTGCCCCTTGGCAGACGTCTGGTTCAATGTGACCCTGCATCAAAAGACCCTTGAGATCCTTGAAATGGTTATTGAAAATGCTATGGTATGATGTTATGATGTTATGTACATGTATGCAAAAGCAAGTAAGTGTATATACATGTAATCATATTCACACAGAGCAAACAAGTCCTTAGGTTTAGGCTTGCATGGGGTTTGTAGGTAAGTACCCTCTTGAAGTTAGTTGGCTCATCCTGTCCTAAAATAGAAACCGGGTTCTAAGGAGCTCAATATCATGGGATTATTTTCTGTGTTCATTGTTTTGGTTTAGCCACTTAACTGGCGACCAAAATATTCCAAGAAAACAACCCTCAATGAGTGTAGTATCGAGTATCTACCAACTTCGGACTGCACCAAAGTCGGTCATCTCACTACCCCTAAAAAGGCTAAGATGGTCGAGTAAGGTTCTAGAGTTCGTTAGTGCTCTGTGACATCGCTCAGCGGCCCCGTATTCTCCTTGACTACTCAAGGGATACCGGTACTCACAAATATGTCACACTAACATAGCTACTGCTTCAACCATGTCGGTATACCCCGCACAGTTCCCTCACAGTTTATTGCTATTTACCTAAAAAAGGTGCCCCAAAATCTGGGTGTAGGATTTACAACAAACCCAAACAAAGAACCCAAAAAGTAAAGCAATCAAAGCAATCAAAGCAAGCATGTAAAGGTGATCTAAAACCCTAAGGTAACCCCACTTTTAGAATTTTCCCCAGCAGAGTCGCCAGTTCTGTGATACGGTGGGAGAACTGACTTGAGGTTTTGCGTTTGTGTTCTCACTTGTTCGGTTTAGCAAGAGTCTCCACCGACTTTTTATTTATCCTAAGGAAAGGTCAAAAAGCACAGGAAAGACCTTTGAGATGTTTTCGTGGGTTCGGGGGGTAGATTATGAAAAGGGAAGGTGCTAGCACCCTTTTCATCCATGGTTATCCATGGGCTCTTAGTTACTTGTTTAGATCACTTGCCTTTGCTTTTCAATTGTTTGAAATGGTGCTTTGTGTGTGTGGTTTTGAAAATGTTTTGAAAAATATGCCTTGTCTAGGAAACCGTTGTAACAATTCTTCTCGAATATTTTACAAAGGTGTTTGTCTTTTTGAAAACATGTTTCAATGTTTTTGAGAGTTTGTGTTGTGGAGTGTGTTTTTGAAAGTAGGCAAGTGTGTTTTGCAAGTTTGATCAAGTAACTAAGAGTTGTCTACCCTAATTTTACTCAAAGATCTTTCTCATGTTTTAACCCTTTTAACATTGTTGTTTCACCATTGTATATGGTGAACAACCTTGTGTTAGGATGTTAACGGGACGGGCGCGGGTCATCGTATAGACCACGAATGCAATAGTGTCAAGTATTTTGGAAATTTTCTTGAGGGACTATGATCATTTTTTTAGGCAACTTCGAAAGCGTCATCGAGAGACTATGATCATTTTGTTTGTTTTTGTTTTGTTTTGCCAAAGTACTTGACATGCAAACATGGCCCATTTTTGAAGGCAACAAGCGGGATTACCCTAGAGGTGCAAGTGTGAATGGTGTGATGATTTTCATGCATTTGTCTTGTATTAGGTTATCTAACGGTTGATTTTGAATCTTCGCATACAAACCCTAATTACTATACAGTATATAGAAAGCGATAAATTGCGGGAATTTAAAGTCTAAGCTATTACAAATAAGTATTCGGGTATGGGGGTACAAATATTTACAAATGGGGATGAGTCTCATCAGAATAGTAGTGTCCAAATATTATTTACAACCAAATCGAATCATCACATTCTCAATGTAAAAATATAGCAAGGTATAAGAGTAAAGAGAATCAAAAAGCAAAGTATGATGCACATGATTATTTACAAGTGATCAAATTGTTAACCTAATGCAATTATTAAGTATTTTATTATTTTTTGTGGTTTTGTTAATGTTATATAAACAAAAGCTTTAAAGAAAAGAAAAAGAAATTGTTTAAGTTAAAGAGAAATATTATTTAGGTATTTTAGTTAATGTTTTTATGTATAAAAAAGATTTATTAAAAAGAGTTTTAAGACAAAATCTATTAACCTAATAAATCTAATATTTACATATTCTTGTAAAAATGTAATAAACATTTAAGAAAATTTTTGTACAAAAATTAATATATTGTTTTTCTTAATAAAATAAGTTATATAAAAATAATATTAGTAACATAAAAAGAAATGTTTTCAAAAACATAAAAAAAGACAAGTGGGATCTAGAGTTTATATACTTGGCCCAAATAAAAGAACAAAGAAAAATGGAACAAGGGGGGGGGGGGGGGGTATGCAGCGCCAGAATCAAGTGGGCTTAGGCATTGGAGCGTGGAGCAGGCCCAAACGGGTTTGACACAGTTTTTTGTTAGGGTTTCAAACATTTTGTTTCAGAAATGGGTTTGTATCTTTGGAATGAACGGCGCCGCTCTCCTTCTTCTTCATCGTCCTCTTCATCCTTCTCGAACGTGAGCTTCTTATGCTCCTCCTCGCCTCAGCTGCCAGAGCGCCACCGTCCATCTCCCTCTCTCCATGGTTGAGCAAGGCAGTGATGAGAAAAGGTAACGATTTCTGTTTTAACGCGTTTTTTAGGGTTTTCAGTTTCTTGTCTCTTGCATGTTATTAACTTTGGGTTATTTGTTTCTGTGAGGTGTGAAAAAGAAAGAGGACAATACCATTAGCGTTCGTTGTTAGAGAGGAGACAGAGGACTGGACAGGAGGCGTTCTCCGGTGGCCGGCGGGGAGGCTGTGAAGCTGGGCTCCTGGTACTTGTATCTTTAACTTTGCTCTGGTTTTATGATGAGATTAAATCCTGAAAACCCTGTAATAGTTGCTTCTGAGTTCCTTCCTCTCTTTTGCTTATCTGAATGCTTGCCCGTTTCTGAGTTTGATGATGTTGTTTGATCCTGTGATGCTTGACTCTGAGGATGTCTTTTGGCTATTGTGGCTTGTTGATTCTATGATGATATCATGACTTCTGAGATACTTTTGCTTCTTGTTTTTGAATATTGGCTTTGTTGGCTTTTTTCAATGATGATGATATCGAATCTGAGATGCTTGCTTCAGTATTGCTCTCTTCTGAGTTTCTTTTCCTCTCTTGATGCTGTGTTGGCTTTTTTCAATGATGATGTTAAATCTGAGATCTTTGTTGGATATTGTTGTTTAGCCTATGATGAACATATTCTGAGGCATTTTGTTGTTGTTTTGATTTTGAAATGGTTTGGATTGAAGGGTTTAAAATGAAGGCAAGTTGAAGGCTATGCAAGCTTGGACACTGAGTTTGTTCAGGTTTATTGTTTGGTGATTTTGGCTTTTGACAGGTTACAGGTTATGCAGTTTGATATGGCTTGTTAGTAACAGGCAGGCTGTTGTGTTTACAGCTTCAGGGCTTGTTGCCATAGGCTTCAGGGTTTGTGCTTGTTATTCTTGGCTTGAGGCAGGTTGAATGTTGTTTGGTTTTTGTATGTTTTGACAGGGCTAAAGGCAGGCTTGCAAATTTGCTTGCTTGTGTTTGACAGGCTTGGAGGGTTTATGCAGATTTGAGCTTTTGCTTGCTTGTGTTTGACAGGCTTGGAGGTTTTATGCAGATTTGAGCTTTTGCTTGCTTGTGTTTGACAGGCTTGGAGGTTACAGGCTTGTTGCTCCTGTAACAGTTTTGTAGGTTTGAAGGCAGTTTGTTGGTAACAGGCAGGCTGTTGTTTGCTTGCTTGAAGGTTATATTTTTCTATGTGTGTTCTGCCTCTTTTTGAACTGTTCTCATACTCTTTGTTTTATATCTCTATCTCCTAAGCCTGCCAATTGTAAGCCTCTACTTCTCTCTCTCTTTTCTCTCTCTCCAGAAGGCATATCTTTGCTTAGAATATCTTTCTTTTTTCTGAAAAAGTGTTTGGCCTGGAAAATGATGAATAAAAAATGCTTTTACAAGTTTGCTTGCATTTTGTCTTTCCTCTGCATATCTTCTTACCTCCAGATTTTCTGCCTTGCTTTTGTGTACTTGTTGACAGCTTTATTGAAAGCTTATTTTGACAGTTACAACTTGGTTGACATTTGTTGACAGCTTTACACTTGTGACTTAGTTTGCCCATTTTGACAATGCAATTTGGTTTTGGCATTTCAGTTTGGTTTGCCTTTTCAGTTTGCAATTTGGTTTGAAATTATGCAGCCTTGTATTTTGCTTAAATGATTTGTATGCTTGCAACATTTTACTTTCCCTCTTTGTGAACCAAGAAGAGACATCTTCTTGCGATTTGCAGAGAGGACGAACAAACTGATTTCGGCCAAAACTTTTAATGATGAGTTTTAATTATCTGTCTGAGAATGCCCTTTTAATTTTAACTATATTGACTTCTTCCTTTTTTGTCTTTGCAGGTAAATATCAGTTGAGCAAAGGAAGCAGCAGTAGCAGATGAAGACTTCAAGAAACTTAGGATATAGATTTAATGTATTTTTAATCATTGTAATAAATGTCATTGTAACACTGTAAATAAATTTACAGTATTCAAATAAACATTTGTAACAACAATTGCAAATGAATAAAAAATCCTTTGTCAGTTAATCTCTTTTATTTCTTCTGCACTTGTTTATTTAATTACTTAAATTTCTTGAATTATAATAATTGGAAATTATCCAATAATTTTAACTTAGAAATTATAAATAATCAATAAACGCCCGGCGTTTCGAATAACCAAAAGCATTGCACAGTTAAACAAACAAACATCCATATGTCCTTTATCTCACTGATCAAACTTAAACTTCAAACTTTCAATCAGAAGCCTCAACCCATATCTCAGAGTCAATTGAAAAGAACTGTAGAATTAATTCCTTATGAGAATGCGCGCACAAACCCTAATTCTGGATTTACTGTCAAAGAAACGTCCGCTTGGTCAAACCCTGAGCCAAACTTAACCAAATCAATAGAAACCCTAATAATCTGATTGGACTGATTCAAAAGTTAATGGAAACCGTAATTTTGTGTGACTGATAAGAAAAGTCTGTTTGACCGATTCTTGAGCCAATCTGAAAAATCAGGAAAAGCCCGAAGTTGTGATTTCTTGTGAAAAAGAGGAGGGAAAATTTTGGGGTTCAACATTTTGGTTTAGCCACTTAACTAGCGACCAAAATATTCCAGGAAAACAACCCTCAATGAGTGTAGTATCGAGTATCTACCAACTTCAGACTGCACCAAAGCCGGTCATCTCACTACCCCTAATAAAAGGCCAAGATGGTCAAGTAAGGTTCTAGGTCATTAGTGCTTAGTGACATCACTCAGCGGCCCCGTACTCTCCTTGATTGAACTCAAGGGTTACCGGTACTCACAAATATACCGCACTAATATAGCTATTGCTTCAACCGTGTCGGTATACCCCGCACAGTTTCCACAATGTATTGCTATCTATGAATGTTTCCCAAATCCGGGTGGAGGATTTCAAGCCCAAACAAGAGAACCAAAATGTAAAGCAATCAAAACAAACAATTAATCATGCAAAAGGTGATCTAAGCCCTAAGGTTACTCCACTTATAAAGATGTCCCCAGCAGAGTCTCCAGTTCTGTGATACGGTGGGAGAACTGACTTGGGGTTTTGCGTTTGTTTTTGCAAATGTTTCGGTTGAGCAAGAGTCGCCACCGACTTTTTATTTTATCCTAAGGAAAGGTCAAAAAGCACAGGAAAGACCTTTGAGATGTTTTCGTGGGTTCGGGGAGTAGATTATAGAAAGGGAAGGTATTAGCACCCTTTCTATCCATGGTTATCAATGGGCTCTTAGTTACTTGCTTAGATCACTTGCCTTTGCTTTTCAATTGTTTGAAATGGTGCTTTGTGTGTGGTTTTGAAAATGTTTTGAAAAAGATGCCTTGTCTAGGCAACCATTGTAACAATTCTTTACTCGAACGTTTTACAAAGGTGTTTGTCTTTTTGAAAAGGTGTTTCAATGCTTTTTGAAAGTTTGTTTTGAAAGTTGTGTTGTGGAGTGTGTTTTGAAAGTAGGCAAGTGTGTTTTGCAAGTTTGATCAAGTAACTAAGAGATATCTACCCTAATTTACTCAAAGATCTTTCCTTATGTTTTTAACCCTTTTAACAGTGTTGTTTCACCATTGTATTTGGTGAATAACCTTGTGTTAGGATGTAAACGGGACGGGCGCGGGTCATCGTATAGACCATGAAAGCAATAGTGTCAAGTGTCTTTGGCAATTTTCTTGAGGGACTATGATCATTTTGTTTAGGCAACAAGATAGCGTCATCGAGGGACTATGATCATTTTGTTTGTTTTTGTTTTGCCAAAGTACTTGAGATGCAAACATGGCCCATTTTTGAAGGCAACAAGTGGAGTAACCCTAGGGGTGTAAGTGTGCATTGTGTTTGTTTTTTCATGCATATTTATCTTGGATTAAGTCAAGCTATTTGTTGATTTGATTTGCATACAAGCCCTAAGTCTAAACATGGCATAATTGAAAGCTTTTAAATGCAAAAATTTAAAGGCTAAGCTATTACAACATGATATATGGGGATGGGGATACAAGTTTGAATTTGGGGGATATTTGACAAGGAAATAAAATCTAAATTATTACAACCATATCGAATATACAAATATTTAACATTTAAATAAATACAATTTAAATAAATATCAAAATGCAATGTATTATGCAAAAAGGATTTTTTTATGTATGTAAAAAAAGGTTTTCATGTTTGAAGTATAGACAAAATAAAAAAAAGTCATATTTTTGATTATTTTTGTTGTTTAGGGCAAAACCCTAATTTTTGAACAAATAGTATTTATTTGTTAATTATGTACAAGGTATATTAATTTATACAAAACTAATAAAAAAGAAGTATATTGTAGAAAAAAGTATTTTTGGTGTCAAATATTAAATAAAAATAAAAGGTATTATTTTTTATGTTTTTGCCTTAATTATCTAATAAAATATGTATATGTATATATTAAATATATTAAATATGCTAAGTATATACAAAAATAAAATATTAATTATTTACAAAAAATGTATATTTTAAAAAATGTTTTCAAAATGTAAATAAAAAATAATAACTAAAAATAAATATTTTTTGTATTATTTTTAGGGTTTTTAAAATGAAAAGGAAATATATTTACTTACATACATATATTCTAATAAAGCAAATAAATGCCAAATAAATGTAAAAAAATGTGGAAAACTATTTTTGGAGTTTTTTATGCTTGAGCAAAAAATATAAAATCAGAATCAAAAAGAAAAATGCAAAAATGACAAGTATTTCACACAATGGGCCAGGAGGGTGTAAATGGAAAAAAAGGGTGTAAACAGCAAGACTGACTCAGGCCCAGCCCAAGCCAGTCATCTTCAACCTTCAGCATTGTCAAACGCGCGCCTCTCCTTTCAAAATACAAACTCCTGATTCCTTGATATTTAGCAAAAACTCATAACACAAACAATGTAGAGCATCAAACCACGATTCCAAACATGTAAAAAACTTGACCTAACTCTAAGAAACCAGGGAGAATTTCTTCACCCCCAATTTCTGACCTAGTTTTTCTTCAATGTTCATGGCTAAAATTCTCACAGCATGCTTAATATAAATGAAAAGTAAACACATGTATGGCTTCAGGGCTATGAGTAGAACATGTTTCATTCACAAATCTAAGCTTAATCATGCCTGGATAGAGAGATAGAAGTCCATAGATTACTTATTTCAGCTTGACTCGAGCAGAGCAATGTGGCCACCTTCAATGGAGTTTGAGCTTCTGTATAGCTTGCCTGAGGTCCAAGGATGCTTCCCAAGTACCTAGCTTGCTTTGAAACTGCCTGTATCGTGCTGTAGAAGTTCACCTGCACAGCTTGAAAGTAAAAATGGCAAGTAGGGTTAGAGGTGTTACAGCTTGAGTTTAAGGCTTGGAATAGTTCAGGTGGATGGAATGGAATGTGTTTGAACTCCTTTTGGCCAAAACGCACGACATGAATTGGTTATGGAACTCAAGTTGCAGGGGATGCCATGTTTCTGCAGCAAGAAGGTGTTTTGGTGTATTAGGAGGTATGAGGGGTGGTTGAGTCGTGTTTCAGGTCAGTTGGGATGTATGGAAGATGCTCACAAAGTTTGCTTAAACTCTAGTTTTCAGGAAATGAAAGTTGGATCTCTTTTGCAATGTTTCTTCTCTTTGAAGTAAGAAAGCTCCAGTTGCAATGCAGGCCTGTATACTCTATATATCTAGGTTGCAGCATTTGCTCTTAATAAATGGGATATGTGTACAAACTCTTGCCTCAAAGATCTGGCCCATGCCTCCAAGATTTGGAACTTGACATAAAGTATCACTTTTCCAAAATGGCAAGTTTGCTTTTTCCAATTAAGGATTAATTTAGCATGTATTGTCCAAATGAATGAAATAACACTTTAACACAATGGTTAGGAATTAAATTAAGGAGTGTAAACTTGGTCTTGAGGCCTTCAAGCTAGCAATACACAAACTGATTTGAAAATGCAAATGTTATGCACAAGCCTTGGCCATGAACAAAAGTGAGTTTTGGCCAACTTTGCAAATTTGATTCTCTCTAACCACAAGGGTGTTTGAGAAGTTCTTGGACAATTTGGAAAGCTTGGAATGTGTACTACAATCCATATTTGTAATGCAAATTTAAAATCCAAGTGGAACCATGTGAAAAATGGCCAAGAAGTTGGACAAAAATCTTGCCTTGAATAGGGCAAAATTTCTCTAAGTTAAAAATGTTTTGCACCCTTGTTCCAAAAATCATAACTTGAGATACAAGCTTCCTTTGAGAAAACTTTGTAAATCAAAGTTGTAGAGTTTGCAATGGACTACAACTTTCATGTTGCAAGTTTTGTTTGAATCCATTTTCATCTTGGTGAACAAATGGGACAAAGTTAGGAAAAAATAAGAAAATTTCATAACTTAGAAAATTTCGAAGTTATGAAATTTCTTCATTTTAAACCCTAATTTGCAATTTTGGGTTTCTTGATGAACAAGTTTCATAATTTGACATGTATTGATGAAAAATGAACCTTGGCACTTGATTTTGACCAAAAAGTCAAAGTTTGACTTTTCAGTATACAGTCAAATTTTGATCAGTTGACTGAAAAATTCATCTGTCAATCCTATGCAATTGAGATCTTTTGAACTTGTTGAATGGGTCAAGGAAATTCCATTGGGTCCTTGAGTCCATATGTGAGCTTGGTTTGCCATTGGTTAGGTCAAACAGTCAAAAATTGCCTTTGTGCAGTCAAAGCCCTAAAAATGACCATTTTGCCCTTTTGGTGATCTGATCAAATTTCTTGTGGAATTGTGATCCAAACTTGACCAAATGGTTCATGTGAGTTCATTATGTTGATGTGGGTCAAAAGTCATGAGGTTTGACTGTCAATTGGCTACAGTTGACTTTTTCCCCAATACAGCTGATTTCTAGGTCAACTGTCCATTTGATTGGGCAAAGATTGGAATCAAGGCTTGAAACTTGGTATGGATAAACTTGTGAGTCCAACATGAAGCATGAAAGTAACTTTGAGCATTTTAGGTCAAAAAATCCCTGTGCAAACTCAAACCCTAATTTGGGTCAACAGTGCAAGGAGGGGCCTTGAGCAGAGCAAACCCTAACTTGATCTTGAGCTCCAAGAGTCTTGTGATGAGAAAATGTTGATGAAATGAGAGGGAAAATTTTGGGGTACAACACATGCCAACTCCCCAAGACATACCTTGGAGAAATGTTGGGCTTTCAGACACAAGGTCCCAGATTTGATCGACACTTAGTAGTTGACTTTTGAAGAAAGGGGTCTCATTAGCCAATGGTCATCCTTGCTTTAACAAATCTGAAGACTAAGAATAATCCCTTGAATTCCGCGGATCAATAAGAAGGCTTATATCTACACCATTAGGCTTTTATCATTTTGAACTATAATTTCTTCCGTGCTAAGTTTCATTCGTTATGAATTTGTATCTTTTGGTTGGTAATTCTAATAAAATAAGCATGCATGTTTAAGAAATCGATTCATTCCACACAAAAAATCAACAACTTTCCATTTTTACTCTTTCTTTTCCCTTTTTAAGTTAACAAACTTCGATGGAGAATGATGAAAATACAAAATAATCAAATTTTGCTGACGTATGCTTTTTAATAGTAAGGCTTAGCTGACGATGTAAGGCATTGTTTCAATTCCTAAACAGTGGAGATATAAGGAGTTAATCTGTAGTTAACCCTCTCGAGCTAGAAGTCAAATTTCTTTCTATTCTTAAAAAAAACCTTAACCTTAACCAGGGGCAGGGTAGATTTCAATTAATTCAATGATGCATTCAAAACCCAGGAGAATCGAAACAATCTAAGCAAAGGTTCAAGCATATCTCTTTCCTCGATACATCATCGAGAGAACGATCTAAGCAAAGGTTCAAGCATATCTCTTTCCCCGATACGTCATTGAGAGAACTATCTAAGCAAAGATTCGAGCACATCAACTTCTTCACATTCATCATCCAAGATTAAGGAATCAATAAAAACAAAAGTCCCCGACGTCTTTCTTCCTCAACACATCAATCAAGATCGAAGAAACGATGAAGACGAAGCTTACAATAATCAACATGGCAATCACAAATTTTCAAAACCAAAAGCAAAAAAAGAAATTCAAAAAAAAAAGTGAAAGCTCGCTAAGTCAAAGCAAATCAAAACTTGACTTAAGCAAAATTAGGGCATCCCGATGGATCAAAAAAATATATTCAAAAAAATCGGTCCATACAAAAATAAGGGATTGAAAACAATAAATTGGAGAACAATCTTGTAACTGCCACCTCAAGAATCATCAAGGCTTTTCATCAACACTTGGATCTCCTTAACGCTTGTATTTTTTCAACGTTTGGATCTTATCAACGCTCATATCTTATCAATACTTCTCATCAACACTTGGATCTTTTCATACACTTCTCATCATTTGCGCGACTACGAAACTTCTCTTGGGGATTAAACGCATCTGTTGGATTAATTGAACTTAGGAATGAAGAACGTCAAGGAGAATAGGGTGGGATAAATAATTTTGAGCCTTATACCTTTTGTTTCTTAAACCATGAACCATGGCCACGTTATAACCTTCAAAAGTCCTAATTGGGGCGAGGTTCACTATGAAAGCATACCCAACAAGATTTGTGTTAAACTGACTCCTATGCTTGTTAAAATTATTTCTAACTACTTCTCTTCTTCAAATATTAATCTTCTAACCTCCCATTTATTTTCAAATAATCAATTTTGATTTCAAGAACTTGCATGTGCATCAAACGGAATTACTTTTCCAAAATGTACAATTTTGTCTATGAATCAATACTTAGCATCAAGGAGATCTCAAATTTGGTTTGGTCAAAAGTCATCCTTCCCAGGAAGCTCCTAACTAGGGGAAAAGCATCTAAGGGGATCCCTATATACGAGGGTAAATACTAATGATCGTAGGGTATATCGTATGCCATTGACAAAGGGGTGATCATTTTGAGGTCCAATCAACTTGGATCAAATTTCAAAGCAATGTTCAACAAGGGGCATACCTTTCGAAGAAGCATTCATGCCACAACAGGATATGACTCAGTTTCCTCGTTTTAATAAACCTCTCAAGGCCTAGAAGCAGGGGCAACCTTCCAAGATTCAAATGTTGGGGCAGTACATACCAAGTTCATCCTACTACACATAAGGTCCAAATTCCCCTTCAAATAACTTCAAGTACAAACTTTTCAAGTTCTGAATACTTAGGGCAACCTATGACAAGTTCATGGCAAGGTCTAAGTTCCTGCTAAAAATACCTCCTTCAGATCCTGGAGATTGAGGGGCATGTCTTCCAAATTTTGAACATTGGGGTAAACTACCGCGAGGCTCGAGCAAAAGGGGTTGATTCTAATGGTTCATCAAAGCCAAGCTTTTTCAAGAATATTTTAATCAGGGGCATAGTACAAAATAGTAGGGTCATTCATATTATGATCAACCTATTTCTAAGCTGATATCAAAGAGACTCTCCTCCAAGACCCTACCAACACATTAGGGAAAACAGTCCACACAGGGGCAAGCTCTTCGCATAATTTCACAACCTCCAGGGGACCTCTCTTCTACATCAGCAATCTTCAAGTTTGAAACAAGTATCAGGGAATCATGCAAGCATAACACTCAACCATCATGTGACAAGCAACATTGTTGCATAAACAAACCTCCATGCTTTAATCATCTTACTCATCACAGGGGCACCATTCAAAAAGCATTCAAGTCATAATCATAAAGCATAAGGCTGCATAAATCATGCATGAGGGCTCTTCGATCCAAAAACTGCGCCATAGTATCATCTCATCCATCTACACACTCGCATTTCAAAGCCCAACTACGCGTTCACATTTCAAAATCCATCATCCACTTACACATATCCAAGTCGTTCATCACATACATCAATCAATCATCACATCACATACATCAATCAATCATTACACTTCATGCATCAATCAAATTTGTACGCATAACATAAAACCTCATTTTTATGTGAAGACAATCATCATTATCGATCAAGCCACAAACTCTATGTTGAATCTCAACAGAAGATTCTCCTGGTTAATCCCGACAGTTGATTATCCGGAAGACCTCGGCAGAAGGTATCTCAAAATTGAATCTCGGCAGTAGATTCTCCTAGTTGATCATGGCAGTTGATTATCCAGAATACCTCGGCGGAAGGTAACATCAAATTGAATCTCTAAAGTAGATTCTCCTAGTTGATCACGACAGTTGATTATCCAGAATACCTCGGCAGAAGGTAACTCAAAATTGAATCTCGGCGGTAGATTCTCCTGGTTGATCATGGCAGTTAATTATCCAGAATACCTCGGCAGAAGGTAACATCAAATTGAATCTCGGAAGTAGATTCTCCTGGTTGATCACAGTAGTTGATTATCCAAAATACCTCAGCAGAAGGTAACTCAAAATTGAATCTCAACAGTAGATTCTCCTGGTTGATCATAATAGTTGATTATCTAGAATACTTCGGTGGAAGGTAACATCAAATTGAATCTCGTCAGTAGATTCTCCTGGTTGATCATGGCAGTTGATTATCCATAATACCTCGACAAAAGGTAACTCAAATTGAATCCCGGCAGTAGATTCTCCCAGTTGATCATGGCAGTTGATTATCTGGAAGACCTCGATAGAAGGTAGCTTACAATTGAATCTCGGAAGTAGATTCTCCTGGTTGATCATGGCAGTTGATTATCCGGAAGACCTTGGCAGATAGTAACTCAAAATTGAATCTCAGCAGTAGATTCTCCCAGTTGATCACGACAGTTGATTATTTGGAAGACCTCGGCAGAAGGTAGCTTACAATTGAATATCGATAGTAGATTCTCCTGGTTGATCACGGCAGTTGATTATCTGGAAGACCTCGGCAAAAGGTAATTCAAATTAAATATCAGCAGTAGACTCTCCCAGTTGATCACGACAGTTGATTATCTGGAAGACCTCGGTAGAAGGTAGATTACAATTGAATCTCGGCAGTAGATTCTCTTGGTTGATCACGACAGTTGATTATCCGAAAGACATCGGTAGAAGATAACTCAAAATTGAATCTCAGCAGTAGATTCTCTCAATTGATCACGATAATTGATTATCTGGAAGACCTCGGCAGAAGGTAGCTTACAATTAAATCTCGGTAGTAGATTCTCCTGGTTGATCACGGTAGTTGATTATCCGGAAGACCTCGACAAAAGGTAATTCAAATTGAGTCTCGGTAGTAGATTCTCCTGGTTGATCATGGCAGTTGATTATCTGGAAGACCCCTGCAAAAGGTAATCTAATTTGAATCTCGACAGTAGATTCCTTAGAAATCTCGGCAGTAGTTTCCTGTTAAAGAGCCTCACATTATGCATATACATCTTGCATGGCATTCCTCGAAACCCACTACGAACAAAGTTGGTATCTTAGGGCCCTCCAATCAATTCTTACCTCGGTTATAAACAAATAACCAGCAAAATCTGTTCTCATCTCAGTTTTAGTTAACTAAGAAATGGATCACTCAAAACAAATTCCTTTATATTCAAACATATTGTGTCAGTCTCCATGGGACAATGTGTGAATTATTCTACATATTGTGTCAGTCTCCATGCAACGATATGTTATCCCTTTGCGATCTAGCTCATTGTGTCATACTTCAGGCAACAATGTTGCAAGATTAGCAATTCCACCCATTGTGTCAGCCTCTATGCGACAATGTGTGCAATTTACAAATTAACCTATTGTGTCAGTCTCTATGCGACAATGTATGGAATTTAAAAATTAACTTATTGTGTCAGTCTCCATGCAACAACATATGCTCTCTTCACGATCTAGCTCATTCTGTTAGACTCCAGGCAGCAATGTTGCGAAATCAACAATTACACTTATTGTGTCAGTCTCTATGCAACAATGTGTGAAATTTTCTATATTTCACTTATTGTGTCAGTCTCCACGCAGCAATATGTTTTTCCTTTGCGATCTAGCTTATTGTGTCATACTTCAGGCATCAATATTGCGATATAAACAATTTCACTCATTGTGTCAGTCTCTATGCGACAATGTGTGAAATTTTCTATATTTCACTTATTGTGTCAGTCTCCACGCATCAATATGTTCTTTCTTCGCGATCTAGCTCTTTGTGTCAAACTTCATGCGGCAATGTGTGAAATCTGCGACATAACTCATTGCACCAGTCTCCATGCAGCAATGTGTCATTAGACTTTGTTTTGTTCATCCCCTAAGTTGCGATGAATATACAAAATCAAATCAGATCAAAACTTGTTATATTAGTCTCTTAGAATTACTAAGTCAACATTTTAAAGTTGTATCATTTACCTCCTAGGTTACGGTAAATATGTGAGTTCTGCAATCTCTGTTAAACTGACGAGTCATCCGCGTCGTCATTCTATCAAAAACTCTGCTCCAAACATTGGTAAGATGATACATCATCATCTGTACCTAGTCTCCGCATCATGGGATCGCTGTACAGTGTATCCTTATAATATTTCAGACAAATTTTGGGGTCTTCCTATATTTAATAAACTTCCGATCAAAACATGTGAGACCTGCGTATTCTCAAACTATTTAATCAAAAGATAATTAAATAGGGGAAATTGTCATACCCTGAATTTTCCCTACCCTTATTTGTGCTTAGGTTTCCTTTAATTGAATCGTATCATTTATTTTTTACTTTTATAGAGGTATTTAAAGCCAGATTGGGGTATAACAATCCAAAATGGACCATCAATATCTGATGGCCCATAAAGCTCTAATAAGAGCCCATTTCTAATGAGAGGGGGGTGTATTCTTTCAGAAGGTGAACAGGTTTTTTAAGCCCATTTAGACTTTTGATGAAAGAAACAATCTTTTTATTTTTATATTAGGCCCATTCCCTTATGAAGAAAAAAGGAATTGTTTTTTTATATATTACTGATTTACCAAAATGTTTGTCTTAAAATAACAGACCCAAAATAGGTTGCCCATTTCAGATTTTTTTGAAAAGAAAATTGTTTTTATCATTATTGACATTACTACTGTTATATTTAATTATTACAAATATTATTTGATTATTATTAATATTATCATATTATTATTCATAAATCATATTTTTCAAAGAAAAAACGCAGCGACCCAATGATTGAAAACACTTTTTACTGTACGAATCATCTAAGTGCACTAACAATTACTGTATGGATTAAAATGTGTTCCTTCTTTTTACAGTACAGAGATTAAAATGAAAACCCTCTTTTTTTCTTGTCAATCAATAACGTCATCGTTGTTTTATTTCCTTTCCAGAATTCATGCAAATACAGAAATTATTAAAAAAACATTATTACAGCAAACAAAGATCAATCAATGCAGACTCGTTTACATCCTCAAAATTACAGACAAAGAATTCAAAAATATTCCTAAAACATAAACCCTAATTAATTCTGAAAATTAAGTTTACAAACATATTAAAATATTTCCTAATTTTACATTTCCTAAAAAAGGCTATAAAACTAAGGACAAGAAAAATACAAAGGGGGAGGAGATACAAACGACAAGGACGAAATACAAGGGGGGGGGGGGGGGGGAGATCACCAATTCAAGCACATAATCTCACATAGGATACACAAACCAGATGTCAAAACCATATCATTGTGACTCTCATAAACCATAAGGCCACTTTTCACTAACAATCCAGTCTCATTTAAAACAAAAACCCATGTGCTTTTACAGTAACTGAATTCATCTTATCACCCTCTCCATTTTTCCACCCTAAATACAAAACTCAACAAATATATAACCTGCAAATCCAACACTCAAACAGAACAAAAACAACAACGAGAGCATTCAAAATTGAAAGAACGAAGAATAAAAATAACATTACAGAGAAGTTGTACAGAGACCTCTTCTCGATCTTCCTCCGACGATCTTTGCACTCACCGCACTAGCCACGCTTTTCGCGAACCACGATCTCCAACAGACACCACAGAGGTTGGAGAGCGGCCCATTTATTTTGTTAAGAGATCCTAGGGTTTTCTAATCCCTTATGTTTTAAGGGATGGACCTGGGTCAACCCGACCCGGTCCATTTTAGGCCCAATTTTTTTTACTATATATTTCTATTTGTTTGATATTAGTAGCTCTTGGGCCACCATACATAATGTCCACCAGCGGACCTCCTCTCCTTAAGCCCTAAACTTTACATCCTCCATTTTCCAATTATCACGCCACTTAGATTTGTTTAATTTTAATTAACTATTTACTTAGATAATTAGTTATGTTAATTAATAACTTTATTTTGATAATTATATTAAATATTTAATTAGGATATGTATTTAGATATTAATAATTGGCACATAAATCAAACACTTTTTAATTTGATTTTATTTAATATTTTACACCAAAATATTAAAACCCGCGCCGCTTACCAAATTACTACATCCGCGAGTGACGCGTGGCCAATATCTAGTCACGTGATGAGGAGACTATATCAGACTCCCTCGCTTTGCGTATAAAAAACATTCAACTAAACACCAAATCTTTTTTTTGCAAATAAAATTAATTCAAACAATTAATTTTCAAAAATGAATACTAATATATTTAAATCAACCGTGCACTTGGTCTAACAAACTCCGCTATTCACACTCTTAGACTACGTATGCAGGGAATTCAAATATATTTTGCAATCCATAAAAAATACAAACAACTCCATGGGACTCTGATTCCTCCTAAGAGGATACATAGGCATACGATCAAAAATCGTGGCGAGACCCCCTATCTAAAATTCAAACCCTTTTTCACCCTATCTAAAATTCAAACCCTTTTTCCCCTATCTAAAATTCAAACCCTTTTTTCCGCTAACTAAAATCCAAACCCTTTTTTCCCAATAATTATATAAAACCCTGTTTTCTAAAATCATGCTTCTAAACCTAGTATCCTTGTGAACAAGGTAGAGGAGGGGTGCCTAAGACCTTCCTTTCGTCTAGAACCGATTCCAAACCTGGAATCTCTAAATTTCTTTTAGGGTTATTCCTTTATACTACCTTTCTTTTGGATAAAAATTAAGGGTGGCGACTCTATTAAAAAACCAGTTGCAACACTATGCAACTCAACTTCATCGTTATATCAACAATTCAATCAAATGCAATGCAACTCATGCTGATGCAAGATGCATGTGGTATCAATAGGGTAGAACCCTCATCGTAATAATTCCAATTTAGGGCAACAACATCATAATAGGGCAGAACCTTCACCGTAATAATGCTAACTTAGGGCAACAACATCATAACGCCAATACATACCATCTTTCTTGAATGCATATGACACCGACATGCAACAACTTAATTTAAATCGATATTACTACTCATGAATGCCACACCAATATAGGGTATCATCATTATCATCATCATCATTCAATATTTAAGCAATTCATTCATACATCATTCGTACAACTCCATCACGTTTAATCACAACAATATGCATCACACTTCATACAACATTAACACACAAGGCATAAACCTTCACCAAAATAATCATCATAAGATAGAAAATATCACATTGCATCAACACCAAAATCCTCATGATTAATTCCACAACAACAACAACAAATTCATCATTAAATTAGGACATTCCCAATTAATCTGCTATACAAAGCATTTGCATACATTTCACAAAACATCATAACTCGACAGTACGAAACACCTATCCACGTATCAAATAGCTGGAATTATGGTACTGGAAATATTTTTAAGAGAAAGTACATTAAACCAGTGTTCTAACGATGCAAACTACGCGTCAATCGAATACCTAAAACTCAAGTTATGAATTTTTGAAGTTTTACAAGATTTACCAACACCGACAACCTACAGCACAAACAGTGACACCCAAGGCATAAGCCTCAAAACTAAAAAAAATTACCTACTGTTATTAAAATTATTATCATATTGTAGAAATTTTTTTTAGCTTTTTAACGGTCCAAACGGCATATGCCAAACGGACAACCGAGTAAAAAGTTATTAATTTTCAAAGTTTTGAAAAAATGTCAGCTTCAGGGAAGTAACAGGTTACTTCACCAGGTAACCGGTTACTTCACCCTTCAGAGGCTCTGTTATGCATATTTTCAATGAGGTAACGGGTTACTTCACCAGGTAACCGGTTACTTCACTAAAAACTGTGAAAAATTAGTATTTTTCCTATTACGAGATTTCAACATTCTCCACCAAAATTCAGTTTTGTAAACATACTAAAACATGCAAATTTATGCAATTATCAACCCACATCATACACAACAATTCTAATCAAATTACAAAACCAATTTCATCAATATAATCGAATACAACTATCAATTTAACAAAATAATCTACACCTAAAACCTAACGTTCAATATTATCATCTACCCATAATTATACCACCTATTAGAGAGTCGGAACACCATCCTTACCTTAGATTTTGGTCAATTATTGACTCTTACGGTGAACCTTATTGCCCTAGCCCTTTCCTCGTCTTCTCTCTTCTACGGTCTTCTCTGTTCTTTTTCTACGTTGTTTTTCCTCTTCTCTTATCTCATTCTATTTTATTCTAAGGACCGCTAAATCATAATACCAACCTTGCCCTTCTCAATTAAATAATATTTAATTAATCACAAAACACAACAACTCTATTATTCTACTAATAATTCTATTTAATTATTATGCTATGGTATTAAATCTAATATTTTAATCCAAATAATGCTAATAACTAGTTATCTCTCTACACCTCATGTTTCTACACTTTTGGTCATACACCCCCATTATCTCAACTCCAATAATTACTAAGGCCTCCAATTCTCAATAAAATGCATCACAAGTACATCACATCATCTAATTTAATTTAAATAAGATAATTCAACGAAATCAGGGTTTTACAACTCTCCCCCACTTAGAATATTTTCGTCCTTGAAAATTCATTTGATACTAACAACTCCGGATACGACTCTTGTATCATATTCTCTTGCTCCCACGTCATGTTTTGCATCATTTAAAATACCACTAACCAACATCCCACATAGTCAGCCACCACAATCCCACAAGATTCATTGTTATCAGTTTATGAATGCATTGGTTGTCGTATGACTCTAGAATACAAAATCTACCACTTCATTACATAGTAATATCGTTATAAGCACATAAACATAACCATAATATCGACAATGTTGACACATACACCAGTACCAAAATGCTACGTATCACCAATCAAACATGCAAATCAATACATTTCATTGACATGTCAGCAACATGAATGATATACAAACCCTTCACCTATCACTTCCATTCTGGAATACCCACTGGTTTGTATTGTTACCTCAGGCCTCTGATGTTTAACCCTCGACTCCTAACAAGTCATATACACATAACTAATTGCATCACATCACACTTCAGTCGTGCCACTCTGATCATTCCACCTTAAAATCATTGTCTTCATCTTGACTTCCATCAACTATCAGATCTACAAGTTTCACGTCTAACTTTTGAATTTCTTTAATATCAACTAGAAAATCATTGTTCATTTCTGGTATACTCAACCTTCCACTATGTGGCATTAGCTTGCATACAAACACAAGTCTCTGAATAGTTCATTAAGTCCCAACTCTTTCATAGCCACTTTTGCATTAGGTTCACACAAAATGGTGAACAACTAACCTCTCGATAAAACATAAATTTACTTTAGTCACTATCAAGCTAGCAAGACAAGTCTATCCTATCCAATAAGACCCCGTCTACTATCGACAAGAGATTAAGGGTGACCAGTTCCTCAATTTATCAATAGATAGCCGACAACCATAATGGTGGCATAAATCATCATTACCCAACTACAATAACTTCATTTATCTTGTGCTCAAAGTTACCTTATCATAATGTTCAACAATCTCTCTAAGGTTTACAAATGTTTCCTTAATTTACTTCATTTCGACCTCGTCAATGACACATAAACGGCTAAAATCCATTTCATGGTCTCCTCAGCATGCACGCAGCACAACATAATTCTTAAGTATATTCTAATACATGAAAACTACTACACCAAGTATAATCCAAATCATTTCGCTCCAAATGAAGTCTTTATCCAAGTAGAGGACTTTAAAAACACTAATAAATCCTTCGTCTTTACTTAAATCTCATAACCTCACTGATCCTTATAATCTCACATTTGGATCTCATTCTAATCACAATCTCAACAATACCATCTCGTTATCCGGTTGGTGTCGTAATCGGAAAAAAAATAGGAGAGTCGTAACTATTAATTTTTGTTCTAAGGACGGGAAAATAACGGATAACCCTAATTTTGTCAGAGATTCTAAATTCATAAATCGTTTAGATGAAGGGAAGGTGTTAGGCACCCTTCATCTCCCTTGTTCTCAAGGGGCTCCATTTTTAGGTCAAAGGGTAAGAACGAGTATTTGGTAGTTGACGCTTCTATAAGTTAAGAAAATAATTTAGTTTTTAGTTGTAAATCGTGCCTACGTATCTCCTTATGAAGAATCAGAGTCCAATTTTGTAGTTCAAAAGTGTTTAGTTAGTTTTTTTTATGGATTGTGAAAATGTTCGAAATTAATCCTTGAACCTTGTCTGAGTTTGAAAATAGCATAGTCATAGACATAGTTTGCAGTTAATAAAAAATAGATTCACAATCCTTTTTTTAAATAGAAGTTAAATTTGAAATTAAATTAGTAAAAAATGTTAGTATTTGATGAGTTAGCTGTCTTAGAATGCATGAGAAATAAGTTTGAATGATAAAAAGTTTGATAAAGTAGAAAGAATGGTTAGTATTTGAAAATAATTAATAAATAAATATTTTCCCATTATTAAAAAAATATTAAATATTTAAAATATTAATACAATATTATTTATTAAAAGATTTAAATGCAAAAAAAAAATTTAATGCAAAAAATGTTAATGATAATAAATAAATAAACAAAATAAAATCTAAATCAAAATTAAGTAATTAAATTTTGGCGCATGGAAGTGCAAAACATAAACAGGGGGTGTAATTATGAAAGGTGTCAAGCCCAATATCAAGTCTGGTCCAAACGCGCGAGGAGAGTGTGAATTATAGTCTTGTAGTAAAAATCAGGGGGTGTTGGGGGTAAGGGCATGCCCATAGTTAGTTTATAATTCAGTTGTACAGGGGGTGTGAACTTATAGTTGATTAGTAAGATAGAAAGAGGTGGGGGGTATTAATAGAACAGGCTTGGCCCATAATTTTTTTCAAAATCCCAAGACGAATTATGGGTTTGTTTGGTCAATATGCGGAGAAGTGCATGGTTTTATCATGATCTACAGAGATCTATCATGCTTGATTCTAATCAGAAGGCCCTCAGGAGTTAATCCTGGAGTGCTGATTAAAAGTAGTACAAGTGAACGACTCAAAATGGAGAATTGACTGAGGTGTAGCGTGGAGACGCGTCGCATGGGATTACTGTTCAGCAACCCAATCACGCGGCTCTTCAATGGCCACGTGTTGCGATCTTGTAACATCATAGAGGAGTATATGTTTGTTTCCTTCTTCACCTTTTATCCATTTCTTAAATCTTGTTCTCTCCCTACATTATACCCTGTGATACGGTGGGAAGAACTGACTGTGTTTGGAATGCTGGTTTGTGTTTTGCGTTTTTTTGTTCGCAAAATGTCGCGGTAAGCAAGAGTCGCCACCGACTTTTATTTTTATCCAACAAGGAAAGGAAAAAAGCACAGAAAAATTACTTTTTCGAGATATTTCTCGGGTTCGGGGGGTAGATTATAGAAAGGGAAGGTGTTAGCACCCTTTCTATCCGTGGTTATCCACGGGCTCTTAGGTACTTGCTCAATTGTTTTCAAAAATTGCTTTCTTTATGCTTGTGGGTTTGAAAAAGTTTTTGTTTTAAAACTTCGATTTAACTCTTGCTTCTGTCCTTAAGAGTGTAATGAAGTGTTTTTTTTTAAAAAAACTTTGTTCGAAAAGGAGTGTAAGTGTGAAAAAAGTTTTGTTTTTGAAAGAGCAAGTATCTAAGAACCATCTACCTACTCAAAAAAGGAATCGTTCTACGCTAATTTCCTTTAGACAATGCTAGCCCACTATTAGTGAGTAGGTAGCACCGTCGTTGGAGTTTCAGGGTCAATTCGAATGAGGGACATACGGTCACTAAAGCAATGTTAGGACGCCTTAGCGGTAACCCTAATGTCTTAGATCATTTGTTTGAGGCAACAATATTCAAGGCAACCATTTCTAGGCGACTATGATCTTTTAGACAAGAGGGCGACCTCTAAATTGACCTATACTCAATGACCGTGTATGAAGGCAACTAAGTGGGGTGTACCCTAAGAATGCGCATGTGCGAGTGTGTCGTTTTCAGTTATTTTTATCTTTGCACATGTTAAGGGTGATCTAACTTGATTTTAAGATTTAAACATTTAGTCTTGTCATGCAAACCCTATTATCAAACATCTAACAATTATAATTTGCGGAATTAAAAGTACAGAAATTAAATTACAAGGCGTCGGGTATTTACATCGCCAAAAATAACCCTTTGAAAATAAAGCGGTAATTAAATAAAAATGTCCTAATTATCTATTACATATCGGAAGCAGATACATAAATATGGGTAAAGAAAAGTAAATCGCGACGCAAAATTAAATCGGAGGTAAAATTAGGGTTTTGACCCTTTGGATTAAAGAAAATGCTTTTTTTTTGTTGTTTTTATTTAAAGGAAAGGAATTAAATCCTAAATTAAATAACTAAATTAAATTAATTAAATGAAAAATAATTAATGACATATTTTGTTTTTTTTATTATTTTAAGAAAGAAGATAAAAATGACTAAATGAAATAAAACCTAATGATTTCTAATTTGATTTTATTTATTTACAAAAATAACAAATTAAAATTCTCTAATTAAGGCCCTAATTAAATTAATTAGTATTTATTAAAAAAAGAATTCTAAAATTTTATTGGATAATAAATTAAAAAAATTTGATGAGTTTTTTAATAAAAAGGAAGAATTATGATTGGTTAGTAATTAATTAAAATTAAATAAAATAAACTAAAATAAATAAAAAGAAAATATGATAAAAGGAAAGAAATGGGCCTTTTTTGGAGGTGCAAGGAGAATTTTTGTAGACCCATTAGAAGCTGGCTCGTTTGACTTTTTCTGATCCAGTATGCATGCATTGACCTGGCTTATGGTGGACTTCCAACATGGACCACCAGATCTGGCCCTTTGGCCATCTGGAGCTTGGATTGCTGAGGGAGTATGGTATGGATCTGGCCCCTGCGCGTATGTAATAACCTGAAAAATAATAATATTGAGAAAGAGGGGGACCTGGGATTCAAACCCAGGTCCTCAAGGGATATCTATTGCCAAGGTTACCACTAAGCCACGCTGCTTTGTTTGTTAGAATAATAAGTATCAATAATAATATAAGAAAACAATTCCAATGCCAAAAAAATAAATAAAAGCGCGTAATATGTGAATGATCCAATGAATGGATGACACGAGTTCATCCCCTTCCTCAAACCCCTGTAAATTTACCTGTGGATTTCTATCCGCAGCTAAAAACGCATGTTCATCCTAAAATCTTCCTCATGCAATAAAAATGATTTTCAAGGGCATGGTCGTGTTCGTCTCATCCTCCTAGATACAACCATGTCCATCATGTATCTCAATTTTACCTGAAACAAAAATCCCTAAAAACAGAAACAAAACCCTAGCCATGGAATTTCATGATACAGAACATATAAATCAAATTGGTTATTGCCAATAGTTTGCAAATGATGTGAGGGTTAAGGATGTGCAATTATTTAATGAAAACGATGTCTAATTCCAGAGATACGAAATCAAAAACAGGAGGAACTCGCGTGAGACTTACAGTGCGTATGGAGGCTGGAAAACACCTGGTTGTGATTGGTTTAGCTTGTGAGAATGTCCAAGAAGCGATTGGGATATGTCTCAGGCTTGAAAGTGCCTCCAACTTGGATTTCGATCTCCAACTTTTTTATGATTTTTTTGCAAAGTTGTTCTGCCTCTACAAGTGATTGCCAACCGTTATTTTCGTGCCTCTAGCTTCCTTATGTAATGTGCATTGTATTAGGGTAAAGAACTTGGTCCAAATCTTGCCCTATCAATGCTCATGAATTTGATTTGATTCCTCCATTAAAACTTTCCAAACTTGCTTGATTTCAATCTTTTTTGCACACATTTGATTTGATACGAATTTTATGATAATAATAGCTGTATTTGGAGCCCGAAATAGCCAAAAAAATCATGTGTTATCAAAGCTTTAGATTTTATATGATTTTATTTGATTTAAAATAAATTAATTCAAATAAAAATCAAATTAAATAATAAAAATGTGATGTGGACACATGTCTGGAGCTAGGGAACGTGGTCAATAATGCAAACTCAAATCAAGTGAAAAAGAATGGGCCCATTTGGCAAAGTTTGAAGTTTTTGGGATAGTTGACTTTTGGCAATTTTGCAAAAAAGTCCAACTTCAATAATGCATAACTTCTTCAATTTTGAACTTTTGGAGATGTTATTGGACTTTATAGAAACCTTGAGATGTCCTCTAATCAACCATTTTGGTCTCATATCATTTTGATATTCCATGCTCAAGTTAGAAGCTTTGGCAAAAAAGGTGTTTTTGTTGACTTTCAAAAATGACCTATAATGTCCAAATTCATAACTTCTTGTGAGTGCATTTTTTGAACTTAGGGGTATGAAGATGGATTGTAGGGAATTGCATCCTCTTCAAAATGAGATTTGGATTGGTCATTTATCATAAAGTATGGGAAAGTTATGCTTGGTCAAAGTTGGGTTGACTTTTCCTGCAAAACCCTAATTTAGCAACTTTTGAGTCTTGATGAATTTTGAGCAATCCTTGATGAATCATGATCAACCCTTGATCAAATGATGAAATATACTTCAAAATGAGAATGTTGACAAAAAAATCTTGAAGTTTGACTGTATGTAGGTCACGGTTGACTTTTGCCCTGACACAATCGACTTTTGGACCTTTTGAGCAATTGACTGAGCAAACTTCCTTTGCAAGGCTTGAAACTTGACATGGATGATCTTGAGAACATACTAGGAAATTGGTGAGCACTTGGGGTCACTTGGAGTCAAGGATCTTTATGCAACACAAAACCCTAATTTGGGGTAGACTGCCTTAGGAGATAGCTTATCTGACCAACTCTTGAGCAAACTTGAGCAACTTGGAGATTTTTCTTGCAATGTCTTGAGAAATATGGGAGGGAAAATTTTGGGGTACAACAGATGCCCCTGTTCAAACTTCTTAAACCTGAGGATGTATATTGGCTTTTAAGCCTTTCATGATCCGAAGGTGGAAGATGATTGAACACTAGAGTGCCCAGAAATTTGCACTCGCATGAAGTGGTATCAGCCTTGTGATGTCAGGAATGGGCTTACAGATGCCATTTGGAGATTGCTGGCGGGAGGATGGGCTTAAAGATGCCATCTGCAGGAGTGTCGATCGCATAAGAGATTCCTTAGCGAGAGCTTGTATGCCTGTTGTTGTAGAAGATTCCGCTGGGGAAGTCTGATCTTTGTTGAGATTTAAGAACTTGCATGTACTTCAACTGAGAGAACATCTCTGCTGAATTTTAAGAACTTGTCCGTAATTCAAACTGGGGGGAAACATCTTCATCGAGATTTAAGAACTCGCCCGTAATACAACTGAGAAAACTCTGCTGAGATTTAGGAACCTGTCTGTAATTCGACGGAGGAACTTTGTCGAGATTTAGGACCTTGTCTGTAATTCAACTGAGGATAATTCTGTTGAGATTTAAGAACTGGTCAGTAGTTCTGCTGGAGGGAAACATCTTCATTGAGATTTAAGAACTCACCTGTAATTCAACTGAGAAAACTCTGCTGAGATTCAGGAACTCGTATGTAATTCGACGGAGGGAGTTTGTCGAGATTTAGGACCTTGTCTGTAATTCAACTGAGGATAATTCTGTTGAGATTTAAGAACTGGTCAGTAATTCGACTGAGGGAAACATCTTCATCGAGATTTAAGAACTTGCCCATAATTCAACTGAGAAAACTCTATTGAGATTTAGGAACTCGTCTGTACTTCGACGGAGGACTTTGTCGAGATTTAGGACCTTGTCTGTAATTCAACTGAGGATAACTCTGTTGAGATTTAAGAACTTGTCAGTAATTCGACTGAGGGAAACATCTTCATCGAGATTTAAGAACTTGCCCATAATTCAACTGAGAAAACTCTGCTGAGATTTAGGAATTCGTCTGTAATTCGACGGAGGACTTTGTCGAGATTTAGGACCTTGTCTGTAATTCAACCGAGAATAATTTTGTTGAGATTTAAGAACTGGTCAGTAATTCGACTTTGGGGAAACATCTTCATCAAGATTTAAGAACTTTCCCGTAATTCAACTGAGAAAACTCCGCTGAGATTTAGGAACTCGTTTGTACTTCGACGGAGGACTTTGTCGAGATTTAGGACCTTGTCTGTAATTCAACTGAGGATAACTCTGTTCAGATTTAAGAACTTGTCAGTAATTCTACTGAGGGAAACATCTTCATCGAGATTTAAGAACTTGCCCATAATTCAACTGAGAAAACTCTGCTGAGATTTAGGAACTCGTCTGTACTTCGACGGAGGACTTTTCCGAGATTTAGGACCTTGTCTGTAATTCAACTGAGAATAATTCTATTGAGATTTAAGAACTGGTCAGTAATTCGACTGGGGTAAAAGCTTCATAGCTGAGAAATTAACTGCATCCTTCCTGAAAGGTAAAGGTTAGATGTATGTAATGCATGATATGTATCAAACAATGATGTTCTCAAAATAAATGAGATTGTGTTGTATGATGCGTACATGCATGTGTCATGATATATGGAAATGTAATGTTTTTAGCTGGGGAACACAAATCCAGGATAGCTGTTGGAGAAAAGAGCTGAATTCTTCGTTTCCGCTGGGGATGGCGAACGAAGATGATTGTGAGAATAAACCTGCAGGAAAGGATAACTCCATTGGGGAATAAACTGATGAGGAGATTACTCTGTGGGGAAGAGATGCTCTGCTGAGGATTCCACCGACAAATTCCGCTGGGGATGAATTACAATTGTTGGTGATACTGAATCTTGTTGGGGATTGAATTCCTGTTTGTGAAAGGAATGAACTCCGCTGGGGATGATCTTTCAGTTGCGAATTCATTGGGGATAACCTTTTAGACTCTAATGGGGATAATCCTTTGAGCTCTGCTGGGGACAATCTTCCAAAGTCTACTGGGGATGATTCTCCAAACTCCATTGGGGATGTTTTTCAGACTGCGCTGGGAAAAATTTCAAACTCCACTGGGGATGTTTTGTATTCTGCCGGGGAATATTCTTATACTCCACTGGGGAATATTAAGACCTTTCAGTGCTGATGGTAAATAAAATCTGCTTGGGGATAATATTACCGATTCATTTACCGCTGCGAGTCTTAGCTGGGGAGAGTTATCATTACTGTCTTCTCTTACTCTGCGGGGAGTGAATGCACCTCAGTCATATTCTTCAGCTGAATCTACTTTTGTACCTGGTGGATAGAGCAACTGTAAAGCTTGGACAATTCTTATTGCCCCTGTTTCTGATATTACAAGTAACCGTCTTTTGTTTCGCATGTAAATATTTATGAGCAGCAATTAATGTCAAATGCATATATCAAAAATGAACATTGGACGTTCTTTGCAAAACAAAACAGATAAAGGAAAAACAGTTTGAAATTTCTTTGAAAATGAATTGTATTGATTTTGAAGTTTGGCCTGTAAATAGGCGTTTTTGTACAAGAGGCTGACGTCCTAGTAAGAGAACGCCGCCGAATAATAGAATTTACACAATTTGTGAAAAACTAAACAAAACAACTATGTGAATAATCCCACTAGGTTCCAACTCTGCTATTGCCTTTATGTCCTCTAGCATATCATCATTTTGCTACTTGGTTGAAGGTAGATCAGATTGATTAGTGTCGTCCGAGCTTGATAGTTTTTACCGAAGTCTGGTTGCAAGGTGATCCAATGAGACATAATGTTACGCTTTGATCCCTAATTTTTGCCTGGACCGCCCTTTCGGGTTTTCATTCCACCGGGATACCCCTTTTTGCCCAAGCCGCCTTTTCAGGTTTTTGACTTGCCGGGTGTACAGTTTTTTCATTTTCATCCCTTATTTTTGCCCGAACCCTTTTGGTTCACCGAGAAGCCCTTATTTTTGCCTAGGCCAGTCGACCTAGCGGGTCTTTGATCATGCGTAGTATCTTTTCACTATGTCTGCATTGACGGGGTGAGGAAGGTCATCACCATCCATGGTGGTTAGAATCATAGCTCCTCCTGAGAAAATGTTCTTAACCACAAATAGCCCTTTGTAAGTAGGGGTCCATTTGTCCCTGGGATCACCTTGAGGTAAGATAATGCGCTTGATTACCATATCCCCAACTTGATACTCTTGTCGTCTAACTTTCTTGTTAAATGCCTTGATCATTCGTTTTTGATACATCTGACCATGACAAATAGCAGTAAGTCTCTTTTCGTTGATTAAGTTCAGTTGATCAAGCCGGGTCTGAATCCATTCATCTTCGCTTAAACCTGCGTCCTTCATAATCCAAAGAGAGTATCTGAACTTCAATGGGTAATACGGCCTCCATGCCATATACCAAGGAATAGGGTGTTGCCCCTGTTGACGTCCGCGCTGAGGTGCGGTACCCATGAAGAGCAAATTGAAACATCTTGTGCCAATCTTTGTATGTCACTGTCATCTTCTGCACAATCTTCTTAATGTTTTTATTAGCCACTTCAACAGCCCCATTCATCTTCGGCTGGTAGGGAGAAGAGTTGTGATGCTGTATCTTGAACTGCTTGCAGAGTTCGGTGATCATCTTATTGTTGAGATTTGTACCATTGTTCGTAATGATCCTCTCTGGTACACCATATCGACATATCAGATTATGCCGAATGAACCGTGCCACGACGTTCTTGGTTACAGTAGCAAAAGAAGTTGCTTCAACCCACTTTGTAAAGTAATCAATTGCTACCAGGATGAAACGATGCTCGTTGGACGCTGTAGGTCTGATCTCGCCGATCATGTCAATGCCCCACATTGCAAAAGGCCACAGAGCTGTCAAGAAATTCAGAGGTACTGGAGGTATGTGCACCTTATCAGCATAGACTTGGTGTTGCACCCCAAAATTTGCCCTCCCATATTCTCCAAAATTTGTCAAGTCAAGGTCACAAAATTCCCCAAGGGTTATGCAGTTCAACTGTCTTCTAGACAGTCAAAACTAGGGTTTGTGTCCTGATCAAGAAAAGGAAGATTTCAAAGGCCCAATCAAGTCTCATATGCCTACAAAGATGGTCAAGAATCCTCATGTCAAGCTTCAAGGCATTCAGCTCAAGATTGCACAGTCAAAACCCTAGATTGCACTACAGTCAACTCTAGGGGCAAAATGGTCATTTGACAGTCAAAAGTTCAAATTTTTGGTCAACATATCATTTTGAAGCCACAAACATCATTTGATCAATACTTGATCATGATTCTCAAAATTTGGCTCAGAAATCATCAAAGATACAAAAGTTGCTATATTTGGACAGCTGAAAAAGTCAACTGAAATTGACCAGGGCATAACTTTCACATGGATTATCAGAAAAATTCCATCCAAAGCTCATTTTGAAGAGAAAGACATTTCCTACAACTCATCTTCATACTTCAAGTCCAAGAAATGCTCTCACAAAAAGTTATCAATTTCAACATTATAGGTCATTTTCAAAAGTCAACAAAAAGGGACTTTAAGTCAAAGGCCATAACTTGAGATTGGTAAATCAAAATGACATGGGACCAAAGGCATTGGTTAGAGGACTCAAAGACCTTTCCAAAATGTCCAAGAACATGTGAAAAGCTTAAAAATTGAGCAAGTTATGCCTTATGGAAGTTGGGAAATTTTTGGGAATTTTGAAAAGTCAACATTGATGCAAAAGGCCTAAAAATGCAAATGGGCCCATTTTTCTTCCAAGTTTCTTCATGCCAAGCCTATGCACGACCATTAGGCCCAAAGGGAAGTATTTTCATATTTTTTAATTATTTATTTGAATTTATATTAATATTAATTCATTTAAATTATTTTAATACATGAAAAATATAAACCTAACCTAAAAAAATCTTTTTATGCATGATTTGGCTTCTATAATTCGTGCACATGTTAATAAGGAAGGATTTGGTGCTAATTGATCAGATTTGATACAAAATACATGAGAAAAAGATTGGAAAAGATCCTTAACAAATCAAATATTCAAAACAATTATTGCCTTGGATTTGATCCAATTTTCTTGACCTAAATCGTTCCATACAAGTACTAGATCAGAACCCTAATGCCTAGAGACTCCAAGCTGTGCAGAAAACCAACATTGAAAGCTTGAAAATTGCTTGAAAAACTAAAATCTGAAATCAGTGCTAGAGGTCGATTCAAGCCTCCAAACCTATCCCAAAAGCTTCAGTGGCAATTGCTGGACACATTCCAATCATTAGCATCAACTCAGACCCCAAGAATTGGTAACGAGACCTTTGACTGTACAGCAAAAAATTCTTAAACGCATATCATGATTTAAGCATCTTTCTTAAGTTTTATTTGTGGATTCATGATTGTTGTTTTGTTCTGATGCTAACCATGCCAATGAATTTCGTTTTTGTGCAATACATGTGATTTCGCCATTAACGAGCATTAGGGTTTTTCAGTTTTGGAATTAGGGGTTTCCAGGTACGGCAAAATTGGACGTTCTCAACACCATGGTTGTATTCAGGGCATGGAGACGAAGAAGAATGCATCCTCGCGCTTAATTTATGTTAAGAAGGGAGCTATTCGCTATTATCTTAAATCACCCCTTCAGCCACGCCCAGAAAACCGTGGCCATACATTTATGTTTCAGGAAAAAACGAGGACGAAGACCTCGTGGCAAAGCATGATAGGCGGATTCAAATTTCGCGCGAATTTCCAAAGTCGTTAACGCTTTCTTTTTATAATGTTTGTTGGTTATTATTTATTAAATGAAATGCAAGTGCTTTAGTGGCAGGTACACGTGCTTGGCAACGTTAAAGACCTGGGTTCGAATCCCAGGTCTTGACATTCTTCATATTATTTTGCATTCAGCAATTCCATGCAACGTCCAAGATAACCATGTACCATGCATCTTCACCATCCAACGTCCACGCGTCCCTGATGACTAAATCAATGGCGTGGATCTGAGGAACACGTAAGCCCAGGTCAACACGCTGGCACCCAAACTGGAAAAGTCAACAAATCTCTGGCTTAATGGGCCAACATTCTTGGGCCTTACCTCCTGAATTGGGGACTACCCCCCCCTGGTTTGCCTTATTATTGTTTTTATTCTTTCTTTAATTTTTCTTTTTGTTTCTTTTATTTGCTATTTATTTAGTTAATTATTTTTACAAAATATAAAAAACATCATAAAATTCAGAAAAGACCAAAAAATATATTTTTTATATTATAATTATTTTCACAAATTAATATGTAAATTATTTAGTTTAATTAGGTTTCTAACTTTAATTCCTTTTAATGAAAATCCAAAAAAAATGTAGAATTAGGTTAAGTGATAATTTTTATATCTTTTTAATTGTTTTCCTTTTTTTTCTCACAATATTATTTATTTATTATTTTATTTTTATGATTAAATTTGTACATAAATAAATTAGGGTTTGATGGAGGTTATATTTTAATTCTTTCATAATAAATAAAAATATTAGAATTAGGTTTTGCCTTTTAATTTAATTTCAGTTAACTCCTTATCCTCATAAAATCTAAAAAAACACAAAATACCATTTTCATTTAATTTTAATTTTAATTAATTCATTAACTTTAAATATTTTTTATAAAAGGGTCCCACGCCCATTGTTTTAACTATTTTATTTCGCGCATTTTACTTTACGTCATTTACTGTAATTATGTAAATCTCCCAAAGCCATGTAACTTTACTTTTCGCACTTTATTCTTCCGCTTTATTTATTTTCCGCTAAATCGGGTCCGGTTTGATTTTGGCGATGTGGACCCGCGCCATTTGTAATAGTCGTAGATTTATTTTCCCGCAAACTATAACTGTTAAATATGCATGCAAGAATGAATGGATAAATTAAAATCAAGCGTAGAACACAACAAACATGACAAGACAAATAACTGAAAAAATGACACACAATTCGCACACACCACCCCTAGGGTACGCCTCACTGTTGCCTTTCGAAAGGTGATCGTCGAGTAGAGGATGTCTTAGTAAGTCCTCATGATCCGGGAACCTGGCATGAGGGTAGCTTCTAAGGTGTCTTCCCATTGCTCTGGTGATCACCATGTCCCTAAAAATCGAATTGACCCGAACACCTCCAACGGTGGTGCTACCTACCTCTCAATGGTGGGATGGCACTACTTTAAAGGACATTTACACAGACGAATTCCTTAGGGTAGGTAGGTTCTCAAGGATACTTGCTCTAATCTCAAAACAAATCAAAACATCTTTTCACACCACACATTTTCAAAAGCTTTCAAAACAAACTTTTCAAACACTCTGACGTATGAGTCGAACTGAAATTTTTCAAAGAAACTTTTTTAAACCCACATTGAAAAGCAAACAAACCATTTTGAAAACACAATGAGCAAGTATCTAAGAGCCCATGGATAACCATGGATAGAAAGGGTGCTAACACCTTCCCTTTCTATAACCTACCTCCCGAACCGAGAGCAATCTCTTTAAAGGAATTTTTCTGTGCTTTTGTCCTTTCCATTTGGAGAAAATAAAAGACGGTGGCGACTCTTGCTTCCGCGACATTCTCGCGAACCAGCGTTAAACAGTCAGTTCCAGATCCACCGATAACAGAACTGGCGACTCTGCTGGGGAAAATTAATAAAGTGAGGTGTACCTTAGGGTTAAGATCACTGTGTTTTCAATTGTCTTCTTTGCTTGCTTTACTATTGTGGGTTGTATCGGAGTTACATAGATCCTAACCCGGATCTGGGGATACCCTGTTTAGGTAGCATAAGCTGTGAGGGACCTGTCCGGCGTATACCGACATGGGTGAAGCAGTGGCTACGTTGGTGTGGCGCCTTGGTCTGTACCGATATCCCTCGTGTTGAAACGGGGAGAATATGGGTCTTCCAAGGAGTCATTAAGCACCAACAGACCTTAGAACCTTAAATGACCCAACTTGGCCAATAGAAACAGTAGCAGTATGCTACGCCCATTGAGGCTAAACTCTCGTGATGGTTCTGGCCGCAAGAAAAGATTGCGATGCTGGAGTTATGACCGATTGAGGGTAGTCAGTGATATTGGGATCCTCTAGAACCCGGTTACTTCTGATAGGACAGGTCTTAACCAACAAACTGAAAGAGGGTACTACCTAAACCTCATGCTGGCCTAAACCTTAAGGGCTCTTTTGTGTGACTTGCGTGCCTTCGTACTTGACTATCTGCGTGCTTGTTACCTGACACTTGTTTCTTGCAGGTCTTGTTTATAGTCCTCAATTGGGACTCATAACAGGGTACTAAGTTTCTTGCAGGTCTTGTTTATAGTCCTTAACTAGGACTCATGACAGGGTTTACCAAATTTCTTGCAGGTGTTGTTTATAGTCCTTAACTGGGACTCATAATAGGGTTTACTAGATCTCTTGCAGGTTTTGTTTATAGTCCTTAATTGGGACTCATAACAAAGTATACTGAATTTCTTGCAGGGTCTGTTTATAGTCCTTAGTTGGGGCTCATAACAGGGTTTACCTACATCATCCCATGCATAGCATGACATCATACCACTGCATACATCCTAACCCATTTCAAGGATCTCAAGGGCTTGTGATGCAGGTCATGATAAATCAAACATCTAGCCAGGGGCAAAGAGGATTTATTTTCCTCTAGCCAAGGGTGTCAGGGGCTAGGACCCACTGGATATGGTGAGCCTTTGACCCTTGAAGAAGGGCTCTCTACAACAGGAGGTTCCTTCAATCAAGTTGCCAGTTTCCAACTCTAACAAATCTCTCTGTTTACCCCGCGAGGTCCTTGAAAACATTGCATGCATATCATACATCTCATTGCATTGCAGGTATCCCTTTGACAGGTTGCTTACCCTTCTCCGCTGTTTATTTCAGCCGCTCGTCATGAATCCTGAATCATCAGCCGAGCAGACTATCAAGGATCTCCAGGCTCAGAACGCCCAGTTCCAAGAGCTGATCATGAATTTGACTCAGGGGCAACAAGACCTGAAGGCTCTGCTTCTGAAGAAGGACAAGAAGAAGAAGAGGACTGTCTTGTCCAGCCCTAGGCGCAGATCTGGGAATACACCGCAGATTGAAACCGAGAGGACAACTCCATCTGTGGGGAAGAGCAGTCGTCCAGAGGAAAGGGTGCCCAGTCCAGTGGTCTCTGACAATGAAACAGATTTCGACGACGAACAGTACCCTCCGGCTGAGGACAAGTATAAACAGTTGGAGGATAGGATGAAGGCTATGGAGGTGCAACAGGCACCTGGGCTGGATCTTGGAGATTTGGGTCTGTCAACTGGTGTGGTTATTCCCCGGAAATTCAAAGCATCATCCTTTACTAAGTATGACGGGGCGTCCTGTCCCAAGCTGCATCTAAGGTCCTATGTTCGGAAGATTCAGCCATATACGGTGGACAAAAACTTGTGGATCCACTTCTTCCAGGAAAGTCTTTCAGGGACTCACCTCGAATGGTTCTATCAACTGGATGGGACCAAAGTTCGTAACTGGGAGGAGTTGGCAACTGCTTTCTATAAGCAGTACCAGTACAATGCCGACCTTGCCCCCACGCGTACCCAACTCCAGGGTATGTCGTTAGGATCAAGTGAAGGTTTTAAAGAATATGCGCAGAAATGGAGGGACCTTGCTGGAAGGGTACAACCACCTCTGACTGATCGGGAGCTTGTCGATATGTTCTTGGGGACCCTATCTGGGCCATTTTTCAACCATCTCATCGGGAATTCTTCTGCTGGGTTCACAGATCTTATCTTGACTGGGGAGAGAATTGAAGCCGGTATCCGGTCTGGGAAAATTCAAGAGGCTGCACCTGCTGATAAAAAGCCTCATCATGGAAAGAAAGAATCCAATGCCGTGCACGGTAAAAAGAGCCGTCATGAGGCAGGGGCAATCCAGATCTCCAATCCCGGACCTACTCAACAAGGACAGGGGCAGCCGCGAAAAGAGAAACGGCAGTATACCAAACTCAACATGTCGCTGGATCAAGCACTGCAACAACTGTTGAAGACAGGGCTGATCACCCTAAGGGCTCCTCTTCGGAACCCGAACACGTCTGCTCCCAACTATCATCCAAACGATAGGTGCGCATATCATTCAGATAGCCCGGGGCATACTACGGACAACTGCTGGCCTCTCAAGAACAAAATTCAAGACATGATCGATGCCGGGGAGATTCAGTTTGAAGTATCTGAGACTCCAAACACAATCACTGCTCCGTTGCCCAATCATTGAAGCCTTTTGTTTATTTGAATATTTTGAGTTGTACTTTTCTTTGCTTATACAAACGATTAATGTCATAGCAAACTCTTTTATTCTATTAATGCATCGCATATGTCTGTTTTGGAAATTAATACAATTATTTTCATTATGCTCAAATATTCTTTTCATATTTTTTCTGATGTCAACTCTTGGTTAATAATTCTAAGCCTCTTGAGGGAGGATGACGAAAACGATACCAATCATTACAGTATGCTTTTGAACAGACCCCGCTGATGAGGTACAGGCATTGTTTCAACCCCTAAACACTGGAGTTATAAGGATGATAATCCCTCGTCAACCCATCAAAGCCAAAGAAGTAGGAGTTTTTATTTTCGAAAATCAAAACCCTTAATCATAACCTGGGGCAGGGTAGTCTCTCAGTTGATCCAAGTGCATGACGAATGGCACCGAAGAGATCCTTACGAAACGAACAAAGACAGTGATGGTTCAGAACAATCATAAAGACAGGCAGTCGTTATCAAAAAACAAAAAAAATCATAAATGAAAAGCCCATTAAGTCAAAACCCATGAAGGAGACTTATAAAACTGGGGCATCCCGCTGACTGTAATTCCAAAAAAAAAAAAAAAAAAAGGAAACAGTTCAGGCAAAAAAAAAAAGAAAAAAAAAGAAAGGGATAACAAAAGTCAGACAAGAAAGAGGTCCTACAAACCCTCAACAATAACAAAAATGACTACCTATTCCAAATAATATGTCAACATCTGAACCATTATTGGAACGTCAAAGCAAAGACTCGAGCAAGGTCTAACGCACGATCAACTGAGTTTAGGTTTGGAGAACATCACGAAGAGCGGGTGGGTACAAATAATTTGAGCCTTTATCCTTTGTTTCTTAAAACCGTGAACCAGGCCACGTTATAACCCTTAAAAGTCCTAGCTGAAGCATGGGTTAGTTCGAAAGCATATTGTTACGAAGGTATCCTGACTCCTGAAGGCCTACGGTAAAATAACGAGTTGACATCACGTTTTACAAACATTCACTTGTTTTATGAAAAAGAATGCATTTTCAAAATTTTCAAGACAGACATAGGCTTTGCATTTTTAATATAACTTTGTTTGCATATGACTTTTTGTTTGAACAGCATAGAAATTCGCACGACGAATGCCTAATGAACAGAAGTACTTCCAATCAAGGGGCAGACATGACCATGGTCCATTATCTGGGGCAATCCAATCAAGATTCGGAGAATCTCTCAAAGGCCAAATAGCCTAGGGCAAATCTCCGCTTGAGTCACTTGGGGCATTTCAACAACGAATCTGGCCTGATCAAACATCTTCTGGTGACAAAACACTTCTAAACAGGGGCAACTCCCTACTTTCTGAGAACGGACATAGTCGGAAAAATACTACGCACAATCAAAGACCCGCTAGGCTGATATGCCTAGGCAAAAATAAGGGCTTCCCGGCGAACCAAAAGGGTTCGGGCAAAATGAAGGGATGAAATGAAAAAATCTGTACACCCGGCAAGTCGAAAACCTGAAAAGGCGGCTTGGGCAAAAATGGGTATCCCGGTGGACTGAAAACCCGAAAGGGCGGTCCAGGCAAAAGTTAGGGATTAAAGCGTACGACTATGTCCTGCCATCTGTCTACCAGAAGAAGGTTTGTCCGCCAACAACTATCAGCACCCCACAAGAAACAGGGGCAATAAAGGGTGGTCCAAGCAATCTGGTCGTTCTATCCTCCAGGGTATCAAGGCAGATTCCATTGAAAGACCTACCCAACACAGTTCAAAGCTCCCCCAGGAGAGTCCAACCCAAGTCCCCAGGAAAGTTGGAATTCATATCCCCAAGCAATAAGCGTACCCCCAGTAAATTTTGGAAGCTTCTCCCCTCGCAAGGCACGAACGCGTCGCCCGGCTTTATTCAAAGAGTTATTTCCTTAACAAGATATAACTGGGTTATCCTCAGCCAAAAGCCACGGAAAGAACGTCGTTGACACAGTCTTCCTATCTCCAGCGAAGTCCATTCATACTTCCAATACAGCAAGGTATCCTCAGCGAGTCATCCTTAACAATTCAGCAAAAGCTTCTCCCCACAGGGTATTGCTTCTCAGCATGGTCACCAGAGTATCTTTTCTCCCCGCAGAATCCGTCATTTGCTAAGTTTATTCCCCAATGGAGTTATCTTCTCCTACCGGTATACTTGCAGCTATCATCCCCAGCGGAAGCAAAAGCTATTCCTCAACATCAGCCCAGGATACGACTTCCCGGCACCCGTCAAGGATTTATTTTCCTGAGACGAAAACATATGTTCATAAAACGTCACATACATCATCATAGCATGCATATGCATCATACTACGCTAATCTCATTGATTTTGAAGACATACAGTTCATGCATCATGATTTTGCATACAATTATGTTTTACCTTTTCAGGAAAAAGATCAATACAAAAATGACTACTATCAACTAATCGCAATTCCTTCTAGATATAGTTTCAGATGTAAACCCAGCGATGGTGACGTTCTGATGCTGCTTCCAGATTTCCTTCTAGATATAGTTTCGGATGTAAACCCAGCGATGGTGACATTCTGATGCTGCTTCCAGATTTCCTTCTCGATATAGTTTCAGATGTAAACCCAGCGATGGTGACGTTCTGATACTGCTTCCAGAATTCCTTCTAGATATAGTTTCAGATGTAAACCCAGCGATGGTGACGTTCTGATGCTGCTTCCAGATTTCCTTCTCGATATAGTTTCAGATGTAAACCCAGCGATGGTGACGTTCTGATACTGCTTCCAGAATTCCTTCTAGATATAGTTTCAGATGTAAACCCAGCGATGGTGACGTTCTGATACTGCTTCCAGATTTCCTTCTAGATATAGTTTCGGATGTAAACCCAGCGATGGTGACGTTCTGATACTGCTTCCAGATCTCCTTCTAGATATAGTTTCGGATGTAAACCCAGCGATGGTGACATTCTGATGCTGCTTCCAGATTTCCTTCTCGATATAGTTTCAGATATGACCCAGAGATGGTGACGTTCTGATGCTGCTTCCAGGCATCCTTCAGATATAGTTTCAGATATGATCCAGATATGGTGACATTCTGATGCTGCTTCCAGACCTCCTTCCAGATATAGTCCAGATGTAAACCAGATATGGCAACATTCTGTCACTTATTCCAGTTGAAGATATTTCAAGACCTCCTCCAGTCCAGCTAAATCGATGCCCAACAGATTTTTCTGATAAAGACTCAGCAGTCCCCTATGGTTCCCTCTCCAGCGGTGTGTGAGGTAGTAATCCCTTTTTCAGATGTTTCCCTCTCCGACGTTGAGTGAGGTGATCATTCCTTTCAAATTATAATTGGCTATGGTTCTCTGCCCAATACTGCGAAGATAATAATTCCCATCAAGATTTTTCTCAACGAGCGTTGTTGAGATTAAAGTCACCCAAGGTTCTCTTATCATTCATGCTAAGGCAGTAACCATACCTGGTTCATTCATCAGCGTTCGAAGCTCCAGATTCAGCTCCTGTAACCAGTCAGGACATATCTATACCAAGCATCTAAAATTAGCTCCTGTAACGTGTCAGGTACTCATTTTCTATTTTGCAGGTATGCAGGTTCTCGCTAAGGAATCTCCCCCGCAATCAACATTCAGATGGCATCTATAAGCCCATCACCCTATCCAGCAATTTCCAAATGGCATCTATAAGCCCATTCCCCCCATCATCACTGCTACTATGTGAGCGCAAATTTCTGGGCACTCTAGTGTCCAATCATCTTCTACCCTCGGATTACGAAAGGCACGTCAGCCAATCTGCATCCTCAGGTCTAAGAAGATTGAACAGGGGCAACTGTTGCACCCCAAAATTTGCCCTCCCATATTCTCCAAAATTTGTCAAGTCAAGGTCACAAAATTCCCCAAGGGTTATGCAGTTCAACTGTCTTCTAGACAGTCAAAACTAGGGTTTGTGTCCTGATCAAGAAAAGGAAGATTTCAAAGGCCCAATCAAGTCTCATATGCCTACAAAGATGGTCAAGAATCCTCATGTCAAGCTTCAAGGCATTCAGCTCAAGATTGCACAGTCAAAACCCTAGATTGCACTACAGTCAACTGTAGGGGCAAAATGGTCATTTGACAGTCAAAAGTTCAAATTTTTGGTCAACATATCATTTTGAAGCCACAAACATCATTTGATCAATACTTGATCATGATTCTCAAAATTTGGCTCAGAAATCATCAAAGATACAAAAGTTGCTATATTTGGACAGCTGAAAAAGTCAACTGAAATTGACCAGGGCATAACTTTCACATGGATTATCAGAAAAATTCCATCCAAAGCTCATTTTGAAGAGAAAGACATTTCCTACAACTCATCTTCATACTTCAAGTCCAAGAAATGCTCTCACAAAAAGTTATCAATTTCAACATTATAGGTCATTTTCAAAAGTCAACAAAAAGGGACTTTAAGTCAAAGGCCATAACTTGAGATTGGTAAATCAAAATGACATGGGACCAAAGGCATTGGTTAGAGGACTCAAAGACCTTTCCAAAATGTCCAAGAACATGTGAAAAGCTTAAAAATTGAGCAAGTTATGCCTTGTGGAAGTTGGGAAATTTTTGGGAATTTTGAAAAGTCAACATTGATGCAAAAGGCCTAAAAATGCAAATGGGCCCATTTTTCTTCCAAGTTTCTTCATGCCAAGCCTATGCACGACCATTAGGCCCAAAGGGAAGTATTTTCATATTTTTTAATTATTTATTTGAATTTATATTAATATTAATTCATTTAAATTATTTTAATACATGAAAAATATAAACCTAACCTAAAAAAATCTTTTTATGCATGATTTGGCTTCTATAATTCGTGCACATGTTAATAAGGAAGGATTTGGTGCTAATTGATCAGATTTGATACAAAATACATGAGAAAAAGATTGGAAAAGATCCTTAACAAATCAAATATTCAAAACAATTATTGCCTTGGATTTGATCCAATTTTCTTGACCTAAATCGTTCCATACAAGTACTAGATCAGAACCCTAATGCCTAGAGACTCCAAGCTGCGCAGAAAACCAACATTGAAAGCTTGAAAATTGCTTGAAAAACTAAAATCTGAAATCAGTGCTAGAGGTCGATTCAAGCCTCCAAACCTATCCCAAAAGCTTCAGTGGCAATTGCTGGACACATTCCAATCATTAGCATCAACTCAGACCCCAAGAATTGGTAACGAGACCTTTGACTGTACAGCAAAAAATTCTTAAACGCATATCATGATTTAAGCATCTTTCTTAAGTTTTATTTGTGGATTCATGATTGTTGTTTTGTTCTGATGCTAACCATGCCAATGAATTTCGTTTTTGTGCAATACATGTGATTTCGCCATTAACGAGCATTAGGGTTTTTCAGTTTTGGAATTAGGGGTTTCCAGGTACGGAAAAATTGGACGTTCTCAACACCATGGTTGTATTCAGGGCATGGAGACGAAGAAGAATGCATCCTCGCGCTTAATTTATGTTAAGAAGGGAGCTATTCGCTATTTTCTTAAATCACCCCTTCAGCCACGCCTAGAAAACCGTGGCCATACATTTATGTTTCAGGAAAAAACGAGGACGAAGACCTCGTGGCAAAGCATGATAGGCGGATTCAAATTTCGCGCGAATTTCCAAAGTCGTTAACGCTTTCTTTTTATAATGTTTGTTGGTTATTATTTATTAAATGAAATGCAAGTGCTTTAGTGGCAGGTACACGTGCTTGGCAACGTTAAAGACCTGGGTTCGAATCCCAGGTCTTGACATTCTTCATATTATTTTGCATTCAGCAATTCCATGCAACGTCCAAGATAACCATGTACCATGCATCTTCACCATCCAACGTCCACGCGTCCCTGATGACTAAATCAATGGCGTGGATCTGAGGAACACGTAAGCCCAGGTCAACACGCTGGCACCCAAACTGGAAAAGTCAACAAATCTCTGGCTTAATGGGCCAACGTTCTTGGGCCTTACCTCCTGAATTGGGGACTACCCCCCCCTGGTTTGCCTTATTATTGTTTTTATTCTTTCTTTAATTTTTCTTTTTGTTTCTTTTATTTGCTATTTATTTAGTTAATTATTTTTACAAAATATAAAAAACATCATAAAATTCAGAAAAGACCAAAAAATATAATTTTTATATTATAATTATTTTCACAAATTAATATGTAAATTATTTAGTTTAATTAGGTTTCTAACTTTAATTCCTTTTAATGAAAATCCAAAAAAAATGTAGAATTAGGTTAAGTGATAATTTTTATATCTTTTTAATTGTTTTCCTTTTTTTTTCTCACAATATTATTTATTTATTATTTTATTTTTATGATTAAATTTGTACATAAATAAATTAGGGTTTGATGGAGGTTATATTTTAATTCTTTCATAATAAATAAAAATATTAGAATTAGGTTTTGCCTTTTAATTTAATTTCAGTTAACTCCTTATCCTCATAAAATCTAAAAAAACACAAAATACCATTTTCATTTAATTTTAATTTTAATTAATTCATTAACTTTAAATATTTTTTATAAAAGGGTCCCACGCCCATTGTTTTAACTATTTTATTTCGCGCATTTTACTTTACGTCATTTACTGTAATTATGTAAATCTCCCAAAGCCATGTAACTTTACTTTTCGCACTTTATTCTTCCGCTTTATTTATTTTCCGCTAAATCGGGTCCGGTTTGATTTTGGCGATGTGGACCCGCGCCATTTGTAATAGTCGTAGATTTATTTTCCCGCAAACTATAACTGTTAAATATGCATGCAAGAATGAATGGATAAATTAAAATCAAGCGTAGAACACAACAAACATGACAAGACAAATAACTGAAAAAATGACACACAATTCGCACACACCACCCCTAGGGTACGCCTCACTGTTGCCTTTCGAAAGGTGATCGTCGAGTAGAGGATGTCTTAGTAAGTCCTCATGATCCGGGAACCTGGCATGAGGGTAGCTTCTAAGGTGTCTTCCCATTGCTCTGGTGATCACCATGTCCCTAAAAATCGAATTGACCCGAACACCTCCAACGGTGGTGCTACCTACCTCTCAATGGTGGGATGGCACTACTTTAAAGGACATTTACACAGACGAATTCCTTAGGGTAGGTAGGTTCTCAAGGATACTTGCTCTAATCTCAAAACAAATCAAAACATCTTTTCACACCACACATTTTCAAAAGCTTTCAAAACAAACTTTTCAAACACTCTGACGTATGAGTCGAACTGAAATTTTTCAAAGAAACTTTTTTAAACCCACATTGAAAAGCAAACAAACCATTTTGAAAACACAATGAGCAAGTATCTAAGAGCCCATGGATAACCATGGATAGAAAGGGTGCTAACACCTTCCCTTTCTATAACCTACCTCCCGAACCGAGAGCAATCTCTTTAAAGGAATTTTTCTGTGCTTTTGTCCTTTCCATTTGGAGAAAATAAAAGACGGTGGCGACTCTTGCTTCCGCGACATTCTCGCGAACCAGCGTTAAACAGTCAGTTCCAGATCCACCGATCACACTTGGCACTTGTGACAGGTCCGAGAATGCTGATAACAATCGGCTTCCATAGTGGACCAATAATATCCTGCCCGAAGGATTTTCTTTGCCATGGTGTGTCCACTGGAATGAGTTCCGAAAGTACCCTCATGTAAATCTACCATGATCCATTTTGCCTCGCTCCTATCCATACATCGTAGTAAGGTTGAATCATGGTTACGCTTGTAAATGATACAATTGCTGATGAAGAACTTCACTGCGAACCTCCTCAGAAACTTCTTATCATTAACAGATGCACCCTCCGGGTATTCTTGAGCTTCAAGATATCTCTTTACCTCATGAAACCAAGGTCTATCTTCTACCTTTTCAGTCTCAATGTCACAACAATGTACAGGTTCGTCCAATCTTTCAATGATAATCTGGGGAGCTTCGTTATACCAATTGACTTTGAACATAGAAGACATTGTAGCTAGCGCGTCCGCTAACTGATTCTCCTCTCTAGGGAAGTGTTCAAAGGTTATCTCCTCGAAGTGTGGAAGAAACGTTAACACATACTCCTTGTAAGGAATAAGACTTGGATGTTTCATATCCCACTCGCCTTTGATTTGACTGATCACGAGAGCGGAATCTCCGAACACACTCAAGAACTTAATCCTTAGGACAATTGCTACTCGAAGACCCATAATGCATGCTTCATACTCCGCCATATTGTTAGTGCAGTTGAAACATAATCGGGCGGTAAATGGAGTATGAGAGCCTTTAGGAGATATGATCACGGCGCCAATTCCATTACCCAAAGCGTTCAAAGCTCCATCAAAGTACATAGACCATCGGGATCCTTCCTCAGGTCCTTCATCCGGTCCAGGTTCTTCACAGTCGATTACTATCATGATATTCTCATCCGGGAATTCAAAGTTCATAGACTGGTAATCATCTATAGCCTGATGTGCCAAATGATCTGCCAACACACTTCCCTTAATTTCCTTTTGGGTCGCATATTAGATGTCATACTCAGTCAAGATCATCTGCCATCTTGCTATTCTTCCGGACAAGGCAGGCTTTTCGAAGATATACTTGATTGGATCCATCTTTGATATCAATAGAGTAGTGTGAGTCAGCATATACTTTCTCATCCAGCGAGTAGCCCATGCCAAAGCACATCAAGTTTTCTCGAGCAGTGAGTATCGGGTCTTACAGTCGGTAAACTTTTTGCTAAGGTAATAAATAGCATGCTCTTTTCGACCAGACTCGTCATGCTGCCCCAGCACACACCCCATTGAATTGTCGAGTACTGTCAAGTATAAGATCAACGGTGTTGTACCCCAAAATTTGCCCTCCCATATTCTTCAAAGATTTGCCAAGTCAAGCTACAAAATTCTCCAGGGTTTGCACAGTGTAAAGGTCTCCTAAGCAGTCAAAACTAGGGTTTGTGTTCTGGTCAAGAAAATGAAGTTCCCAAAGGTCCAATCAAGTCTCACATGCCTACAAATATGGTCAAGCATCCTCATATCAAGTTTCAAGGCATTCAGCTCAAAATTGCACAGTCAAAACCCTAAATTGCACTGCAGTCAACTGTAGGGGCAAAATGGTCATTTGGCAGTCAAAAGTTCAAATTTTTGGTCAACATATCATTTTGAAGCCACAAACATCATTTGATCAATGCTTGATCATGATTCTCAAAATTTGGCTCAAAAATCATCAAGATGCAAAAGTTTCCTTATTTGGACAGCTGAAAAAGTCAACTGAAATTGACCAGGGCATAACTTTCACATGGATTATCAGAAAAATTCCATCCAAAGCTCATTTTGAATAGAAAGACATTTCCTACAACTCATCTTCATACTTCAAGTCCAAGAAATGCTCTCACAAAAATTTATCAATTTCAACATTATAGGTCATTTTCAAAAGTCAACAAAAAGGGACTTTAAGTCAAAGGCCATAACTTGAGATTGGTAAATCAAAATGACATGGGACCAAAGACATTGGTTAGAGGACTCAAAGACCTTTCCAAAATGTCCAAGAACATGAGAAAAGCGTAAATATTGAGCAAGTTATGCCTTGTGGAAGTTGGGAAATTTTTGGATATTTTGAAAAGTCAACATTGATGCAAATAACCTAAAATTGCTAATGGGCCCATTTTTCTTCCATAATTCATCATCCATGACATGTGCACGACCACTTGGCCCAAAGGGAAGTATTTTCTCATTTTTTATTTATTTATTTGAATTTTTATTTATATTAATTCATTTAAATCATTTAAATATGTGAAAAATATTTAACTTAACCTAACAAATCTTTTTGTACATGTTTTAGCCTCAAGATTTCGTGCATATGCAAATTATGAAAGATTTGGAGAGATTGGAGATGATTGAGAACAAAAAGCACATGGAAAAGATTGAAAAAAGATATTGAAAATCAAATTTTCAAAAACCATGAATGCATTGGATTTGTTCTACTTTTCTTGACCTAAATGATTCATACATAAGCCAGGAACACAACCCTAATGAAAAAACACGCACAGCTGCTCCAGAAAGCCATTATCAAACTTGAAAAAAAATTGCAAAAAAGTCAATTCTGAAAACATCCTTCCAGGGCGATTCAAGACCTAATTCTTGTTCCATTAGCTTCCTTGAAGGTCACTGGACACATTCCAATCAAGAACAACCATCCAAACGCAAGGAATTGGTATACAGCATTCAAGATACCTCGTGAAAAATTCATAATCGTGTTTTGAAATTTATGCATCTTCATAACATTTTATTCTTTGATTCATATTCCTGATGAAATTCTGAAGCTAACCAATATAATTAATTGTATTTTTATGTGCTATATACGATTTCGCCATTGATGATATTTAGGGTTCAGGAAGCTTGGAATTAGGGCTTTTGAAATTAAGAAAAATTGGCCTTCCAGACCCATGCCATTCAAATCAGTGCATCTGGACGATCTCAAACATACACTCGCGCCTAATTTATGAGTGACCTAGGCTTATTCGCTATTTTCTCAAAACTGGCCTAAGAGAACATTTGCAAAACCGTGGCCATTGTTTTTATATTTTCAGGAACATGAAGACGATGATGTCGTGGCTGCCAACGATTGGCAGGTTTGAAAGTTCGCGCGCTGAAGGCATTAAGGAATTGCTTTATATTATAATGTTTGTTTATTATAGGATATACAAGAAACACGCGTGGATCAACTGGCAAGGCTTACTATTGGTAACGTTCAGGACCTGGGTTCGAGCCCCAGGTCCTCACTTCCCTTCATGTTATTTTCCACTTAATATTCTCATGCAATTTCAGCCTAGAGGAACACCATACACTCCCAAGATCCAGTCATCCACGCGTTGGTTACATCAATCTAAAGGCTCAGATTTAAGGCATATGGTAGACCCTGGTCAAAGGTGCCACATGGTGTCTGGAAAAGTCAATGGGCCTGAAGGTCATTGGGCTCAAATTCATGGGCTACACCTCCTATCTGGGGACTGATACCCCCAAGGTTTGCCAAATTTTTGTTATTTTTTATCTTTTCATCATTTTTATCTTCTTTTAATTATTATTCTTTTTAATCAATTCAATATTTTCACAAACATAAAAATACTCATAAAAATCAGAAAATAAGAAAAAATATAATAAATATTTTATTTTAATATTTCTTGTAAATAAGTGCATGTAAATTAATTAGTTTAAATTAGGGTTTTAATTTTAATTCCTTTCATAACAAAAATCTAAAAATATAGAACTAGGTTTAATTAATGTTTTTATTCCTTCTTAATTTTTCCTTTTTATAATAATATTATTTATTTTATTTATTTTCATAATTAAACTTGCATGTAAAAATTAGGTTTAATTTAGGTTAAATTCTAATGTTTTCTTAATAAATTAAAATAAAATAGAATTAGGGTTAGTAGTTAATTTTAATTAATTCTTTCTTTTTTTGTATTAAATCATAAAATATCAAAAAAAACCCCAAAAAAAACAAATTTCTTGCTTTCTTTTTTATTAACTAATTTATCGTTAATTCAATTTTTGCAAAGGGGTCCAACGCCCTCGTTCCTAATTTTTGTTCTAATTCGCATATTTATTTTATCTCGCTTAAATATTTATGTATCTCTCCCGAAGCCTTGTAAATTACTTCTCGCATTTTTAATTCCTTATTTTTCTGTCAAATCGGGTCTTGGTTAATTTTGGCGATGTGGACCCGCGCCATTTGTAATAGCTTTAGATTTACTTTTCCTCGCGACTTTTAACTGTTAAACAAAGCATGAAAGAATGTATGGACGAAATAAAAACAAGCGTAGAACATCAATAACATGACAAGATAAATACAAATGAAAACGACACACAATTCGCACACACCACCCCTAGGGTACGCCTCACTGTTGCCTTGCCTCGAAAGGTGATCGTCGAGTAGAGGATGTCTTAGTAAGTCCTCATGATCCGGGAACCTGGCATGAGGGTAGCTTCTAAGGTGTCTTCCCATTGCTCTGGTGATCACCATGTCCCGAACCTCGAATTGACCCGAACACATCCAACGGTGGTGCTACCTACCTCTCAATGGTGGGATGGCACTACTTTAAAGGACATTTACACAGACGAATTCCTTAGGGTAGGTAGACGACTCTAGATACTTGCTCTAAATTTCAAAACAAATCAAAAATACTTTTCACACCGACACATTTGCAAAAAGCTTTCGAAAGCAATTTTTCAAACACTCTTGAGGACCGATACAAGAGTCGAACTGGAATTTTCAAAGAAACTTTTTAAAACCCACATTGAAAAGCAAACAAACCATTTTTGAAAACACAAATGAGCAAGTATCTAAGAGCCCATGGATAACCATGGATAGAAAGGGTGCTAACACCTTCCCTTTCTATAACCTACCTCCCGAACCGAGAGCAATCTCTTTAAGGAATTTTTCTGTGCTTTTGTCCTTTCCATTTGGAGAAAATAAAAGACGGTGGCGACTCTTGCTTCCGCGACATTTCGCGAACCAGCGTTAAACAGTCAGTTCCAGATCCACCGATCACAGAACTGGCGACTCTGCTGGGGAATGTTTATAAAGTGAGGTGTACCTTAGGATTAAGATCACTGTGTTTTCAATTGTCTTCTTTGCTTGCTTTACTATTGTGGGTTGCATGGGAGTTACATAGATCCTAACCCGGATCTGGGGGTACCTTGTTTAGGTAGCATAAGCTGTGAGGGACCTGTCCGGCGTATACCGACATGGGTGAAGCAGTGGCTACGTTGGTGTGGCGCTTTGGTCTGTACCGATATCCCTCGTGTCGAAACGGGGAGAATATGGGTCTTCCAAGGAGTCATTAAGCACCAACCGACCTTAGAACCTTAAATGACACAACTTGGCCATTAGAACAGTAGCAGTATGCTACGCCCATTGAGGCTAAACTCTCGTGATGGTTCTGGCCGCAAGAAAAGATTGCGATGCTGGAGTTATGACCGATTGAGGGTAGTCAATGATATTGGGATCCTCTAAGAACCCGATTACTTTTGATAGGACAGGTATGAACCGACAAACTGAAAGAGGGTAGTACCTAGACCCCATGCTGGCCTTAAACTCTAAGGGCTCTTTTGTGTGACTTGTGTGCCTTCGTATTTGACTATCTGCATGCTTGTTACCTGACACTTGTTTCTTGCAGGTTTTGTTGTAGTCCTTAATTAGGACCCATGACAGGGTATCCTAAGTTTCTTGCAGGTTTTGGTTTGTAGTCCTTAGTCAAGGACTCATAACAGGGTTTACTCACATTACCCCATGCATACCATGACATCATACCATTGCATACATCCTAACCCATTTCAAGGATCTCAAGGGCTTGTGATGCAGGTCAAGATGAACCAACTGTCCAACAAGGGGCAAAAGGGGATTTATTTTCCTCTAGCCAAGGTTGTCAGGGGCTATGACCCACTGGATATGGTGAGCCTTTGACCCTTGAAGAAAGACTCTCAACAAATATGAAGTTCTTTCAATCAAGCTACCTGATACGGATTCTAACTAATTTTCTTGTTTACCCTGCGAGGTCCTTGGAAACATTGCATGCATACATACACATCATTGCATTACAGATATCCTTTCTCTGCAGGTTGCTTACCTTCTTCGCTGTTTATTTCAGCCGATCGTCATGAATCCTGAATCTTCCACTGAGCAGACTATCAAGGCCCTCCAGGCCCAGAATTCCCAGTTCCAGGAGCTGATTATGAGCCTAGCCCAGGGTCAAAAAGAATTGAAGACCCTGATTCAGAAGAATAAGAAGAGGACTGTTTTGTTCAGCCCTAGACGCAGATCTGGGAACACACCGCGGATTGAAACTGAGAGGACAACTCCATCTGTTGGGGAAGGCAGTCACCGTGAGAGAGAAGTGCCTAGTCCAGTGGTCTCCGACAACGAGACGGAATTCAATGATGAGCAGTACCCTCCTGCTGAGAATCGGTACAAACAACTAGAGGATCGTCTGAATGCTATGGAGATCCAACAAGTGCCCGGTTTGGACTTTGGAGATTTGGGTCTAACTGCTGGAGTGGTGATTCCACACAAATTCAAAGCACCCACTTTTGCTAAGTATGACGGGGCATCCTGTCCCAGGCTGCATCTCAGATCTTACGTGCGGAAGATTCAACCGTACACTGTGGATAAGAACTTGTGGATCCACTTCTTCCAGGAAAGTCTTTCAGGGACTCACCTCGAATGGTTCTATCAGCTGGATGGGACCAAAGTTCGTAACTGGGAGGAGTTGGCTGCTGCTTTCTATAAGCAGTATCAATATAATGCCGACCTTGCTCCTACACGTACTCAACTCCAGGGTATGTCGTTGGGGTCAAGTGAAGGTTTCAAGGAGTACGCACAAAGATGGAGAGACCTTGCGGGAAGGGTACAGCCTCCATTAACTGACCAGGAACTCGTTGATATGTTCTTGGGGACCCTATCCGGGCCATTCTTCAACCATCTCATTGGTAATTCATCTGCAGGATTTACCGACCTCATCCTGACTGGAGAAAGAATTGAGGCTGGTATCAAGAGTGGGAAAATCCAAGAGGCCACACCTTCTGACACTCACAAAAAGCCTTACACGGGAAAGAAAGAATCTAATGCTGCATACAGCCAAAAAAGTCGTCGTGACCAACATGCAGGGGCAGTCATGATCTCTGGTTCTGCACCACGCCGCCAACCACAAAGAGGAAATCAGCGAAGGCCAGACGAGCCTAAAAGACAGTTCACCAACATTAACATGCCATGGTCACAAGCATTGCAGCACATGTTGAAGTTGAACCTGATTGCGGTGATCAACCCGCCTACAAATCCCAAGACTTCCTCTCCAAGCTACAACCCGGAAGCAAGGTGTGCTTATCATTCTAATAGCCCGGGGCACGATACCGAGGACTGTTGGGCGCTAAAATACAAGATCCAAAATATGATCGACGCTAAGGAGATTAAATTTGAGCCTGCTGAGACCCCCAACGTGATCACTGCTCCCTTGCCAAAACATGGCTAGGATTGAGAGATTTTTGTTCATTTTGAATTCAAGTTGTATTTTTCCTTTCTTGATAAACAATTGTCATGTTAAACTCTTTTATTTCATGAATGCATTACACATGTCTGTCTTGAATTAATTACGTTTACTATACTTAAAACTGCTTTCATATTTTTGTGATGATCAACTCTTGACTGAAAATTCTAAACCTCTTGAGGGAGGATGACGAAAACGATACCGCGATCATTACAGTATGCTTTTGAACAGACCCCGCTGATGAGGTACAGGCATTGTTTCAATTCCTAAACACTGGAGTAATAAGGAAGATAATCCCTCGTCAACCCCTCTGAGCCAAAGAAGTAGGAGTTTTTATTTTCGAAAATCAAAACCCTTAATCATAACCTGGGGCAGGGTAGTCTTCTCAGTTGATCCAGGTGCATAACGAATGGCACCAAAAAAAGATCCTTACAAAACGAAGAAAGACAGTGATGGTTCAGAACAATCATAAGGACAGGCAGTCATGAAAAAAAATCATAAATGAAAAGCCCAAGAAGTCTAAACCTACCAAGGGGACTTACGAAACTGGGGCATCCCGCTGACTGTAATTCCAAAAAGGGAACAGTTCAGGCAAAAAAAAAGAAAGGGATAACAAAAATCAAAAAGGAAGAGGTCATACAAACCCTCAACAAAAGAAAAAATGACTGCCTAGTCAGAATAAATCATCAATGTCCGAACCATCACGGGTATATCAAAGCAAAAACTCAATCAAGGTCTAACGTATGATCAACTGAGTTTAGGTTTGGAGAACATCACGAAGAGCGGGTGGGTACAAATAATTTGAGCCTTTATCCTTTGTTTCTTAAACCGTGAACCAGGCCACGTTATAACCCTTAAAAGTCCTAGCTGAAGCATGGGTTAGTTCGAAAGCATACTGTTACGAAGGTATCCTGACTCCTGAAGGTTTGCTGTAAAATCTTAAGTTGACACCGCATTGTATTACTAAAAAATGCATTTTTAAAATTCAAGACAGACATAGGCTTTTGCATTCTTAAAATAACCTTGTTTGCATATGACTATTTGTTAGAACAACAGGGAAATTCGCACGATGAACACCTTGTGAACAAATTACCTCCAACAGGGGCAACTCCCTACATTCCGAATGTGGACATAGTCGAAAAAACACTACGCATAATCAAAGACCCGCTAGGTTGACACACCTAGGCAAAAATAAGGGATGAAAATGGAAAATATGTACACCCGGCAAGTCGAAAACCTGAAAAGGCGGCTTGGGCAAAAATGGGTATCCCGGTGGACTGAAAACCCGAAAGGGAGGTCCAGGAAAAAGTTAGGGATCAAAGCGTACGACTATGTTCCGGTACCTCATCACTTGTCTACCCGAAGATCTGTCAATCACCCACACAGGTATCCTCTTCCCTCACCTCCGAAACAGGGGCAATGATGAGTTATCCAGGCGATCCAATTGCTCTGTCAACCAAAGTACAAAGGAAAGATCAACATAAGGATGATTACCATCTACCTTTACAAAGTCCAGATCGTGGGTTAACATCCGAAACCAAACAGGACAATCATCCACTTAATCAAAACCATGCAACCCTACACCGGTTCCTTCTCAATTTTCAGACGAAGTCTTACATGGACTCACCCTCCACAAGTAACCTTACCCCGGTTCCTCTAGAAATCTTACATGGATTTATCACAAGCAACCTTACCCCGGTTCATCAAGAAATCTTACACGGATCTATCTCAAGGTAACCTAACCCCGGTTCCCCCAGAAATCTTACACGGATCTATCTCAAGGTAACCTAACCCCGGTTCCCCCAGAAGTCTTACATGGACTTATCTCAAGTAACCTAACCCCGGTTCCTCCAGAAGTCTTACATGGACCTATCTCAAGATGACCTAACCCCGGTTCATCAAGAAGTTTTTACACGAACTCATCCTACAGCAACCTAACCCCGGTGCCTCCAGAAGTCTTACGTGGACTTATCTCAAGATGACCTTACCCCGGTTCGTCAAGAAGTTTTACACGAACTCATCCTACAGCAACCTAACCCCGGTGCCTCCAGAAGTCTTACATGGACTTATCTCGAGATGACCTTACCTCGGTTCGTCAAGAAGTTTTACACGAACTCATCCTACAGCAACCTAACCCCGGTGCCTCCAGAAGTCTTACGTGGACTTATCTCAAGATGACCTTACCCCGGTTCGTCAAGAAGTTTTACACGAACTCATCCTACAGCAACCTAACCCCGGTGCCTCCAGAAGTCTTACATGGACTTATCTCGAGATGACCTTACCTCGGTTCGTCAAGAAGTTTTACACGAACTTATCCTGCGGCAACCTAACCCCGGTTCCTCCAGAAGTCTTACATGGATTTATCTCAAGATAACCTCACCCCGGTTCATCAAGAAGTGTTACACATACTTACCCTGAAGAAACCCTACACAGGTTCTCCTCCTCCAGACATAGTTTTACATGGACTCGTCATCAAGAAACCCTACACAGGTTCTCCTCCTCCAGACATAGTTTTACATGGACTCGTCATCAAGAAACCCTACACAGGTTCCCCTCCTCCAGACATAGTTTTACATGGACTCGACATCAGGCAACCATACACCGGTTCCCTCTCTTCAAGATGCAGTTTTACATGGACTCGTCACCCAGAAACCCTACACAGGTTCTCCCTTTCCAAAAACGAAGTTTTACACGAACTCATCAAAGTAATCCTACACAGATTCCTTCTCCATTTCAGATGCGGTTTTACACGAGCTCGTCAGCAGGCAACCTCACATATGTTCCCTCTTTCAAATTATAAAATTACAGTCCAAAATCTCCCCAGGAGAGTCCAATCTAATTCCCCAGAAATTGGAGTCCATCTCCCCAAGCAGCAAGCTTATCCCCAGTAGATTCTGGAAGCTTATCCCTCGCAGAGCACGAACACGTCGTCCGGCTTTATTCAAAGAGTTATTGCCTTAACAGGATATAACTGGGTTATCCTCAGCTAAAAGCCATGGAAAGATCGTCGTCGACAGAATCTTCTTATCCCCAGCAAATTATTATCAACATTCAACAAAGCATCTCTCTCCCCACCGAGTATCACTCCCCAGCATTCTTGCAATTATTATCCCCAGCGGAAGCGAAAGCTTATTCTTCAATATCAGCCCAGGATATGACTTCCCGGCATCCGTCAAGGATTTACTTTCCTAGACGAAAAACACATACATTCATCACATACATCATTATAGCATGCATAGACGCATTATATCATACAAATCTCATTTATGTTGAGAACATCATTGCTTGATCCATATCATGCATTGCATATGACTGACCTTTACCTTTCAGGAAAGATGCAGTTGAAATTCTCAATCATATTTCAAGACCTAGACCGGTTCAGTTAATCGACTCCAAAGATTTCTTATCCAGTCCAAGGCCTTCTCGGGTCCAGCTAAATCGACTCCCAACAGATTTTTCTGATAAAGACTCAGTAGAAGTTGTCAAAAGTTTTTCTCAGACGTTCGAGATTATAAATTCCTATTGGTTCTCTCTCCGACGGTGCATGAGATTTCCATTTTTAGGTTTTCTTTAAGATTATAAATTCCTATTGGTTCCCTCTCCGACGGTGAGTGAGGTGATAATTCCTTTTCAGATGGTTCCCTCTCCGACGGTGAGTGAGGTGATAACGCCTTTCAGATTATAATGACCTATGGTCCCCTCTCCGACGGTGAGTGAGGTGATAATTCCTCTCAGGTTATAATTACCTATGGTTCTCTTCCCGATACTGCGAAGACGGTAATTCCCACCAAGATTTTATCAGCGAGCGTTGTTGAAGTTAAAGTCACCCAAGGTTCTCTTACCATTCACGCTAAGGTAGTAACCATCCCTGGTTCATTCATCATCTTTTGAAGCTCCAGACTCAGTTCCTGTAACCAGTCAGGACACATCTATACCAAGCATCTGAAAACCAACTCCTGCAACGTGTCAGGTACTCATTTTTCTTTTGCAGGTACACAAGTTCTCGCTAAGGAATCTCTTACGCGATCAACATCCAGATGGCATCTATAAGCCCATCCACCTATCCATCACCTCTCAGCATGGCATCTATAAGCCCATTCCAACATCACACTACTATGTGAGCGCAAATTTCTGGGCACTCTAGTGTTCAATCATCTTCTACCTTCGGCTTACGAAAGGCACGTCAGCCAATCTGCATGCTCAGGTCTAAGAAGATTGAACAGGGGAAACTGTTGTACCCCAAAATTTGCCCTCCCATATTCTTCAAAGATTTACCAAGTCAAGCTACAAAATTCTCCAGGGTTTGCACAGTGTAAAGGTCTCCTAAGCAGTCAAAACTAGGGTTTGTGTTCTGGTCAAGAAAATGAAGTTCCCAAAGGTCCAATCAAGTCTCACATGCCTACAAATATGGTCAAGCATCCTCATATTAAGTTTCAAGGCATTCAGCTCAAAATTGCACAGTCAAAACCCTAAATTGCACTACAGTCAACTGTAGGGGCAAAATGGTCATTTGGCAGTCAAAAGTTCAAATTTTTGGTCAACATATCATTTTGAAGCCACAAACATCATTTGATCAATGCTTGATCATGATTCTCAAAATTTGGCTCAAAAATCATCAAGATGCAAAAGTTTCCTTATTTGGACAGCTGAAAAAGTCAACTGAAATTGACCAGGGCATAACTTTCACATGGATTATCAGAAAAATTCCATCCAAATCTCATTTTGAGTAGAAAGACATTTCCTACAACTCATCTTCATACTTCAAGTCCAATAAATGCTCTCACAAAAAGTTATCAATTTCAACATTATAGGTCATTTTCAAAAGTCAACAAAAAGGGACTTTAAGTCAAAGGCCATAACTTGAGATTGGTAAATCAAAATGACATGGGACCAAAAACATTGGTTATAGGACTCAAAGACCTTTCCAAAATGTCCAAGAACATGAGAAAAGCTTAAAAATTGAGCAAGTTATGCCTTGTGGAAGTTGGGAAATTTTTGGATATTTTGAAAAGTCAACATTGATGCAAATAACCTAAAATTGCTAATGGGCCCATTTTTCTTCCATAATTCATCATCCATGACATGTGCACGACCACTTGGCCCAAAGGGAAGTATTTTCTCATTTTTTATTTATTTATTTGAATTTTTATTTATATTAATTCATTTAAATCATTTAAATATGTGAAAAATATTTAACTTAACCTAACAAATCTTTTTGTACATGTTTTAGCCTCAAGATTTCGTGCATATGCAAATTAGGAAAGATTTGGAGAGATTGGAGATGATTGAGAACAAAAAGCACATGGAAAAGATTGAAAAAAGATATTGAAAATCAAATTTTCAAAAACCATGAATGCATTGGATTTGTTCTACTTTTCTTGACCTAAATGATTCATACATAAGCCAGGAACACAACCCTAATGAAAAAACACGCACAGCTGCTCCAGAAAGCCATTATCAAACTTGAAAAAAATTGCAAAAAAGTCAATTCTGAAAACATCCTTCCAGGGCGATTCAAGACCTAATTCTTGTTCCATTAGCTTCCTTGAAGGTCACTGGACACATTCCAATCAAGAACAGCCATCCAAACGCAAGGAATTGGTATACAGCATTCAAGATACCTCGTGAAAAATTCATAATCGTGTTTTGAAATTTATGCATCTTCATAACATTTTATTCTTTGATTCATATTCCTGATGAAATTCTGAAGCTAACCAATATAATTAATTGTATTTTTATGTGCTATATACGATTTCGCCATTGATGATATTTAGGGTTCAGGAAGCTTGGAATTAGGGCTTTTGAAATTAAGAAAAATTGGCCTTCCAGACCCATGCCATTCAAATCAGTGCATCTGGACGATCTCAAACATACACTCGCGCCTAATTTATGAGTGACCTAGGCTTATTCGCTATTTTCTCAAAACTGGCCTAAGAGAACATTTGCAAAACCGTGGCCATTGTTTTTATATTTTCAGGAACATGAAGACGATGATGTCGTGGCTGCCAACGATTGGCAGGTTTGAAAGTTCGTGCGCTGAAGGCATTAAGGAATTGCTTTATATTATAATGTTTGTTTATTATAGGATATACAAGAAACACGCGTGGATCAACTGGCAAGGCTTACTATTGGTAACGTTCAGGACCTGGGTTCGAGCCCCAGGTCCTCACTTCCCTTCATGTTATTTTCCACTTAATATTCTCATGCAATTTCAGCCTAGAGGAACACCATACACTCCTAAGATCCAATCATCCACGCGTTGGTTACATCAATCTAAAGGCTCAGATTTAAGGCATATGGTAGACCCTGGTCAAAGGTGCCACATGGTGTCTGGAAAAGTCAATGGGCCTGAAGGTCATTGGGCTCAAATTCATGGGCTACACCTCCTATCTGGGGACTGATACCCCCAAGGTTTGCCAAATTTTTGTTATTTTTTATCTTTTCATCATTTTTATCTTCTTTTAATTATTATTCTTTTTAATCAATTCAATATTTTCACAAACATAAAAATACTCATAAAAATCAGAAAATAAGAAAAAATATAATAAATATTTTATTTTAATATTTCTTGTAAATAAGTGCATGTAAATTAATTAGTTTAAATTAGGGTTTTAATTTTAATTCCTTTCATAACAAAAATCTAAAAATATAGAACTAGGTTTAATTAATGTTTTTATTCCTTCTTAATTTTTCCTTTTTATAATAATATTATTTATTTTATTTATTTTCATAATTAAACTTGCATGTAAAAATTAGGTTTAATTTAGGTTAAATTCTAATGTTTTCTTAATAAATTAAAATAAAATAGAATTAGGGTTAGTAGTTAATTTTAATTAATTCTTTCTTTTTTTGTATTAAATCATAAAATATCAAAAAAAACCCCAAAAAAAACAAATTTCTTGCTTTCTTTTTTATTAACTAATTTATCGTTAATTCAATTTTTGCAAAGGGGTCCAACGCCCTCGTTCCTAATTTTTGTTCTAATTCGCATATTTATTTTATCTCGCTTAAATATTTATGTATCTCTCCCGAAGCCTTGTAAATTACTTCTCGCATTTTTAATTCCTTATTTTTCTGTCAAATCGGGTCTTGGTTAATTTTGGCGATGTGGACCCGCGCCATTTGTAATAGCTTTAGATTTACTTTTCCTCGCGACTTTTAACTGTTAAACAAAGCATGAAAGAATGTATGGACGAAATAAAAACAAGCGTAGAACATCAATAACATGACAAGATAAATACAAATGAAAACGACACACAATTCGCACACACCACCCCTAGGGTACGCCTCACTGTTGCCTTGCCTCGAAAGGTGATCGTCGAGTAGAGGATGTCTTAGTAAGTCCTCATGATCCGGGAACCTGGCATGAGGGTAGCTTCTAAGGTGTCTTCCCATTGCTCTGGTGATCACCATGTCCCGAACCTCGAATTGACCCGAACACATCCAACGGTGGTGCTACCTACCTCTCAATGGTGGGATGGCACTACTTTAAAGGACATTTACACAGACGAATTCCTTAGGGTAGGTAGACGACTCTAGATACTTGCTCTAAATTTCAAAACAAATCAAAAATACTTTTCACACCGACACATTTGCAAAAAGCTTTCGAAAGCAATTTTTCAAACACTCTTGAGGACCGATACAAGAGTCGAACTGGAATTTTCAAAGAAACTTTTTAAAACCCACATTGAAAAGCAAACAAACCATTTTTGAAAACACAAATGAGCAAGTATCTAAGAGCCCATGGATAACCATGGATAGAAAGGGTGCTAACACCTTCCCTTTCTATAACCTACCTCCCGAACCGAGAGCAATCTCTTTAAGGAATTTTTCTGTGCTTTTGTCCTTTCCATTTGGAGAAAATAAAAGACGGTGGCGACTCTTGCTTCCGCGACATTTCGCGAACCAGCGTTAAACAGTCAGTTCCAGATCCACCGATCACAAACGGTCTCCCTTCAACTGGTGGCATTAGAATAGGTGGCTCTTGTAGATATTCTTTGATCCTTTCGAGAGCAGCCTGACATTCATCATTCCATCTTACCACTTGATCTTTCTTCAGTAGCTTGAAGATTGGCTCACAAGTAGCAGTCAGGTGTGAGATGAATCGGGCAATATAGTTCAGACGTCCTAGAAAGCCTCTGACTTCTTTTTCTGTTCGGGGAGCTGGCATCTCCTGTATAGCCTTCACCTTTGCAGGATCCACTTGAATTCCTTTATCACTTATGACGAAACCCAGCAGCTTACCAGATCTCACCCCGAAGGTGCACTTGTTAGGGTTTAACCTCAGCTTGTACAACTTCAACCTGTCAAATAACTTCTGAAGGTGGTCAATATGTTCTTCCTCAGTCTGGGATCTTGCAATCATGTCGTCGACGTATACCTCAATCTCATGATGGATCATGTCATGGAACAAAGCGACCATGGCGCGCTGATACGTTGCCCCAACATTCTTCAATCTGAAAGGCATGACCTTGTAGCAAAAGGTACCCCATTGAGTAACAAAGGTTGTCTTCTCCATATCTTCGGGAGCCATCTTAATGTGATTATAACCAGAGAAACAATCCATAAAGGAGAAGACCTTATGTTGTGCGGTGTTGTCAACCAGAACGTCGATATGAGGTAGAGGGAAATTATCCTTGGGGCTTGCCCTGTTCAGATCCCTATAGTCAACACATATTCGAACCTTACCATCCTTTTTCGGTACTAGAACCACGTTGGCAACCCACTACGGGTAATAAGTAACTGCTAGAAAACCGGTGTCAAATTGTTTCATAACTTCAGCCTTGATTTTCTCAGACATATCTGGGCGCATTCGACGAACCTTCTGTTTTACTAGAGGACAGTCTTCCTTGGTAGGCAAGCGGTGAACCACAATATCGGTATCCAACCCAGGCATATCTTTATAAGACCAGGCAAATATCTCAACGTAGTCATGCAGCATCTGAATCAACCGTTGCTTAACACTAGGCTCCAGATTTTCACCGACCTTGACCTCTTTCTTGTCTACCTCTGTACCCAGATTTACTGATTCCACCGGCTCTTCATGCGACTGTATAGCCCTCTCTTCCTGAAGTAGCAGTCTAGCAAGTTCACCAGGCACTTCGCAATCATCTTCACATTCGTCTTCGGCTAAGTTAATCGGACTTTCGAAGTCATAACTGGCAGTAGCAGAGTCGTTACCAGTGAGATCCAGAGTGGATGTAGTCCTGTATATGTGATTGTGTGTAAAATAGTGCAATATAAAAAAGAAAAACAAGGAGCGCAAAATTTGAAATGCAAGAAACGTCCAATGCTTTTATTAATGATATATGTAGATGACACACATAAAGCCCTCACAAACAAAACCACGGTGCCTCGGGTAAGACATCGGGCTGTAAAGTTTAAAAATTATATGTTACAAACTTAAAACAAAAGTCTCATTACTGGGTGATAACAGAAACGGGCATAGAATCCTTCGCTGTCCAGTTGCTTAATCCACCGTCGGCAGTTGGGTAAATCCAGCTGTCAATATAAAACTCTTCATCATCGTCATCCCCGATAGCATTCGCTCCCGCGTCATGTTTAGGCTTTTCTGGTGCTCCGAACTCGATCTCCTTGGCATCAATTAAGTACTGCACCTTATTCTTCAAAACCCAGCAGTCATTCGTATCGTGCCCCGGGCTATCAGAATGAAAAGCACAATGGACATTTGGATTGTACATGGGTGATGTTGTGTTTGGATTCTTCGGGGCCTCCTTCGAAATCACCAAGTTGGTCTTCAATAACTGCGGCAGAATTTGGGATAAAGTCATGTTGAGCTGAGTGAATTGTCTTCGCGGCCTCTCGGCCCTTGGCTGATTGTTGCGCTGAGGAACAACAGCAGGTCTTGATATAACCACCGCATTAACTACTTGGCGGCGTTCAGGTCTATTATGGCTTTTTGAACTGTAAACAGCACTCGACTCCTTCTTAAAAGGATTCTTCTTGGTGCTTGATGAAGCACCCTTCTGTATCTTGCCAGATTTGATACCGGCCCCAATTCTTTCCCCGGTCATAATCAGCTCTGTAAACCCGGACGAAGAACTTCCAATCAGATGGTTGAAATACAGACCAGACAAGGTCCCCATAAACATATCTACTAACTCCCTATCATCCAAGGGAGGTTGCACTCTTCCAGCAAGGTCCCTCCACTTCTGAGTGTAGTCTTTGAAACCTTCGCCTGCACCGATAGACATACCCTGAAGTTGGGTACGCGTGGGAGCAAGGTCGGCATTGTATTGGTACTGCTTGTAGAAAGTAGCAGCCAAGTCCTCCCAATTACGGATACTAGCTCCTTCCAGTTGGTAAAACCATTCAAGCTGAGTTCCTGAAAGACTATCTTGAAAGAAGTGGATCCAGAGATTCTTGTCAGCGGTGTATGGATGAATCTTTCTAAAATACGAACAGAGGTGCAGCTTTGGGCAGGAGACCCCGTTGTATTTAGCAAATACTGGTGCTTTAAACTTGTGGGGAATCACCACCCCAGATGACAAACCCAAATCACCAAAGTCCAGGCCAGGCACTTTCTGAACTTCCATCGCGCTCAACCGGTCTTCGAGCTGCTTATATCTATCCTCAACCGGAGGATACTGGTCTTCGTCAAAGTCAGTCTCGTTATCTGAAACCACAGGGCTAGGATCCCTCCTTTCTTCCTGATTATCTCCCCCTCCAGATGAGTGAGTCAAATCAACCTCTTCTCGCAAATTGTTCCCAAATCTACGATCCATATTCAGTAGGACCGTCTTCTTCTTCTTCTTATCCTTCAGGATAAGGGTCTTCAGATCTTGCTGACCCTTGGCTAAACTCATGAACAATTCCTGGAACTGGGCGTTTTGAGCTTGCAGAGCCTTGATTGCTTGTTCAGTTGATGTTTCAGAAGACATGATGTGCTGAAATAAACAGCGAAGAAGATGAGAAACCTGTAAGGGTACCTGTTATGAGGTGCATGGGAATGATATGTGTATGATATGATTTCAAAGACTTTAGAGATTCAAATTCGTAAACCAAAATGAAACACACTTTTATTAGATAAAACTTTGAATTTAATTGTTCAACAAATGCCTTTAAGGCGTTACAAAAAGAAAATATTGAAAAGTAAATCAAAAATAAACATAATCAAAAGACATTAGCACTCCCATGGTCGTTTCCCGTCGGTGCGGACATAGTCGTTGAGGATCTGCTTGTTCTCCAGCTACCTTGTCAACTTCTGGATCTTCCGCTCTTGCTCGTGATACTTTTCTCTGTAAGTATCCTGCTCTTCTCTCAGCTGCATCCAAGACCTCTTTAATTCCCCAATGTCAGTAGGCATGTATGGATGAAGGATGGTAGGAGGAACCCCTTCTTCATCAGTAACCTCAACAATTACAGGAAAGACAACTTCGTAGGGCATTCCCAGCTTTTGGGCACGAATTCGAACCCATCGGAGATATGGCTCCATTGGAAGAGAGGTCTTCAAACTTAGCTCGTGCGGATCAGACCTGTGTACTCTATCCCAAGCTCGTATGAACCTGCGGCGTTGCTCGTCACTATCCCCTTGGAAGTCAAAGACAATGTTGGGCATAAGCAACTCGTGAGGTCCTTCCCTCCTAGCTCGCCCAAACCGATGTAAGGCCAAACACGGATTATAGGTGATTCCTCCTCGAACTCCAAGTAGTGGAACATTGGGATACTCCCCACAGCGATCAATAATAGCCACGTCTTCCATGCCTTTAATAGTCCAAATGATGTCCATGTGAGAAAGAGACATAATCTGGTAGGCCTAACCCATGCCTTCCTTGTTCTTCAAAACTGATTTAGGGAGGTGAGAAATAAACCACCTCGCCAGCAATGGCGCACAGTACATAAGGGTACCCCGTTTCCGAGCAGTACAGGCATAAAGAGAGTGCAAAGTGTCACCTAAGAGAGTGGGCACAGGATTACCGGACATGAAAATCTTCAATGCATTCACGTCGACGAAAGAATCTGAGTTAGGAAACAACACCAAACCATATATGAGAAGAGCCAGAATGTCTTCAAATGCTTGAAAGTCTAGACTGTCCCAGAACTGATCAGCCCGATCAACCAAGAATTTAGCCAAGAAGCCTTTTCTCCCACTACGAGTTTCCCAATTAGACATTACCTCAGCATTTGTCAGATGGAGGGCTGAAGCAATCTCTTCCGGCCTAAGGATTTTCTCCCAACCTGTGAACAGGGTCTGCTCCAGAATAGAGATACCAAGTAGATCAGAGAACTCTTCCAAGGTAGGGACCAACTGGTAGTCTGGAAAAGTAAAGTAGTGGTACAGTGGATCAAAGAACTGGCACAAAACACTCATCATCTGTTCATCTAATCTGGAAGTGACCAAACCTAGGAGGTGACCATGTCTTCTGATAAAGGAGGAAGTATCTGGAACCTTTGCAACCAATTCCTTAAGCTGAGTCGGGATCTGGACAAAGTTGATCCGAATAGTGTTTCTACGCATGGGTGCTATGACCTACAAAACAAAACAAAGATGAATCCCCTCTGTCTTTGAAATGGGTTAGTCCAATGCAAGATGTATGCAATGTCATGATGCATGATGTCATGATAGAAAACACACCACAAGTATCCACAAATAGCAAACATGGTAAGGGCACGCAGGTCACACAGATAGCCCTTATATTTCAGGCTGGCAAGGAGCTTAGGTACTACCCTCTTTCAGTTCAGTTGGTTCAAACCTGTCCTAGAAATAGTAACCGGGTTCTGGAGGGTATCAATATCACTGACCAACCTCGATCGGTCATAATTCCAGTTTAGCAACCTTTTCTTGCAGCCGAAATCATCGTGAGAGTTTGGTCTCAATGAGTGTAGCATACTGCTACTGTTCTATGGACAGGTTGGTCAATTATAGGTGCTAAGGTCAGTTGGTGCTTAATGACCCCTTAGAAGACCCATATTCTCCTCATTGCGCCACAAGGGATATCGGTACAAACTAAAGTGCCACACCAACGTAGCTATTGCTTCAACCGTATCGGTCTATGTCGTACAGTTCCCTCACAGTTTATTGCTACTTACCTAAAAAGGTATCCCCCAGATCCGGGTTAGGATCTATAGTAACTCCGATTCAAACCCACAAAGATAAAGCATACAAATCAAGCAATTGAAAACATTATGAACTAATCCTAAGGTATACCCCACTTAAGATATCCCCAGTAGAGTCGCCAGTTATGTGATACGGTGGGAAGAACTGACTGTTTTTGGAATGCTGGTTTTTGTTTTGCGTTTTTTTGTTCACAAAATGTCGCGGTAAGCAAGAGTCGCCATCGACTTTTATTTTATCCAACAAGGAAATGAAAAAATCACAGAAAAATTCCTTTTTCGAGATATTTCTCGGGTTCGGGGGGTAAATTATAGAAAGGGAAGGTGTTAGCACCCTTTCTATCTGTGGTTATCCACGGGCTCTTAGGTACTTGCTCAATTGTTTTCAAAAATTGTTTTCTTTGTGCTCGTGGGTTTGAAAAAGTTTTTGTTTTAAAACTTCGATTCAACTTTTGCTTCTGTCCTCAAGAGTGTAATGAAGTGTTTTTTTTGAAAAAAACTATGTTCGAAAAGGAGTGTAAGTGTGAAAAAAGTTTTGTTTTTGAAAGAGCAAGTATATAAGAACCATCTACCTACTCAAAAAAGGAATCGTTCTACGCTAATTTCCTTTAGACAATGCTAGCCCACTATTAGTGAGTAGGTAGCACCATCGTTGGAGTTTGAGGGTCAATTCGAGTGAGGGACATACGGTCACTAAAGCAATGTTAGGATGCCTTAGCGGTAACCCTAATGTCTTAGATCATTTGTTTGAGGCAACAATATCTGAGGCAACCATTTCGAGGCGACTATGATTTTTTAGACAAGAGGGCAACTTCTAAAACAACCTATACTCAATGACCGTGTACGAAGGCAACCAAGTAGGGTGTACCCTAAGAGTGCGCATGTGTGAGCGTGTCGTTTTCAGTTATTTTTATCTTTGCACATGTTAAGGGTGATCTAACTTGATTTTAAGATTTAAACATTCAGTCTTGTCATGCAAACCCTATTATCAAACATCTAGCAATTATAATTTGCGGAATTAAAAGTACGGAAATTAAATTACAAGGCGTCAGGTATTTACATCGCCAAAAACAACCCTTTGAAAATAAAGCGGTAATTAAATAAAAATGTCCTAATTATCTATTACATACCGGAAGCAGATACATAAATATGGGTAATCCTAAATTAAATAACTAAATTAAATTAATTAAATGAAAAATAATTAATGACATATTTTGGTTTTTTTTTATTATTTTAAGAAAGAAGATAAAAATGACTAAATGAAATAAAACCTAATGATTTCTAATTTGATTTTATTTATTTACAAAAATAACAAATTAAAATTCTCTAATTAAGGCCCTAATTAAATTAATTAGTATTTATTAAAAAAAGAATTCTAAAATTTTATTGGATAATTAAAAAAAATATTTTTGATGAGTTTTTTAATAAAAAGGAAGAATTATGATTGGTTAGTAATTAATTGAAATTAAATAAAATAAACTAAAATAAATAAAAAGAAAATATGATAAAAGGAAAGAAATAGGCCTTTTTGGAGGTGCAAGGAGCATTTTTGTAGGCCCATTAGAAGCTGGCTCGTTTGACTTTTTCTGATCCAGTACGTATGCATTGACCTAGCTTATGGTGGACTTCCAACATGGACCACCAGATCTGGCCCTTTGGCCATCTGGCGCTTGGATTGCTGAGGGAGTATGGTATGGATCTGGCCCCTACGCGTATGTGATAACCCGAAAAATAATAATATTGAGAAAGAGGGGGACCTGGGATTCGAACCCAGGTCCTCAAGGGATATCTATTGCCAAGGTTACCACTAAGCCACGCTGCTTTGTTTATTAGAATAATAAGTATCAATAATAATATAAGAAAACAATTCCAATGCCAAAAAAAAACAAAAAAAAAACGCGTAATATTTGAATGATCCAATGAATGGATGACACGAGTTCATCCCCTTCCTCAAACCCCTGTAAATTTACCTGCGGATTTCTATCCGCAGCTAAAAACACAGGTTCATCCTAAAATCTTCCTCAGGCAATAAAAATGATTTTCAAGGGCATGGTCGTGTTCGTCTCATCCTCCTGGATACAACCATGTCCATCATGTATCTCAATTTTACCTGAAACAAAATCCCTAAAAACAGAAACAAAACCCTAGCCATGGCATTTCATGATACAGAGTATATAAATCAAATTGGTTATTGCCAATAGTTTGCAAATGGTGTGAGGGTTAAGGATGTGTAATTATTTCATGAAAACGATGTCTAATTCCAGAGATACGAAATCAAAAATAGGAGGAACTCGCGTGAGACTTACAGTTCGTATGGAGGCTGGAAAACACCTGGTTGTGATTGGTTTAGCTTGTGAGAATGTCCAGGAAGCGATTGGGATATGTCTCAGGCTTTGAAAGTGCCTCCAACTTGGATTTCGATCTCCAACTTTTTTGTGATTTTTTCGCAAAGTTATTCTGCCTCTACAAGTGATTGCCAACCCTTATTTTCGTGCCTCTAGCTTCCTTATGTAATGTGCATTGTATTAGGGTAAAGAACTTGGTCCAAATATTGCCCTATCAATGCTCATGAATTTGATTTGATTCCTCCATTAAAACTTTCCAAACTTGCTTGATTTCAATCTTTTTTGCACACATTTGATTTGATACGAATTTGATGATAATAATAGCTGTATTTGGATCCTGAAATAGCCAAAAAAATCATGTGTTATCAAAGCTTTAGATTTTATATGATTTTATTTGATTTAAAATAAATTAATTCAAATAAAAATCAAATTAACTAATAAAAATGTGATGTGGACACATGGCTGGAGCTAGGGCACGTGGGCAATAATGCAAACTCAAATCAAGTGAAAAAGAATGGGCCCATTTGGCAAAGTTTGAAGTTTTGGGGATAGTTGACTTTTGGCAATTTTGCAAAAATGTACAACTTCAACAATGCATAACTTCTTCAATTTTGAACTTTTGGAGATGTTCTTGGACTTTATAGAAAGATTGAGATGTCCTCTAATCAACCCTTTTGGTATAATCTCATTTTGATATTCCATGCTCAAGTTAGAAGCTTTGGAAAAAAAGGTGTTTTTGTTGAATTTCAAAAATGACCTATAATGTCCAAATACATAACTTCTTGTGAGTGTATTTTTTGAACTTGGGGTATGAAGATGGATTGTAGGGAATTGCATCCTCTTCAAAATGAGATTTGTATGGGTCATTTATCATAAAGTATGAGAAAGGTATGCTTGGTCAAAGTTGGGTTGACTTTTCCTACAAAACCCTAATTTAGCAACTTTTGAGTCTTGATGAATTTTTAGCAATCCTTGATGAATCATGATCAACCCTTGATCAAATGATGAAATATACTTCAAAATAAGAATGTTGACAAAAAATCTTGAAGTTTGATTGTATGTAGGTCACAATTGACTTTTGACCTAGCACAGTCGACTTTTGGACCTTTTGAGCAATTGACTGAGCAAACTTCCTCTACAAGGCTTGAAACTTGACATGGATGATCTTGAGAAAATATTAGGACATTGGTGAGAACTTGGGGTCACTTGTAATCAAGGATCTTGATGCAACACAAAACCCTAATTTGGGGTAGACTGCCTTAGGAGATAGCTTGTCTGACCAACTCTTGAGCAAACTTGAGCAACTTGGAGATTTTTCTTGCAATGTCTTGAGAAATATGGGAGGGCAAATTTTGGGGTACAACGGACCCTCTCTCTTTTATCCTTTCTTATCGAAACCCAGCAACTCCCCAAACACCAAGAACCCTAAGTTACCAACCTTAACCCCTAAAATCAATGGCAAACAAAGATCATCACAAATAATCAGCAACAAAAGTCAAGCCCCTAAGCTAAGTGGATCGAAAAATACCTCTCCTGCAATGAACCTTAATGTTTTCCTCTTCCAATTTTCTGATTGACTCTTCTAATCCACTTCTTCTCCTTTCTTCGTAGGTATTTCGAATTTGAATATGACGGATGCAACAAGGGTTTGAAGGATCTAGGGTTCCAGTTCTAAAACCCATATCTCAAACAAAAGAGCTTGGATGTTAGGATGGCCGAAGATTCAAGCAATATGGTCTCAGAATCTGTCTTCTTCTCCTTATTTTCTTCTTTTAATTTTTTCACCCGTCCTTTTCTCTTAGAAATTAAGGCTTTATATAGTTTTTAGGTTAGAGTTAGATTAGGAAATTATAGTGTGATTTGCAGTTTCGTTATAGATTGATTGTTGATTGAGGTTGTAATTGATTCAGATTTAGATTTGATTGTAAATTAGAAAAATTAGGGTTTTGATTTACAGGTACTTGGACTTGTTATTGTATAGATTCGTTTCAGTCAATAAAACAAATTTTTAATTAAATATTTGATTTGATCTTGCTAAAAAGTGTAATTTTGGGCCTGTTTGTTTACTTAGTAAGGAAGAACGTACATGGGCGCCGCTGAGGGTAAAGGGTTCTAACCCTAGACGACTTTGGTCAACAAAACCATAAAAAATAAAATAATAATAATAATAATAAATAAAAACAATAAATAATAATGCCTAATTACGTTTGTTGACTCTGGTCAACCTAATTATAAAAATAGTCTATACAATAATACTAACCAATATTACTACTAATATTATTAATAATAATATTTTGAGTAATAATAGTAACTTAATTGATAGTTTACTTCGGTCAAATAATAATATGACTAATAAAAATATCTAAGCATTCAATCCTTGGGCCCAAAAAAATAAATCAGCATAATACATCAATGATTTCTACTACACCCCCTATCTTTAAATGGATTTATCAAACTCAAATGGGCTTTTTAAATTTAAATGATGAGCCCAAGAGATATAGAAATGTACTCCCCTTTTGGGATATACACCTTTATAACCAAATAAAACTAATTAAAATGTTAGTAACTATTTTTTTCTTCTAAAAAATGAATTAAACTGATAACGCCTAAGGCGGGAAAATTTGGGGTATGACAACTGCCCCTATTTTTAATCACTCTTCGATCAAAGTGCGTGAGAATACGTAGGTCTCACACGTTTCAGATCAGAGGGTTATTAAATAATAGAAAACCCCCAAAATTTGACCAGAAGTTAGAAATTAAAAGAGAATAGGTGTAGATAACTCGTCAACGCTTGAGTGGAATAATCACAGATCTTGTGAACTTACCGCAACCTAGGGGGTAAGCCACACCAACTTGAAAAGACTATAAATTGTCGCTAACACAACAATATTGCAGATTCGACGCATCCATCACAACCTAGGGGATAGATAGCGTAGGTATTAACTCTATTTGTGTCATAGACTAAATCAATAGAGTTTAAACAATTTACTAAAGCTCGGAGACTGGCATAGTAAACTGTATCGTAGATTTTGCATATTTATTGCTACATAGTAGATAAATTATGTTAGTTTTGTGAACAAATAACTCATTGCTTCTAAGAGACTGGCGCATTAAATCATATTGCATATGTTCATAGACCTACCACAACCTAAGGGGTAGATAACTTGGGTTTTTAGATAATCTGTTACTGCTGGGAGACTGACACAAGGGTTCCCCATGCCTCAAGACATCTCAATCTTTGAGTCTCTCATCCAAATTTTTTAAGTATCATCTTATCATCATCACATGAAGCATCTTTGTTCAAGGAATTTCTCAGCATGTCCATAAGAATTAGGGTTTTGAAGCTTGGTCGTCATCTCCTAACACATAGGGCCAAAATTAGGATTTTTAATTTAATCAGGAAATCTTTGATTTTTGGGAAAGATTTTATTTCATGTTTCTCTACATGTTTATGAGCATCTATGATTAAAATATTGAACATTAATTTTGGTTGGAAGAGGTTCAATTGATCATTTGAGGGTAAAAGAATCATTTGAGCAAAAGTCAACAGAAGTCAACTGTGACCAAGGGGATTTTTGGTCAACATGTAATTCAACATCCACATTTTCATGTTGTAAGGTCATTTATGAAATGAAATCAAGATAGTTGTTGAATTTGAATTTAACTTGCCAAAGAAGTCATTTGAACATTTGAGAAGTTTCAAAGTGTGGAAATTCACAGTACTAAACTTTGAAAATTCACAACTTCTACACTTTTTATTGAAAAAATACAAATTTTACACGGTTGGAAAGAGGATAAAAAGTTCTTCAACTTTGTCCTTGAGGGTTCAAAACCAAAAAGTGAAAGGAGAAAAAGTTATCTAGCTTGGAAGAACTTTGACACTTAGTAAATTTCTCAAAAGTATGCCAGGGGTCCATTTTCTTCATGTCCATTTTTGAGGTGTCAAAAAGATTCAATTTTAAAAAGTATCAACATAAAACTTGTAGGTTAAAATATCCTACACATTTTTGATTCAAAGATCACTTCATTTAGTTCAGTGTTGAGACAGAGATGATGGTTAGGATAAGAGGGCTTGATAAGGCAAGTTTTCCCAGCAAAGGAAGCCTCACGCGTGGATTTTCATCAAACACATGGTGGGGGCACCTTCACCACCATTTTTATTGATGAACTGATCATAATTTCTAAAAAGTTTGAACATCAAAGTTTGAGATCATTGTGTCCTCATCATTTTTGGTTCAAAGTTAATTTCATTATGAGCATTATGGTGAGAGTTATGATGGAATGAACATAAGGGCATGAGACGATATTCTTTTATGGCCAAGGCTTGTCGCGCGTGCATACCAGACATGCATTTCATCAAACATGTGGTGTTCCCACATTCATGGTTGTTTCCTTTTTGATTTAAGTCTCAATTTGAAAAATGGAAAGAGGGATTGTGTAGTTGGATATTTGGGCTTCATTTAGTCCTTTGAATCATGATATTTGGCTCAAGAATGAAGAATATATTATCATTGGAAATTGGCTCTCAAAGTTGACAAAGTCACCAGCATGTAAGACATGCATGCATGCGCGCGACCTTCCTTGTCAGACTTGATCAGTCATCACCATCATGTTTTCATGCTTAAGTTCAAGGCATCTACAAGCTTCAACTCAACTTTCTTTCAAAACGAGAGTTGTTCCTCTTACTTTTCTCTTTCCATTAAGCACAAGCTTGATCCAATTGATCAAGAGATATTAAATTTTTGTTGAGGAAAAGGAGGCTGAATATTATGTTTTGTCATATAGTAAGCTTCAGCATAACACTTGCATTTTATTTGCAACATGCCTAATTTGCCACACGCATAACACTCCTTTCCCACTCTTTATTCCTCACTCAAAATGCACGGGGAAGCTAAGCAAAAGCAAATAAAATGCAAGCATCACATTGCTTCACTCAAATCTACCCAAAACTTCTAACATTGCCCTCTAACAGCTCCAAGAATCAAATGACTGTCATACCCTCAAGGAAACTTCCTCCACACTCTTTCCCACTCTATATAAACTCCTCTTCACTCTCATTTCAGGAAGCTTCCTCATTCATTCACACTAAACTTCTGAAAATTGTCCTCGAAGCTCAACTCTCTCTCTCTCTCTCTCTCTCTCTCTCTCTCTCTCAAGTCAGGATTTTCTTCTTCAAATTCTTCTTAAATTCTTGGTTCAAGCTTCAATATCTGCATAATTATACTACATTAAAGTTGAAAGAAGAAGAATCATTGGGTTTTTTGCTTGCAAAACCAGAGGCATAGTGAATTTATTTTTCACTTTGAGGTAAGTTTTCATGAACTTTGAATCTCACACTTTGCATGAATATCCAAGTACCATGAGGTAATGAGATACCTTGAAGCACAAGAGTATCCAGAGGGAGCATCTATCAATGACAGAAAGTTCGTACGAAGATTTGCAGCCAAATTTTTCCTAAGTAATGGGATATTATACAAACGCAACCATGATTCAACTCTACTCTGATACGTGGGTAAGAGGGAGGCAGAGGAAATCATGGAAGACATGCATGATGGCCTTTTCGGTACTCACTCAAGTGGACATACGATGGCTAAGAAAATCTTAAGAGCTGGTTACTATTGGTCAATGATGGAGACCGATTGTCATCAACATTCTAGAACTTTTCAAAAATGCCAAGTCTATGCTGACAAGGTCCATGTACCTCCAATCCCTCTGAATGTCATGACCGCTCCATGGCCATTTGGAATGTGGGGTATTGACATGATCGAAGAGATCAAGCCCACAGCTTCCAACGGACATCGTTTCGTTCTTGTTGCTATCGACTATTTCACCAAATGGGTCGAAGCCGCCTCATTTTCCTCAATCACCAAGAATGTGGTAGCCAGATTCATCATACACAACCTCATCTGTCGTTATGGTATCCCCGAAAGGATCATCGCCGACAATGGGACTAACCTCAACAATGCCATGATCAGGGAATTATGCACTCAATTTAAGATCAAGCATCACAATTCTTCTCCGTATAGACCAAAAATGAATGGCGCAGTCGAAGCGGCCAACAAAAATATCAAAAAGATTATGCAGAAAATGGTAGTAACCTATAAGGATTGGCATGAGATGTTACCATTTGCTCTACATGGCTACCGTACTTCAGCTAGAACATCAACTGGGGCAACCCCCTTTTCTCTAGTCTATGCCATGGAAGCTGTTTCGCCAGTAGAAGTTCAAATTCCCTCACTGAGGATTATGATTGAGGCAGGTCTAGGCGAAGACGAGTGGATTCAAACAAGATTGGATCAGCTGAACTTGATCGATGAAAAATGATTAGCTGCTATTTGCCATGGTCATACGTATCAAAAACGAATGATCAAGGATTTCAACAAAAAGGTCAAGCCTCGAGTATATCAAATTGGTGACCTGGTGATAAAATGCATCATTTTACCACAAGGTGACCCCAGAGGAAAATGGACTCCCACCTATGAAGGGCCATTTGTTGTGAAGAGAGTTTTCTCTGGCGGTGCCATAATGCTGACTACTATGGATGGAGAAGATTTCCCGCATCCGGTAAACGCGAACATAGTTAAAAAATACTACGCATAAGAGACCCGTTAGGTTGACATACCTAAGAAAACAAGGGGCATCCCGGCAAACCAAAAGGTTTGGGCAAAAATTAGGGATATATGAAAAAGATTGTACACCCGGCAAGTTGAAAACCCAAAAGGGCGACTTGGGCAAAAAAGGGGTATCATGGTGAACTGAAAACCCGAAAGGGCGGTTCAGACAAAAATTAAGGATTAAAAACGTACGACTATGTCCCGTGAAATCAATACAGTCAATTTTATCACCAAGGTCCAAGTTCAAATGGTCCAGGATCAATCTAATCGATTTCGATCAACAACAAAGGATATTCAAAGACATTGAGGCAATAGTAGAGTGGGAAGACAATAAGATCATTTCACATGGCTATTTGTTTTCATTCTCAATTTTGTTTTCCTTTTGGCGATTTCCTCTTACTAGGATTTCCGTCTCTATGTACAAAAACGCCTATTCATGGGCAAAATATCAATACAAATACACTTAGAAGTGCAAAATTTTCTGTTTTTGTTTTGAATGCAAATTTGTCCAATGACTAAAATTGAATGAACATATGCATATGAATATAATTAAAGTTATTTGGCACATGGGTCCTGCTAAGCGACAACATCAACCAAGCATCAGTGCACAACAACAGTAGGCATCTCTTTTAATGTATGTGAAAAAGCCCCACAAAGTTATCTCATCATCATTACCCCCACCAGGGCGGTGACAATAAACCTTCCCTCAACGGAATTGCCCATAAAATCTCCCTACACGGGATAATCTCCGGCCAGAGTCTCAACCTCTTGACAATTTTCTCCCTAGCTAAAGCCTAGGAGATCTCTTCCTAAAGGGAATTCACCTCCTCAACAAGGTTTATTTCCCCAATGAAGTTATTTCCCCAGCCAAGTGTAAGTGTCTCCATATATAACAATCAAAACACCACAAATTACCCAGCTGAGTCCATCCTCCCCAACTGAATAAACACTCCCCAAACCGAGGTTTTCATCCCCAGCGGAGTATATCTTCCAACCAAGATTTTATTCCCCAGCGGAACTCAAATTCCCCAGTTGAGTCCAAATTGCCCAGCTGAATAAACACTCCCCAGTTGAGTCCAAATTGCCCAGCTGAGTACATCTTCTCCAACCAAGGCTATTTTCTCCAAATAGAATCTATCCTCCCCAGATGAGCCCATCATCCCCGGCTGAGCCCGTCATCCCCAGTTGGGCGTATCCTCCCCAAACTGAGTCTGCCTCACCTGACTAAGTTTATACTCTCCAATTTGAATTTCCCTTTCAAATGACTGCAAATCACAGGGCCACAACCCCTAATCCCCAGTAAAGCCTTTAATAAAGCCTTTATTATTACCAAGAAATGCTATGAAGCATGGATTCGACCAGATATTAGCATAATTTTCAAGTTATTGCTGAAGCCTGGACCCGACCAGATAACAGTTTGACTTCTTGAGTTACTGAAGCCTGGACCCGACCAGATAACAATTGATCTCATTTCTCAAAACGCTAAGAAACCTGGACCCGACCAGATAATAGCCTAACTCTTCAAATATATAAAAGAACCTGAACTCAAATCTGACCAAGGTTTAACTTCTTTTCCCCAGTAGAGTTGTCTCTCTATCCCCAACAAAGGACTGAGAAAGCTGGATCCGACCATATATCATTCCTCATTTCCACCCTTTCAAGAAAGCCATTGTGAAGCCTGGATCCGACCAGATAGCAATCATCCTCAGAGATTCGTTGTGAAACCTAGAAACCGACCAGATAACAACTAAATCCCCAAGCAGTCTATTGTGAAGCCTGGACCCGACCATATAACAATTGACTTCATCAAAGAAATCTGCAAAGCCCGGACCCGACCAGATAACAGTTTTCAACCAGTTTATTATGAATCCTGGACCCGACCAGATAACAATTGACCTCATCAACCTCAGAAATCTGCAAAGCTTGGACCCGACTAGATAACAGTTTTCAACCAGTTTATTGTGAAGCCTGGACCCGACCAGATAACAATTGACTTTATCAAAGAAATCTGCGAAGCCTGGACCCGACCAGATAACAAGTTTTCAAACAGTATATTGTGAAACTTGGGCCCGACCAGATAACAATTAACCATGATTCTCGAAAATACACTATGAAGCCTGGATTCGACCAGATAATAGTACAACTTTCCAAAAGACCATAAAGCCTGGACCCGACCAGATAACAGTTTTCAAAGAGTTTTCTATAAAGCCTGGATCCGACCAGATAACAGTTAATTCATCTTTTCCTCCGGTAAGTCACTATGAAGCCTGGATTTGACCAGATAACGGTTAACCTCCACATCCCCAGCAAGTCATTACAAAGCCTAGATCCGACCAGATAACAGTTAATTCATTTCCCCTTCCAGTAAGTTGCCATGAAGCCCGAACCCGACCGGATGGCAGCCAACTACTTTATCCTCAGCAACTGTGAAGCTTGGATCTGACCAGATAACAGCTGACATCTGAGCGATATTCCCCAGAAAAATCACTCTTTCAACAAGATTTGAAGATATGCATGTTCTTCATTTCCAACAGGCAATCAGGGATTCAATCTCTGAAGATTTCCACAGCAGCAGTCAGGGATTTATTTCCCCAGACGGAAAAATACATTTCACATTCATACATCATAGCATGTACATACCAATGCATTTAGCATGATACCACATCTGGTGAACATCATGCAAGCATCTGCATTTTTACTAACCCCTTTTCTCCAAGGTAAAATGTCAAGTTTAGTATGAATCAACAAGATATTTGTGCTAATACTTCTTCCAGAGTTTACCAACATTCCTCCAAATGGCATCTATAAGCCCATTCACAATCCATCTTCGAGTGCAAATTTCTGGGCACTCTAGTGTTCAATTATCTTTCACCTTCAATTCACGAATGGCGGATCCGCCAATCTAACTCTTCAGGTTCAAGAAGTTTGAACAGGGGCAGTTGTTGCACCCCAAAATTTGCCCTCTCATTTCTCAAGGAATTACCCTGGATCCTCAAGTTTGCTTTCATCAGGTCTCCAGGCCGTGAATTATCAATTTTTCCAAGCAAACCATTCACAAGGGCAAAATGGTCATTTACACACTAAGAAATCTAACTTTGACTTTTTGGATCAAAATCAAATCTCAAAAATCATATTTCATCAAGACATGTTTGAATATGAAGTTTGTTGCATCAAGAGTTTCAAAAGTCAAATTTTATCTTGGAGAATCAAATTCTAAAAAACTTGGAAATTTCTCTAAGTATTTAAGAAATATGACAAGTCCAGAACTTCTGAGCCAGTGTTCACGTTCAGTAAATTCTGGATACTCTCAAGACAGAGTTTGGTCAGAACTTTTGGGCCAGTGTTCATAAAGTTTCAGTCAGAGTTTGCAAAGGTTAAATCAAAGAAGGTAACAAAGCGTGTTGTAAGTATACTGGAAGTTCTGAAGGATCCCTCAGAACATGCTGAAGTCAGAAGATAAGAGGATTAGAAGATGAGATGCTACGCTGAAGTAGAACTTCTAATCCAGAGTCAAGCAAAGATGCAGAGTTTCACATGGGAACTCATTTAATGCTCACAACCGCCTATGAGTCTTTATCCAAGGGACTTTCACCACGTGTACCCCCACTATCTTGGGAAGACAAACTTCTATACAAAAGTATGCTAGACCCACGCGTTGTTTCTACTTTTCCTTAATTCATGCTGCCAAATCCAGCTGAGGCGCTGTTAACCATCCAACTTGAATGCATTGAACCCCACTTGTTAAGCTTACTTCAAGAGTAAGTCATCATCTAACATGTGATGTTGGTGCCACTTAACCGCCCCAACTGCAAAACTTTGCCTATAAATACAACACCATTTGCACACTGAAAATCCCCCAAAAAAAATTTTGTGAAAGAGACGAGAGAATTGAGAAAGAAAACTTTGAACCACTGCAAAAATTCCAAGAACCCAGGAAACTATAAACACAAAGTACCAAAAATCCTAGCATTGACTCCTTATATTCAAACCCCATTTTTCCTCAAGTGTTCTTGACTAAAGCCATCCACGTAGTTGCTGGTTCATACATTAGAAGCTACCTTAACTTCTGTATTCCTATTGCCATACACTCTCCATTCACTTTCACCACAAAGGAGTCAGAATATCACCCCTTGACTGTTCCAGAAATTGTAAACTTCCTGCTGAGTACGTGAAGGAGTTACTCAGAACATCACAAGAATTCAAGACCAATCTCCAGTTCACAGAATCTTGTCCAGCTGCAAGGTAAGTTTTCTGCTGACCCTCATCATAACTGATTAAGCATTGTCAGATTTTGCATATTTAGCACAATGTAGATATTCTGATCCTGATGATGTACATATTCTGAAAATTCATGCGTTTGCTTGCCTAAGTAAAATAAATCTCAGTTCAGAGTTTCATAAAGAAATTAGGACTCAGAATTAGAATTAGCAGATACATGTTGCTTCTGATTTGTGCTTTTGATATTTCATGAAATTTGTCATAACTGTTATACATGCAACTTCTGCTCTGTAAATGACTAAGTTGCAGATGCTCTGACTGGCATGGAAAGAGGCAAAGTTCTGATAGTTGCGTCAGAACTTCTGAAAACTTCTAAGTTCTCAGAAGATCCATAACTTCTGAACTTCCATATTTTTGCTAACATGTTTCTGTTTGTGCAGCAAGGCAGAGTCAGAACTTCTGACTTCTTCTATTTTCAGCATTTTGCGCTGATTATGTTTTCTTTCTTTTATTATTTCGCCATCATATTATTTTTTATTTTTAATCAAAAAACACCAAAAATATTTTATATTTGCATGTTATATTTTCTTTTAACAAAAAAAGACAAAAAATATATTTTCTTAAGCAAAAGTTATTTCCCTTTTTAAACAGACAAACATTTTACATTTCCTGTACATTCTTGTCTATTTCAATGTGGTTATTAACATTCGTCCCAGAGAAGTGAGAAACTTAGATTTCCAAGATACTGCTTTAAAAGACATAGTCATAAATCTTTACCAAGATCTTTGTGAGTTAAAATTGAATATTTATCTGGAAGCTATTATCTTTGAACATACTTTGAAGCAAATTGAATGATGGTGATGATACCTTTTTCGGATTTGGTTCAATGGAGAGAGATCTTCTGTGATCAACAATTGCTTATGCTAATGGGTGACATGAATTGCTCTCAATGCTCGACACGTCTTCAATAATTGCTTCTGCCAATGGGTGGCATGACTTACAAAAACTCAATAAATCATACATAAATCCTTTATCACGTTGGACACGAACCTCCTCGATCACGCCAGCCCCGAGGGATAGAGGTGACAATGGAGAGCAAGTTGTACTGGCTGTAATCAACAAAAAGTCGCAGTGATTAATATGAGAGCATGGATTTGAGAATATTTAAATTCTGCAATACTTTGATTGCTGCATTATCACCAGTAAATTTTCTGTGATATGAGATAACTGAAACAAATGTGCTCTCCATAACTGATTAAGCATGTCTTCTTTAGCTTTCTTGACTGCAGAAATAACAACTGACTGCTCACCCAAAACTAATTGATCAAACAAACAACACCAAATCTAAACGTAAGAGAATTTTGAAAGTCAATAAAGTTAACTCAATTTTGGAACATTGGCAGCAAGGCTGTTAAGAACAGCTTCAACATACCCACACACTTTCTGAGAAATCCATCTCAGCTCTTCTTAAAGATGCCAAAAAAGGTTCAGTGCCTGTAAAAATCACTTCACCTCCATCTTCAGATGGCGTAGATTCCACGACAACTCCATCCAAAGTCCGCATTCCGCTGTAATAGATAACTTGAGAGACATCATATTACATTACATTACATATATTTCTGTGAACAGCAATACACTCTAATTAAAATAAAAATTAGTTTACACGACATATGAACCTAACAAAAGTTGATCTTATTTCAGATCTATTGTAACCTTACGTTTGCAGGAACAATGAAGAAGTATCCAAATTCTATATACGCTTTAAACAATGTAACAACCATTCAAATCTACAAAATGGAAAATACAAATTTAGCAGTAAGCCTGTTTGGACGCCTATCATCCTCAATCGGGCAAGAATCCAGATTCAAATACTCTAAATTTGTTAAACCTGCCAAAGAGAAGTCAATTAAAAATCTATTGGACAATTTGAAAAATAAACAATCAACATGTTTCAGTCATGATGATAGTCAATGTGGCATAAATTGAATATTTAACAAATTGAGAGTAAACACACTAACGATCCATACACTAACCCAATTCGAAGACTAACACGACTTCCCTAGTCGTAACAGAAGAACCCCCAAATCTCTATTTGATTGACAACATCTTCTACATTAAAGCCACTGCTAGGCCAATTTTTGGGAGCAAATCTCAGAACAGTTCTCCTTTGTTAATCGTGAAATGTTGAGGTTCGTTTCTAACTCCAATTTTCTTACTTCCTTTCACTCACACTCTTCGCTTAGGGTTTTCTCTCACTCTCCCCATCGTCTCATTCCCAATAATTTTAGTGTTGATGATGCTGTTTCCTCCTTCCACCGCATGCTAAATATGCGTTCTACTCCTTCCATTGTTGAATTTAACAATATTTTAGGTTTCCTCGTTAAGACTAACAATCATTACGCCACTGCCATTTCCCTTTTTCACCTATTGGAATTCAACCAAATTAAACCATGTCTTGTTACTCTAAGCATCCTCATCAATTGTTATTGCCACACTGCTCAAATGGGGTTCGCTTTTTCTGTATTCGCTAAGATTCTCAAAATTGGTTATCAGCCTAATACCATTACTTTGACTACTCTTATCAAGGGTTTGTGTCTTAACCGTAAGGTTCATGAAGCTCTGCACTTTCATGACCATGTGGTTGCACATGGGTTTCGGCTGAACCAAATTAGTTATGGTACGTTAATCAACGGATTGTGTAAAATGGGGGAAACAGGAGCCGCCATGAAAATGTTGAGACAAATTGATGGCAAGTTGGTCAATGTGGATGTGGTAATGTACAGCATCATAATTGATAGTTTGTGTAAAGATAAATTAGTAACGGATGCCTATGAGTTATATCCTGAAATGATTGCAAAGAAACTTTCTCCCAATGTTGTCACTTTCAGTGCTCTTATATATGGATTTTGTATTGTTGGTCAATTGAAAGAAGCATTTGGCTTGTTCCATGAAATGATATCAAAAAACATCAACCCAAATGCTTATACTTTTAGTATATTGGTTGATGCTCTTTGTAAGGAAGGAAATGTGAAAGAAGCTAAGGAAATGTTAACCATGATGGTGAAAAAAGGTGCAACACCTGATGTTGTTACTTACAATTCATTAATGGATGGGTATTTCCTAGTTAAAGAAGTGAACAAGGCCATAAATATATTCTATACTCTGGCTCGAAGGGGAGTGGCTCCTGATGTTTGTTCTTATACTATAATGATCAATGGGTTATGTAAGAGTAAAATGGTGGATGAGGCCATTAATCTCTTTAAAGAAATGGGTAGCAACAATATTATTCCTGATTTGATGACTTACAATACCCTTATTGATGGTTTGTGCAAATCACGGAGAATCTCCTATGCTTGGGAGCTTGTTCTTGAGATGCAAGATAATGGTCAACCACCCAATATAGTCACTTACAATTCTGTAATAGACGCTCTATTCAAAAACCATCATGTTGACAAAGCTATTGCATTAGTCAAGAAAATTAAAGACCAGGGCATTCAACCAAATATGTGCACATACACGATACTTCTAGATGGACTATGCAAAGGAGGACAACTTACGAACGCAAAAGATGTTTTTAAGGATCTTTTGATTAAGGGTTATTGTCTAGATATCCGAACATATAATATTATGATCAGTGGACTTTGTAGAGAGGGCTTGTTTGATGAAGTAGAGGCCCTGTTCTCCAAAATGGAATACAGTGGTATCACTCCCGATGCTATAACTTATGAAACTATTATACGTGCTCTCTTTTATAAAAATGAGAATGAAAAGGCCGAGAAACTTCTCCGTGAAATGATTACTAGAGGTCTACTTGAAGTGCAACTCTAGGTAAGATAACTTCTCCGTGATGACAACTATGTAATTATTAAGATTTAATTATTTACTTTGTTAATAGTTACATACACAAAAGAAGGTGGACTGCTCAATTATCTCACTGTCACTTTTATTTTAATCAAAAGTCATGTGTTGTTATTATGTTCATTTCGATATTTTAATGGCGTCAATGGTTGATTCGTTGATTCTTTTTTGTTGCGACATAGTTATCCTTTATCTTTGCAATGTACTTCGATCATCTTCATTTAATTTTAATGATATTTTCTTGTATTGCTCATTTTTAGTGAGTTAGATAACAAACCAATCTGAGAATGGATTTGAATGTTTATGTTCCTTTATATGGTTGTGATGTATATGATTTCTAGAGTTTTGAGATTTAGCAATAATTCTATAGAAGTCTTGTATCTTGGCAAAATGGGTTGTTCACAAGTCTGCATATTACTAGGGGAAAACAAAGGCATGATGGAAACTTTGAAATTTATATATAAAGTGTGAATTATATAATAATATAACCACCAATTTAATAACTACTGTAATTGTTGTTTGCATTAACTTTCCTTTGGCAATGTCCATTTGTGGATCCAATTCTTCAAGTATATTTGTTTGTGAATCCAAGAGTTCTAGTTTGTTGTTGATGTCTGTGTCAATATCTAAAGTGCTTTTGAGCTGATTATTTTTCAGCACCCTATAACTCTTGTTAGCTTGTATATTACTATAATGAATTTGATTTTACCTTAAGAGCCAAAAACAACTTTAAACTTATTTTGTACCTTTATGATAGATTCACTAATAAAACTTCTTTGCAACATATTCAAATTTGGAAATTGTTTTCTGCACTTCTTTCAGGTTCCTTACTGTCTGCTTGATCTAAATCATTATTTACTTTCTTGTGGTGGAGAACAAATATCACTTTTGATTCACTTCTCTCCTCTGCTTTTGATGTCAGATCTTCGTCTTCCAAATCATACCCAAAATCATCAGGATGAGAATCCAGTCAAAGTCTATTTTCTGGCACTATAGATTTTTTTGTACTCAATTGGGCTGCTGCTTGGTGGCAAATCAGGCAAACAACCAACATCATTCAAGGATATTTGAACTGCAGGATCAGTTGAATATTCATCAGTATTTAGTTTTGATTGATTAGTATGTACTAATGATGAGGCTGTTGGATTTGTATTTATGGCTTCTTTGAATTTTGTATTATTTGTGCGATGCAAGAGCTTTTGTCAGTGAAAGGTTCAGACACACAAGCTTATCAGGAATGATATACTCTTTGTTTTCTTTTATTGATTTGTTTCTTCCATTTCTTCCATTGGGACTAGAGAGGATCATGAAATGCAGTGGAGCAATCTCAAATGCTATGGAACATTTCGTCTTCTGATAAAGTATATGAGAAGTTGATTATCTTTGGATGGAATGCAGCTTCTGAAGCAAAAGTCATAATTGAAGTACTTAAAGGGTGTGTGCCACAAGGATGAAGTGGATGTATGATTTCAAAGGAAAATGTAATAGCTCTCTTTTACAGCTTCAAAGTTAGCTTCAGTTTATGAGTACTTTGAGTTACATAGTATTCTGTTAATACTTATATTTTTCTAATGAAAAATGAGTTGGTTGGATCCTTTACTCCCACTTTAAGCACAACTAGTTCAGAAAGATCTGAAATGAAATAAAATAGTTCTGAAAACATTGCATTGCATTACAACTATTACATAGTCGAACAAATCATGTTGATGATGATACTTTGACATGAAATATTATTACACTTACACCATAATAGCCCTGCATGGAGAAGTCCTAAACTAGTAGGGTATTTGGAGTCATTTGCCTTGTTTCAAACTCGGTAGGGGTGACGATCTCGTGTTTCGAATCTACGTGCAATGTTCATTAAATCTCTTTTTTGAATTACCATCATGATTTCAATATATGAAAAAATTTAAATATAAGATTTTTCAAATTAATCAAAGATTAACAAGAAACAGAAAATTATGAAGTTGAATTGTCTCTATAATTAAGTCTCACTGTTTGTGTGGATTGGATTTGTTAATATCACTTTTTCTAAAGCTTCTATGCTATAAATTTGACTCTGATTACAAAGCTCTTAATAGTGTCCAAGTGCTTAACAAACTTCTTATCTCAATCATATTTTAGTTATTCATTAAAAAAAAAATTTGGATGAACTCCTAATATATATTTTTTTAATAATTATCATATGCTAATAAAAAATAGAGATTCTGAATATCACAGGAGAATTAATTTTGCAGAAGGCAAGAGATACAATGAAACTCGTGTATCCTCATGATGTCAGACTCTAGGCAGCAGCAATGTTGCGAAATCAACAATTTCACTCATTGTGTCAGTCTCTATGCAACAATGTGTGAAATTTTCTATATTTCACTTACTGTGTCAGTCTCCACACATCAATATGTTCTTTCTTCGCGATCTAGTTCATTATGTCAGACTTCATGCGACAATGTGTGAAATCCGCGACATAACCCATTGCACCAGTCTCCATGCAACAATGTGTTATTAGACTTTGCTTTGTTCATCCCCTAGGTTGCGATGAATATACAAAACCAAATCAGATCAAAATTTGTTGTATTAGTCTCCTAGCATTAGTAGGCCGGCCTTTTAAACTTGTATCATTTACCTCCTAGGTTACGGTAAATATGCGAGTTCTGCAATCTCTGTTAAACTGACGAGTCATCCGCGTCGTCATTCTATCAAAAGCTCTGCTCCAAACGTTGGTAAGATGATACCTCATCATTTGTACCTAGTCTTCGCATCATAGGATCGTTGTACAACACATCCTTATAATCTTTCAGACAAATTTTGGGGTTTTCCTATATTTAATAAACTTCCGATCAAAACATGCGAGACCTGCGTATTCTCAAACTATTTAATCAAAAGATAATTAAATAGGGGCAATTGTCATACCCCAAATTTTCCCTACCCTTATTTGTGCTTAGGTTTCTTTTAATTGAATCGTATCATTTATTTTTTACTTTTATATAGGTATTTAAAAGCAGAGCGGGGTATAACAATCCAAAAAGGACCATCAACATCTGATGGCCCATTAAGCTCTAATAAGAATTTATTTCTAATGAGAGGGGATGTATTCTTTCATAAGGTGAACAGGTTTTTTAAGCCCATTTAGATTTTTGATGAAAAGAAACAATCTTTTTATTTTTATAATAGGCTCATTCCCTTTTGAAGAAAAAAGAAACTGTTTTTTTTATATTTATATATTACTAATTTATCAAAATGTTTGTCTTAAAATAACAGGTCCAAAACAGATGACCCATTTCAAATTTTTTTGAAAAAAAAATTGTTTTTATCATTATTGACATTACTACTGTTATATTTAATTATTATCAATATTATTTGATTATTATTAATATTATCATATTATTATTAATATTATTATTCTGAAATCATATTTTTCAAAGAAAAAGCGTAGCGGCTCAATGATTGAAAATACTTGTCAATCAATAACGTCATGGTTGTTTTATTTCCTTTCCAGAATTCATGCAAATACAGAAATTATTAAAAAAAACATTATTACAGCAAACAAAGATCAGTCAATGCAGACTCGTTTACATCATCAAAATTACAGACAAAGAATTCAAAAATATTCCTAAAACATAAACTAATTAATTCTGAAAGTTAAGTTTACAAACATATTAAAATCTTTCCTAATTTTACATTTCCTACAAAAGGCTATAAAACTAAGGACAAGAAAATTACAAAGGGGAAGGAGATACAAACAGCAAGGGACGAAATACAAGGGGGGAGATCACCAATTCAAGCACATAATCTCACACACGATACACAAACCAGATGTCAAAACCATATCATTGTGACTCTCATAAACCATAAGACCACTTTTCACTAACAATCCACTCTCATTTCAAACAAAAACCCACGTGCTTTTACAGTAACTGAATTCATCTTCTCACCTTCTCCATTTTTCCACACTAAATACCAAGCTCAACAAATATATAACCTGCAAATCCAACACTTAAACAGAACAAAAAAAAAAACAACGAGAGCATTCAAAATTGAAAGAACGAAGAAGAAAAAAAAATTACAGAGAAGCTCTACAGAGACCTCTTCTCGATCTTCCTTTGACGATCTTTGCACTCACCGCACTAGCCACGCTTTTCGCGAACCACGATCTCCAACGGACACCATTGTACCGCCACCGTCACCTCCTTGTCACATTACCGATCCGCACGCAGCAACAACTCCAGCCTCGCATTGAAGAGCCATCGCCATCGTCAATATCTGGCTACGTGATGAAGAGACTATATCAGACTCCCTCGCTCTGCGTATAAAAAATATTCAATTAAACACCAAATCTTTTTTTCGCAAAATAAATTAATTTAAACAATTAATTTTCAAAAAGGAATACTAATATATTTAAATCAACCACGCACTTGGTCTAACAAACTCCACTATTCACACTCTTAGACTACGTATGCGGGGAATTCAAATATATTTCGTAATCCATAAAAAATACAAACAACCCCGCGAACTACAGAATGTGACTCTGATTCCTCCTAAGATGATACACAGGCATACGATCAAAAATCATGGCGAGTCCTCTTATCTAAAATTCAAACCCTTTTTTCCCCTATCTAAAATTCAAATCCTTTTTCCCCCTATCTAAAATTCAAACCCTTTTTTCCCAATAATTATATAAAACCCTGTTTTCTAAAATCCTACTTCTAAACCTAGTATCCTTGTGAACAAGGTAGAGGAGGGGTGCCTTACACCTTTCCCTCGCCTAGAACCGAGCCCAAACCTAGAATCTCTAATTTTCTTTTAGGGTTATTCCTTTATACTCCCTTCCTTTAGGATTAAAATTAACTCTATTAAAAAACCAGTTGCAACAACTGGCGACTCTACCCAAGGTTTTAAAGTCTTTGCTTTAGATTTTAGGGTTTCTTATTTTTTTGGGTTTTTCTTTATTTTTCTTTATTTATTTATTCATTTATCTTCTTATTTAATTATTTCTTTATTTCGTTATTTTATCATTTCATTATTTATATATCTGCGGTGGGATTTATAATTTTGCAAAAATTATTCTCAAAACCCTTAGAAAGAAGGTTCTCAAAAATTATTCTCAAAACCCTTAAAAATTATTTCATCATCAAACCCTTAGCCAAGGGGTTACATCAACCCTATGAATTTATGTGACGACTTCGCTTAGAGTTGGTGAAATTCCGCAAAAGGAATACCTTTCAAGAGACATCCTCTTGGGAAGTAAGACTTTGGAATGACACATATGACTCTTTGTACGACCTTTAAACCAAAAGTTCGTGATGAGACCTTTCATGACCTAGAGACTAAAGTTTTGGTCTGTAAAGAGACTCTGCTTAAGGGAGGCCCTTATGCCTTTCCTTCTAGTGTCATTCATCATACCCTTAAAGAAGCCACCTTATAGGGAGAGTAGAATATCTGTAGGCTAATACTAAGAACCTACCTTCTAAGGATACCTTTCACAAATCCCACTACAATCCGCAAACCCGCAAGGGTTATCCCTTATCCACTACTATCTCTATCCCGTAGGGATGTTGTCTATGTCGTAATCTCTATCCTGTAGGGACTATGCGTAGTCTTTCATTGGCCATAATCCTCAAGGAGTCTCTGCCTGTCTCAATTTCTGAGACTGAGTAGGATATCATCATCAAACCTGTATAGGGTACCCTTACGTCTACCATCATACAATATCTATGTCACATTGCATAACCATGAAACTCTTTGAATACCAAAGCATGTTCATACATTTACATTTCCATCCGTTTTCACAAAATCATTTATACTTCCACCCTTACCCAACTGTGATCCAGCTAGCAAGATTCTCGATACTCACAAACGAACTCAAAGCATGTCTCAAGAAGCCATGAAAGAACTCAAAAGAGACAAAGAACTGTTGAAGGAGGAGGTCCACCAATTGAAGACTCAAATGAACTTGATCATGCAATTACTACTAAGGAGTGAAGGCAATCCTTCATCATCCTAACCACATGCCTATTCAACGTTACAGATACCACCACCGTGGGAAGGCCCTCCGCCTCAACAACAATTACAACGACCATTAATAATTCCTCAAGGACAACAGCAGGATAAAAGGCCAAAAAGAAAGCTTGACCCTCTCCCTACGCCTCACAGTCAATTGCCGCAACATCTACTCTAAGCATCTTTGGTAAAGCTAAAACCTCTTGCTCCTCCAGTCGGGCCACCCCCATGAAAATACGATGCTAATGCCAGGTGCGAGTATCATGCCAACTCCCCAGGACATACCCTGGAGAAATGTTGGGCTTTCAGACACAAGGTCCCAGATTTGATCGACACTTAGTAGTTGACTTTTGAAGAAAGGGGTCTCATTGGCCAATGGTCATCCTTGCTTTAACAAATCTGAAGACTAAGAATAATCCCTTGAATTCCGCGGATCAATAAGAAGGCTTATATCTAGACCATTAGGCTTTTATCATTTTGAACTATAATTTCTTCCGTGCTAAGTTTCATTCGTTATGAATTTGTATCTTTTGGTTGGTAATTCTAATAAAATAAGCATGCATGTTTAAGAAATCGATTCATTCCACACAAAAAAATCAACAACTTTCCATTTTTACTCTTTCTTTTCCCTTTTTAAGTTAACAAACTTGGATGGAGAATGATGAAAATACAAAATAATCAAATTTTGCTGACGTATGCTTTTTAATAGTAAGGCTTAGCTGACGATGTAAGGCATTGTTTCAATTCCTAAACAGTGGAGATATAAGGAGTTAATCTGTAGTTAACCCTCTCGAGCTAGAAGTCAAATTTCTTTCTATTCTTAAAAAAACCATAACCTTAACCAGGGGAAGGGTAGATTTCAATTAATTCAATGATTCATTCAAAACCTAGGAGAATCGAAACAATCTAAGCAAAGGTTCAAGCATATCTCTTTCCTCGATACATCATCGAGAGAACGATCTAAGCAAAGGTTCAAGCATATCTCTTTCCTCGATACGTCATTGAGAGAACTATCTAAGCAAATATTCGAGCACATCAACTTCTTCACATTCATCATCCAAGATTAAGGAATCAATAAAAACAAAAGTCCATGACGTCTTTCTTCCTCAACACATCAATCAAGATCAAAGAAACGATGAAGACGAAGCTTACAATAATCAACATGGCAATCACAAATTTTCAAAACCAAAAGCAAAAAAAGAAATTAAAAAAAAAGTGAAAGCCCGCTAAGTCAAAGCAAATTAAAACTTGACTTAAGCAAAATTAGGGCATCCCGATGGATCAAAAAAATATATTCAAAAAAATCGGTCCATACAAAAATAAGGGATTGAAAACAATAAATTGGAGAACAATCTTGTAACTGCCACCTCAAGAATCATCAAGGATTTTCATCAACACTTGGATCTCCTTAACGCTTGTATTTTTTCAATGTTTGGATCTTATCAATGCTCAGATCTTATCAATACTTCTCATCAACACTTGGATCTTTTCCTACACTTCTCATCATTTGCGCGACTACGAAACTTCTCTTGGGGATTAAACGCATCTGTTGGATTAATTGAACTTAGGAATGAAGAAAATAAAGGAGAATAGGGTGGGATAAATAATTTTGAGCCTTATACCTTTTGTTTCTTAAACCATGAACCATGGCCACGTTATAACCTTCAAAAGTCCTAATTGGGGCTAGGTTCACTATGAAAGCATACCCAACAAGATTTGTGTTAAACTGACTCCTATGCTTGTTAAAATTATTTCTAACTACTTCTCTTCTTCAAATATTAATCTTCTAACCTCCCATTTATTTTCAAATAATCAATTTTGATTTCAAGAACTTGCATGTGCATCAAACGGAATTACTTTTCCAAAATGTACAATTTTGTCTATGAATTAATACTTAGCATCAAGGAGATCTCAAATTTGGTTTGATCAAAAGTCATCCTTCCCAGGAAGCTTCTAACTAGGGGAAAAGCACCTAAGGGGATCCCTATATACGAGGGTAAATACTAATGATCGTAGGGTATATCGTATTCCATTGACAAAGGGGTGATCATTTTGAGGTCCAATCAACTTGGATCAAATTTCAAAGCAATGTTCAACAAGGGGCATACCTTTCTAAGAAGCATTCATGCCACGACAGGATATGAATCAGTTTCCTCGTTTTAATAAACCGCTCAAGGCCTGGAAGCAGGGGAAACCTTCCAAGATTCAAATGTTGGGGCAGTACATACCAAGTTCATCCTACTACACGTAAGGTCCAAATTCCCCCTTCAAATAACTTCAAGTACAAACTTTTCAAGTTCTGAATACTTAGGGCAACCTATGACAAGTTCATGGCAAGGTCTAAGTTCCTGCTAAGAATACCTCCTTCATATCCTGGAGATTGAGGGGCATGTCTTCCAAAATTTGAACATTGGGGTAAACTACCGCGAGGCTCGAGCAAAATGGGTTGATTCTAATGGTTCATCAAAGCCAAGCATTTTCAAGAATATTTTAATCAAGGGCATAGTACAAAATAGTAGGGTCATTCATATTATGATCAAACTATTTCTAATCTCATATCAAAGAGACTCTCCTCCAAGACCCTACCAACACATTAGGGAAAACAGTCCACACAGGGGAAAGCTCTCCGCATAATTTCACAACCTCTAGGGGACCTCTCTTCTACGTCAGCAATCTTCAAGTTCGAAACAAGTATCAGGGAATCATGCAAGCATAACACTCAACCATCATGTGACAAGCAACATTGTTGCATAAACAAACCTCCATGCTTTAATCATCTTACCCATCACAGGGGCACCATTCAAAAAGCATTCAAGTCATAATCATAAAGCATAAGGCTGCATAAATCATGCATGAGGGCTCTTCGATCCAAAAAACTGTGCCATAGTATCATCTCATCCATCTACACACTTGCATTTCAAAGCCCAACTACGCGTTCACATTTCAAAATCCATCATCCACTTACACATATCCAAGTCGTTCATCACATACATCAATCAATCATCACATCACATACATCAATCAATCATTACACTTCATGCATCAATCAAATTTGTACGCATAACATAAAACCTCATTTTTACGTGAAGACAATCATCATTATTGGTCAAGCCACAAACTCTATGTTGAATCTCAACAGAAGATTCTCCTGGTTAATCCCAACAGTTGATTATCCTGAAGACCTCGGCAGAAGGTATCTCAAAATTGAATCTCAGCAGTAGATTCTCCTGGTTGATCATGGCAGCTGATTATCCAGAATACCTCGGCGGAAGGTAACATCAAATTGAATCTCTAAAGTAGATTCTCCTGGTTGATCATGGCAGTTGATTATCCAGAATACCTCGGCAGAAGGTAACTCAAAATTGAATCTCGGCGGTAGATTCTTGAAATTCTGGCTGCAGATACTCAATGTCACGTTCAATGTTATGACACCGTATCTGACTTTCTATAAGACAGTAAATACAAAAACAGTAAAGAACACAGTCAATTGTTTACCCAGTTCAGTGTGCAACAACACCTACTCTGTGGGCTACCAAGCCAGGGAGGAAATCCACTATAAGAGATATTAATTCAGGAATAAACCAACCAGTTTATCTCCTTCACTTAAGACCTACCCAATGCAACTTCAATCTAAGTACAACTTAAACCTGAGTTCCTACTCACTCCCCCTCAATCACAGCAGTGATACTTAAAACAATTGACTAATGATTTAATGAAGACACTCTTCAAAACATACACTTGATTATGCTTCACAGCTTTTTAATCAAGCAATACAAACACTCTTGCTTCACAGCTTTGAGTGATACATAAACCTAACTTGACTTTGCTTCAAAGCTTTAGTCAAGAGACACAAAACACTCTTGCTTCAAAGCTTTGAGTGATACAAAACCCTTACAATTAAAACCTATTCCAAGTCACTTATCACAATGATACTTGCTTGGATTACAATAGTTAAAACTATACAGCTTCTAAATGATCTTCTGTCAAAAGGGATAAATTCCAAACAGCAGCCCTGTTGAATATATAGCAACTGCTTCTTCAGTTAGGGTTTCCACAAAAAGCTAGGGTTAATTCCGTTTAACCTTAAGACTTGGTCACAGGACTTTATCAACCAGGTTACGGTTAAGCTAGGTTAACCCCAAGACCACGAGAGATTCTGTTCTGGAAAGACTGAGTCATTTTCCTGAAAAAAACTTAGAATTAACCAAACTGCATAACTGTTAGTTCAGAACATGATGTCTTAACATTTGTTATGACATCTGAATTCCTGTTTACTGATTTTGGTAAATGTGATCATTTTGCAAAATGCTCAGATACACACTCATAAACAGCAACACCTGTATGACATTATTTTTCTGCAAAGGTACCTAATAAATCAGTACCTAATAGACTAGAATGTTATGACATCAGTCATGACATTCACACACCTGGTTTTACCAAAAATGTATGCCAATAACTAAACAACTACAAACTCCCCCTTTGGCAGATTTTTGGCTAAAGCCCCTAAGCAATCAGAGAATAGATAACAACAGAATAAATATGACTGCAGAAAAATAGAGTCTAATAATGTCTACCAAAATATATCTCCCCCTCTTTAGCCACAAATGGGCCAAAGATACATGTTCTTAAAAGATATACAGTCATCCCAAAAGTAAGAACAACAACTAAAATCTGAACACACTTGCAAACTCCACCAGGAAACAGCAGCAACTCCACCAACCTTTAAGCACTGTTATCAGACTCAGAAGGTTCGGGCTTCTTCCTTTTCTTGTGAGCAATATCAGCATTCTTCTCTTTGTCTGATGTCTCAACATCCTTAGAGACATCTGGATTTGTTTCAGCATTTGAACTTTCTTGATTTAAAGGAACAAAAATGCCAGGAACTAAGTGGTTCTCGTTCAGAATTCTTGTAACAATTTTAGCTATTGCTTGACGAATATAGGCTGACCCTTCCCTATTTGCAATTTCAGAGGGAACAGAAGAAGAAGGATGAGATGGATTACCAGAGGCAGTAGCTCGGGACCTTCCTGCATGTCTTGTTCTCAGCTCTTTGACCTTGGTGGGGTTAGTTTCCACTTCTCTAAGAGAAGCGATCTCCAGGACTTCAGAATCCAGGCAAGATGAGATTGCCCTAGAATCTTGATCAGAGGAAGAGGATGAAATAGTCGTATTGGATGATGATGGTGTTTGAGACATTTTGATAGTCTTAGAAGACCAATAGCAACTGGAGAGAAAATTCTGATTGAGAGACTGGGTTTTGATGCGGAGACGAGAGGGGAAGGAAGAAAAGGAGTGTCTATTCAACTTCTTAAAAGAATTAAAGGAAATGGGAAATATAAGTTTAACCCAATCAGAACAGACTTAACAAGCATAACTCCTTCAACCCTTGTTTTAAGCAAAATTAATTGCTACAATTCCTCATGTTGACAAATACCCAACTTACCCCTCAAGTTTTCAAATTGATTTGCATCAAGTGCCTTGGTAAAAATGTCAGCCAGCTATAGCTCAGTGGCAACATGTTCCAGTTTAATTGTCTTCTCTTCTACAAGGTCTCTGATAAAGTGATGTCTTATGTCAATATGTTTGGTTCTACTATGCTGAATGGGATTCTTGGAAATGTTGATTGTACTCAGATTGTCACAGTACAATGTCATAACATCTTGTGTGACATTATACTCAGTAAGCATCTGTTTCATCCAGATCATTTGAGAACAGCTACTACCAGCTGCAATGTATTCAGCTTCAGCATTAGAGAGAGACACACAATTCTGTTTCTTGCTGAACCAGGAAACCAGATTATTTCCCAAGAAGAAACATCCTCCAGAGGTGCTTTTTCTATCATCAGCACTACCAGCCCAATCATCATCACAGTAACCAGTCAGAGTTGGTTCACAGCCATGAGAATATAGCAAACCATAGTTATAAGTTCCACTCACATACTTCAAAATTCTCTTCACTTGGTTGATATGACTGACTTTAGGATCAGCTTGGTATCTTGCACAAACTCCAACTGCAAAAGCAATGTCAGGTCTGCTGGCTGTTAAGTACAACAAGCTTCCTATCATGCTTCTGTACAGACTTTGATCCACCTTAACCCCACTTGAATCTTTGGAAAGCTTTAAATGAGTAGGAGCAGGAGTCCTTTTGTGACTGGCATTCTCCATACCAAACTTCTTTACAATGTTCTTTGCATACTTGATTTGAGATAAGAAGATTGAGTCCTCCATCTGTGAGACTTGCAGTCCAAGAAAATAAGTTAGTTCTCCCATGAGACTCATTTTGAATTCAGCCTGCATCTGGTCAGCAAAATGTTTAACCATAGGTTCTGACATTCCTCCAAACACTATGTCATTAACATATATTTGGGCTACCATCAACTTCCCTCCTTCAGTTTTGACAAAGAGTGTTTTGTCCAAGCCTCCTTTTCTGTATCCTTTGTCTGAGAGAAATTTTGTTAACCTGTCATACCATGCTCTAGGAGCTTGTTTCAGGCCATATAGAGCTTTTCTCAATTTGTAGACATGATCAGGGTGGTTTGGATCCACAAAGCCTTTAGGCTGTTCCACATAAGCTTCCTCATTCAAGTACCCATTTAGAAAGGCACTTTTCACATCCATCTGAAATAACTTGAACTTCAGAAGACAAGCAATTGACAATAGGAGTCTGATTGATTCCAGCCTGGCTACAGGTGCAAAGGTTTCATCAAAATCAACCCCTTCAACCTGAGTGTATCCTTGAGCAACAAGTCTTGCCTTATTCCTGGTGACAACTCCTTCAGCATCTGATTTGTTCTTGAAAATCCATTTTGTGCCAATGATGTTAGTTCCTTCAAGTCTAGGAACTAGTTCCCAAACTTCATGTTGCTTGAATTGGTTCAGTTCATCTTGCATTGCTCCAATCCAGTATTCATCAGTTAAAGCTTCCTTGACATTTCTTGGTTCCATTTTAGACACAAAACAAGAGTTTGAGATGATTTCTCTAGATCTTGTAATGACTCCACTGTTGGGATCTCCTATGATGAGCTCTTTTGGATGATCCTTCTGAATTCTGATGGAAGGGATCTTGCTAGCTTCCTTTGATTCAGATTCTGCTGTGGTGGTGTTGGGTAGATCATTCTGTTGAGTTGAAGTCTCAAAGAATGTCTCAACATTACAAGGGACATCTATTTCCTCATGATAATCATCAATTATGACACTTATTGATTCCATCATGGCTTTGGTCCTGGAATTGAATACTCTATAAGCTCTGCTGTTTGAGGAGTATCCTAGAAATATGCCTTCATCACTTTTAGGGTCCAGTTTTTTTCTTTGCTCACGATCTGCCAGAATATAGCATTTGCTGCCAAACACATGGAAGTACTTCACAGTTGGTTTTCTTCCTTTCCAGAGTTCATATATGGTGGATGAGGTTCCCTTTCTCAAGGTGACCATGTTATGGACATAACAGGCTGTATTCATAGCTTCAGCCCAAAAATACATAGGAAGTCTTTTGGCATGTATCATTGCTCTGGAAGATTCCTGTATGGTCCTGTTTTTTCTTTCCACAACTCCATTTTACTGAGGAGTTATAGGAGAAGAAAATTCATGACTAATTCCTTCTGAGGAACAGAAATCATCAAACTTGCTGTTTTCAAATTCCTTGCCATGATCACTTCTGATTCTGACAATACACCCTTCCTTTTCTCTTTGAATTCTTTTGCACAATTCTTTAAAAACTTTAAATAGATCAGATTTTTCCCTAATGAAGTTAATCCAGGTGAATCTGGAAAAATCATCCACAACCACATAGGCATATCTTTTTCCACCAAGACTCTCCACCTGCATTGGTCCCATCAGATCCATATGAAGAAGTTCTAGAACCTTAGAGGTGGTCAGATGTCTTGACTTTGGATGTGACATCCTAGTCTGCTTACCAACCTGACATTCACCACAAACTCTTCCTTCATCAATTTGCAGTCTTGGAATCCCTCTGACTGCCTCCATAGAGATAATCCTTTTCATACCTCTTAGATGAAGATGGCCAAGTTTATGGTGCCACAATTTCACCTCTTTTTCTTCTTTTGCAATGGAACACACAGTGGAGAAATTAGTGTTCTCAGGCTCCCACAAGTAACAGTTGTCTTTAGATCTGACTCCTTTCATTACAACTTCTTGTTTTTCATTAATTACAAGACATTCAGATTTTGAGAAATTGACCTTGAATCCTAGATCACACAATTGACTGATACTAATGAGATTAGCAGTCAGGCCTTTTACCAGTAGTACTTCATTCAGACTTGGAACTCCAGGGCAGTCCAAATTACCAACTCCTTTGATTTCACCTTTAGCACCATCTCCAAAGGTCACAAAACTAGTGGTGTGAGGTTTAACATTATTGAGGAGGTTCTTGATTCCAGTCATGTGTCTGGAACACCCACTGTCAAAGTACCAGTCTTCCTTTGCAGAGACCCTCAGGGAAGTGTGGGCTATCAGGGCAGTAGCCTTTTTCTTCCATTTAGGAGTATGTGGTACCTTTTTAGACTTAGGTTTGACACCTGAGTTCTGATTAGGGTATCCATGCAATCTGAAGCAGAAAGGCTTTATGTGGCCATACCTCCCACAATGATGACATCTCCATCTTTGGTACCTTTTCTTCATATGTCTCTGTTCCTGATGTTGAGAGTTGTGTTGAGACATCTGTTTTGACATTTGCTTATCAGGCCTGATCTTCTTGTCTGTACCAGATTTCTTTGCTTCCACAAATCCTAGTCCAGATTTGTTTCCCACATTTTGTCCAACCTGAAGAATCTCTTCCAATTTGTCTGTTCCATTAGTCAACATCTTGACAGATTTGGTCATTTGGTTCATTTGTGAGTTCAGCAATTGAACTTCCCCTTCTAGATGACTTATAGTTTCAAGGTCTGCCCTTTTTTCAGCCTCCAGCTTTATGATGAGTTTTGATTGTTTCTCATTCTGCACACAGACTTCAGCACTTCTGATACACAATTTCTTGTAAGTATCAGCCAGTTCTTCAAATGTCACTTCTTCATCACTAGTGTCACTTTCAGAGGTACAAACACCAGTTAGAGCAGTAACTAGTTTGGCAGATTCTTCTTCAGAATTACTTTCTGAATCACAGTCAGACCAAGTAACAGTCATTCCTTTCTTTTGTTTCTTAAGAAAGGTAGGACATTCAGCTCGAATATGCCCATATCCTTCACAACCATGGCATTGAATTCCTCTCCCTTGATTTCCCTTCTCTTCTGACCTTGGTCTTTTGCTGGAATTGTCAATGTCAGAGGGGATGTTATGAACATTCAACCTTGACTTTGGATCTATTCTTTTGATAAGTTTGTTGAATTTTCTTCCAATCATGGCTATAGCTCATTGTGTCAGACTTCAGGCATCAATATTGTGATATCAACAATTTCACTCATTGTGTCAGTCTCTATGCGACAATGTGTGAAATTTTCTATATTTCACTTATTGTGTCAGTCTCCACGGACCAATATGTTCTTGATTCGCGATCTAGCTCATTGTGTCAAACTTCATGCGGCAATGTGTGAAATCTGCGACATAACTCATTGCACCAGTCTCCATGCAGCAATGTGTCATTAGACTTTGTTTTGTTCATCCCCTAAGTTGCGATGAATATACAAAATCAAATCAGATCAAAACTTGTTATATTAGTCTCTTAGAATTACTAAGTCGGCATTTTAAAGTTGTATCATTTACCTCGTAGGTTACGGTAAATATGTGAGTTTTGCAATCTCTGTTAAACTGACGAGTCATCCGCGTCGTCATTCTATCAAAAACTCTGCTCCAAACGTTGGTAAGATGATACATCATCATTTGTACCTAGTCTCCGCATCATGGGATCGCTGTACAGTGTATCCTTATAATATTTCAGATAAATTTTGGGGTCTTACTATATTTAATAAACTTCCGATCAAAACATGTGAGACCTGCGTATTCTCGAACTATTTAATCAAAAGATAATTAAATAGGGGGAATTGTCATACCCTGAATTTTCCCTACCCTTATTTGTGCTTAGGTTTCCTTTAATTGAATCGTATCATTTATTTTTTACTTTTATAGAGGTATTTAAAGCCAGATTGGGGTATAACAATCCAAAATGGACCATCAATATCTGATGGCCCATTAAGCTCTAATAAGAGCCCATTTCTAATGAGAGGGGGGTGTATTCTTTCAGAAGGTGAACAGGTTTTTTAAGCCCATTTAGACTTTTGATGAAAGAAACAATCTTTTTATTTTTATATTAGGCCCATTCCCTTATGAAGAAAAAAGGAATTGTTTTTTTATATATTACTGATTTATCAAAATGTTTGTCTTAAAATAACAGACCCAAAATAGGTGGCCCATTTCAGATTTTTTTGAAAAGAAAATTGTTTTTATCATTATTGACATTACTACTGTTATATTTAATTATTACAAATATTATTTGATTATTATTAATATTATCATATTATTATTCAGAAATCATATTTTTCAAAGAAAAAACGCAGCGACCCAATGATTGAAAATACTTTTTACTGTACGAATCATCTAAGTGCACTAACAGTTACTGTATGGATTAAAATGTGTTCCTTCTTTTTACAGTACAGAGATTAAAATGAAAACCCTCTTTTTTTCTTGTCAATCAATAACGTCATCATTGTTTTATTTCCTTTCCAGAATTCATGCAAATACATAAATTATTAAAAAAACATTATTACAGCAAACAAAGATCAATCAATGCAGACTCGTTTACATCCTCAAAATTACAGACAAAGAATTCAAAAATATTCCTAAAACATAAACCCTAATTAATTCTGAAAATTAAGTTTACAAACATATTAAAATATTTCCTAATTTTACATTTCCTAAAAAAGGCTATAAAACTAAGGACAAGAAAATTACAAAGGGGGAGGAGATACAAACGACAAAGACGAAATACAAGGGGGGGGGGGGGGAGATCACCAATTCAAGCACATAATCTCACACAGGATACACAAACCAGATGTCAAAACCATATCATTGTGACTCTCATAAACCATAAGGACACTTTTCACTACCAATCCAGTCTCATTTAAAACAAAAACCCACGTGCTTTTACAGTAACTGAATTCATCTTATCACCCTCTCCATTTTTCCACCCTAAATACAAAACTCAACAAATATATAACCTGCAAATCCAACACTCAAACAGAATAAAAACAACAACGAGAGCATTCAAAATTGAAAGAAAGAAGAATAAAAATAACATTACAGAGAAGTTGTACAAAGACCTCTTCTCGATCTTCCTCCGACGATCTTTGCACTCACCGCACTAGCCACGCTTTTCGCAAACCACGATCTCCAACAGACACCACAGAGGTTGGAGAGCGGCCCATTTATTTTGGTAAGAGATCCTAGGGTTTTCTAATCCCTTATGTTTTAAGGGATGGACCTGGGTCAACCCGACCCGGTCCGTTTTAGGCCCAATTTTTTTTACTATATATTTCTATTTGTTTGATATTAGTAGCTCTTGGACCAGCGTACATAATGTCCACCAGCGGACCTCCTCTCCTTAAGCCCTAAACTTTACATCCTCCATTTTCCAATTATCACGCCCCTTAGATTTGTTTAATTTTAATTAATTATTTACTTAGATAATTAGTTATGTTAATTAATAACTTTATTTTGATAATTATATTAAATATTTAATTAGGATATGTATTTAGATATTAATAATTGGCACATAAATCAAACACTTTTTAATTTGATTTTATTTAATATTTTACACCAAAATATTAAAACCCGTGCCGCTTACCAAATTACTACATCCGCGATTGACACGTGGCTAATATCTGGTCACGTGATGAGGAGACTATATCAGACTCCCTCGCTCTACGTATAAAAATATTCAACTAAACACCAAATCTTTTTTTTCGCAAATAAAATTAATTCAAACAATTAATTTTCAAAAATGAATACTAATATATTTAAATCAACCGTGCACTTGGTCTAACAAACTCTGTTATTCACACTCTTAGACTATGTATGCATGGAATTCAAATATATTTTGCAATCCATTAAAAATACAAACAACCCCATGGGACTCTGATTCCTCCTAAGAGGATACATGGGCATACGATAAAAAATCGTGGCGAGACCCCCTATCTAAAATTCAAACCCTTTTTCCCCCTATCTAAAATTCAAACCCTTTTTCCCCTATCTAAAATTCAAACCCTTTTTTCCGCTAACTAAAATCTAAACCCTTTTTTCCCAATAATTATATAAAACCCTGTTTTCTAAAATCATGCTTCTAAACCTAGTATCATTGTGAACAAGGTAGAGGAGGGGTTCCTAACACCTTCCTTTCGTATAGAACCGATTCCAAACCTGGAATCTCTAAATTTCTTTTAGGGTTATTCCTTTATACTATCTTTCTTTAGGATAAAAATTAAGGGTGACGACTCTATTAAAAAACCAGTTGCAACACTATGCAACTCAACTTCATCGTTATATCAACAATTCAATCAAATGAAATGCAACTCATGCCGATGCAAGATGCATGTGGTATCAATAGGGAAGAACCCTCATCGTAATAATTCCAATTTAGGGCAACAACATCATAATAGGGCAGAACCTTCACCGTAATAATGCTAACTTAGGGCAACAACATCATAACGCCAATACATACCATCTTTCTTGAATGCATATGACACCGACATGCAACAACTTAATTTAAATTGATATTACTACTCATGAATGCCACACCAATACAGGGTATCATCATTATCATCATCATCATTCAATATTTAAGCAATTCATTCATACATCATTCGTACAACTCCATCACGTTTAATCACAACAATATGCATCACACTTCATACAAAATTAAGACACAAGGCATAAACCTTCACCAAAATAACCATCATAAGATAGAAAATATCACATTGCATCAACACCAAAATCCTCATGATTAATTCCACAACAACAACAACAACAACAAATTCATCATTAAATTAGGACATTCCCAATTAATCTGCTATACAAAGCATTTGCATACATTTCACAAAACATCATAACTCGACAGTACGAAACACCTATCCATATATAAAATAGCTGGAATTATGGTACTAGAAATATTTTTAAGAGAAAGTACGTTAAACCAGTGTTCCAACGATGCAAACTACGGGTCAATCGAATACCTAAAACTCAAGTTATGAATTTTTGAAGTTTTACAAGATTTACCAACACCGACAACCTACAGCACAAACAGTGACACCCAAGGCATAAGCCTCAAAACTAAAAAAAAATTACCTACTGTTATTAAAATTATTATCATATTGTAGAACTTTTTTTTAGCTTTTTAACGGTCCAAACGGCATATGCCAAACGAACAACCGAGTAAAAAGTTATTAATTTTCAAAGTTTTGAAAAAATGTCAGCTACAGGGAAGTAACAGGTTACTTCACCAGGTAACCGGTTACTTCACCCTTCAGAGGCTCTATTATTCATATTTTCAATGCGGTAACGGGTTACTTCACCAGGTAACCGGTTACTTCACTGAAAACTGTGAAAAATCAGTATTTTTCCTACTACGAGATTTCAACATTCTCCACCAAAATCCAGTTTTGTAAACATACTAAAACATGTAAATTTATGCAATTATCAACCCACATCATACACAACAATTCTAATCAAATTACAAAACCAATTTCATCAATATAATCGAATACAACTATCAATTTCACAAAACAATCTACACCTAAAACCTAACGTTCAATATCATCATCTACCCATAATTATACCACCTATTAGAGAGTCGGAACACCATCCTTACCTTAGATTTTGGTCGATTATTGACTCTTACGGTGAACCTTATTGCCCTAGCCCTTTCCTCGTCTTCTCTCTTCTACGGTCTTCTCTGTTCTTTTTCTACGTTGTTTTTCCTCTTCTCTAATCTCACTCTATTTTATTCTAAGGACCGCTAAATCATAATACCAACCTTGCCCTTCTCAATTAAATAATATTTAATTAATCACAAAACACAACAACTCTATTATTCTACTAATAATTCTATTTAATTATTATGCTATGGTATTAAATCTAATATTTTAATCCAAATAATGCTAATAACTAGTTATCTCTCTACACCTCATGTTTCTACACTTTTGGTCATACACCCCCATTATCTCAACTCCAATAATTACTAAGGCCTCCAATTCTCAATAAAATGCATCACAAGTACATCACATCATCTAATTTAATTTAAATAAGATAATTCAACGAAATCAGGGTTTTACAACTCTCCCCCACTTAGAATATTTTCGTCCTCGAAAATTCATTTGATACTAACAACTCCTGATACGACTCTTGTATCATATTCTCTTGCTCCCACGTCATGTTTTGCATCATTTAAAATACCACTAACCAACATCCCACATAGTCAGGCACCACAATCCCACAAGATTCATTGTTATCAGTTTATGAATGCATTGGTTGTCGTATGACTCTAGAATACAAAATCTACCACTTCATTACACAGTAATATCGTTATAAGCACATAAACATAACCATAATATCGACAATGTTGACACATACACCAGTACCAAAATGCTACGTATCACCAATCAAACATGCAAATCAATACATTTCATTGACATGTCAGCAACACAAATGATATACAAACCCTTCACCTATCACTTCCATTCTGGAATACCCACTGGTTTGTATTGTTACCTCAGGCCTCTGATGTTTAACCCTCGACTCCTAACAAGTCATATACACATAACTAATTGTGTCACATCACACTTCAGTCATGCCACTCTGATCATTCCACCTTAAAATCATTGTCTTCATCTTGACTTCCATCAACTATCAGATCTACAAGTTTCACGTCTAACTTTTGAATTTCTTTAACATCAACTAGAAAATCATTGTTCATTTCTGGTATACTCAACCTTCCACTCTGTGGCATTAGCTTGCATACAAACACAAGTCTCTAAATAGTTCAATAAATCCCAACTCTTTCATAGCCACTTTTGCATTAGGTTCACACAAAATGGTGAACAACTAACCTCTCGATAAAACATCAATTTACTTTAGTCACTATCAAGCTAGCAGGACAAGTCTATCCCATCCAATAAGACCCCGTCTACTATCGACAAGAGATTAAGGGTGATCAGTTCCTCAATTTATCAATAGATAGTCAACAACCATAATGGTGGCATAAATCATCATTACCCAACTACAATAGCATCATTTATCTTGTGCTCAAAGTTACCTTATCATAATGTTCAACAATCTCTCTAAGGTTTACAAATGTTTCCTTAATTTACTTCATTTCGACCTCGTCAATGACACATAAACGGCTAAAATCCATTTCATGGTCTCCTCAGCATGCACGCAGCACAACATAATTCTTAAGTATATTCTAATACATGAAAACTACTACACCAAGTATAATCCAAATCGTTTCGCTCCAAATGAAGTCTTTATCCAAGTAGAGGACTTTAAAAACACTAATAAATCCATCGTCTTTACTTAAATCTCATAACCTCACTGATCCCTATAATCTCACATTTTGATCTCATTCTAATCACAATCTCAACATTACCATCTCGTTATCCGGTTGGTGTCGTAACCGGGAAAAAAATAGGAGAGTTGTAACTATTAATTTTTGTTTTAAGGACAGGAAAATAACGGATAACCCTAATTTTGTCAGAGATTCTAAATTCATAAGTCGTTTAGATGAAGGGAAGGTGTTAGGCACCCTTCATCTCCCTTGTTCTCAAGGGGCTCCATTTTTAGGTCAAAGGGTAAGAACGAGTATTTGGTAGTTGACGCTTCTATAAGTTAAGAAAATAATTTAGTTTTTAGTTGTGAACTCGCCTTGGTTTTAACCACGTGCCTATGTATCTCCTTATGAAGAATCAAAGTCCAATTTTGTAGTTCAAAAGTGTTTAGTTAGTTTTTTTTATGGATTGTGAAAATGTTCGAAATTAATCCTTGAACCTTATCTGAGTTTGAAAGTAGCATAGTCATAGACATAGTTTGCAGTTAATAAAAATAGATTCACAATCCTTTTTTTTAAATAGAAGTTAAATTTGAAATTAAATTAGTAAAAAAAATGTTAGTATTTGATGAGTTAGCTGTCTTAGAATGCATGAGAAATAAGTTCGAATGATAAAAAGTTGATAAAGTAGAAAGAATGGTTAGTATTTGAAAATAATTAATAAATAAATATTTTCCCATTATTAAAAAAATATTAAATATTTTAATATTAATCCAATATTATTTATTAAAAGATTTAAATGCAAAAAAAAAATTAATGCAAAAAATGTTAATGATAATAAATAAATAAACAAAATAAAATCTAAATCAAAATTAAGTAATTAAATTTTGGCGCAGGGAAGTGCAAAACATAAACAGGGGGTGTAATTATGAAAGGTGTCAATCCCAATAGCAAGTCTGGTCCAAACGCGCAAGGAGAGTGTGAATTATAGTCTTGTAGTAAAAATCAGGGGTGCTGGGAGTAAGGGCCTAGGCCCATAGTTTATTTATAATCCAGTTGTACAGGGGGTGTGAACTTATAGCTGATTAGTAAGAGAGAAAGAGGTGGGGGTATGATATGGTGGCAGAACCGAGTGTTAATACTAGTTTGCGTTTTTTGTTCCCAAATGTCGCGGTAAGCAAAAGTCACCACCGACTTTTATTTCATCCAATAAAGGAAAAGGAAAAAGAATAGAAAAAACCTTTTTTCGAGAGTTTCTGAGTACGGGGGGTAGATTATAGAAAGGGAAGGTGTTAACACCCTTTCTATATGTGGTTTTCCACGGACTCTTAGGTGCTTGCTCATTTTGAAATTGTTTGTGTGTGCTTTGCTTTAAAAAGTTTTGTTTTACTTCGTTTTAACCCTTGTTTCTGTCCTCAAGAGTGTTACGAAGTGTTTTGAAAACTTTAGTTTGAAAAGTTTGTTTGAAAGTGTATGGTGTAAAAGATTTGTTGTTTTGAGCAAATACCTAAAAGTTATCTACCTACTCGAAAAAAGGCGTTCTTTTCCTCATATCCTTTAGACCGTGTTATCCTACTATTAGTGAGTAGGTAACCCTAGTCGTTAGATGTTTGAGGGAATATCGAAAGGGACGTAATGGTCATTGAAGGTAACATGTAAGGATACCTTAGCATTTCGAAGGGGCTGTCATCATATATTCGTAGGTAACGTCGAGGGACAAGATCATTTCTCGTAGGCAACTCGAGGGAAGTTAAGGGACTATGATCTTTATGATGACTTTTAGATTGAGGGTCTTTTTCTAAGATATCCCTACGTTCGAGGGACATGACCATTGTTTTTCGAGGCAACCAAGTGGGGAGTATGCTAGGGGTGCAAGTGTGCAACAGTGTGTTTTTTCAGTTATATTTATCTTGCAATTAGGGTTTTCTATCGTTCATTTTATCTTTCCATACAATCCTATTAATCTAAGCATTGCATAAAATATAGTAGCAGGAGATAAAGACGGAAATGTAAACCTAAGCTATTACAGAGCTTTGGGCAGTTACATAATAGGGAAGGGGGTGGAAAAGAAATCTTAAAACTATTACATCCCGAAAGCAATTACATGATAATGATAAATAAAAAAAAAACGGGAAAAATAAAGCTACGCTATTACAATTGAACGCGCCGCGCCCTATACACTTTATCTAGGAAAATAAAAATAAGATGAAAATAGCAAAGAAAATGTTTTGGTGATTTTTTATGAAAAAAATAATTTGTGATAATTAATTAAATAAACCTAAAAAACCTAATTAACTTTAATTAATAAAAAAATGTTAATTTTGAAAAAAGTTAATTAAAATACTTAAATCCTAATTAATTTTAATTAAAAAAAGGTTAATTTTGAAAATGTTAATTAAAATACCTAAATACTAATTAGTTCGAATTAAAAAAAGGTTAATTTTGAAAAAAGTTAATTAAAAAAAACTAAAAACCTAATTAATTTTAATTAATAAAAAAGGTTAATTTTGAAGAAAAAAAGTTTATTAAAAAACCTAAAACCTAATTAATTTTAATTAAAAAAAGTTAATTTTGAAAAAAAAGTTTATGTGTAATGATTAATAAGAAAGAATTAAGTTTGCCAAAAAATAGATAGGGGAAGAAACATCAATGAAAAATAGGGTTAGAAAATAAAGATAATGCAAATGTCAGGGGTGGGTGATGAATCACAAATTAATTTAAAACCTAAAATTAAATTAAAAAAACCTAAAACTAATTATTCGAGTTAGGAGGAAAAACCAAAGGTTTGTGAAAAATGTTAAGTTTTATGAAAAAAAAAGTTTTAAACACAAAGAATGAAAATATGTAAAAGGATAAATAGAAAGGAAGAAAACCAAAACCAATAGGGGTGGTTGTTGAATCCATACCCTTAACCTTCTCAGGATGTCTGCCTCGTCATACTTTAGTGGTTGTTCTGTTTTTCCCTTAGCATTTTGTAATAACCCTGCACGGGATCCTGTCTAAATCTGTAATATTGAATCTCATGAACACATTAAATAAATTACTATATCATGAAATACAAATAAAGAAAATATATGAAATTTTGTAATATTAAAACCGATATGTATGTATGAATGCTTCTATATCCTTTTGATCATGGAGATCAAACCAGCCTTACCCTTACTGAAGAAGTAGTGAGATATGGGTTTGTAACAATGATGACTTGTTTGTAGTGAGATGGGAGTTTGTAATAAGGATTTCAAGGTTTTTAGGATTCTTGAAAGAATTTGATATTTTGACAGGGTTGTGGCAAATGTTTTTTTCTTCCGTTTGTCGTGTCATGTTTGTGTGGAAAAAGTGAGATTATATAATGAAAATTAGAGAAAAGATATGGGCTTTGAATGTGCAATTGGGCCTCCAATAACCACAAACAATAATGCATATTTTTATTCACTTGAGTCCATCACGTTCTAGGCTAAATCGCAGGGGCTTAAGTGCAAATTTTGAAGTTGAAATGTGAAAAAAAAATGTATCCGACATCGAGAACTAACTCATGTCCGAAAATGGGCTCAATCGGATAAATGATGAATTAGTTATGAACTTTTGAAGTTTTGGCTCAGACAAACTTATTTTGGGCTCCAGTGTCAACTCTGACACGTTCTTCAATAAAAAACTGGTATTGATCAGAGCATAACCCGGTCTCAACTTTGGAAGCAAAGTTGTAGATCTCTGAGTCAGTGACCTTGTGTAAAAATATGGGCCCAATCCGATAAAAATTGACTGAGTTATGAATTTTCGAAGTTTTGACCCAGATGAAATAATATTCAGCATTCAGGATTTTCGGCGCGTCATGCGCATTCTGAGCAAAAAAAGAAGGCCTTTTGGATATCGTTCGAACTCGATACCTCCTGTGAAAACATATTTAACTCAATTTGTGAAATTTTGGCGCTAGAACCAGCTCAATACAATGAAAATCGACCAAGTTATGATTTTCTGAAAATGACGCAAATAAACTTCTGTCACAAATTTTCTGTATGAAAATACTTGATAAATCCGCATTTTTGAAGACCTTCTGATCGAAATTGACTTCCATCCGTGACAGATGAAAACGTAGATGACGTCAAGATGGAATTTTGGCCACCGGAAGGGGTTCAAAATAAGCCACGATCTTCAAGTTAAGAATTTTTTAGTGCGTAAGAAATGCACTTTCAGCACACTTTTTCACCATATTTCTTCGAGAAAACTCACACATCGGAGACCTTCTTTAAATAATTGACTCTTGAGCCGAACCTGAATTTGAGAATATGTTATCAGAGATATCTTGGCGAAAGAACACCTGAATATGACGCGCCGGGTTGGACTTGTGAATCTTGGAACCCTGAATCATTGCAAAACGGCGAATCGATCTTCAGCACGGAAAATACTCCGAGAACATCTATTGGCGAAATAAACGTCACTTGTAACCTGAAGAAGCTTGATAAATATACCTTTATTCCATAACCATAAAACCAATAATATGCGTGTATGAAAAGAGGGTAAATTTTGGGGTACAACGGCTGCCCCTGTTCAATCTTCTTAAACCTGAAGATTTAGATTGGCTTGTCTGTCTTTCGTGATCTGAAGGTGGAAGATGATTGAACACTAGAGTGCCCATAAATTTGCACTCGTCTGTAATGATGCTTGACTATGTAGGTAGTATCAGGAATGGGCTTACAAATGCCATTTGGAGGATATGACGGAAGGTCACCAGAGATGGGCTTAAAGATGCCTTCTGGAAGATATGACGGAGAATCGTGGAAGATGGGCTTAAAGATGCCATCTAGAGGATGTTGATTTCCCGAGATAGTCCTTTGATGAGAATTCCTATTCCTATCGTTAAGGAGGAATCTGCTGAGGAATGTTGGTCTCTGTCTTGGGATAAATGGAATTTTAGAAGTGGATACTTATTCTTGATAGTAACCTTGTTCAGTTGTCTATAATCCACACATAATCTCATAGTACCTTCTTTATTTTTAACCAATAAAACTGGTGCACCCTAAAGTGACACACGAGGACGAATAAACCTCTTCTCAAGCAAATCCTCAAGTTGACTCTTCAACTCTTAAAATTCAGATGCTGACATCCAATATGGAGCCATCGATACAAGACTAGTTCCAAGAACTAAGTCGATCGTAAACTCCATCTAACGATCTGGAGGAAAATCACTTACATCTTCAGGAAATACCTCAGGAAAATCACAAACTATTGCTAATTCACCAATCGTTCGTTTCCCACCAACATTTAATATTGCCATCAATACTAATAATACAACGCCATCCTGCACAGACTCATTCACTTTACATACTATCAAGTAGGCAAGACAAGCATATCCCATTCAATACGATCCCGTCTACTATCAACAAAATATTAAGGGTGATCAGTTCCTCAATTTGTCAATAGGTAGCCGACAACCATAATAGAGCATAAACTATTGTTACCAAACTATAATAACTTTTCTCTTATGCTTAAAGTCACCTAAAGCACCATGGTCCAACTCTTCACACCATAAACATCTCAGGGAAGCAAAGCTTCTCCCCCACTTATTTTAAACCCACTCATGCAACCAAGTAGCTAGAAAAACAAGCAAGTACCGATAGTGTTTCACACACATGTCGCATACTAAGAAACAAACAACATTAGACAACCTGGTCAGACCGACCGACCATTGCTCTGATACCACTAATGTAACACCCTCTAAACCCCCGCACAAATATATTTAACAATCCAAGTAAATAACATGCATATAAAGAGGGTATCACATTGCATCACGAAACAACAAATAAAACATGCATACTGGTCATGATCATAACACGCATTTGAATTCATGTTCTATACGCTAACATAATTTCATTTCACTACGGAAATATTATCTCTTAATAATAATATTAGTGATTGAAATCCTATAAGGACAATCATATCATAACATATTAGGCACTAACTCCAATCATCACATAATCTCATACGTCGTCAAATAAAAGAGAGTGATACAAAACATCTCTCAAAACAATCAAACATGAGTTCTAAACATCCCCTATGTTACATAGACCACAACAATGACTCACTACCTGAGAAATTGGATAAATAGGACTAGCTCCTCTGTCTAAGCCTCCCTAGAAGCACCACTAACTTCAGTACCTGAGCGATGTCGTATAAAACATCATTCCAACAAAAGGGTGAAAATCCATATCATTATGGAAATATATAATAATAAGCAATGTATCACATATAAAAAATAATTGAATTCATCATACTTCACATAATCATGTATTCAACATACTTCAACATATTTCACATGACTATATATACAACATTGCTCAAAGATTCAAGATTCAAAAGTAAACAATCACAAATACCACAATGTAACATTCACACCAATATCACATAACGCATGTCAATTCAACATTTCACATCAACACATGTGAATCCAATGCAACTCAATGCAATATGCATGTGTTACCAATTGTTATCCTTATCGGTCCTGTCAGGTCCACATCTCTAAGACAAATAATCACCAATAAAAACTCGTATCGACCTTAAGCTTTCAAACCCCTCAGCGTTAGGTTTGGGACAATTCAAAAATTCTCACGGAATTACCAAACATTACCTCTTGATACGAATGATGCATGTGAAATCTCAACATAAATATGTAATTAAGATCATCTCCATATCTTAATCATATAAGCATATTTCACATAATTCAACATATTTGAATTATCTTCACCAAATTGCACAACATACATATTTCATGTCATCAATCACACATAAAGTATTCTCATAGAATTTGTTGTACCCCAAAATTTTCCCTCCCGTATTTCCCAAAACATTGCAAGAAAGATCTCCAAGTTGCTCAAGGTAGTCCAAGGGTTGGCCGGACAAGCTCTCTCCTAAGGCAGTCTACCTCAAATTAGGGTTTCATTTTGCATAAAGATCCTTGAGTCCAAGTGATCCAAGGTGCTCACCAATGTCCTAATATGTTCTCAAGATCATCCATGTCAAGTTTCAAGCCTTGCAGAGGAAGTTTGCTCAGCCAATTGCTCAAAGGTCCAAAAATCGATAGTGTTAGGGCAAAAGTCAATTGTGACCCACATACAGTCAAACCTCAAGATTTTCGGTCAACATCCTCATTTCGAAGCATATTTAATCATTTGATCAGGGGTTGATCATGATTCATCAAGGATTGCTCATAATTCATCAAGACTCAAAAGTTGCTAAATTAGGGTTTTGTAGGAAAAGTCAACCCAACTTTGACCAAGCATAACTTTCTCATACTTTATGTGAAATGACCCATCCAAATCTCATTTTTAAGAGGATGAAATTCCCTACAATCCATCTTCATCTCCCAAGTTCAAAATATGTTCTCACAAGAAGTTATAAATTTGGACATTATAGGTCATTTTGAAAAGTCAACAAAAACACATTTTTTGTCAAAGCTTCATACATGAGTATGTAATATCAAAATGAGATGACAAAAAAAGGGTTGATTAGAGGACATCTCAGGATTTCTAAAAAGTCCAAGAACACCCTCAAAGAGTCAAAATTGAGGAAGTTATGCATAGTTGAATTTGACCTTTTTTGCAAAATTGCCAAAAGTCAACTATGCCCAAAACTTCAAATTTTGCCAAATGGGCCCAATCTTTTTCACTTGTTTTAAGTTGGCAACATAGCCCATGTTCTATATCCTTTTCCACTTGTCCATATCATATTTTTATTATTTAATTTGGTTTTTATTTGAATTAATTCAATTTAAATCAAATTAAATCAAATAAAAATCCAAAACATTGAAACCAAGGATTTTGTGATTATTTCAGGTCTTATTACACAGCTAGGATCAATCAAACTCGTATCAAGGCATATGTGTACAAAGAGATTGGATTTGGACCAATTTTGGAAAGCTTTAAAGAAGAATCAAATCAAATATCAAAAGCATTGAAGAAGGAAGATTTGGACACAATGATCAACCCTAATGCATTGTTTGATACATAAGGAGGCGAGGCAGACCTATTTACAGGTTAGAAACAGGCGAGAGAGAGAGAGAACAAAATCTGGAAAAAAAGGAAAAAAGTGTGAGATCAAAATCCCACTTAGAGGCATCCTCAAGGCTCGATACCTCTCCCAATCGCTTCCTGGCACTCTCAGCAACCTAAAGCTATCAAGAACAAGCCAGTTCCGGTCCCTAAACGCGTTGTAAGTCATTCGTAACCTTGCCCTGTTCTTGAATTCGCATCTTGAAATTTAAGCATTGTTAATATGAATTAATGGCATATTCTTAATCCATAGAGCATTTGCAAACTTTTGGCATTATTCAATTTCATTTATATGGCCTGTGCTGTAAATCACCATTGTTAGGGTTTCAGATTTGGTTTTAGGGTTTTTATTTTCAAGGACAATTGGCCTTAGTAATGGGTACCACTGTGTTCAGAAGAAGGAGATGGTTCTAACCATGGCCTTGGTGATTGTTTATATGGCCTGTAGAGGATTTTGGAATGATCCCTGCTTGTAGCGACGGACAAGACGTCCGTAGGTAAAAGTATTTTACTTTTACCCATGGAGAGAGGAAGGGGACGATGAGTTGTCACCCCCCACTGGCCAATTCAAATTCCAGCGCGCATTTTTTCTTTTGTTTCCACTAACGCTTGTTTTCATATATTATCATTATTATATATTTTATGTACATGAAAACGAAATAGCCCAGTGGTACTCAGGCATATGCTTAAGGCGTTGGAATGCACGAGGTCAGGGGTTCGACCCCTGCCTCCAATGTTTGTGGTTTTTTCTTGATTTATTTCAGGTTATCATGTGCATGCGTAATACCAAGCGTCCATCATACTCCCTCATAATCCAACATGCCAGATGGCCAGATGGCCAGATCTGGTGGCCACCACTGAGAGCGCACCATAAGCCAAGTCCAACGCAACGCACAAGATCCTCAAAGTCAACATGGACTTCCACTTTTGGGCCCAGGAACCTGCTTTCTACACCTCCCAAAAATGTTATTTTCAGGCCCAATTCCTCTATCTTTTTTTTTATATTTTGTTTATTTCATTTAATTTTCATTTATTTATTTACTAACCAATTTTTTTTCTTTTTTATCAAAAATCACCAAAAAATATTTTATGTCCAATTAAATTTTAGAATATTATTTTTAGCAATAAATTAATTAAATTAATTAGGTTAATTTTTTAGATATCTTTAATTTATTTTGCAAATAATTAAAATTAATCAGAATCAATAGGTTTTTATTACTAACTTAATTATTTTATTTCTTTCCTAAATTAATAAAAATCCAAAAATATGTCATTTAATTATTTTTCATTAATTAATTTAATAACTAATTAATTTAGTATTTAATTTTAGGACTTAATTTCTTTTCTTAAAAAAAATATTAAAAACAACAAAAACATTTTCTTTTAATTAGGAGGGTCAAAACCCTAGTTTTCGCATTCGATCTAATTGTCTCGCGCACTTTATTTTTATTTATCCAAATTATTGTATCTCCTCCCGATTTGTAATAATTAAATTAGGACATTTATTTATTTTTTATCGCATTTAATTTCAAAGGGTTTGTTTTTGGCTATGAAAATACCCGAAGCCTTGTAATAGCTTAGATTACTTTCCGCACTTTTAATTATGCAAATATTCAACTGCTAGATGTTTGATAATAGGGTTTGCATGACAAGAATGAATGACTAAATTTAAAACAGTTAGATCACCCTTAATTGTGCAAAGATAAAAATAATCTGAAACTGAATCACCCGCACATGCGCACTCCTAGGGTACACTCCCACTTGGTTGCCTTCGTAAACGGTCATTGAGTATAGGTTGTTTTAGAGGTCGCCCTCTTGTCTAAAAGATCATAAGTTGCCTTGGAAAGGTTGCCTCGGACATTGTTGCCTCGGATAAATGATCTAAGACATTAGGGTTACCGCTAAGACGTCCTAACGTCGCTCTAGTGACCGTATGTCCCTCTTTCGAATTGACCCTCAAACTCCAACGACGATGCTACCTACTCGCTAATAGTAGGATAACACTGTCTAAAGGAAACAAACATATAATGATTACTTTTTCGAGTAGATAGATTAGTTCTTAGATACATGCTTAATTCAAACAAAACTTTCCACACTTACACTCTTTTACGAACAAGTTTTCAAAAACACTTCATTACACTCTTGAAGACAGAAGCAAGAGTTAAATCGAAGTTAAAACAAAAACTTTTCAAAACCCACAAACACAAAGAAAATTTTTTTTGAAAACAATGAGCAAGTACCTAAGAGCCCGTAGATAACTACGGATAGAAAGGGTGCTAACACCTTCCCTTTCTATAAATCTACCCCCCCCCCCCCCCCCCCCCCCCCCCCCCCCCGTACTCAGAAAATCTCAAAAAAGGAATTTTTCTGTGCTTTTTTCCTTTCCTTGTTGGATAAAATAAAAGTCGGTGGCGACTCTTGCTTACCGCGATATTTTGCAAAAACAAACGCAAAACGCAAACCAGCATTCCAAAAACAGTCAGTTCTCCCACCGTATCACAACATTCATCACTTCAACACATCATAATAACACATAGAAACAATGTCAAACCATGTTGTTGTAACCCAAAATTTTCCCTCTCATTTATCAAGTATTTTCTCACAAAATCTCCTTTGGTTCAAGACTGCACTAGGGTTGATTAGCTCAAGACACCTCCTCAAGCTTTGATGACAGAAATTAGGGTTTGAGATTGCACAAGGATAATTGAACTTTTAATGCCTCATATAACTGTCATGGATCATTATGGACCCTCAAGATTGCTCATGTCAAGTTTCAAGTCTTGGATCACTTTTTTGCTCAGTCAATTGATCAGTTGACCTAAAAATTAACTGTATTGGGGGAAAAGTCAACTATGGCCAATTTACAGTCAAACTTCATAACTTTTGATCCATATCTACATTATGAACTCATATATGTCATATGATCAAGTTTGGACCATAATTCCTCAAGAAATTTGATCAGATCATCAAAAGGGAAAAATGGTCAAAAATAGGGTTTTGATTGAGAAAAGGCAATTTCTAATTTTTGACCTAGAAAATGGTTGATTGGTTGGAAACATGATCTCAAGGATTCAATTGCATCATTTTGACCTAATGGCATGGCTCAAAACACTGCTCAAGGTCATTTGTTTGATAGTTGATTTTCAGTCAACTGATCAAAAGTCAACTGCCCACTGAAAAGTTAAACTTTGACTTTTTGGTCAAAATCAAGTATCAAAGATCACAATTCATCAAAACATGTCAAAATATGAAACTTGTTCATCACAACTTTGAGCCATTTTTTCACCATGATGCAAGATGATTCAAGAGAAACTTTCAACATGAAAGTTGTAGATCTCAATGAGATCTAAAACATTTCTTTACATAAATCTTCCTAGAAATGCTTGGATTTTAAGTTATAAATTCATGAAGTCATGGCATTTTTGAATAAAACACTTAGAGAAATTTTCAGCAGTTTTGGTCAGGTTTTTATCCCAACTTCTTGGCCAATTTTCATCAAGTTCCAGTTTCATTTAACAAAAGTGTAAAACATTAAAGTTGTAGAGGAGGTTCCAATCTTTCCAAAAAGTCTAAGAACTCATTGAGATCATTCTTGAGCTGAGAGAATCAAAGAGATGAAGTTAGGGTTTCATTCTTGAATTACAAGGCAGAATTTGTGATGAACACTTGACTAAAATTCCAACCAAACTACAAGATCTCTCTTTTCAAGCTATGTTCTCTCCAAATATATGCATAATAAAGAAATTACACAAACCTTAAGTGTATTACACAAGCATTTGAAGCTTTTTCCAAGTCTTGATACCATTTGTGGTTAGAAATTCAAAAGCAACATTTCCATTTGCATAAAGCTTCACTTTTCCAACCACTCTCTTCTTTCAAAGCTTGAAATATGTTCTAAAGATCACAACAAATCTCTCAACATCATAAGCAATCCACAAGACCTCCAAAGCATGGCTAAGTTCCTTAATTCACACTTTTCTTCATCATGAAGCAACTTGTCTTTATGAATTTGAAAAATGCATAACATGTGACTTTCAAAAAAATCTGAGTTGTTTCAAGTCTCAAACCTTCTCTATAAATAGAGAGGCCAATTGCAAGAGAAAGAGGTCAGAAAAAAATAGAGAGAAAAGCCAGAAGTTTTTGTTGTAAACTAGCCATCTAAATCCCATACTCTCAAAAAAGCCATAACTGTCCAAAAAAGCTTCCACTCTTGAGTTTTAAAGTCCAAATCTTTGGAACTCTCACACCTTGCAAACTCTGTCCAAACAAATTATCCAAACACTCCACATACATCATATAGGCAGCAACTCAAGTTCAAAACACAAATTCTAACTTCAAGGTAAGTCTCCTTGACTTTAAACCCTTCATTTCAAGCATCATTAGTTGATTCATCTTCTAAGGTAAAATGTAATAACCATTCCCCTTGAAGCTAACCTTTGTTTGTCTTCCATTATTGTTATTTATGTGTTGAGAACTAACCCCTTAGTGCAGAAAAACAATGATAGAGTGAAAAAATTGCAGTATGAGTCGACACACACTCACATGGGTCGACTCACTTTAGTGGCAGGACAGATTATGAGTCGACATAAAACCTCATGAGTCGATACATACTGCTATAACAGGCACAAAACAGAAAGGAAAAAGGCTCATGAGTCAACACAAAACACACATGAGTCGACACATGCAGGGAATGAGTCGACACATACCCTTATGTATCGACTCATACTGAATTGATTTGGACTTACAGGAGCAAGACAAGCTTATGTGTCGATGCAAAAGAGCATGTGTCGACACATAATATTCAAAAATGCAGTTTTCCATTCTTTTACACTATTTTATCTATTTTCATATATTTTCTTCATTACTACTCAATATTGTTTTAATATTTAAGCTCCTATCCATTCCCATTTGTAAATTGTACCCCTATCCCCCTAAACGGTGTAATAGCATAGGACTTTATTTTCCGCAATTTACCGCTTTCAAATATAAATGCTAGAACTATGGTGTGTATGGCAAGACTAAAATCAATCCTTAGACAACCCTAATCCAAGACAAAACAATGCATGAAATAAAAACACTTGCACACTACACCTCTAGGGTTAACTCCACTTGTTGCCTTGAGAAGATGGCCATATTATGCATGTGGGGTATCTTAGTAAAAATAAATCAAAATACAAGATCAAAGTCCCTCGATGACGCTATCAAAGTTGCCTTTCAAAAATGATCTTAGTCCCTTAAAGAAAATGCTAAGATATCTTATAATATTTCTAATCATGGCTATACGATGACCCACGCCCGTCCCTTTTACACCCAAAGATAGGGTTACTTACCAAATCAATGGTAAGATAACAATATCAAAGGAAAGATGAAATAAACATGAAAGACTTTTGAGTAGGTAGAATGTTCCTAGTTGCTTGCTCATTTTCAAAACCAAAACATCTTTTCTATTTTCAAAACAAACACCAACACTTTCAAACTTGAAAATATTTTCAAAAGATCAACACGTTGTATACATTCTTACGAACGAGAATCATTACAAAGTTTGCCTAAACGATGACGCCTTTTCAAAAATACTTTCAAAAACCACACAAAGCACAATTTCAAACAAAAGCAAGTGATCTAGCAAGAAACTAAGAGCCCATGGAAAACCATGGATGGAAAGGGTGCTAACACCTTCCCTTTCATAATCTACCCCCGAACTCAAGAAAACATCTCAAAGGTCTTTCCTGTTCTTTTCAGCCTTTCCTTTTTGATAAAAGAAAAGTCAGCGGCGACTCTTGCTAACCGCAACATTTGCGATAAAATATAAAACAATCAAGTTAGTTCTCCCACCGTATCACACATGTTATTCACATTCATCATCAATTCACAACATACATATACACAAAATCAAGTGTCATTTTCATAGCATTCTCAATTCAACACACCACAATAATATATAGCAAATAATGCTCAACAATGTTATTCTCATCCAATTTCAATTTACAACATACATATACACAAAATTCAAGTATCATGTTTATAGCATTCTCGATTCAACATATCACAATAACACATAGTAAATAAAGTCAAACAATGTTATTCACATCCAACACCAATTCACAAACCGAACAACACAATTATAATTCATTTACATAATCATGTTATTGTTAAATCACTTATTTACAACAAGAACACTTTTATTGAAAATAATATCATGCTATATTTCCAACGCTTTAAATGAGGACTCAAATGGAGTTACGGTTCAAAAGTTATAAATTTTTAAAGTTTCAATGAAAACGTAAACACCGACATCATACACTGACACCACAAAACCACATTAAACACCAATTAAATTTATTTCCAGAATATGAAACCATTTTTACAAGAAAGTATATTGTATTAGATTCCCCAGGTTCAATCGGTACATCAAACGGACACCCGAAACTCATGTTATAAATTTTTGAAGTTTTACAAAAATTCTACATTTTTCCCGCGAGACAGCTCTCAGGTTCCACGGGTTTTCACCCCAAAATCCATCCAAAAAGCCAATTTTCTTGAAATAAAATACATTACAACATATACCTAACCTATAGCATCAAGTAAAAATATCAAAACATGATTTTCAACATAATTTTCATGAATCTAATTTCAAATCCTAACATGTTAAAACTAGAAATTGAAGAACATCAATCCCTAATTTCATGCTTATCTACCCATTAAATGCTATTACATACTCCCATAATCAAATGAAAACCCACATTTACCTTAGATGTATATTTTCTAAGGTTCTTCCTCTTCTCTTCTCTTTTCTTTTTTTTCTTCTTTCTCTTTCTTCTCTTATCTTGTTTTTCTTCACTTTCACTTTCTAACTTCTATATCTCTTATTTTATAAAAACACCAACTATTGTTTCACTAATAGGCTTAATGTCACACACTCACACTAACTCTACACATAAGGCCCAATTGGTTATTTTGTTATTCTCACACCAATAACCAATAAACATATAACACACATATAGTTCAAATAAATCATTTATTCACAAAATCACCAAATTTAATTAATAAGTCACATATCACACAAAATGACCAATTAATGCAAATAGTCACATATTCACCAAAAATCAACTAATTAATTAATTGCTATATCAAATAATAATTAATAAAATAAATAAATAATAAAATAAATAAATAATAAAATAAATAATAAATAATAAATAAAAATCGGGTTGCTACAGGTTGCTCTGGTACTTTTTCTTTGGATTTTTCTTCTTTAGGAGAAAACAACTTCCTTCTCATTGGCTTTCTTCCTTCGATCTTGTTAATAGACTGAGGCTGGTTAGTGCTGGACTCAGTCATTCCTGCCTCGATTGCCTCTCTTTCTGCTTTTTTTCTTTTGTTAGATTCTCCTCCATTGTGATTTAGACACGGGGTTTTTCCCCTTGTAGTTTTCAGACTTACAAGCTTGTTGTCAAGACTCTTAGAATTCTCTTAGATAGGCAATCGAAGAGCCTTGGCCAAACTTGAAACTTGTTCATTTATTCTGTCTAGGAGCTCTATTTTCTATAGGTTTTACCCACCATCTACAGTAGGCTTAAAGGAAGCCTGTTTGTTGGTCCCAAGGCTTTGGCCTCCTGGATGCTACCTTCGAGGGATTCCCCTCTTATCGAACATGAACCTGCTTCCCTCATTCTTCCAATTTCCCTTTCGATTGGAAATTCGAACCCTCTCTAGGTTTTGATCCACCTTTCGGTCGTACATGGAACTGCACCTTGGACACATGAGTGCTTCAGGGTTTTTCTTCTGGCAGCGTAGAAGAAAATCAAGCAAGTTTTTGTTGGCCTTTGGGTAGGCCACTTTCAGTTGGGATTCCTCCCTTCGGAGGTTCTCTTCGTTCATATCCATGGTTGTTCTACCATTTAGCTCGACCATATTGATCTCCACCTTAGGATCTTCATTGATCCTACAGTTCTGCAACTTGGTCCTGAGGCCTTCAGTAGCCTCTATTACTTTGACCTTCTGATTGAAACCATTAGTAGTTCCATTCTGGGTGTTCTGGCCATCAAAGTCCTCAGTAACTTCGACCATGTTGATGTATGATGGCTATGCATAGTGGGTATCCTCCACTTAGAGAGGATCTGAATCCACCTTCATCTGTGTTTTGTTCTTCTCTCTGAACTTGAGTCTCCCATCAAGAATAGCATTCTGCACCAGATCCCTGAAAAGAAAACACTGTGAGTTTTATGGCCCCAAAACTATGATATTTACAAAATCCCCTTTTCTTTCGTTGTTATAACGGAGGAATTTTAGCACCAGGTGGCACTATCATTTGACCATCTTTGACTAGTAAGTCGAAAATTTCATCACACTTCGTTACATCGAAGGTGTATGTTCTCTTTCGGAACTTATCATTCTTTTCTTATTCGATGAGATTCTTCCCATTCAAAGGAGAAAGAACTTTGCACAAATATGGTGGACCTTGTTTAAGTTCGGCCAAATCCATTTTGTTTTCATCGAATCCTACAGGGACACTATACACCTCAGATTTGTCTTCATCCATTTCGACATAAGTTACCCTTTCCATTCTATTATTTTTGTTAGCCCTAGCTTTTTCAGCTTTTAAACGTTCGACCTGTCGAAATCTGTCTGCTAGTTGGGCCATATCTCTAAAATAATGGGTATCTATCTTCTTTCTAATGGAATAGTCTAAACCACCCGCAGCCATTTCGACAAGTTCTTGTTCTGGCACTTGGGTGAAACATCTCTCCTTTAACACACGAAATCTATTAAGGTAATCGTCTGGCTCGCTAAACTTTCATTTAATGTTAGCCAATTCTTTCACGCTTATCTTTGATTGTCCCATGTAAAACTACTCATGGAACAGTCTTTCCAAGCGAGTCCAATCATGGATAGAATTCACAGGAAGAGTTGTAAACCAAGTAAAAGAGTTCTTAGTTAGATAACTAGGAAAATATTTTATCTTTAGGTTTTCATTATTCTCTATGTCTCCAGCCTCAGTCAAATATCGGGTTATGTGTTCGATGGTGCATTCGCTGGTATCACCAGAAAACTTCGTGAACTTTGGGACTTTCTATCCCCTTGGTAGTTCAGTCTGCAAAACACATTCAGACAAAGGGGAAGTATAGTTTGTCCTTCGAAGGCCTATGTTTACCCCGTTTCAAGCCATTTTCCTTTCGACCATGGCTGCTAGATTATTTTTTCCTGGATATTCGTCTTGTCAAACACGGTTAAGGACTTCGTCGGTATCCTGTAAATTTCTGATATATTTAGTTGGTTTTCTTATTAAACACCTAAAATTTCAAAATTTTCTAGTGAATCGTCTCCAAATTTTTTTTGAAAAATACGAACAAAATTTCAATTTTACCATGAGCCCAAAGTGATATTTTAAACATATATAAAAAAAATTTAGGTAAATTTTAAGGTGGTAAGTTAAATTCTGCACTACAATCCATCATTTTTAAATTTCAGTACATTCTATCAATTTCATAGCATTCGGAGATACAACGCGACATCACTGCAAATTTCAGAACTCAGAAGAGTTCTCCTTTGTTAATCGGGAAATGTCGAGGTTCGTTTCTTATTCCAATTTTGTTACTCCCTTTCATTCACACTCTTCGCTTAGGGTTTCCTCTCACTCTCCCCATCGTCTCATTCCCAATAATTTTAGTGTTGATGATGCTGTTGATGATGCTGTTTCCTCCTTCTAACGCACTTTTGTTTGGGGATTACTTTGCTAGTTTTGGCTATTTTACCACTCCTTAATCTCATGCAACAACATTAATGAATAAAACTTTGTTTAAAAATAGTAAAATTTGTAACAAAACAGACACAAGGTCCCACTGGGCATGCCAATTTGTTTACCGTGAAATTTGGTAAACAACCGCCAGTCTTCCGAATCCTAGAGATTTTGGTTGCTTATATGATCAACTAGATTGATCCTAGGGCAATAGTGTATGTTTTGTGTTCTCTAAGTTTTCTGGGTGCTAATCTCTATACAAGAGATTTCTATTTCGAAAGTAGTAATAAATAACTTTAAAATAAAGGTTGGAATATAAAGCAATTTCGACTTAAACTTGAATAGAATGTAAAAGATTTTAAGTGAAAATGATTGACATTGAATGTAAAATTGGTGCTTCATACGTACATTCTAAGCAACTCGTTTCTCGAACACTTGGTACTTTGAATTTATTTGAGTAATTTGTACAAAAGTGAACACACATAATTCTAACATAAAAACTCTTATATATACTAATTCGAAATTAACTACCACAAACAGTATTCTCCTGATAGATTGGCACGTTCTCGTTTGCATGTCTGTAGCCTTTTGCAGACTTTCACGTATCTTTTTCAAAGATCAAAAAAGCGCTAAAATCAATTATAGCCCATTTGAATATCCGTCGAACCTACTTCAAAATACCTTCAGAAAAGTTACTAAGCCATTCGCCTTGTATTACTTCAACCATGTAGACTCGGTGAAATGCATCTTCTATTAACTCCAGTCGAAATTGGCTTCTATTATCCAACACTTGTCTTTTGAATTCGTCTCGAGCATATTTTCACTAGAACGTCGAAATCACACTAACACACAGATAAATAATTTTATTTACAGACATTCCGAAAATTTCAAACTTATATAAAATTTCCAGTATACCAAAAATTCTGAAATTTTCTAAAAGTTTTGTTGCTTCCCATAAATTTTAAAATTTCCGATATGTTTAGTTGGTTTTCTTACTAAACACCTAAAATTTCAAAAATTTCTAGTGAATCGTCTCCAAATTTTTTTTGAAAAATACGAACAAAATTTCAATTTTACCATATATAAAATTTTTTAAGGTGGTAAGTTAAATTCTGCACTACAATCCATCATTTTTAAAATGAGCAGCACCGCAAATCTCAGTACATTCTATCAATTTCATAGCATTCGGAGATACCACGCGACATCACTGCAAATTTCAGAATATTCTACCCATCGTCTCATTCCCAATAATTTTAGTGTTGATGATGCTGTTTCCTCCTTCCACCGCATGCTAAATATGCGTTCTACTCCTTCCATTGTTGAATTTAACAATATTTTAGGTTTCCTCGTTAAGACTAACAATCATTACGCCACTGCCATTTCCTTTTATCAACAATTGGAATTCAATCAAATCAAACCATGTCTTGTTACTTTAAACACTCTCATCAATTGTTATTGCCACACTGGTCGAATGGGGTTCGCTTTTTCTGTATTTGCTAAGATTCTCAAAATTTGTTATCAGCCTGATATCATTACTTTGACTACTCTTATCAAGGGTTTGTGTCTTAACCGTAAGGTTCATGAAGCTCTGCACTTTCATGACCATGTGGTTGCACATGGGTTTCGGCTGAACCAAATTAGTTATGGTACATTAATCAACGGAAACAGGAGCCGTGAAAATGTTGAGACAAATTGATGGCAAGTTGGTCAATGTGGATGTGGTAATGTACAGCATCATAATTGATAGTTTGTGTAAAGATAAATTAGTAACGGATGCCTATGAGTTATATCTTGAAATGATTGCAAAGAAACTTTCTCCCGATGTTGTCACTTTCAGTGCTCTTATATATGGATTTTGTATTGTTGGTCAATTGAAAGAAACATTTGGCTTGTTCCATGAAATGATATCAAAAAACATCAACCCAAATGCTTATACTTTTAATATATTGGTTTATGCTCTTTGTAAGGAAGGAAATCTGAAAGAAGCTAAGGAAATGTTAAGCGTGATGATGAAAAAAGGTGTAACACCTGATGTTGTTACTTACAATTCATTAATGGATGGGTATTTCCTAGTTAAAGAAGTGAACAAGGCCATAAATATATTCTATACTCTGGCTCGAAGGGGAGTGGCTCCTAATGTTTGTTCTTATAATATAATGATCAATGTGTTATGTAAGAGTAGAATGGTGGATCAGGCCATTAATCTCTTTAAAGAAATGGGTAGCAACAATATTATTCCTGATTTGATGACTTACAATACCCTTATTGATGGTTTGTGTAAATCAGGGAGAATCTCCTATGCTTGGGAACTTGTTCTTGAGATGCAAGATAATGGTCAACCACCCGATATATTCACTTACAATTCTGTAATACACGCTCTATTCAAAAACCATCATGTTGACAAAGCTATTGCATTAGTCAAGAAAATTAAAGACCAGGGCATTCAACCAAATATGTGCACATACAGGATACTTCTAGATGGACTATGCAAAGGAGGACAACTTACGAACGCAAAAGATGTTTTTAAGGATCTTTTGACTAAGGGTAATAGTCTAGGTATCCAAACATATAATATTATGATCAATGGACTTTGTAGAGAGGGCTTGTTTGATGAAGTAGAGACCTTGTTCTCCAAAATGGAACACAATGGTATCACTCCTGATGCTATAACTTATGAAACTATTATAGGTGCTCTCTTTTATAAAAATGAGAATGAAAAGGCCGAGAAACTTCTCCGTGAAATGATTACTAGAGGTCTACTTGAAGTGCAACTCTAGGTAAGATAACTTCTTCTTTGATGACAACTATGTAATTATTAAGATTTAATTATTTACTTTGTTAATAGTTACATACACAAAAGAAGGTGGACTGCTCAATTATCTCACTGTCACTTTTATTTTAATCAAAAGTCATGTGTTGTTATTATGTTCATTTCGATATTTTAATGGCGTCAATGGTTGATTCGTTGATTCTTTTTTGTTGCGACATAGTTATCCTTTATCTTTGCAATGTACTTCGATCATCTTCATTTAATTTTAATGATATTTTCTTGTATTGCTCATTTTTAGTGAGTTAGATAACAAACCAATCTGAGAATGGATTTGAATATTTATGTTCCTTTATATGGTTGTGTGTATATCATTTCTAGAGTTTTGAGATTTAGCAATAATTCTATACAAGTCTGCATATTACTAGGGGAAAACAAAGGCATGATGGAAACTTTGAAATTTATATATACAGTGTGAATTATATAATAATATAACCACCAATTTAATAACCACTGTAATTGTTGTTTGCATTAACTTTCCTTTGGCAATGTCCATTTGTGGATCCAATTCTTCAAGTATATTTGTTTGTGAATCCAAGAGTTCTAGTTTGTTGTTGATGTCTGTGTCAATATCTAAAGTGCTTTTGAGCTGATTATTTTTCAGCACCCTATAACTCTTGTTAGCTTGTATATTACTATAATGAATTTGATTTTACCTTAAGAGCCAAAAACAACTTTAAACTTATTTTGTACCTTTATGATAGATTCACTAATAAAACTTCTTTGCAACATATTCAAATTTGGAAATTGTTTTCTGCACTTCTTTCAGGTTCCTTACTGTCTGCTTGATCTAAATCATTATTTACTTTCTTGTGGTGGAGAACAAATATCACTTTTGATTCACTTCTCTCCTCTGCTTTTGATGTCAGATCTTCGTCTTCCAAATCATACCCAAAATCATCAGGATGAGAATCCAGTCAAAGTCTATTTTCTGGCACTATAGATTTTTTTGTACTCAATTGGGCTGCTGCTTGGTGGCAAATCAGGCAAACAACCAACATCATTCAAGGATATTTGAACTGCAGGATCAGTTGAATATTCATCAGTATTTAGTTTTGATTGATTAGTATGTACTAATGATGAGGCTGTTGGATTTGTATTTATGGCTTCTTTGAATTTTGTATTATTTGTGCGATGCAAGAGCTTTTGTCAGTGAAAGGTTCAGACACATTCGCCTTGTTTCGAACTCGGTAGGGGTGACCATCTCGTGTTTCGAATCTATGTGCAATGTTCATTAAATCTCTTTTTTGAATTACCATCATGATTTCAATATATAAAAAAATTTAAATATAAGATTTTTCAAATTAATCAAAGATTAATAAGAAACAGAAAATTATGAACTTGAATTGTCTCTATAATTAAGTCTCACTGTTTGTGTGGATTGGATTTGTTAATATCACTTTTTCTAAAGCTTTTATGCTATAAATTTGACTCTGATTACAAAGCTCTTAATAGTGTCCAAGTGCTTAACAAACTTCTTATCTCAATCATATTTTAGTTATTTATTAAAAAATTTTTTTTGATGAACTCCTAATATATATATTTTTAATAATTATCGTATGCTAATAAAAAATAGAGATTCTGAATATCACAGGAGAATTAATTTTGCAGAAGGCAAGAGATACAATGAAACTCGTGTATCCTCATGATGTCAGACTCCAGGCAGCAATGTTGCGAAATCAACAATTTCACTCATTGTGTCAGTCTCTATGCAACAATGTGTGAAATTTTCTATATTTCACTTACTGTGTCAGTCTCCACGCATCAATATGTTCTTTCTTCGCGATCTAGTTCATTGTGTCAGACTTCATGCGACAATGTGTGAAATCCGCGACATAACTCATTGCACCAGTCTCCATGCAGCAATGTGTTATTAGACTTTGCTTTGTTCATCCCCTAGGTTGCGATGAATATACAAAACCAAATCAGATCAAAATTTGTTGTATTAGTCTCCTAGCATTAGTAGGTCGGCCTTTTAAACTTGTATTATTTACCTCCTAGGTTACAGTAAATATGCGAGTTCTGCAATCTCTGTTAAACTGACGAGTCATCCGCGTCGTCATTCTATCAAAAACTCTGCTCCAAACGCTGGTAAGATGATACCTCATCATCTGTACCTAGTCTTCGCATCATGGGATCGCTGTACAACATATCCTTATAATCTTTCAGACAAATTTTGGGGTCTTCCTATATTTAATAAACTTCCGATCAAAACATGCGAGACCTGCGTATTCTCAAACTATTTAATCAAAAGATAATTAAATAGGGGCAATTATCATACCCCAAATTTGCCCTACCCTTATTTGTGCTTAGGTTTCTTTTAATTGAATCGTATCATTTATTTTTTACTTTTATATAGGTATTTAAAAGCAGAGCGGGGTATAACAATCCAAAAAGGACCATCAACATCTGATGGCCCATTAAGCTCTAATAAGAATCCATTTCTAATGAGAGGGGGTGTATTCTTTCAGAAGGTGGACAGGTTTTTTAAGCCCATTTAGACTTTTGATGAAAAGAAACAATCTTTTTATTTTTATATTAGGCCCATTCCCTTTTGAAGAAAAAAACTGTTTTTTTTTTATATATTACTGATTTATCAAAATGTTTGTCTTAAAATAACAGGCCCAAAACAAGTGACCCATTTCAGATTTTTTTGAAAAGAAAATTGTTTTTATCATTATTGACATTACTACTGTTATATTTAATTATTATCAATATTATTTGATTATTATTAATATTATCATATTATTATTAATATTATTATTCTGAAATCATATTTTTCAAAGAAAAAGCGCAGCGGCTCAATGATTGAAAACACTTTTTACTGTACGAATCATCTAAGTGCACTAACAGTTACTGTATGGATTAAAATGTGTTCCTTCTTTTTACAGTACAGAGATTAAAACGAAAAACCTCTTTTTTTCTTGTCAATCTGTAGCGGTAGAAATGATCAAGACTAAGCCATTAGATTGACTAGACTTTATACAAATCAAAATAAAAATCGCCACCGCGCTTTATTGTTTCCAAAGGAATGGGAAAAGAGCGAATAACCCAAAAGAGGGGGAAAGATTCAAGGTAAGGGGGTTAGTTATGCAAAGGGAAGGTATTAGCACCCTAAACATCTACGGTACTCCGCAGGAACCTCTTTGTAAAATCTGTATATTTTGGCTATAAAAATGTGTTGTATATAAAATGGATAGTGGAGGTGAGAAAAGAAGTATTTTTTATGATTTTTACATCCGTCGCGGTTGTGAATCTTTAGTGCATACGTACCCCCTTTCGTGCAATAGGGGATCAGGGCACACATAGTTCCTCTTTTAAAAGTTTGAAACACAAGTGTGTTGGTCAATATTAAGAGATAAGACATCATCGTCATTGTCCGTGTGGAAAACATACTTACTACCCACAATCATGAGAAAGGAGAATTTGCATCATCTAAAAGTGGAGGATATGACTTAGATTTTAAAATCAACAATGCCTCACTCAACACCCAAGTGGAAAATATATATCTTCACTACATATTGTAGAAGTATAGTTGTTTGTGTCACTACAAGGATTGACAAGAGTCTAATCTTTTGAGAAAAGTTTAAAGATAAAAAGCCAAAGTGGCAAAATGGTTTGAAATGAGATTTGATTGACTTTTAGTCTTCTCACAAAAAGTGTCAAAATATTATTAAATTGATTGAAGTTTATTGATGAAAATGTTTTGAAAATGCATGGACCTAAGTCCAAGTTTATTATGAAAATATTTCAAGTTTAGAAATAAGAAGAATTTTTAAAAGGAGGGAGAAGATTTTTGAAATTAAAGAAGATGAGAGGAGAAGAAGAGGCTATCCTAAAGCATAAGGTAAAAGCTAAGGAGAAGAATCATCTAACCAACAAGAAGCCAATACTTGACATTATGAGTCAAGATAAAATTTCCATTCTTTGGATTGAAACCAAGCAAAGATACTAGGCCTCTTGAGAGAACCAAACTTCAAGTGTATTAAGTCTTCACAAAAATTGGGCAGAGTAATGGATGTACGCGGGTGAATTCCAGATTACAAACAAAGGGTGTAATCACAAAAACCTGCACAAAAAAACAAACAAGCAACCCAATGTCTTGAGGTAAACCTCAAGAGCTCCAGACAAAATAATCAGATAAGATCAGAAGGTATCCAAGATAGGCCAAGGTTTCTAATCCTAAGTCCAAGAAAAAGTCCACTGCTCCATCATGCCAAGGATAATAACCAAATAGTCCAAGTACCATTAAGATTTTTTTAGGGTTTAAGTTTGTTATTAAGTATCTTAGGAAAAGAAAAAAAGAAAAGCTCAAGTGAGCAAAGTAAAAATGACAAGAAAATAAATGCTCAAATGATCAATGATGAGAATGACATGAAATATAAAATGCTAAAAAATAAATAGTACATAAAGCATAAAAGAATAAAAGCATAAAATAAAAACAAGTTAATAATTAGTGGTTAGTTGGATAACCATCTTGAAACTTACATTTGGAACTCATTAGAGGATTGGTAGAACCAAAGCCTCCACACAACAAGTTGCATTTGCTTTTTGTCAAGTATATCATCCATTTGGAATTCTCACAAGTACCATTTAATGATCAACGATGTTTAAGTGATCCGCATTGACCAAAGGTGTTGTAGATCCATTAGAGGATTGGTAGAACCAAAGCCTCCACACAATGAATCTCAAGGTTATTGGATCAAAGAGATCAAATTAACATACTTGGGCTTGCAATCATAAGTTTGGGCCACGAATGATCATTTATTCGAATCGGGACAAAATTTAGCGCTATATTAAGCAATCGTAAGTGGACTTATATAGAAGTCGCACCTATTTTGAGGCCGGTCAATAGCAATCTATGCACCATTTATTTTGAGACATGATATAGAGATCATGCTCTAACAACATTTAGTGCAATTAGAAGGGGATGAGATGAAGAGAAATTAGGGTAAAAAGAAAAACCACATTTGAATTAATATTTAATCAAACTATTATTAAAATCATTCATCCATTTTTGTGGAGTTAAACTCAACACCATGGACCAATTGATGTTAATAAAGCCATGACCTAAAAATCAACCCAAGACAGCCAGAAAATATTCACAAAATAATAATATAATTAATATGTTCATTAAAGGGTTTAAAAATGTTTTTAAAAAAATGGTAAATAATGAAGAAAATTCCAATTATATCCAAATTAATCAAGAAATGAAAAATAAGACCATAGAAAAATAAAAAAAGAGGCCAAGTAATTTTACAAAATTTTGGGAATTTTTAAAATTCAGAAACTATTTTTAAAAATTAAAATAAAGGGATAAAATAAACAAAAATAGTAAAAAAAAATAGCAAAGTCAGAAACAAAAATAAAATAAGGTCACCAATATTTGTCACAATATCATTGGATCATTCCATAATTTTTTTCAGAATTTAAAAATGTGTAAAAGTATTTTTAAACATTTTAAACAAATCAAATAAGTGTAAAATTCATAAAAATATCAAAACATAAAATTAAATTGTGAAAAAATAAAAATCAGAAAGAGAATAATCAAAAATATTTTTCATAATTTTTTCAGATTTTTTGGACTAAAAATGAATTTTCTATGATTTTTTGAAATTTAAAACAATTAAAATATAAAAATCAGAAAAAGAAAATAAAAGAAAAAGATGTGGACCATTGGATGAGAGTCAAAACGCGTTAGTAATCAAATCCAAGGGATCTGGCGCGCTGTGCATATCATGGTCTTTACTGAATAACGTACAAAATCATTAAATAAAACATAATTTGAAAATAATAAATGTCACGCTTTCATTGGTTAGAAGGTGACACGTTGGTCATCTTCAACCTCCAGCCTCACGAATTGCAGGTCTCTCAAACTGTAAAATCAGAAGCTCAGACCTATGCCATTCGCTTCGTCTCTTCAAGACGAAGAATACCACACCTTCGCGCCCAATTTATATAAACTGTAACTCAAGCAATTTGGAAAGAAAATTTTGAAAAGGGATTTGAAAATTCATGGTCAAAACGTGCTTCCAGATAAAAGTAAGTGTTGCGACTAGAACCAGGGTAATGAGAGCAACACAATGATACCAAAGTTTTGAAGAATTGATGAAGGAATCTACCTATTGAAGTTGAGTTGCAGAGCTCTGAAACTGGACTTCTATGGAGCAATATAGGGCATGATTCTTGAATGTGATTATATGGTTAACTTCAGGGAAGATCAAGGAAGGTGAATTGATGGGAAAATGGATTGAAAAAGGCTTGAGAATAGGATTCGAAGTAGCTGAATTCTGAGTTGTGAAGCAAGTTTGGCAGGGTGATTCTGGCTATCTAAGCTTGGGAAATTGAATGGGAGATGACCCTCTATTTATAGGGAATCAAATGGAATGCTCAAGCGTGTGGAATGATGCAAATTGGAGTGAAATCGTGTGAACCTGGTGCACGAGCAAAGTGTGATCTGATTTGCATCAAAACTCATCAAATCCTTGCGTTTCAAGGCTCTAATCCACTTTGGAAACTTGGTTAAACATGTTTAGATCACAAACACGTGCTAATTTGATGTTTAAAGGCCAAAACATGGATTTCAAATTCTGACTTATGGTGAAACTTAAGTTCCAAGTTACCAAGTTCAATCCAATGGCATTTCTACCTCAGGGGGTCTTAGGGTAAAATTCTTGATGCTTTGGAAATATGAGGTAACAAGCTTTGCAATGGAAAAAGAATGGAACCAAATGGATGCTTGAGCTGAAAACTACATGGAGTCAAAGTTGAAGAAAAATAGTTGACTTTCCATACTTAGAAATATTTCAAATTCTTCTTTAAAAATGACCTATAATCTCTTGCATCCAAACAAGGCCTTCCACTTGGAATTTTCTCTTGACCAAAAAAGATGGAATGAATTAGATATCTTGAATGACATTTTTAAATTTGAACCACTCAAAATATCCAAAAAATGAGCAAGTTATGACTTGTTGAAGTTGGCCAAAAATCATGAAATGACCTATAATCTCTTGCATTCTTAAGGAAACTTCCATCCATTTTCTTACTTTGCACATAAAAGAAAGCATGAAGTACACATCCTTAGGGTCATCATGAAAAAATAATTGGCTCAAGGTGATAAAAATTGACCAAGTTATGACCAATTGAAATCACATATGGAAAATGAGGGATTCATCTGGATGACTTGTAACCTTTCTTCTTCACCAAGTTTCTTCCACATGAAAATTCCTTGGGACTTTTGAAGTGATTTATTGGTAACTATTTGAAGAGAATAATGTTTTTGGAATCACTCAAAAATACCAAAATATGAGAAAGATATGCCCCTATGAAATCCAAAACCCTAGCATCTAGATCAAGAGAATGCTTGGTGGAACTTTGCCAAGTTTGAACAAACTTTTTGTGCCAATATTCTTCCTTTGTGAATAGAATTTGTTGAGGATGATGATGAGGACTCATGTCCACCAAAACTACTTCCATACCAACTCCAAAACAACTTCAATGGTGAGGTTTGAATCTCTCAAGACTTTGACTAGGGCATGGAAATAAACTCATGAACCCATGATGCAACTTGCTAAACCTCATTGCCTTTACCTACATTATTAACAAGTAAGGCAAACCAATATTGTATTTTGTTAATTTAGAGAGAAAATCAAATAAAAATATCCATTATCACCAAAGAAAACAATTTAAGGTGCTTGGTAACTCCTCAAAGAGCAAGGCTAAAGATAGGGAGAAGAACCAAAAGCCCTAATGTGATTTTATGGTGATTGAAACAATATGGTATGATGAAGGGATCTTAGGGGCAAAAATTAGGGTACAACAGCTGCCCTTATTTAAGTTTCTTCTATCCGGAGATACGAAGGTTAAAAATCTTCGTGTCGACGTGATCGAAGACACTTAAATATAAAACAAACCCTGTTTTTGGCCCTAAGATGCCATGCAAATGCTTATGCATATGAATGCATATGAACAGAACCAAAGAAATGCAAAGTATCATTGGGGATGTGTTGTACCCCAAAACTTGCCCTCCCATATTTGGCAATACATTTCAAGTGAGGTCCTCAAATTGCTCAAGGAAGTCCAAGGGTTGACCAGACAAACCCTCTCCTAAGGCAATGTACCTCAAATTAGGGTTTCATTTTGCATCAAGATGCTTGAGTCCAAAGGATCCCAAATTCTAAACATTGTATTAATATGTTCTCAAGATCACCCATGTCAAGTTTCAAGCCTTGCAGAGGAAGTTTGCTCAATCAATTGCTCAAAGGCCTGAAAATCGACTGTGCTACGGCAAAGTCAACTGTGTCCCACATACAGTCAAACTTCAAGATTTTTGGTCAACATTCTCATTTTGAAGTATTATTAATCATTTGATCAAGGGTTTATCATGATTCCTCAAGGATTACTCACAATTCATCAAAACCCAAAAGTTGCTAAATTAGGGTTTTGCAGGAAAAGTCAACTCAACTTTGACCAAGCATAACTTTCTCATACTTTATCAAAAATGACCCATCCAAATCTCATTTTGAAGAGGATGTAATTCCCTACAAGTAATATTCATCTCCCAAGTTCAAAATATGCACTCACAAGAAGATATGAATTTGGACATTATAGGTCATTTTGGAAAGTCAACAAAAACACCTTTTGGGTAAAAGCTTCATACATGAACATGGAAGACTCAATTGAGATGATACCAAAAGGGTTGCTTAGAGGACATATTAAGCTTTCTAAAAAGTCCATGAAAACCTCTCTAGGATTAAAATTGAGAGAGTTATGCATGGGCCAAGTTGACCTTTTTTTGCAAAATTGCCAAAAGTCAAATGTGTCCAAAATTGCATTTTTTGCTAAATGAGCCCAACTTTTTGTGCTTGCACTGAGTTTTTAGTGTGACCCACGACCCATGAGCCCTTCCACTTTTCATTCTTTTATTTTTGTTATTTATTTTGATTTTATTTCATTTAAATCAAATAAAATCAATATAAAATAACGAAAATATCAAAAACTAGTTAAATCTTGAGATTTTGTGCATGATTAGGTTCATTATACAGCTGGAGACAAGATCAAATCGTGCAAGGCTTCACATGGACACAAAAAGATTGAATTTGCTTGATTTGGAAAGATTTGGTGCAAGGATTGAATCATGAATCAATATTCATAATTGGGAGATTTGATATAAAATTGCAACCCTAATACACTCTAGTATACATAAGGAATAAGTGCAGATCAAAAGGCAGGGGCTAGAGGCGTGCAAAGGCAGAGAACCAATTTAAAAAATTCAAGAAAAAGTTGCAAACCAATTTCCATGTTTCAGGCCATCTCAAGCCATTCTAATCATACCAATCGTTTGCTGGACATCCTAGGATCGTGTTTCAATCGTTAGCAAGCTTCCCCACGCCCTGAAACGCATCGTAGCAGTCACATGGTTTGGCTCTTTTCTTGAAATTGATTACATTGATTCTGGCACATTTAGCATGATTAATTGACATATTTATAATCCTTGAGATGTTTGCAAGCTAATAGTTGTATTCAATTGCGTTTTTATTAACTGTGCATCAAACTGCCATGGATAGGGTTCGTGTTTCATTTTTAGGGATTTCTTGTATAGGGAAAATTGGACAATGATAATGGTACCATTATGCTCGTGGGCTTTAAACGAGTTGATTGGTACCATTGGTTTTGATTTATCATGCATGTACAAGGTTTTGGAATGAACAAGGGTTATACCTACACTTGGTGTCCGTAGGTAAAAGCCTTTTATCTAAAACGACGGAAGCAACGAAAAAGACAATGGTGTGGCAGGTTGTGGATGGTCAGTTTGAATTTCGCGCATTTTGGGAAGCGTGGCACATTGTTTGTGTTATATTCTATTTATTTCATTATTGTTACAACTAACATGATTAGCGCAGATGGTAAGGTTGCTGGCCTTTGATGCACACATCTTGGGTTCGATCCTAAGCGTGTGCATTTTATTTTCTCAACATTTTCAGGGCAATCCAGTGTATCACATGGCAAGGGATTCATTGTGTACCATCCAGATCTGATCGTTCAATCCACCAAGGCTGCAGATCCAAGGCTATCCAATGAAGGGCCACCATGCGCCCCAGTCAAGCATGTGTAGGGGATTGGACAAAGTCAACAAAGGCCTGGGTTTGTTGGGGTTAGATTTGCAAACAACACCCCTCTTTTGCTATTTACCACAGGCCCATCTTAATCTTTCTTTTCTATTTATTTCATTTATTTATTTAATTAGCTTAATCATTTTCAACCAAAATCAATTTCTTTTTTCACAAAAAATCATAAAATCAAGATTTTCACAAAAAAATTAGAATTAGGTTTTATTTTATCAAATTTAATTTAATATTAGTATAATTTAATCTAGGGTAATTCTAACTTTTTTTAATAATTAAAATCAATTAGAAAAATTAGGGTTAGACTTGTGATTTAATTTAATTTTTATTTCTTTTCTCAAAAATAAAAAATACAAAAAGATAGGTTAATTTAATTATTTTTCTTAATTAAAATTAATTAGTAATTAAGTTTTTTATTCAATTGAACTTTATTTTCTCAAATAACACAAAAACGACAAAAAAATGAATTTTCTTTTCAATTACAATTAGGTTTAGTTGGGGTCAAAACCCTAATTATTTTGCATTCGATTCATCGCGCGCGTTTATTATTTTTTTGCAATATTGATGTAACTGTCTACAGTATGTAATAGTTTAATCTAGGATTTTCTTTATTTATCGTCTTTTACGGGTTTTTTGGCTATGTAATTAATCCCTACCCCGAAGCCTTGTAATAGCGTAAGTTTTATTTCTCGCATTTTAATTCTCGCAAATATTAACTGTTTAGATGTATGTTAATAGGATTGTATGATAAGATTGCATGATAATTTAAAACGGCTAGAAAACCCTAATGTGAAAAGATAATAACTGAAATCAAATCACTCGCACATGCGCACTCCTAGGATATACTCTCACTTCGGTTGCCTTCGATAAACTATCATTAAAGTATAGGGTGTCTTAGTGGTTGCCCTCCTGTCTAAACAAAGATCAAATGTCCCGTTCGGAAATGTTGCCTCGGAAACGTCGCCTCGGAAATGTTGCCTCGAATATGATCTTAAGACTCTAGGGTTATTACTAAGACGTCCTAACATTGCTTTAGTGATCGTACATCCCTTACGAATTTACCCTTACAACTCCAACAATGATGCTACCTATTTCTCAATAGTAGGATAGCACTGCCTAAAGGAAACAAGAACATAAACAATCCTTTTTCGAGTAGGTAGATGCTAGTAGGTACTTGCTCAAATCAAACTTTTTCACACCAAACACTTTTTTTCAAACAAAGTTTTCAAAAACAACTTCGTAACACTCTTGAGGACAGAAACAAGGGTTAAAACAAAGTAAAACAAAACTTTTCAAAACAAACACATACAAGCAATTTTTAAAAGATGAGCAAGTACCTAAGAGCCCATGGAAAACTATGGATAGAAAGGGTGCTAACACCTTCCCTTTCTATAATCTACCCTCCGTACTCAGAATATCTCAAAAAAGGATTTTTTTTTGTGCTTTTTTCCTTTCCGGTTGGATGAAATAAAAGTGAGTGGAAACTCTTGCTTACCGCAACATTTTGCGAATACAAAACGCAAAATGTAAACCAGTATTTTCAAAAAATAGTCAATTCTGCCACCATATCACAGAACTGGCGACTCTGCTGGGAAAATTTCAGTGGGGCATACCTTAGGATCTAGTTCATTATAATTGCTTCTCTTGTTTGTTTTGATTGATTTATTTTTAAGGGTTTTGTTTGGGAGTTACTATAGATCCTAACCTGGATCTGGGGACACCTTTTAGGTAAGTAACAATAAACTGTGAGGGAACTGTACGGCGTAGACCGATACAGTTGAAGCAGTAGCTACGTTGATGTGGCACATTGGTTGCTACCGGTATCCCTTGTGGAGAAACAAGGAGAATACGGGGCCACTGTGTGTGTCGTTAAGCATCAACTGATCTTAAAACCTTTAATCGACCAACTTGGCCATTAGAAAGTAGTGAGATAGTCGACCTCAGTGTAAAGCTGAGAACTGGTTGATACTCGATGCTACACTCATTGAGACCATACTCTTGAGATAGTTCTGGCTGCAAGAAAAGATTGCGTGAGCTGAAACCATGACCGATGGGGATGGTCAGTGATATTGAGATCCTCTAGAACCCTGTTACTTTTTCTAGGACAGGTTGAAACCAACTGAACTTCAAGAGGGTACTACCTCTGACCCCATGCAAGCCTTAAACTTAAGGGCTTTTGTGTGACTTGTTTGCCTTTGCCATGCCTGTTATCTGCTATACCTGTTGTTTTTATCATGACATCATGCATCATAACATGGCATTCATACTTCATTATACTAACCATTTCAAAGACCGAAGGAATTTATCTTTGTTCTGTTTTGCAGATTATGGCTTCCGTGCACAGAAATACCATCCGAGTTAACTTTGTGCAAATACCTGCTCAACTTAAAGAGTTAGCCTCAAGAGTTTCTGAGACTTCTATGTTCATTAAAAGACATGGTCAGCTTCTTAGCCTGGTCACTTCAAAACTTGATGAGCAGATGATGAGTGTACTTTTCCAGTTCTTCGATCATGTGCATCATTGCTTCACCTTTCCAGATTATCAGCTGGTTCCCACTTTGGAAGAGTTCTCTCACTTATTGGGCATATCCATCCTTGAACAGTTACCCTTCACAGGTATGGAAGAGGTTCCTAGACCAGAAGACATTGCCTCAACTCTGCATCTGAAACGGTTTGATATAGTATCCAATTGGGAAACACGAAACGAGGTCGAAGGTTTCCTAGCCAAATTTTTGATAGACCAGGCTCAACTATTATGGGATAATTTGGATTTTCAGGCTTTCGAAGATATCTTGGCTCTCCTTATCTATGGTTTGGTTCTCTTCCCGAATCCGGATTCCTTTGTAGATGTGAATGCTGTCAAGATTTTCCTTTCTCACAATCCTGTGCCTACCCTGCTGGGTGATATCTTGCATGCCCTCTATACTCTTACTGTGCGAAGAAGGGGGACTCTTATGTGTTGCATGCCGTTGTTGTCGAGGTGGTTTATTTCGCACCTCCCTAAGTCTGTGCTGAAGAATGAAGAAGGTTTGGGATGGTCCTACAGAATAATGTCGCTTGCCCATACAAATATTCTTTGGAGCTCCCGGACTATGGAAGACACTACCGTTATTGATCGTTGTGGGGGATACCCTAATGCCCCTTGCTTGGAATAAGAGGGGGAATAACCTACAATCCTTGTCTAGCTTTGCGACAATTTGGTCGTGCTCGGAGAGATGGTCCCCATGAGCTACTTCTTGAGAATATTGCATTTGACTACAAGGAGGACGTTGACGAGCACCACCGGAGGTTTATACGAGCTTGGGGCATGGTGAACAGATCTGACCCCCAAGAGTTGGGACCGAGGACTTCCCTTCCTATGCAGCCTTACCTCCAATGGGTCCGAGCTCGTGCCCAGAAGCTTGGGATGCCTTATGAAGCCGTATTGCCAGTGATTGTAGAGCCCACTAATGAAGAAGGCGTTCCTTACACAGTTCTTTATCCTTACATGCCCACTGATCCTGGGGCGTTGCAGAGGTCTTGGATTCAGCTGAAAGAGAAGAGGGATACTTACCGAGAAAAGTACCATGAGCAAGAAAGGAAGATTTTGAAGCTCACCAGGCAGCTCGAGGAAGAAAGAGTGATCAATGACTATGTCAGCACCAAGAGGAAGCGTCCATGGGACTTTTGATTTTGCTTTTCTAGTTTTAGATTTGTTTTCCATTTACTTCTTTGTAACGCCTTAAAGGCATTGTTGAACCTTTTACAAGTTGATATAATAAAGTTTGTTTATTTTTGGTTTGAAAATTTAAATCTCCCAAAGTCTTTGAAATCATTACATGCGCATCCCATTATCATGCACACCATTACAGGTACCATTACAAGTTTCTCATCTTTTCACTGTTTATTTCAGTAGAAATGTCTTCTGATCAAGCCATCAAAGATCTTCAGGCGCAGAACGCCCAATTCCAACAAATGTTCTTAAGCTTGGCTAAAGGGCAAGAGGATTTGAAGACCCTGGTTCTGAAAGAGAAGAAGAAGAAAAAGAAGGTTGGTATTCTGAACATGGGTAGAAGATTCGGAGAAAGAGTAAGACAATCAGCTGATCCGACCTCCTCATCCAAGGACGGGGAGAACCAAGAAAGGGTAAAGGACCCTAGTCCTGTAGTTTTTGATAATGATATGGATTACGACGAGGAGCAATATCCTCCTGCTGAGGATAGGTACAAGCAACTAGAAGACCGTCTGAGTGCTATGGAGATTCAAAAGATACATGGTTTGGATTTCGGAGAGATGGGATTGGTATCGGGAGTGGTAATCCCTCATAAGTTCAAAGCTCTGGTTTTTTCCAAGTACGATGGAGTATCCTGTCCAAAACTCCATCTCCGCTCGTACGTCAGAAAAATCCAACCTCACACTGCTGATAGAAATTTGTGGGTACACTTCTTTCAAGATAGTCTGTCAGGGACTCAGCTTGAATGGTTTTATCAATTGGAGGGAGCCAATGTCCGAAACTGGGAAGACCTTGCTGCTGCTTTTTACAGGCAGTATCAGTATAACACCGACCTTGCTCCCACTCGTACTCAGCTCCAGGGTATGTCTATGGGTGCAAGTGAAGGTTTTAAGGACTATGCTCAAAAGTGGAGAGATTTGGCTGGAAGAGTCCAACCCCCTTTGTCTGACAGGGAGTTGGTTGACATGTTTCTAGGGACGTTATTTGGTCCATTTTTCAATCATCTGATCGACAGTTCGTCATCTGGGTTTACTGAGTTGATTTTGACTGGAGAGAGAGTAGAAGCTGGCATTCGAAGCGGTAAAATATAGAAGGGTACCTCATCAAGTGCAGTAAAGAAGCCTTTCACCGGTAAGAAAGAAGCTAGCGCAGTCTACGGCCGAGGGGCCAAAGCAGACCTGAACACCGTCAAGCAGTAAATGCAGTGGTGATATCAAGACCCACAATTGCTCCACAATGCAACAATCAACAAAGGTTGGAAAGACCACAAAGGCAGTTCACTCGGCTCAATATGACCCTGACTCAAATTCTACCACAATTATTAAATACCAACCTGGTAACTCTAAGGGAGGCCCCGAAGAACCCCAACACCACATCTCCCCACTATAACCCGAATGCCCGCTGCGCCTATCACTCCGAAAGTCCAGGTCATGATACAAACAACTGTTGGGCCTTGAAAAACAAAGTGCAAGACTTGATCTAAGCCAAAGAGATTGAGTTTGATGCTCTAGAGAAGCCCAACGTCATAACTGCTCCCATGCCCAAATATGGTCATGGAGTAAATACTATAGGCGATGATTTATTTGTGACCTCCGTGGAAGAAATTTCTACTCCTTTGATGACAGTAAAGAAGAATTTTCTATTGGCCGGTTTATTTCCGGATTGTGGTGAAGGTTGCCACACATGCTCAATTCTGCCTGCTGGTTTCCGCTTATTAAAATCAGGTGTTCAGCGTCTGATGGATAATAAAGAGATCCTGTTCGAAAAGTCTATGATTCTGTTAGTTCCAGTTGAAGATGTTGCCATCATAACCATTTCTGCCAATCCTCCCAAGGTTTCCTCGAGAAAACCTGTTAGGATTACACCCGTCCCAAGAATTGCTCCGTTAATAATTACTGTCCCCGGTCCTATCCCATACACTTCAGATAAGGTTGTCCCTTGGCACTATGGTGCTGATGTGTATTACCATGGAGTTAAACAAGACTTAAAGAGTGAGGAAGCTGATGTTGATGTCAGCAATATTGTCGGGGCTAGCAAGGTCACCAGAAGCAGAAGACTCTTTTCTCCCGAGATTTCCCCTCTGGCTGTCCACAAACCTGTTGTCATTCCATCTGCTAGTACATCAGCAACTATCCCAGTTCCTATTCCAGTTATCACCCATGTCGACAAGCCATCTGGGACTCGGGGCAAAGAAATCATAGGTGAGCCTGCCCAGACGGAGGCACCTAAGAAGATCATCGTAGAAACCTCTAAGAAAGAGATAGAAGAAATTTTAAAGATTATCAAGAAGAGCGACTATAACGTAGTCGAGCAGTTGGGGCAGACTCCATCAAAAATTTCCATGTTGTCCTTGTTGTTATGTTCTGAAGCCCATGCAAAGGCTTTAATTTCATTCCTCAAAACTGCGCATGTGCCGCAGGAAACTTCAGCCGATCAATTCAAAAATTGCGTAGCTAGCTTGACTGCCGATAATGGGCTAGGTTTCTCAGATGCAGATCTGACCGCTAAGGGGAGAAATCATAATGATGCTCTGCACGTCTCGATCGAGTGCAGGGGCACTACTATGGCCCATGTACTGGTGGATACCAGGTCCTCATTGAATGTTTTGCCAAAGAAAGCGTTGGACCGTCTGGATTATGAAGGTTTGATTCTAAAGCCGAGCAATATTATGGTCAGGGCTTTCGACGGGTCAAAAAGGATTGTGCACGGGGAGGTGGACATCCCTGTTAAAGTTGGCTCTTAGACTTTTGCATCCACCTTTTATGTGATGGATATCAGGCCATCATATTCTTGCTTGCTGGGTCGCCCTTGGATTCATAAGGCTGAGGCAGTGACTTCCATGCTTCATCAAATGTTGAAATATCCGGTAAAGGGGAAGATTATCACGGTACAAGGTGAAGAGGAGTATATGGTGAGTCATCTCAATTCTTTTCGCTACATGGAGATGGACGGGGAATTCATCGAAACCCCTTGTCAGAACTTTGAAGAGGTCCCTCAGACCTTGGCGTCAACTGAAGTTGCTACCGACAAACCTCCAATGAAGATGGCTTCTCTCAAGGATGCCAGGGCTGTAATGAAAGAAGGTGGGTGTACCAATTGGGGTCAGCTCCCTGATTTCATGCACAAAACTGACAAATTTGGTTTGGGCTTTACTATAGGGGCTTAAAGGGTTGATAGGCGCGCATGGAATGGAAGACCTCCTCTGCACATCAGCAATCAGGGAGTTAATGCAATTAAAGATGGTGAAGAAGATTCAGATATCGACAGTTGGATCTACCCTACAACCAATGGTAGATTGAACAAATGGTCGGCGAAGGACTTCATACCCGTTTCTTTTATTCCACAGTAAATGACTTTTGTTTTAAGAGTTGTAATAGACAGTTTGAAACTTTACGGCCCGGTGCCTTGCCCGAGACACATGGGCTTTGCTTGTGAGGGCTTTTTATTTGTCATTTCATATATCATTAATAAAACATTGGACGTTTCTTGCATTACAAATTTTGCGCTCCTTGTTTTTCTTTTTCTGTCTTTATCACAAACAACTATTCTCTTACACACACTCACATATCATAATGCAGATCCATATCCACTATGGATCCCATTGATAAAGACTCTGCTACTGCCAGTTATGACTTCGAAAATCCGATCAACCAAGCCGAGGACAAAGGTGAGGATGATTGTGAGGTTCCTGGAGAACTTGCTAGACTGTTACTACAGGAAGAAAGGGCCATACAGCCTCATGAAAAGCCAGTTGAATTAGTGAATTTGGGTACAAAGGAAGACATGAAAGAGGTTAAGATAGGTGAGAATCTAGAGCCCAGTGTCAAACAACGGTTGATACAGATGCTACGCGACTATGTTGAGATCTTCGCTTGGTCTTATGAAGATATGCCTGGTTTGGACACTGATATTGTGGTACACCGCCTGCCAACCAAAGCAGACTGCCCTCCGGTAAAGTAGAAGGTTCTCCGTATGCACCCTGAGATGTCTGAGAAAATCAAAGTTGAGGTCATGAAACAGTTCGACGTGGGATTTTTAGCTGTCACTTCTTATCCGCAGTGGGTCGCCAACGTTGTTCCGGTGCCTAAGAAGGATGGTAAGGTATGGATGTGTGTGGACTACAGAGACCTGAACAGGGCAAACCCCAAGGATGATTTCCCACTTCCTCAAATCGATATTTTGGTCGACAACACCGCGCAACATAAAATCTTCTCCTTCATGGATGGTTTTTCCGGTTACAATCAGATCAAGATGGCTTCCGAGGACATGGAGAAGACAACCTTCGTTACACAGTGGGGCACCTTCTGTTACAAGGTAATGCCTTTTGGGTTGAAGAATGCTGGGGAAACTTATTAGCGCACCATGGTCGCTTTGTTCCACGACATGATTCACCATGAATTGAGGTTTATGTTGATGACATGATCGCAAGATCCCAGACTAAGGAAGGGCACCTTGACCATCTCCAGAAACTGTTCGACAGGTTAAAAACGTATAAGCTGAGGCTGAACCCGAACAAGTGCACCTTCGGGGTAAGGTCTAGTAAGCTGCTGGGTTTCGTCGTTAGTGATAAAGGTATTCAGGTGGACCCTGCCAAGGTAAAATCCATACAAGAGATGCCGGCTCCCTGCACAGAAAAGGAAGTTAGAGGCTTTTTGGGACGTCTGAATTACATCGCCAAGTTCATTTCACACCTGACTGCTACTTGTGAGCCAATCTTCAAGCTGCTGAAGAAAGATCAAGAGGTAAAATGGAATGATGAATGTCAGACCGCTTTCGAAAGAATCAAGGAATACCTCCAAGAGCCACCAATTCTGATGCCTCCAGTTGAAGGAAGACCTTTGATCTTATACTTGACAATACTGGATAATTCAATGGGGTGTGTGCTGAGGCAGCATGACGTGTCTGGCCGAAAAGAGCACGCTATTTACTACCTTAGCAAAAAGTTTACCGACTGTGAGACCCGATACTCATTGCTCTAGAAAACTTATTGCGCTTTGGCATGGGCTGCTCGTCGGCTAAGACAGTATATGGTGACTCACACCACTTTATTGATATCAAAGATTGATCCAATCAAGTATATCTTCAAAAAGCCTGCCTTGTCTGGAAGAATAGCAAGATGGCAGATGATCTTAACTGAGTATGACATCCAATACATAACCCAAAAAGCAATCAAAGGGAGTGTATTGGCGGATCATTTGGTGCATCAGGCCGTGGATGACTACCGGTCCATGAATTTCGAGTTCCCGGATGGGAACATCATGTTGGTGACCGACTGTGAAGAACTCGGATCGGATGAAGGACCTGAGGAAGGATCCCGATGGTCTATGTATTTTGATGGAGCATCAAACGCGTTGGGTAATGGCATTGGTGCCGTGATCATATCCCCTGAGGGCTGTCATACTCCGTTCACCGCCCGATTATGTTTTAACTGCACCAACAATATGGCGGAGTATGAAGCATGTATCCTGGGTCTTCGAGCTGCTATTGACCTAAAGATTAAGTTTCTAAGTGTATTCGGAGATTCTGCTTTAGTGATCAGTCAGATCAAAGGCGGGTGGGATACGAAGCTGTGATCGGTGGATCTGGAACTGACTGTTTAACGCTGGTTCGCGAAATGTCGCGGAAGCAAGAGTCGCCACCGTCTTTTATTTTCTCCAAATGGAAAGGACAAAATCACAGAAAAATTCCTTATAGAGATTGCTCTCGGTTCGGGAGGTAGGTTATAGAAAGGGAAGGTGTTAGCACCCTTTCTATCCATGGTTATCCATGGGCTCTTAGATACTTGCTCATTGTGTTTTCAAAAATGGTTTGTTTGCTTTTCAACTGTGAGTGGGTTTGAAAAAAAGTTTCATTTGAAAATTTCAGTTCGACTCTTGTATCGGTCCTCAAGAGTGTTTGAAAAATTGCTTTCGAAAGCTTTTTGAAAAGGTGTCGGTGCGAAAAGTATTTTTGAATTTGTTTTGAAATTTAGAGCAAGTATCTACGAGAACCTACCTACCCTAAGGAATTCGTCTGTGTAAATGTCCTTTAAAGTAGTGTCATCCCACCATTGAGAGGTAGGTAGCACCACCGTTGGAGGTGTTCGGGTCAATTCGAGGTTTGGGACATGGTGATCACCGGAGCAATGGGAAGACACCTTAGAAGCTACCCTCATGCCAGGTTCCCGGATCATGAGGACTTACTAAGACATCCTCTACTCGACGATCACCTTTCGAGGCAAGGCAACAGTGAGGCGTACCCTAGGGGTGGTGTGTGATTTGTGTGTCGTTTTCATTTGCATTTATCTTGTCATGTTATTGGTGTTCTACGCTTGATTTTATTTCGACATACATTCTTGCATGCTTTGTTTAACAGTTAAGATATTTGCGAGAAAAGTAAATCTAAGGCTATTACAAATGGCGCGGGTCCACATCGCAAAATTAACCAGGACCCGATTTGATGGAGAATAAATAAAGTAAAAGAATTAAAAGTGCGAAAAGCAATTTACACGGCTTCGGGAGAGGTACATAATTATTTAAGCGAAATAAAATAAATATGCGAACAAATAAGAAATTAAGAACATGGGCGTTGGACCCTTTTGTAAAAATTAAAATTAATGAGGAATTAAAATTAAAATTAAAAGAAGGCAAGAATTTGTTTTTTGGTGTTTTTAATGTTTTAAGATTTAATAGAAAAAAGAAGGAATTAATTAACTACTAACCCTAATTCTATTTTATTTTAATTTATTAAGAAGACGTTAAAATTTAACCTAAATTAACCCTAATTTTTATATACAATCTTAATTATGAAAATAAATAAAATAAATAATATTATTGTGAAAAAGAAAAATTAAAAAGGAATAAAACACTAATTAAACCTATTTCTATATTTCTTTAGATTTTTTATTAAAAGGAATTAAAATTAACCCTAACTTAAACTAATTAATTTACATGCATTTTTTTACAAGAAATATTAAAATAACAATATTTATTATATTTTTTATCTTTTCTGATTTTTTTTATGATATTTTATATTTTATAAAAATAATTAATTAATTTAAACAAATAATAATTAAAAGTAAAAGATTTAAATAAATAAAGAAAATAAAAAAAGAGAAAGAACAATTTGCAAACCAGGGGGGTGGTAGTCCCCAAAGTGGAGGTCTGGCCTTAGTAATCTGGGCCCAATAACCTTCCAATTCGTTGACTTTTTCAGACAACCTGCTGGCATATTGACTAGGGTTTAGAGTGTCCCTTCAATCTCAACCCTTGGTTTGATTCCATTAAGCACGTGGGCGATCTGATCTGGAGGATGTATGGTGCGTTCCACCTTTGAAACTGCACAGGAATATGCATTGCAAAATAATATGGAAATTAACGTAGACCTGGGACTCGAACCCAGGTCATATACATTGCCAATGCTTTCTCTAACCAACTGTGCCAACTAACGCGTTTGATATATAATAAACAAACAAATAATATAAAAGAAAGTGGGTTAATGGCTTGGAAACGCGCGCGAATTTTAAACAAGCCAATCAGCGTGTGCCACAACGTCATCGTCTTCACCATCCCTGAAATACAAAAACATGAGGCAACGGTTTTTTACGCGTTGTTTAAGGTCAGTTTTGAGAAAATAGCGAATAGGTCTTAGAGGGTCAATAAATTAGGCGCGATGGGTAGTTTCCATTCGTCCAGACTTGCTGATTGCAACCATGGTATTCTTGAAGGCCAATTGTTCTTTAAATAAAAACCCCCAATTTTGAGGTCCTGCAAACCCTAGAACTCAAACATGGTGAAATCGTATATACAGCATAAAAATGCAATTAATCATATTGGTTAGTTTCAGAATTTCACAAGGAACATGAATCTACAATCAAAATGCTATGAATGTGCGTAAATATTGAAACACGATAATGAATTTTTCATGAGGTATCTTGAATGCTGTATACCAATTCCTTGCGTTTTAGTGGTTGTTTCTGATTGGAATACGTTCAGGGAACCTTGAGGAAGCTATTGAAACAAGAATTAGGTCTTGAATCGTCCTGGAATGATGTTTTCAGAATTGACTTTTTTTGACAATTTTTTCAAGTTTGTGAAGAGCTTTCTTGCGCAGCTTAGTGTCCATTCTCATTAGGGTTGTGATCAGGCATTTGTATTGAGTGAATTAGGTCACAAAGAATCAATCAAATCCATTGCATTCATTGATTTTGGAAATTTGATTTCTTAAGATTTTTTCATATCTTTTCTATGTGTTCTTTGTTCAAATCATATCCAATTGCTCCAATTCTTTCCTTATTTTCATATGCACGAATTATAGAGGCTAAAACATGTATAAAAAGATTTGTTAGGTTAGGTTAAATATTTTTCACATATTTAAATGATTTAAATGAATTAATATAAATAAAAATTCAAATAAATAAAAAAAGATGAGAAAATACTTCCCTTTGGGCCAAGTGGTCGTGCATATGCTTGGAATGATGAATTGTGGAAGAAAAATGGGCCCATTAGCAATTTTAGGTCTTTTGAATCAATGTTGACTTTTCAAAATATCCAAAAATTTCCCAACTTCCACAAGGCATAACTTGCTCAATTTTTAAGCTTTTCTCATGTTCTTGGACATTTTGGAAAGGTCTTTGAGTCCTCTAACCAATGCCTTTGGTCCCATGTCATTTTGATTTACCAATCTCAAGTTATGGCCTTTGACTTAAAGTCCCTTTTTGTTGACTTTTGAAAATGACCTATAATGTTGAAATTGATAACTTTTTGTGAGAGTATTTCTTGGACTTGAAGTATGAAGATGAGTTGTAGGAAATGTCTTTCTCTTCAAAATGAGATTTGGTTGGAATTTTTTTGATAATCCATGTGAAAGTTATGCCCTGGTCAATTTACAGTTGACTTTTTCAGCTGTCCAAATAAGGAAACTTTTGCATCTTGATGATTTTTGAGCCAAGCTTTGAGAATCATGATCAAGCATTGATCAAATGATGTTTGTGGCTTCAAAATGAGATGTTGACCAAAAATTTGAACTTTTGACTGCCAAATGACCATTTTGCCCCTACAGTTGACTGTAGTGCAATTAGGGTTTTTGACTGTGCAATTTTGAGCTGAAAGTCTTGAAACTTGATATGAGGATGCTTGACCATATTTGTAGGCATGTGAGACTTGATTGGACCTTTGAAAACTTCATTTTCTTGATCAGAACAAAAACCCTAGTTTTGACTGTATGGGAGACCTTTGCACTGTGCAACCCTTGGGGAACTTTGCAACTTTGACTTGGCAATTTCTTGGAGAATATGGGAGGGCAAATTTTGGGGTACAACAGTTGCCCCTGTTCAATCTTCTTAGACCTGAGGATGCAGATTGGCTGACGTGCCTTTCGTAATCCGAGGGTAGAAGATGATTGAACACTAGAGTGCCCAGAAATTTGCGCTCACATAGTAGCAGTGTGGTGGGAATGGGCTTATAGATGCCATTTGGAGGTTGATGAATAGGATGATGGGCTTATAGATGCCATCTGGATATTGATCTCGTAAGAGATTCCTTAGCGAGAACCTGTATACCTGCAAAATAGAAAAAATGAGTACCTGACATGTTGCAGGAGCTGGTTTCAGATGCTTGGCATAGATATATCCTGACTGGTTACAGGAGCTGGGTCTGGAGCTTCAAAAGATGATGAATGAACCAGGGATGGTTACCACCTTAGCATGAATGGTAAGAGAATCTTGGGCGATTTTAACTTCAACAACGCTCGTTGAGAAAAATCTTGGTGGGAATCACCGTCTTCGCAGTATCGGGAAGAGAACCATAGACAATTATAATCTGAAAGGAATTATCACCTCACTCACCGTCGGAGAGGGGACCATAGAAAAGGAATTATTACCTCACTCACCGTCGGAGAGGGAACCATAGGAGACTATCACCTCACTCACCGTCGGAGAGGGAAACATCTGAAAAGGACTTACCACCTCACTCACCGTCGGAGAGGGAACCATAGGAGACTATCACCTCACTCACCGTCGGAGAGGGAAACATCTGAAAAGGACTTACCACCTCACTCACCGTCGGAGAGGGAACCATAGGAGACTATCACCTCACTCACCGTCGGAGAGGGAAACATCTGAAAAGGACTTACCACCTCACTCACCGTCGGAGAGGGAACCATAGGAGACTATCACCTCACTCACCGTCGGAGAGGGAAACATCTGAAAAGGAATTACCACCTCACTCACCGTCGGAGAGGGGACCATAGAAAAAGGAATTACCACCTCACTCACCATCGGAGAGGGAACCATCTGAAATTGGAATTACCACCTCACTCACCGTCGAAGAGGGGACCATAGAAAAAGGAATTACCACCTCACTCACCGTCGGAGAGGGGACCATAGAAAAAGGAATTACCACCTCACTCACCGTCGGAGAGGGGACCATAGAAAAAGGAATTACCACCTCACTCACCGTCGGAGAGGGAACCATCTGAAATTATAATCTTAAAGAAAACCCTAAAATGGAAATCTCATGCACCGTCGGAGAGAGAACCAATAGGAAAACATAATCTGAAAAAAAAAAACTGAAATGGAAATCTCATGCACCGTCGGAGAGAGAACCAGTAGGACATTATAATCTTAAAGAAAAAACCTAAAATGGAAATCTCATGCACCGTCGGAGAGAGAACCAATAGGAATTTATAACCTGGGATAACTTCTACTGAGTCTTTATCAGAAAAATCTGTTGGGAGTCGATTTAGCTGGACTAGAGAAAGCCTTGGACTGGCTAAGAAATCTTTGGAGTCGATTAACTGAACCGGTCTAGGTCGTGAAATATGATTGAGAATTTCAACTGCATCCTTCCTGAAAGGTAAAAGTCAGTCATATGCAATGCATGATATGGACCAAGCAATGATGTTCTCAACATAAGTGAGATTTGTAGGATATGATGCGTCTATGCATGCTATAATGATGTATGTGATGTTTTATGAATGTATGTTTTCGTCTAGGAAAGTAAATTCTTGACGGGTGCCGGGAAATCACTCCTGGGCTGATATTGAAGAATAGATTTGCTTCCGCTGGGGATGATAACTGCAAGAATACCGGTAGGAGAAGATGACTCCGTTGCGGAATAAACTTGGCAAATGGAAGATTCTGCGGGGAGAAAAGATACTCTGGCGACCGTGCTGGGAAGTGATACTCTGTGGGGATAGAGATGCTTTGCTGCGTTGATAATAATTTGCTGGGGATACCCTTGTTGTTGGAAGTGTTGATGGACTTCGCTGGGGTAAGAAGACTTCGTCGAGGACGCTCTTTCCGTGGCTTTTGGCTGAGAATAACCCAGTTATATCCTGTTAAGGAAATAACTCTTTAAATCAAGCCGGACGACGCGTTCGTGTTCTGCGAGGGGATAAGCTTCCAGAATCTACTGGGGATATGCTTATTGCTTGGGGAGATGACTTCCAACTTTCCCGGGGAACTGGATTGGATTCTCTTGGGGGAGTTTTGATATGCTGGGGAAAGTGATTCCTTTGAATGTTGATATACCGCCGGGGAACAATCTTTAGACCAAGACTGCCGGGGATGCTTGTTAAGAATATACGTATTGCTGCTGGGGAATGTTGATATCTACTGGGGGATACTCAACTTCCTTGAAATTGGGTAACTCTGCCTGGAGAAGAATGCACTGTTTTGCTGAATCACTCTCTAGGGAATTAATATGTACTGGTCATGTTCTTTGGCTGAACCTACCTTGGTACCTTGGAGGATAGGACAATTAGATTGCTTGGACAACTTTTTATTGCCCCTGTTTCTAGTGTCACCTGTAATAAAATCCTTTGCTTCGTATGCAAATATTTATGAGTTAGCAAATTATTGTCAATGCATATATCACAAATTGAACCTTGGACGTTCTTCGCAAAACAAAACAGAAAAAGGAAAAACACTTGGCACGTTTAACTGAAAATATATTTGTATTGATTTTGAATGGCCTGTGAATAGGCGTTTTGTGTACAAGAGGCTGACGTCCTAGTAAGAGAACGCCGCCGAGCAAAAGAGTTTATACAAATTTGTACAAAAGAAAATAAAACAGCTGTGTGAAATGAATGATCCCACTGGGTTTCAACTCTGCTATTGCCTTTATAACTCCGAGTGTCTCATCACTTGATGACCTTGGTTGAAGGTGAAGCTGACTGATCGATGCCGTCTGAACTTGATGTAGATATCGGATTCTGGATGCAAAGTGATCCAATGAGACATAGTATTACGCTTTTATCCCTAATTTTTGCCTGGACCGCCCTTTCGGGTTTTCGGTCCACCGGGATACCCATTTTTGCCCAAGCCGCCTTTTCAGGTTTTCGACTTGCCGGGTGTACAGATTTTTTTCATTTTCATCCCTTCATTTTGCCCGAACCCTTTTGGTTCGACGGGAAGCCCTAATTTTTTCCTAGGCATGTCAGCCTAGCGGGTCTTTTTTCATGCGTAGTATCTTTTTACTATGTCTGCATTGGCGGGGTGAGGAAGGTCGTCACCATCCATGTTGGTTAGAATCATGGCTCCTCCTGAGAACACATGTTTAACCACAAATGGCCCTTCGTACGTGGGGGTCCACTTGCCCCTTGGATCACTCTGAGGAAGGATGATTCGCTTGATTACCAGATCCCCAACTCGATATTCCTGTGGTCTGACCTTTTTGTTAAATGCCCTGATCATCCGTTTCTGATACGTCTGACCATGACAGATAGCAGCAAGTCTCTTTTCATCAATGAGGTTGAGCTGGTCAAGTCGTGTCTGGATCCAATCATCTTCGTTCATATTTGCATCCTTCATTATCCGGAGAGAGGGTATTTGCACTTCGATCGGTAAGACTGCCTCCATACCGTAGACCAAGGAAAAGGGAGTTGCCCCGGTTGACGTCCTGGCTGAGGTACGGTACCCATGTAGAGCGAACGGTAACATCTCGTGCCAATCTTTATAAGTCACTGTCATCTTCTGCACGATTTTCTTAATGTTCTTATTTGCTGCTTCTACAGCCCCATTCGTCTTCGGCCTGTAAGGAGAAGAGTTGTGGTGCTGTATCTTAAACTGCTCGCAGAGCTCAGTGATCATCTTGTTATTAAGATTGGTACCGTTATCTGTAATGATCCTTTCAGGGACGCCGTATCGACAAATCAGATTATGCCGAATGAACCGTGCCACAACAGTCTTGGTTACCGTAGCATAGGATGCTGCCTCAACCCACTTCGTAAAATAATCAATCGCCACTAGGATGAAGCGATGTCCATTAGATGCCGTAGGTTTAATCTCACCAATCATGTCTATGCCCCACATTGCAAACGGCCAAGGCGCAGTCAGAACATTCAGGGGAACTGGAGGAACATGCACCTTATCTGCATAAATCTGGCACTTATGGCATGTCCTAGAATGTTGGTAGCAGTCAGCTTCCATTGTGGACCAGTAATATCCTGCCCGTAGGATCTTCTTAGCCATAGTGTGTCCACTAGAATGTGTACCAAAGGTTCCTTCATGTAGCTCTTCCATGATTCTTTCTGCTTCAGTTTTGTCCACACAACGCAGCAAGGTTGAATCATGGTTTCGCTTGTACAAGATGCCGTTGCTAAGGAAGAACTTGGCTGCGAATCTCCTTAAGAACTTCTTATCATTGATAGAGGCACCTTCACGGTATTCTTGAGTTTCCAGATATCTCTTCACCTCATGGTACCAAGGCTTCTCAGTCACCAATTCAGTCTCGAGATCACAACAGTATGCCGGTTCGTCCAGTTTCCAGATGATGATTTGGGGAGCCTCATTGTCCCATTTGACCTTGAACATAGAAGACATTGTAGCTAACGCGTCCGCCAACTGATTCTCTTCTCTTGGAAAGTATTAAAAGGTTATCTCTGTGAAGTGGGGGATCAAGGTCAACGCACATTCTCTGTAAGGAATCAGGTTCGGATGTTTCGTATCCCATTCTCCTTTGATCTGATTGATCACAAGAGCGGAATCTCCGAAGACACTTAGAAACTTGATCCTTAGGTCGATCGCAGCTTGAAGACCCATGATGCACGCCTCATACTCCGCCATGTTGTTGGTACAGTTGAAACATAGCCGGGCAGTGAGTGGAGTATGAGTACCTTGAGGTGATATGATTATGGCGCCGATACCGTTTCCCAAAGCATTGGAGGCTCCGTCAAAGTGCATAGACCATCGAGATCCTGGTTCAGGTCTTTCATCCGGTCCAGGTACTTCACAATCAGTCACTATCATAATGCTTTCATCTGGAAACTCGAAGTTCATTGATTGATAATCGTCTACGGCCTGATGTGCCAAGTGGTCTGCCAATACACTTCCCTTGATGGCTTTCTAGGTTGTGTATTGAATGTCATATTCCGTCAAGATCATCTGCCATCTTGCAATTCTCCCAGACAGAGCAGGCTTTTCGAATATGTATTTTATAGGATCCATCTTTGAGATCAACAAGGTAGTGTGAGTCAGCATATACTGTCTCAGCCGGCGAGCAGCCCATACCAAAGCACAACAAGTTTTCTCAAGCAGTGAGTATCGGGTCTCACAGTCGGTAAACTTTTTGCTAAGGTAATAAATGGCATGCTCTTTTCGGCCAGACTCGTCATGCTGCCCCAGCACACACCCCATTGAGTTGTCAAGCATTGTTAGATATAGTATCAGAGGTCTCCCTTCAACCGGTGGCATAAGGATAGGTGGTTCTTGGAGATACTCCTTGATTCTGTCAAAAGCAGCCTGACATTCATTGTTCCAACGCACTACCTGATCTTTCTTCAGCAGCTTGAAGATTGGCTCACAGGTAGCAGTCAGGTGTGAGATGAATCGAGCGATGTAATTCAGGCGTCCTAAAAAGCCTCTGACTTCCTTCTCTGTCTTAGGAACTGGCATCTCTTGAATAGCTTTGACCTTAGCAGGGTCCACTTGAATTCCTTTATCACTGACCACGAAGCCTAGCAATTTTCCCGATCTTACCCCGAAGGTACACTTGTTCGGGTTTAATCTCAGCTTGTATAGTTTCAACCGGTCAAACAACTTTTGCAGATGATCTAGGTGCTCTTCCTCAGTCTGGGACCTTGCGATCATGTCGTCAACATACACTTCTATCTCATGATGGATCATGTCATGAAATAAGGCAACCATGGCACGTTGGTAGGTTGCCCCAGCGTTCTTCAATCCAAATGGCATGACCTTGTAGCAGAAGGCGCCCCACTGAGTAACAAATGTAGTCTTTTCCATGTCTTCAGGTGCCATCTTGATCTGATTGTAACCTGAAAAGCCATCCATGAAAGAGAACACCTTGTGCTGAGTTGTATTATCAACAAGGACATCAATGTGAGGTAAAGGGAAGTCATCTTTGGGGCTGGCCCTGTTCAGATCCCTGTAGTCGACACACATTCTGACCTTACCGTCCTTCTTAGGTACCGGCACCACATTAGCAACCCACTGGGGGTAAGAAGTCACTGCAAGAAACCCGGCATCAAACTGTTTCATAACCTCGGCCTTAATCTTCTCAGACATCTCTGGACGCATCCGACGGACCTTTTGCTTAACTGGAGGGCAGTCTTCCTTAGTTGGCAAGTGATGGACCACAATATCGGTATCCAACCCGGGCATGTCTTCGTAGGACCAAGCAAAGATCTCCATATAATCATGCAGCATTCGAGTCAACCGTTGCTTCACGCTGAGCTCTAGGTTGGCACCAATCTTTACCTCTTTCCTGTCTGTCTCTGTACCCAAGTTTATGGTTTCCACTGGCTCTTCATGGGGTTGAATTGCCCTCTCTTCCTGGAGCAACAGTCTTGCAAGCTCACCAGGCACTTCACAATCATCTTCACCTTCGCCTTCGGCTAAGTTGATCGGATTTTCGAAGTCACAACTGGCAGTAGCAGAGTCGTTACTAGTGAGATCCAGAGTGGATTGAAACCTGTATGAGTGAGTGTGTGTGTAAATATAGCTGTTTTGAAATATATGTAAAGGAAAGAAAGACAGAAAAGGAGCATAAAATTTGCAATGCGAAAATACGTCAAAGATTTTCATTCATGATATATGGAATGACAATTTATATGCCCTCACAAATGATACCACGGTGCCTCGGGTAAGACACCGGGCCAAAGAGTTTATTATTATTTATTACAAAATAACGAAACAAAGAAATTTATTACTGCGTCACGAAGGTAACAGGGGTATGGTCCTTAGCAGTCTAGTTGTTCAATCCGCCTTCGGTCGTCGGATAGATCCAGCTGTTGAATTCAGCTTCGTCCACTTCGTTGTCTTCCCCAACAGCATTCACTCCTGGATTTGTAATGATCACAGGAGGTCTTCCGATCTTTGCTTTCCTCATAGCTTTCTGACCTTCTGTAGTAAAACCCAGCCCAAATTTATCAGTCTTCTGAGTAAAGTCTGGAAGTCTGCCCCAGTTGGCACTTTCACCCTTCTGAACCACAGCCCGGGCATCCTTCAGGGAAGCCATCTTCAAAGGAACACTTTCTTCTGCTGCTGTTTCTGTTGCTGCTGCAATTGGGAACACCTCCTCAAAATGCTGAAAAGGGGTTTCAATAAACTCCCCGTCCATCTCAATGTATCTGAAGGAGTTCAGGTGGCTCACCATATATTCCTCCTCTCCCCGCACAGTGACGATCTTCCCTCTGACAGGGTACTTCAGCTTCTGGTGCAAGGTAGAGGTCACTGCCCCAGCCTTATGTATCCAAGGTCGACCCAATAGACAAGAGTAAGATGGACGGATATCCATCACATAAAAAGTAGAGTCAAACACCTGAGAACCCACACGAATCGGAATGTCAACCTCTCCATGAACCATCCTCTTTGAACCATCAAAAGCCCTGACGATGATGTTGATGGGTTTTAATTCCAGGCCTTCACAGTCCAAACGATCTAAAGCCTTCTTTGGTAACACATTCAAGGACGAGCCAGTATCCACCAACACATGTGCCAAGGTAGTGCCCCTGCATTCGATAGAGACATGCAGAGCATCATTATGGTCTCTTCCCTTCGCGGTCAAGTCAGCATCTGAGAAACCCAAGCCATTGTCTGCTGTCAGATTTGCTACGCAATCAGTGAACTGGACTGCAGATGTCTCATGTGGCACATGGGCCGTCTTGAGGAATGAGATTAAGGCCTTGGCATGGGCCTCGGAGCACAGCAATAAAGAGAGCATGGAGATCTTGGAGGGCGTGTGCCCCAGCTGTTCCACCACATTAAAGTCACTCTTCTTTATAATTTTCAGAATCTCCTCCATCTCTTGTTGGGAGGCCTCAGCATTTATAGGTACAGGTGCCTCCATCTGGGCAGGCTCAACTTCAACTTCTTTGCCCCGAGCATTGGACGCCTCGGCAGCAGGAGAAACAGTTGGATCGGCAGCAGGAACAGGTACACTTATAGGAGTTATCAGAAGTGGTCTTCGAGCAGCGGGAGGTGCAATGTCAGGCGAGAAGAGCCTGCCACTGCGGGTAACCTTGGCTGGGCCAGTGATGTCACAAATGCTGGCGCCAACGTTGAATTCTTGTTTAATCCCATTCACATACACATCTGCCCCATAATGCCAGGGGACAGCTTTATCAGATACATAGGGCAGGGGCCCCGGAATAGTGATAATGACAGGTGCAACGGTCATGATTTGAACGGGCTTCTTCGGGAGAGCCGGGATTGGATTATTGAAGATAGTCACCACAGAAACTTCTTCCACTGGAACCAACCGAACAGCATACTTCTTAAACAGAATCTCCTTGCTATCCATTAGGCTTTGGATGCCTAACTTCAGCAAGGGACAACCAGATAGGGACACAGCACAGAACAGGCAACCCTCACTGCAACCCGGAAATAAACCGGCCAGCAATAGGTTCTTCTTGACAATCTTCAGGGGAGTGGCTAGATCATCCACAGAAACAGCATAAACGTCTTCGTCAACAGCATTTACCCCATGTTGAGGCATGGGAGCAGTAACTACATTAGGCTTCTCAGATGCCTCAAACTGTACCTCCTTGGCGTCAATAAGGTCCTGCAGCTTGTTCCTTAATGCCCAACAGTCATCAGTGGCATGCCCCGGGCTATCAGAATGATAAGCACAACGAGCATTCGGGTTGTACTTGGGAGATGCAGTATTGGGGAACTTCGGAGCCTCCCTGACAGTCACCAAATTGGTTGAGAGCAACTGTGGCAAGATCTGCGATAGGGTCATGCTTAACCGGGTAAACTCCCTCCGGGGTCTTTCAGCCCTTTGAGGATTGTTTGGCCGAGGAGCGGCAGCAGGCTTGGCGATCATTACCGCACTAACAGATTGGCGGCGCTCGGGTCTTTCTGATTTCCGGGCACCATACACGGCACTAGACTCCTTCTTGCATGGTTTCTTCTCAGAACTAGATGATGCACCCTTTGCAATCTTTCCAGACTTCAACCCAACTTCAATTCTCTCTCCAGTCAGAATTAGGTCAGTGAACCCTGCAGCAAATTCCCAATGAGATGGTTGAAAAATGGCCCAGATAGGGTCCCCAAGAACATGTCTACCAACTCCCGATCAGTCAATGGTGGCTGCACCCTGCCAGCCAGGTCTCTCCACTTCTGAGCGTACTCCTTAAAACCTTCGCTTGCACCTAACGACATACCCTGGAGTTGGGTACGTGTGGGGGCAAGGTCGGCATTATATTGATACTGCTTATAGAAAGCAGTAGCCAACTCCTCCCAGTTACGAACTTTGGTCCCATCCAGCTGATAGAACCATTCGAGATGAGTCCCTGAAAGACTCTCCTGGAAGAAGTGGATCCACAAATTTTTATCCGCAGAGTACGGCTGAATTTTCCGAACATAGGACCTTAGATGCAGTTTGGGACAAGACGCCCCGTCATACTTAGAAAAGGATGGTGCTTTGAACTTGTGAGGGATAACCACACCAGTAGACAAACCCAGATCTCCGAAATCCAGCCCAGGTACCTGTTGAACCTCCATAGCTTTCAACCTATCTTCCAGTTGCTTGTATCTGTCTTCTGCAGGAGGGTACTGCTCTTCATCAAAATCAGTCTCGTTGTCGGAGACTACCGGACTAGGAACCCTTGTCTCTTGAGGAGTGCCTTTGCCAACAGAAGAACCAGCCTCTTCTTGCTGCAAAGCATTGCCGAACCTTCGGCCCGAGTTGAACAGAACAGTTCTTCTCTTCTTCTTCTTCTCCTTCTTCAGGAGCATAGCCTTTAACTCTTCTTGGCCTTGAGCCAGACCCTTGATCAATTCCTGAAACTGCGCATTCTGCGCCTGCAGAGCCTTGATTGATATCTCAGTTGATGCAGAGTCGGGATTCATGATGCTGAAATAAACAGCGAAGAACTGTAAGCAACCTGAAAAGAGGAAAAACCTGCTATGCACATGATGTATGAAATGCGTATGATTTATGTTTTCAAAGACAATCGGGAGTCAACTTTGTAAACAAAAAGGAACACACTTCATTAGATTCAGCTTTGAAACTGGAACTATTCAACAGGTTGCCCTTAGGCGTTACATGAAAGGAAATACTGAACAGGAAATAAAACTGTAAAAGCACATCTGGAGCTCCTTATTGATCCCATGGTCTCCTCTTCTCAGTACGGATGTAGGCATTCAGAGCTCTCTCATTCTCCAACTGCTTAGTCAGCTTCTGGATCTTTGATTCCTGCTCGTTGAACTTTTCCCGGTAAGAATCCCGCTCTTCTCGCAGTTGCGACCAAGATCTCTTCAATGTCTCATAATCTGTAGGTATCTGAGGAGGAAGGATAGTTGGAGAAACACCATCTTTGTCAGGACACTCAAGAATGACGGGTCTGACAGCTTCATATGGCATACCTAACTTCTGAGCACGGATGCGAACCCATTTGTAGTAGGCTTCCATAGGTAAAGAAGTCTTTGGCCCTAACTCTTGTGGGTCAGCCTTATGAACTTTGTCCCAAGCCTTGATGAACTTACGACGCAGCTCGTCACTATCCACCTGAAACTCAAAACTGATGTGAGGCACCAACATCTCATGGGGGCCTGCTCTTCTTGCTCTTCCAAACTGACGGAGTGCTAGACATGGATTGTAAGAGATCCCTCCTTGGGTACCAATCAGAGGAACATTAGGGTATTCCCCGCATCGATCAATAATAGCTATCTCATCCAAACCTCTGCAAGTCCAAATGATGTCTTTATCGGTGAGAGACATTAACCTGTGAGCCCAACCTCTTCCTTCTTGATTCTTCAGTACGAACTTAGGGAGGTGCGAAATAAACCACCTCACCAACAAAGGGATACAACACCACAGGGTTCCTCGTCTTCGGGTAGTACGGGCATGAAGTTGTTGCAAGATGTCACCCAAGAGAGTGGGCACAGGATTCTGAGACATAAAGATCCTTATGGCAGTGACTTTGATGAAGTTGTCAGGATTAGGAAACAGGACTAACCCATAGATTAGGAGAGCCAAGATGTCTTCATATGCCCTAAAGTCCAGGTCATTCCAGAAACTGTTAGCTTTACCAATCAGAAACTTGGCCAAGAAACCCTTAACTCCGCTTCTAGTCACCCAGTTGTCTGTTACCTCTTGATGGGTCAAAGGAAGAGCTGCAGCAACATCCTCAAGCCTGAGGGTCTTTTCCCAACCAGTAAAGGGAGTCTGATCCAAGATAGGGATACCAAGCAAATCATAGAACTCTTCCAGGGTAGGGACCAGCTGGAAGTCTTGAAAGGTGAAGCACTGGTACAAAGGGTCATAGAACTGGGTCAGAACACTCATCAACTGTTGATCCCGCTTTGCAGTGACTAGACTGAGAAGGGAACCATGCCTCTGGATGAAGGAGGTGGTATTTAGAATTCTGCTAACCAACTCTTCAAGCAACTCAGGTGAGTGAACAAAGTTGAACCGGATCGTATTCCTTCGCACAGGCATCATGATGTCCTACAAAACAGAGCAAAGGTGAAACCCTCTTGTCTTTGAAATGGTCAGTCCTTATGCAGGATGCATGCAATGCTCATGATGCTATGATGTTATGATAAAGCACACCACAAATAGATACAAAGGCAGACATGGTAAGGCACACAAGTCACACAAGGCAAGCCCCTAAAGTTTAGGCCAGCATGAGGTCTAGGTACTACCCTCTTTCGGTTCGTTGGTTCATACCTGTCCTAATCAAAAGTAACCGGGTTCTTAGAGGATCCCAATATCATTGACTACCCTCAATCGGTCATAACTCCAGCATCGCAATCTTTTCTTGCGGCCAGAACCATCACGAGAGTTTAGCCTCAATGGGCGTAGCATACTGCTACAATTCTAAAGGCCAAGTTGTGTCAATTAAGGTTCTAAGGTTGTTGGTGCTTAATGACTCCTTAGAAGACCCATATTCTCCTTGTTGCGATACAACGGATATCGGTACAGACCAAGGTGCCACACCAACGTAGCCACTGTTTCACCCGTGTCGGTCTACGCCGGACAGGTCCCTCACAGCTTATGCTACCTAAACAGGGTATCCCCAGATCCGGTTTAGGATCTATGTAACTCCGATGCAACCCACAATAGTAAAGCAAGCAAATCAATACAAGTGAAAACACAGTTATGAACTATCCCTAAGGTACACCCCACTTTAAGTTTTATCCCTAGCAGAGTCGCCAGTTCTGTGATCGGTGGATCTGGAACTGACTGTTTAACGCTGGTTCGCGAAATTTCGCGGAAGCAAGAGTCGCCACCGTCTTTTATTTTCTCCAAATGGAAAGGACAAAAGCACAGAAAAATTCCTTATAGAGATTGCTCTCGGTTCAGGAGGTAGGTTATAGAAAGGGAAGGTGTTAGCACCCTTTCTATCCATGGTTATCCATGGGCTCTTAGATACTTGCTCATTGTGTTTTCAAAAATGGTTTGTTTGCTTTTCAACTGTGAGTGGGTTTGAAAAAAAGTTTCATTTGAAAATTTCAGTTCGACTCTTGTATCGGTCCTCAAGAGTGTTTGAAAAATTGCTTTCGAAAGCTTTTTGAAAAGGTGTCGGTGCGAAAAGTATTTTTGAATTTGTTTTGAAATTTAGAGCAAGTATCTACGAGAACCTACCTACCCTAAGGAATTCGTCTGTGTAAATGTCCTTTAAAGTAGTGCCATCCCACCATTGAGAGGTAGGTAGCACCACCGTTGGAGGTGTTCGGGTCAATTCGAGGTTTGGGACATGGTGATCACCGGAGCAATGGGAAGACACCTTAGAAGCTACCCTCATGCCAGGTTCCCGGATCATGAGGACTTACTAAGACATCCTCTACTCGACGATCACCTTTCGAGGCAAGGCAACAGTGAGGCGTACCCTAGGGGTGGTGTGTGATTTGTGTGTCGTTTTCATTTGCATTTATCTTGTCATGTTATTGGTGTTCTACGCTTGATTTTATTTCGACATACATTCTTGCATGCTTTGTTTAACAGTTAAGATATTTGCGAGAAAAGTAAATCTAAGGCTATTACAAATGGCGCGGGTCCACATCGCCAAAATTAACCAGGACCCGATTTGACGGAGAATAAATAAAGTAAAAGAATTAAAAGTGCGAAAAACAATTTACACGGCTTCGGGAGAGGTACATAATTATTTAAGCGAAATAAAATAAATATGCGAACAAATAAGAAATTAAGAACATGGGCGTTGGACCCTTTTGTAAAAATTAAAATTAATGAGGAATTAAAATTAAAATTAAAAGAAGGCAAGAATTTGTTTTTTGGTGTTTTTAATGTTTTAAGATTTAATAGAAAAAAGAAGGAATTAATTAACTACTAACCCTAATTCTATTTTATTTTAATTTATTAAGAAGACGTTAAAATTTAACCTAAATTAACCCTAATTTTTATATACAATTTTAATTATGAAAATAAATAAAATAAATAATATTATTGTGAAAAAGAAAAATTAAAAAGGAATAAAACACTAATTAAACCTATTTCTATATTTCTTTAGATTTTTTATTAAAAGGAATTAAAATTAACCCTAACTTAAACTAATTAATTTACATGCATTTTTTTACAAGAAATATTAAAATAACAATATTTATTATATTTTTTATCTTTTCTGATTTTTTTTATGATATTTTATATTTTATAAAAATAATTAATTAATTTAAACAAATAATAATTAAAAGTAAAAGATTTAAATAAATAAAGAAAATAAAAAAAGAGAAAGAACAATTTGCAAACCAGGGGGGTGGTAGTCCCCAAAGTGGAGGTCTGGCCTTAGTAATCTGGGCCCAATAACCTTCCAATTCGTTGACTTTTTCAGACAACCTGCTGGCATATTGACTAGGGTTTAGAGTGTCCCTTCAATCTCAACCCTTGGTTTGATTCCATTAAGCACGTGGGCGATCTGATCTGGAGGATGTATGGTGCGCTCCACCTTTGAAACTGCACAGGAATATGCATTGCAAAATAATATGGAAATTAACGTAGACCTGGGACTCGAGCCCAGGTCATATACATTGCCAATGCTTTCTCTAACCAACTGTGCCAACTAACGCGTTTGATATATAATAAACAAACAAATAATATAAAAGAAAGTGGGTTAATGGCTTGGAAACGCGCGCGAATTTTAAACAAGCCAATCAGCGTGTGCCACAACGTCATCGTCTTCACCATCCCTGAAATACAAAAACATGAGGCAACGGTTTTTTACGCGTTGTTTAAGGTCAGTTTTGAGAAAATAGCGAATAGGTCTTAGAGGGTCAATAAATTAGGCGCGATGGGTAGTTTCCATTCGTCCAGACTTGCTGATTGCAACCATGGTATTCTTGAAGGCCAATTGTTCTTTAAATAAAAACCCCCAATTTTGAGGTCCTGCAAACCCTAGAACTAAAACATGGTGAAATCGTATATACAGCATAAAAATGCAATTAATCATATTGGTTAGTTTCAGAATTTCACAAGGAACATGAATCTACAATCAAAATGCTATGAATGTGCGTAAATATTGAAACACGATAATGAATTTTTCATGAGGTATCTTGAATGCTGTATACCAATTCCTTGCGTTTTAGTGGTTGTTTCTGATTGGAATACGTTCAGGGAACCTTGAGGAAGCTATTGAAACAAGAATTAGGTCTTGAATCGTCCTGGAATGATGTTTTCAGAATTGACTTTTTTTGACAATTTTTTCAAGTTTGTGAAGAGCTTTCTTGCGCAGCTTAGTGTCCATTCTCATTAGGGTTGTGATCAGGCATTTGTATTGAGTGAATTAGGTCACAAAGAATCAATCAAATCCATTGCATTCATTGATTTTGGAAATTTGATTTCTTAAGATTTTTTCATATCTTTTCTATGTGTTCTTTGTTCAAATCATATCCAATTGCTCCAATTCTTTCCTTATTTGCATATGCACGAATTATAGAGGCAAAAAATGTATAAAAAGATTTGTTAGGTTAGGTTAAATATTTTTCACATATTTAAATGATTTAAATGAATTAATATAAATAAAAATTCAAATAAAAAAAAAAGATGAGAAAATACTTCCCTTTGGGCCAAGTGGTCGTGCATATGCTTGGAATGATGAATTGTGGAAGAAAAATGGGCCCGTTAGCAATTTTAGGTCTTTTGAATCAATGTTGACTTTTCAAAATATCCAAAAATTTCCCAACTTCCACAAGGCATAACTTGCTCAATTTTTAAGCTTTTCTCATGTTCTTGGACATTTTGGAAAGGTCTTTGAGTCCTCTAACCAGTGCCTTTGGTCCCATGTCATTTTGATTTACCAATCTCAAGTTATGGCCTTTGACTTAAAGTCCCTTTTTGTTGACTTTTGAAAATGACCTATAATGTTGAAATTGATAACTTTTTGTGAGAGTATTTCTTGGACTTGAAGTATGAAGATGAGTTGTAGGAAATGTCTTTCTCTTCAAAATGAGCTTTGGATGGAATTTTTATGATAATCCATGTGAAAGTTATGCCCTGGTCAATTTACAGTTGACTTTTTCAGCTGTCCAAATAAGGAAACTTTTGCATCTTGATGATTTTTGAGCCAAGCTTTGAGAATCATGATCAAGCATTGATCAAATGATGTTTGTGGCTTCAAAATGAGATGTTGACTAAAAATTTGAACTTTTGACTGCCAAATGACCATTTTGCCCCTACAGTTGACTGTAGTGCAATTAGGGTTTTTGACTGTGCAATTTTGAGCTGAAAGTCTTGAAACTTGATATGAGGATGCTTGACCATATTTGTAGGCATGTGAGACTTGATTGGACCTTTGAAAACTTCATTTTCTTGATCAGAACAAAAACCCTAGTTTTGACTGTATGGGAGACCTTTGCACTGTGCAACCCTTGGGGAACTTTGCAACTTTGACTTGGCAATTTCTTGGAGAATATGGGAGGGCAAATTTTGGGGTACAACAGAAGCACCCAAATCTTATTCCTTACAAAGAATATATACTGACATTGCTCCCGCACTTTGAGGAGATAACCTTTGAACACTTCCAGAGAGTGGGATACGAAGACATAAAGGCAATAGCAGAATTGGAACCCAGTGGGATTGCTTCATATAGATGTTCTTCTTTCTTTTTCACAAATTGTGTAATTTCTATCCTTCGGCGGAGTTCTCTTACTAGGACGCCAACCTCTTTGTACAAAAATGCCTATTACAGGCCAACTTCAAAAATAAATACAATACATTTTCACAAGAAATTTCAACTTGTTTTGCTTTTTCTGTTTTGTTTTACAAGAACGTCCAATGATTCATTTTTGATATATGCACTTGAAAATTATTGCTGCTCATAAATATTTACATAAGAAACAAAAGACAATTACTCATAATTCCAAGAACAGGGGCAAACAAGAAATGTCCAAACCTTACAGTTGCTCTACCCACTAGGTACAAGGATAGAGCCAGCTTGAGAATATGACTAAAGGTACATACACTCCCCGCAGAGTAGGAAGTATCCAAAGACAGTGGTGTTAGCTCTCCCCAACCGAGGTTTATAATCACGAATGAGTCGGCAAAATTCTCCCCAAGCAGAGTTTATCCATCACCAGCAATAGAAGTTCACCACCAGCCGAGTTTATTTCTCCAAATCAGTAGATCATCCAACAGAGTATCTCTCTTCCTCATATAGTCATTCTCCCACATGTTTATTCTCAAACAGAGTCTCTCCCGGCAGAATGTTCTCGAGCATAACGGACCAAGTCTCTAGCTAATCATCTTTGGTCACTATCCCCAGCGAGAACGAAGAACTCAACTCCTTATACTCTTCAATAGCAATCCAGGATTTATTATCCCTTGTTGGAGAATATCACAAGAACATTGCATATCCATACATCGTGGCATGCGCATATGCATCATACAACACAATATCATTTATTTTGAGAACATCATTACTCAATACATTTCATACATCATGACATTACGTACGACTAACTCTTTACCTTTCAGGGAAAGATACAATCAAGTTCTCGTAAGTTTTCTATGGTTCAGTCAAATCGATACTAAGATTTCTATTCCAGTTTAAGCTATGAAGCCCGGAAATCGACCGAATAACATCTTGATTTCTCCCAAAATACTACGAAGCCTGGAATCGACCAGATAGTGGTATATCTTAAATTCAAGCTTCAAAGCCCGAAAATCAACCGGAAAACAGCTTAACCCTCAACAATTTATTGTGAAGCCTGGAAATCGACCAGATAGCAGTACAAGATACCATGAAGCCTGGGATCGACCAGATAATGGTATAAGACACTGTGAAGACTGGAGCACGACCAAATAGCGGCAAATGACACTAAAACCTGGGACACAACCAGATAACTGTATAAGGTATTGCGAAGCTTGGAATTCGACCAAATAGCAGTTTACTCGGCCTATTACTATGAAGCCTGGAAATCGACTGGATATTAGTATGCCTTAAATTCAAGTTGAAACCCGGATACGACCGGATAACCACTTAATTCCTTCTGAAGCCTGTAGCACGACCAGGTAAGAATGAGAAATTGCAAAGCCTGGAGCACGACCAGATAGCAGTTCATTTTCACCTCCTCGACTAAGAGATGATTCCCCGGTAGAATAACGGATAATTGAAGCTCCTAAAATTCTATTTCTCCCAAGACAGAGACCAGCATTCCCCAGCGAAATCCTCCTCAACAACATGTATACGGGTTCTCGCAAAGGAATCTCTTATGCGATCAACACTTCTTCGGATGGCATCTTTAAGCCCATCTTCTGTCATTGACTTCCAAATGGCATCTATAAGCCCATTCCCGATATCTCAAGACAAGTACCACTTCATGCGAGTGCATATTTCTGGGCACTCTAGTGTTCAATCATCTTCAACCTTCAGATCAAGAAAGGCAGACAAGCCAATCTACATCCCCAGGTGTTGTACCCCAAAATTCGCCCTCCCATATTCCTCAAGATATGTCAAAGAGGATCTTCAAATGGTTCAAGATTGCTCAAGAGGTTGCACAGTCAGACCACCTCCTAAGACAACTGAAATTAGGGTTTTGGCTCTTTTAAGGAATTCGGGGTTTTCAATGGTCCAATCAAGTCTCATGGGCCCATATACATCCTCAAGCACCTACATGCCAAGTTTCAAGACTCACAATGCCAATTTGCACAGTCAAAAGTCTCATTTGCTCCACAGTCAACTACAAGGGCAAAATGGTCATTTTGCAGTCAAAAGTCAGAACTTTTGGTCAAAAACCTTATTTTGAGTCCACAATCATCATTTGATCAAGTCTTGATCATGATTCCACAAGGATGGCTCAAAAATCATCAAGATGCAAAAAGTTACTATTTTGGGACAGTAGAAAAGTCAATTGTATCTTGACCAGGGCATAACTTTTTCATGGTTTGTCAGAAAAATTCCATCCAATGCTCATTTTGAAGGGGATGTAATTTCCTACAATCCATCTTCACACTCCAAGTCCAAGAAATGCTCTCATAAAAAGTTATCAATTTTGACATTATAGGTCAATTTCAAAAGTTAACAAAAGTACACTTTGAGTCAAAGGCCATAACTTGAGATTGGTAAATCCAAATGACATGGGACCAAAGGCATTGGTTAGAGGACTTCAAGAGCTTTCCAAAATGTCCAAGAACATGTTCATATGATCAAAATTGAGCAAGCTATGCATTGGAGAAGTTGGGAAATTTTCATGAATTTGCAAAAGTCAACTTTGCTCAAAACACCTTATTTTTGCTAATGGGCCTCAAATCTCTTCTTGAAACTTTATCCATGACCTATGTGTGATACGGTGGGAGAACTGACTAGTGTTTTGCATTCGTATTCGCACTTGTGCGGTTAGCAAGAGTCGCCACCGACTTTTTATTTTATCCTAAAGGAAAGGTTAAAAAGCACAGCAAAAACCTTTTGAGATATTTCGTGGGTCCGGGGGGTAGATTATGAAAAGGGAAGGTATTAGCACCCTTTTCATCCATGGTTATCCATGGGCTCTTAGTTACTTGGCTTTTTAGATCACTTGCCTTGTTTTTCGATTGTTTTGAAAATAGTGCGTGTGTGGGTTGTTTTGAAAAATGTTTTGGAAAAAGATGCCTTGTCTTAGGCCAACCTTGTAATAATTCTTTACTCGAATGTTTTACAAAGGTGCATATCTTTTCGAAAAGATGTTTCAAAAGTTTGAAAAGTTTGATTTTTGAAAGTGTCGTGGATTGTGGTTTTTGAAAAGAAGGCAAGTGTGTTTGCAAGTTTGATCTCAAGTAACTAAGAGTTTTGTCTACCCTGTTGTACTCAAAGGTTTTTGTCATGTTTTAACCCCTTTTAACAATTTTGTTCTACCATTGAAATCGGTAGGCAATCTTGCGTTTAGGAAGTTTATTCGGGACGGGCGCGGGTCATCGCATGGACCATGAATGCAATGATGCCAAGTGTCTTTGGCAATTTGTTTTGAAGGGACTTGATCATTTTTGATAGGCGACTTTCGAAAGCGTCATCGAGGGACTTATGATCGTTTGATTCGTTTTGCCAAAGACATTCGACGTGCAAGCATGGCCCATTTGGAAGGCAACATGTGGGATTACCCTAGGGGGTGCAAGTGTGATTGTGTATTGATTACATACATTTGTCTTGTATTAGGTTATCTAGCGTTTGATTTTATGTACATACAAACCCTAGGTCTAACCATGGTATAATTGAAAAGCTGTAAATTGCGGAATGTAAATCTACGCTATTACAAAATAATGTCCGGGAGTGGGGGTATAAATGTACAAGGGGATGGCGGCTTATAGTACCCAATAATTTACAACCAAATCGAATGTCGCAATCAAAATGAATATCAAATATAAATGTAAGATAAACATGTGTATAGGGTAATGTGAATGTATTTGTATAAGTGTACAAATGTATATGTATGTGTAAGTGTAAGTGTAAGTGTGAATATGTACAAATGCGAAATGCGAGATTGAGTCGTATTAGGGTTTTATCTTAGATATACGTTTTAATCTGTATTTTTGATTTATATGAATTATGTACAAATGAAGGATGTTGATTAAGTGTTAAGTTTTAATTGGAGAGTATTTTAGTCAAAATGTTTGGGATTTTAAATATTAGAAGAAAAATGTATTGAATTATTATGTATGAAAAAATGTTAATTAAAAAGTTTAATCTTAATTATGTATAAAATTGTATAATATGTACAAATATGTATTTCAATTAAAAAAGTATTTTCAATTTAATTGTGTATATAAAAAAAAAAGATAATATATATAAATACGTATTAAGAATGTTTTTAATTTTAATTTGTGTATAAAAAGTATTTTGATTAAGAAAAAGTATTTTCAATTTAATTTGTATGATATGTACAAGACTAATTTTTATAATATAACATAAATGTATAAAATAACTTTCTAAAAAATGTGTTAATTTTATGATAAAAGTATTCTTAATTAAAATAAAAAGATATTAGTGTTTTATATATAGAAAAGAAGAATAAGTATTGTTTATGATAAAAATGAGATTAGAGTTTAATTTTGTAAAGAAAATGGAGAAAGGCATTTGATGGGCTTTTGAGGAGAATTAGGAAACGGGTCAGGCCCTTTGATCCAAAGGCAGAAAATTAGGGTTAACGCGTTGGTTCAGAGTGAAGACGAGGGTTCATGTGGGAACGGCGCTACGTTCGTCGTCTTCGATTAGCAATTCCCTGAGTATTTTCTCCGGCCACCAACGCAATCCTGTACTCTCCTCTCTCCACGGCGAGAACTCCACACCCTTTGAAACAAGGTTAGTTTTTGTTTTTTATGCTTCTTCTTCTACTGATTTCGCATGTTTTAGATTCGCTGTAAACTGAGTTTTTAATCGTTTATGAGGTGAAGGGAAGGAAGGAGAGGGATACTGCTTACTACCTGATCTTTGGCGGAGGAGGAGAGAAGAGTGGAGGCGTTTGAGGAGGCCGGAGCGGCGTGAGGGACTTTGAGCTTGCTTTGCTTCGGGTACTTTCGTTCCTTTACCTTCTTGCTTAGGTTTTTGATGATGATATTCGTGCTGAGAAACCCTAAATCCTTGCTTCTTTACCTCTCCTTCTTCCACTGTGATGATTGTTTTTGAATGATGCGTATGTCTGAGTACTTTGCTTGAGATTTGCTTGTCTTGAACTCTTTTCTTGAACAGCTGTTGCCTATGTGTGCTAGCCTATGATGAAGCTTGCTTCTGAGGCTCTTCTGAGTTGTCTTTTGAGTTTGCTACTGTTGAAACGATTTTTATTGTTTTGACTAGCTTTTTCTGAATGGCCTTGGGTTTCTTTGCCTATGATGAAGTCCCCCTTCTGAGGCTTGGTGTTGGAATGCTCAGTGTCACAGGGTTGTAGGTTTGTGTTGGTTTGATGGTGTTCAGGTCATGGTGTTTTTGAGAATGTGCTATGTGATGTTTGAAGCTTGGCACAGTAGGTTTGTTTTTGTGGACAAGGTTTAGTTTTTTTGGTCTTGGTTAGACAGGTTTTGGGGTGTTTTTGAGGAGGATGCAGGTTTATGTGTTATTGTTGTGTTGAGGCTAATACTGGTTCATTGGTGGTGAGGATATTGGTATGGTGAGGTTGTTGGTCTTTTCTATATGCAGAGTTGTGGTTTTGTTTGTATGACAGTCGTGTTTTTTTTTTGATTTGTATCTCTGCTGCCTATTCTGAGCTGAACTCAGTTTGTATATCCTTTTTTATTTACCTGCTATGCTGCTCTATGTTTTGACTGAGCTTGTAGGCTATGTTTCCTTTTTTATGCAGAGTTGCTATCTGCTTTCCCTGAACTGTCTATGTTGGACTGTTTCATTGGCTTTTTGACTTGCATAATCTCTTTCTTCTGCTACTGCATTATCTTGTCTGAACTGAGCTTGAACTGCTATGCCTAAACTGAGCTGCTTTAATCTCTTTTCTCTCTCTCAAAGTACAGCTTAGGATTTTAATATGATTTTTTACTGTACTTGCTTCTGAAGGGGCTATGACTAGGAAGTGATGAGTTTAAGATTGCTTGCATTTTACATTTTGCATTTTCATCTCTTTGACAATTTTGATCTGACTTTCCCTTTTGATATCTTTTCCAAAAATCTTTCCATGACAGTTTGTATGCTTTTATTGATTTTCTTTGGTATCTTGGCATTTCAGTTCAGTTCTGAATGGGAAATTTGGATTTGAACTAAATGGTTTGAAATTGGAAATTGAGATTCTTATGTAGCTTAAAATTTGTAACCTATGCATTTTTGACATTTGCATTTCATGAGATAAAATAATCTTCCCTCTCTGTGAACCAGGAGAAATCCCGTGATTTGCAGAGAGGGCAACTGATCCCAGTCAGTGGCCCCTAATGATGAGCAATTTAACTGTCTTTTCCAATTAACTGCTTTTGACTTTTCTTGTTTCTCTTTCTTTTTGCAGATGAAAAATGGAATGCCGGAGCAGAGTGAGGAATGAAGAGTATTTAGAAAATAGGATACTTTCTCATTCTATTGTAATATTTAAATTAAATGTAAATTATTGTTTGTAATAAACAACAATTTGTAAATAATTTAAGTATCAATAAAAATTCAAATTATCCGATTAATTCTAATTTCTTTATTGCTTATTTATTTATTTAAAATTCTTAGAATTAAACAAATTGAAAAATAAATTCAATCATTTAATTTCAGAATAATAAATAACTTAAATAAAACAACATTGACCAATTAAGTCCGTCTAATCCACAATCCAAAGCAAAGCAGCAATTAACCCAGATAGGCTGATCAAACACATGAACACTGTGAATTCCAAAAACTGCATCCTGCATCTGACTGGCCCAATCAAAATGTACTGAATTCAACCCACTGTCTCTTTTGTTGATTAAACCAAGATAACGCGACTTTTAATCCGAATCTTGAAATAAACCGCAAAGTGTTGTGGAATTCAAATTCTTCTGAGAATATGCCTATGAAACCCTAATTCCTGATTAAATGCCAAATCACGCTCACTCGATCAAAATTGAACCAAAAACCAACCAAACCCTAAGCCCACTGTATGAAACAATTCAGAGCTCTGAAAATCAGTAAAGCCCTAATTTTGCTTGACCGTCAAGAAAAGTCCGTTTGTCCGATTCTTGAGTCAGTTTGAGAAGTCAGGAAATGTTTGAAGCTGAGATTTCTTTGTGGAAAAGCGCGAGGGCAAATTTTGGGGTACAACAGTTGCCCCTGTTCAATCTTCTTGGACCTGAAGAGTTAGATTGGCAAGTTTGCCTTTCGCGACTTGAAGGTAAAAGGAGATTGAACACTAATGTGCCCAGAAAATTTGCACTTATCATAGTACTGGATGCGGGAATGGGCTTAGAGATGCCATTTGGAGGTGGGCTTAAAGATGCCACCTGGTGCGAAAGAAATTTGTCGGGGGATGGGCTTAGAGATGCCATCTGAGAATGGGCTTAAAGGTGCCATTCGGTGACCGCTGGTAGGAGGATGGGCTTATAGATGCCATATGGTGATGTTGAACTGTACGTCAATGGTGAGTGGACGAGTATCAGAAGGGCGTCCCTGCTTTGGGATATCTCTGAACGGGGGTCTGAACAAGCAACAGATTGATGGCCGTGTCTGGAGAATCTGTAAACTATTTGAGATTGAATAAGCAATAGAGCAGCATCCGTTGTTTGGGACACGTCCGTAAACTATTTTCAAAAATTGAGAAGAGTCTGAATCAGTCGGTAGATTGACATCCGTGGTTGGGAAGAATCCGTAAACTAAATTCAAAAGTCTTGAAGAAGAATCTGAACAAGTGATAGGTTAGCATCCGTTTACTTGGAGAACCCGTGAACTGTTTTCAGAAATCTTGAAGTTGAGAAGTTTGAAGAGGAACCGGTGTAGGGTTTCTGCTGATGCGTCTGAATGAATCTGGAATAAGTATCGAAATGTTGCCGTGTCTGGGTCACATCTGAACTATTTTTTGGATGAATCTCAGGAGATGATCTGTGTTTGTCGACTGATCTTACCTGAAAAGTTAAAGGGTTAGTTGTATGTAATGTTATGATGCATGATGCAATGCATGTGACATTTAATATTTATGAATGTGATGGATGCGCATGTAAGCTGATGAGCTAATCCTGCCGAGGATACATGAATCCGAGATGGCTGAAGATAAAAGCATCTTGACTGCTGCCGGGGAAAATAAATCCTTGGCTGTTGCTGGGGAAGAGAATTCCTGATGAACTCTACTGGGGAGTTCCAACTAGTAGACTCGTGCTGGGGAGGTCAGATTTGAGAATTGTTAGCTTGATGGGAAATAACTCCGGAGACTTCACTGGGGAACTCAAGATTTGTCCTTCTAAAAACTCTGTGGGGAGAAGATTTAAAAGTCTGACTTCGCTGGGGATTGTCCACTTGAAGCTCTTGATCTGCTGGGGAATTTTGATGAACTCCGCTGGGGATGGGAAGAATTTTCTGATTGTTGTAGGTGTTGGTTTGGGATAAGTTACTGAATGTCGCCATCGCTGGGTCACATCTTGAACTATATCTGGAAGTCTGAATGAGTTATAGAATGTCGCCATGTCTGGGTCACATCTTGAACTATATCTGGAAGTCTGAATGAGTTATAGAATGTCGCCATGTCTGGGTCACATCTTGAACTATATCTGGAAAGTCTGAATGAGTTATAGAATGTCGCCAAATCAGGGTCACATCTTGAACTATATCTGGAAAGAAGATCTGAATAAGTTATAGAATGTCGCCATCTCTGGGTCACATCTTGAACTATATCTGGAAAGAAGATCTGAATAAGTTATAGAATGTCGCCATCTCTGGGTCACATCTTGAACTATATCTGGAAGGTCTGAATGAGTTATAGAATGTCGCCATCTCTGGGTCACATCTTGAACTATATCTGGAAGTCTGAATGAGTTATAGAATGTCGCCATGTCTGGGTCACATCTTGAACTATATCTGGAAGTCTGAATGAGTTATAGAATGTCGCCATGTCTGGGTCACATCTTGAACTATATCTGGAAAGTCTGAATGAGTTATAGAATGTCGCCATCTCTGGGTCACATCTTGAACTATATCTGGAAGTCTGAATGAGTTATAGAATGTCGCCATCTCTGGGTCACATCTTGAACTATATCTGGAAGTCTGAATGAGTTATAGAATGTCGCCATGTCTGGGTCACATCTTGAACTATATCTGGAAGTCTGAATGAGTTATAGAATGTCGCCATGTCTGGGTCACATCTTGAACTATATCTGGAAAGTCTGAATGAGTTATAGAATGTCGCCATCTCTGGGTCACATCTTGAACTATATCTGGAAAGTCTGAATGAGTTATAGAATGTCGCCATCTCTGGGTCACATCTTGAACTATATATGGAAGTCTGAATGAGTTATAGAATGTCGCCATGTCTGGGTCACATCTTGAACTATATCTGGAAAGTCTGAATGAGTTATAGAATGTCGCCATCTCTGGGTCACATCTTGAACTATATCTGGAAGTCTGAATGAGTTATAGAATGTCGCCATGTCTGGGTCACATCTTGAACTATATCTGGAAGTCTGAATGAGTTATAGAATGTCGCCATCTCTGGGTCACATCTTGAACTATATCTGGATTTTGAGGTGATAAGGAATTTGTTGAACACTTTTGACATTCGAATGCCCCAAGTGGTGATGAAGGAGTCTTGAATCAGATTACTCTGCATATTGAGAGATTTCTTGAAATCTTGACTGGACTGCCCCAGGTTAACTGAACTTTGAAAGATCGGTTGGACCTTGACTGGACTGCCCCCGGTTACTGAACCGTGCTATGTCATGCCCCTTTGTTGATAGGAGATTTGATGGAAGTGTTATCCTCTTGAAGTGATTTTGACTTACTGAGAGAGTTTTCGTTCCTCCGAACATTCGCTGTATGAAGTTCTCTGCTGTCAAACAAAAGGGTCAAATGCAGACAGTGATATTTGACTAATGCAAAGTTTATGTTTGTCTTTGAAGTTTTGAAAAATGCGTTTTTAGCAGAAAACTTTTTATAAGATAGATCAACACAAGATTTAGAGCAAAGCCCTACAGGAGTCAGGATACCTTTTGTAACAGTATGCTCTCGAACTAACCCATGCTTCAATTAGGACTTTTGAAGGGTTGTAACGTGGTTGGGTTCACGGTTCGAGAAACAAAGGGTAAAGGCTCAAAGTATATTTGTACCCACCCGTTCTTCGTGATGTTCTTCAACCTAAGCTCAGTTAATTGTGCGTCGCACTCTGTTTTGAGTGACTTTTGGGCGATGGTTCACCGGTTTGAATTTTTGGGAGACAGTCATCTTCTCCTTTTTCTTTTTCAACACTTTTCATGTTGTTGAGGGTTTTGTAATGACCTCACTATTTTGATTTTGATTTGTTATCCCTAACTTTTGCCTGACTGTTACCGTTTTCGGGATTACTGTCAGCGGGATGCCCCAGCTTTCTTAAGCCTCCTTCATAGGTTTTGGCTTGGTGGGCTCTTTCTCTTTTGAGAGATTGACTGTCTACGTAATAGGGAACCACCCTGGTCTTTTGATTCCGAAGGAATGCTTTCTTTTTCGACGTCGTTCGTTGTATTACGAACCGAGAGTTTGCGACTTCAATGCGCGTTTTCTTTTGAATTAACTGAGATACTACCCTGCCCCGGGTTTATATCAAAGGTTTCGATTGTTTAGAACGGGAAACTCCTACTTCTTTGGCTCGAAGGGGTTGACTAGGGATTAACTTCCTTATAACTCCAGTGTTTGGGAATTGAAAGAAATGCCTGTACATCATCAGCCAGGTCCGTTCAAAAACATACTGTATAAGATCACGGTATTGTTTCATCATCCTCCCTCTAAAGGCTTGCAGCTTTTTATCAAGAGTCAAATATCATAAAGAAAAGCATAAGAGTAGTGAAACGAATGGATGAATTCAAGACAAACATATGCAATGCATTAATGAAAACAGAGTTTAACATCAACAGATAATTGTTTGACAACAAAAGAAATTACAACTTTGAAAATTCAAAATGAAACAAACGCAATCTCAATGATTTGGCATAAGAGGAGTGATCATGCTGGAGTCTCTGGGGGACCAAACTCAATCTCCTTGGCATCGATCATGTCCTGGATCTTGTTCTTCAGAGGCCAACAGTTGTTGGTATCATGCCCCGGGCTATCAGAGTGGTATTCACATCTTTCATTAGGGTGATAGGTAGGAGCAGAAGTATTCGGGTTCCGGAGAGGAGCCCTCAGAGTAATCATACCCCTCTTCAACAGGTGTTGCAGTGCCTGAGACAGTGACATGTTGATCTTGGTGAACTGCCTCTTAGGTGCGACTTCCTTATGCTGGTGCCCCTGTCTTTGTTGAGCAGGTACATGATTGGGGGTCAGGATTGCCCCTACATGCTGGTCATGACGACCTCTTTGACTGTTCGCAGCAATGGACTCTTTCTTCCCGTTGTAGGGGATTATCTGGGTATCGGAGGTTGTGGCTCCCTGGATCTTTCCACTCTTGATGCCAGCCTCGACCCTCTCGCCGGTTAGTATTAGCTCGGCGAACCCGGCTGAGGAGCTTCCAATTAAGTGCTTGAAGAAAGGCCCTGTCAAAGTTCCCATGAAGATGTCAACCAGCTCTCTGTCAGTTAGAGGGGGTTGCACTCTACCGGCCAGATCTCTCCATTTTTGAGCATACCCTTTGAAGCTCTCGTCAGAACCCATGGTCATGTTCTGCAACTGCACACGAGTTGGTGCGAGATCAGCATTGTACCGATACTGTTCGTAAAAAGCCCCGGCTAGATCTTCCCAGGTGTGGATGCGAGAACTCTCCAATTGATAGAACCACTCGAGATGAGCCCCTACTAGACTTTCTTGGAAGAAATGGATCCAAAGCCTCTTATCAGCTGTGTATGGTTGAATCTTGCGGACATAAGATCTTAGATGCATCTTAGGGCAAGAAACTCCGTCGTACAGAGCAACGGTAGGAACTTTGAATTTTGGAGGGATGACCAATCCAGGAACCAACCCCATATCTCCTAAATCCAAGCCAGGTATTTGTTGGACCTCCATAGCATTGAGGCGATCCTCCAACTCTTTATACCTGTCATCAGTGAGAGGATATTGTTCTTCGGAGTAATCAGTTTCCTCTTCATCAATCTCCACATTGTGGTTTTCCTTAAGACTAACCACTGTGTCGGATGGAGTTGCAAGGTCTTGGGTCTTAGGCCTTCTCCTCAGGTTCAGGATGCGGGCTGCCTTCTTGGACTTCTTCTTCTTGTCTTTGAGAAGGAGAGCTGTCAGATCCTCTTGCCCCTTACCCATAGCCAGCAGCATTTGTTGGAATTGAGCATTTTGAGCCTGGAGCTCCTTCACTGTTTGTTCCATATCCATCTTACTGAAATAAACAGTAGGAAGAATAAGGAGACCTGTAGGGGAGAAACCTGTTATGCAATGATATGTGTGATATATATGCAATATTTTCAAGGATCTCTTGGGGTAAACACAAGAGAATGTTAGAGGTTGAACTTCAATCTTCGATTGGGGAACTTTGCACTGGTGGACGTTCTTTCACTAGAATCAAGCTCACCATGTCGAGTGGGTCATAGCCACTGATTCAAGTTGTTGCACTTGAACTTTGTTTGGAGAACTTTATATCGGTGGATGTATTTCCACGAGAATCAAGCTCACCATGTCGAGTGGGTCATAGCCACTGATTCAAGTTGTTGTACTTGAACTTTGACTGGATTGGTTAGAGGAGAGACCTCTTGCCCCTTGATAGATATCTGGTTCAACGTAATCCTGCATCAACAGAACCCTCGAGATCCTTGAAATGGTTATTGACAATGCTAAAATGCTATGCTATGATGTCATGATGTTATGTACATGTATGCACAGGCAAGTAAGTGTATATACAGGCAGACAATATTCACACAAAGCACACAAAGCCTTAGGTTTAGGCTTGCATGAGGTTCAGGCACTACCCTCTTTCAGTTTGTTGGTTAAAACCTGTCCTATCAAAAGTAACCGGGTTCTAGAGGTCCCAATATCACTGGATTGCTTTCATTGTTCATCGTTTCGATTTAGCCACTGAACTGGCGACCGAAAGATTCCAGGAAAGCAACCCTCAATTGAGTGTAGTATCGAGTATCAACCGACTTCGGAGTACACCAAAGTAGTCATCTCACTACCCTAAAAAGGCTAAAATGGTCAATTAAGGTTCTAAGGTCAGTTGATGCTTCGCGACACCACGCGGCGGCCCCGTACTCTCCTTGACTGAACTCAAGGGTTACCGGTACACACCAAAGTGCCACATCAACGTAGCAGACTGCTTCAACCATGTCGGTATACCCCGCACAGTTCCCTCACAGCCTTGTTGCTACCTAAGAGGGTTTCCCCAGATCCGGGTTAGGATCTATAAAACTCCGATACAATGCCCACAAATGTAAAAGCAAACAAAGCAATCGATTGAAAGTAAAGGTGATCTAAACCCTAAGGTAACCCCACTTTTTTTTTAAAAAAAATCTCCCCAGCAGAGTCGCCAGTTCTGTGATACGGTGGGAGAACTGACTAGTGTTTTGCATTCGTATTCGCACTTGTGCGGTTAGCAAGAGTCGCCACCGACTTTTTATTTTATCCTAAAGGAAAGGTTAAAAAGCACAGCAAAAACCTTTTGAGATATTTCGTGGGTCCGGGGGGTAGATTATGAAAAGGGAAGGTATTAGCACCCTTTTCATCCATGGTTATCCATGGGCTCTTAGTTACTTGGCTTTTTAGATCACTTGCCTTGTTTTTCGATTGTTTTGAAAATAGTGCGTGTGTGGGTTGTTTTGAAAAATGTTTTGGAAAAAGATGCCTTGTCTTAGGCCAACCTTGTAATAATTCTTTACTCGAATGTTTTACAAAGGTGCATATCTTTTCGAAAAGATGTTTCAAAAGTTTGAAAAGTTTGATTTTTGAAAGTGTCGTGGATTGTGGTTTTTGAAAAGAAGGCAAGTGTGTTTGCAAGTTTGATCTCAAGTAACTAAGAGTTTTGTCTACCCTGTTGTACTCAAAGGTTTTTGTCATGTTTTAACCCCTTTTAACAATTTTGTTCTACCATTGAAATCGGTAGGCAATCTTGCGTTTAGGAAGTTTATTCGGGACGGGCGCGGGTCATCGCATGGACCATGAATGCAATGATGCCAAGTGTCTTTGGCAATTTGTTTTGAAGGGACTTGATCATTTTTGATAGGCGACTTTCGAAAGCGTCATCGAGGGACTTATGATCGTTTGATTCGTTTTGCCAAAGACATTCGACGTGCAAGCATGGCCCATTTGGAAGGCAACATGTGGGATTACCCTAGGGGGTGCAAGTGTGATTGTGTATTGATTACATACATTTGTCTTGTATTAGGTTATCTAGCGTTTGATTTTATGTACATACAAACCCTAGGTCTAACCATGGTATAATTGAAAAGCTGTAAATTGCGGAATGTAAATCTACGCTATTACAAAATAATGTCCGGGAGTGGGGGTATAAATGTACAAGGGGATGGCGGCTTATAGTACCCAATAATTTACAACCAAATCGAATGTCGCAATCAAAATGAATATCAAATATAAATGTAAGATAAACATGTGTATAGGGTAATGTGAATGTATTTGTATAAGTGTACAAATGTATATGTATGTGTAAGTGTAAGTGTAAGTGTGAATATGTACAAATGCGAAATGCGAGATTGAGTCGTATTAGGGTTTTATCTTAGATATACGTTTTAATCTGTATTTTTGATTTATATGAATTATGTACAAATGAAGGATGTTGATTAAGTGTTAAGTTTTAATTGGAGAGTATTTTAGTCAAAATGTTTGGGATTTTAAATATTAGAAGAAAAATGTATTGAATTATTATGTATGAAAAAATGTTAATTAAAAAGTTTAATCTTAATTATGTATAAAATTGTATAATATGTACAAATATGTATTTCAATTAAAAAAGTATTTTCAATTTAATTGTGTATATAAAAAAAAAAGATAATATATATAAATACGTATTAAGAATGTTTTTAATTTTAATTTGTGTATAAAAAGTATTTTGATTAAGAAAAAGTATTTTCAATTTAATTTGTATGATATGTACAAGACTAATTTTTATAATATAACATAAATGTATAAAATAACTTTCTAAAAAATGTGTTAATTTTATGATAAAAGTATTCTTAATTAAAATAAAAAGATATTAGTGTTTTATATATAGAAAAGAAGAATAAGTATTGTTTATGATAAAAATGAGATTAGAGTTTAATTTTGTAAAGAAAATGGAGAAAGGCATTTGATGGGCTTTTGAGGAGAATTAGGAAACGGGTCAGGCCCTTTGATCCAAAGGCAGAAAATTAGGGTTAACGCGTTGGTTCAGAGTGAAGACGAGGGTTCATGTGGGAACGGCGCTACGTTCGTCGTCTTCGATTAGCAATTCCCTGAGTATTTTCTCCGGCCACCAACGCAATCCTGTACTCTCCTCTCTCCACGGCGAGAACTCCACACCCTTTGAAACAAGGTTAGTTTTTGTTTTTTATGCTTCTTCTTCTACTGATTTCGCATGTTTTAGATTCGCTGTAAACTGAGTTTTTAATCGTTTATGAGGTGAAGGGAAGGAAGGAGAGGGATACTGCTTACTACCTGATCTTTGGCGGAGGAGGAGAGAAGAGTGGAGGCGTTTGAGGAGGCCGGAGCGGCGTGAGGGACTTTGAGCTTGCTTTGCTTCGGGTACTTTCGTTCCTTTACCTTCTTGCTTAGGTTTTTGATGATGATATTCGTGCTGAGAAACCCTAAATCCTTGCTTCTTTACCTCTCCTTCTTCCACTGTGATGATTGTTTTTGAATGATGCGTATGTCTGAGTACTTTGCTTGAGATTTGCTTGTCTTGAACTCTTTTCTTGAACAGCTGTTGCCTATGTGTGCTAGCCTATGATGAAGCTTGCTTCTGAGGCTCTTCTGAGTTGTCTTTTGAGTTTGCTACTGTTGAAACGATTTTTATTGTTTTGACTAGCTTTTTCTGAATGGCCTTGGGTTTCTTTGCCTATGATGAAGTCCCCCTTCTGAGGCTTGGTGTTGGAATGCTCAGTGTCACAGGGTTGTAGGTTTGTGTTGGTTTGATGGTGTTCAGGTCATGGTGTTTTTGAGAATGTGCTATGTGATGTTTGAAGCTTGGCACAGTAGGTTTGTTTTTGTGGACAAGGTTTAGTTTTTTTGGTCTTGGTTAGACAGGTTTTGGGGTGTTTTTGAGGAGGATGCAGGTTTATGTGTTATTGTTGTGTTGAGGCTAATACTGGTTCATTGGTGGTGAGGATATTGGTATGGTGAGGTTGTTGGTCTTTTCTATATGCAGAGTTGTGGTTTTGTTTGTATGACAGTCGTGTTTTTTTTTTGATTTGTATCTCTGCTGCCTATTCTGAGCTGAACTCAGTTTGTATATCCTTTTTTATTTACCTGCTATGCTGCTCTATGTTTTGACTGAGCTTGTAGGCTATGTTTCCTTTTTTATGCAGAGTTGCTATCTGCTTTCCCTGAACTGTCTATGTTGGACTGTTTCATTGGCTTTTTGACTTGCATAATCTCTTTCTTCTGCTACTGCATTATCTTGTCTGAACTGAGCTTGAACTGCTATGCCTAAACTGAGCTGCTTTAATCTCTTTTCTCTCTCTCAAAGTACAGCTTAGGATTTTAATATGATTTTTTACTGTACTTGCTTCTGAAGGGGCTATGACTAGGAAGTGATGAGTTTAAGATTGCTTGCATTTTACATTTTGCATTTTCATCTCTTTGACAATTTTGATCTGACTTTCCCTTTTGATATCTTTTCCAAAAATCTTTCCATGACAGTTTGTATGCTTTTATTGATTTTCTTTGGTATCTTGGCATTTCAGTTCAGTTCTGAATGGGAAATTTGGATTTGAACTAAATGGTTTGAAATTGGAAATTGAGATTCTTATGTAGCTTAAAATTTGTAACCTATGCATTTTTGACATTTGCATTTCATGAGATAAAATAATCTTCCCTCTCTGTGAACCGGGAGAAATCCCGTGATTTGCAGAGAGGGCAACTGATCCCAGTCAGTGGCCCCTAATGATGAGCAATTTAACTGTCTTTTCCAATTAACTGCTTTTGACTTTTCTTGTTTCTCTTTCTTTTTGCAGATGAAAAATGGAATGCCGGAGCAGAGTGAGGAATGAAGAGTATTTAGAAAATAGGATACTTTCTCATTCTATTGTAATATTTAAATTAAATGTAAATTATTGTTTGTAATAAACAACAATTTGTAAATAATTTAAGTATCAATAAAAATTCAAATTATCCGATTAATTCTAATTTCTTTATTGCTTATTTATTTATTTAAAATTCTTAGAATTAAACAAATTGAAAAATAAATTCAATCATTTAATTTCAGAATAATAAATAACTTAAATAAAACAACATTGACCAATTAAGTCCGTCTAATCCACAATCCAAAGCAAAGCAGCAATTAACCCAGATAGGCTGATCAAACACATGAACACTGTGAATTCCAAAAACTGCATCCTGCATCTGACTGGCCCAATCAAAATGTACTGAATTCAACCCACTGTCTCTTTTGTTGATTAAACCAAGATAACGCGACTTTTAATCCGAATCTTGAAATAAACCGCAAAGTGTTGTGGAATTCAAATTCTTCTGAGAATATGCCTATGAAACCCTAATTCCTGATTAAATGCCAAATCACGCTCACTCGATCAAAATTGAACCAAAAACCAACCAAACCCTAAGCCCACTGTATGAAACAATTCAGAGCTCTGAAAATCAGTAAAGCCCTAATTTTGCTTGACCGTCAAGAAAAGTCCGTTTGTCCGATTCTTGAGTCAGTTTGAGAAGTCAGGAAATGTTTGAAGCTGAGATTTCTTTGTGGAAAAGCGCGAGGGCAAATTTTGGGGTACAACACTATGCACGACCCATCAAGCTTAATTGAATTTATTTTCTTATTTTTTATTAATTAATTGGATTTTTAATTGATATTAATTCATTTAATTAATTTAAATTGTAGGAAAATACAAGATTTGGTTTTTAAATCTTTTGGTGAAGCAAATATGACCTAAAAGGCTGGCAATTTCGTGCACCAAGTCAAAGATGCAAAATCTCCAAAATTGGCAACTTTTTCCAATCATGAAAAATCAAAAAGATTTGATTTCCAATCAAGGATTCAATCATCATTGCACATGGATTTTTGCCAAGTTTTTGACCTAATTCCATTCCTCTATATATATGCAAGTAAACCCTGATGGAAAACACGTGAAAAAAGCTGTAGAGAAAGCCATAGCAATTCAAGAAAATTCAAGGAAAATTGCAAACTGGTTTTTGCATTCTAGGGCGATTTAAGGACTTTTGTTGATTCTAATACACTGCAGGAGGTTCCCAGAACGTGTGGCAATCAAATTCCAGCTTCATAAATCAAAGAATCAAAGGATACAAAACCACGATTTGACATTTTTATTCAAAATCGTATTGTCCAATTCATGAGCATTTAACATGATTTCTTGATTGTTTTACATTGATAGGGACCATATGAAGCTAACGGTATCACTTAATTGAATTATAACTCTCTAAATCACAAGATGCCATGAACGGTTTTTTAGGGTTCTTAAGTTTCAAATTAGGGCTTTGCAATCCAAGCAAAATTAAGACTTGTGAGACACATGGTTGGAATCATAAGACTCAGACGAACCTGACCAAACCCTCGCGAAATATTTATATACCCTGTATCTCTATTCGCTATTTTTTGTTGCCATGTTTAGTGGGGGTTAAAAACCCCCGCTATCTAATGTTCTATATGCATGTACAATGAGGAAGACGATGATGTGTTAACACTCCATTGGTCAATTTGAATACACACGCATTTTATTTTGTTTTCAGCATATTTGTTGATGTTCTTATATAATTATTTCTCTTTATTTTATTAAGGATTGGAACGCGTTGGCTGAGTGGTTGGGGAAGGCATGCCACGTCCATTGGGACCTGGGTTCGAATCCCAGGTCCCCCAAAACAATTATTTGTTCTTTTTCTTAAGGCGTTCACGTGCAGGTTTCAAGAGAGGGTCTACCATGCATCTCAAACATCAACGCGCCATGTGGCTTCAGGCATAAATCCAAGGGTCATGAGATGATGACCACCATACGCTCAGTCAACAAATGCCTAGACAAGCCAGAAAGTCAAAACAGGCTGCAGCAAATGGGCCACCAATTTCCAAACATACCTCCTCCTGGGCCCAACACCCCCTGGGTTCATTCTTTCTTTTCTTTTATATTTTTATATTTTCCATTTAATTATTTTATTATTAATTATTATTATTATTATTACTTAATTAACTCAATTAATTTTTTTTCATAATAAAATCAGAAAACTAAAAAATAATATTTTTCTTAATTAAAATTAATTTCACTTTATTTTTGTAAATAAATACTAACATGATTAATTTAGTTTTTTTAATTAGGTTAATTCTAATATTTTCACAATAAATAAAATCAACCTAGAATTAGGGTTTTGACAATTTTAATCCTTTTACTTTTATTTCCTTAAAACATAAAAAACCAAAAAATATTTCTTTTATTTAATCAATTAGTTTAGGTTTAATTTAATTCATAAAAGATAAAAACTTCTTTCTTTCTTAAAAGGTGTCAAAACCCTAAGAACTTCTCCGATCCAATTTTTGCTCGCGCGTATGTTTGTTTTTGATCCATATTCATGTAATTGCTCCGAGGATGTAATAGCTTTAATTAAGACTTTTTATCGCTTTTCTTTATTTTCCCGCAATTTACTTTTCCAAGGGTTGTTTTTGGCGATGTAAATACCCGACGCCTTGTAATAGCTTAGATTTACTTTCTGCAACCATTAACTGCTAGATGTATGTTAACTAGGCTATACATGACAAGACTTATCTGAAAATTAAAATCAAAACGTAGCTCACCGTAACATGTGCAAAGATAACTTAACTGAAACCTGACACACTCGCACATGCCACTCCTAGGGTACACCTCACTTGGTTGCCTCGACGTGGTCATTAAGTATAGGGTGTTTTAGAGGTCGCCCTCTTGTCTAAAGATCCAAGTTGTCTCGAAATGGTTGCCTCGGATAAAAAGGATCTAGGACATTAGGGTTACCGCTAAGGCGTCCTACTATTGCTTTGGTGACCACATGTCCCTATAATCGAATTGACCCGAAAACTCCAACGACGGTGCTACCTACTTCTCAATAGTGGGATAGTACTGTCTAAAGAACATTTACACAACTTAATTTCTTTTGAGTAGGTAGAGGTTCTCAGGTACTTGCTCTTTCAAAACAAATAAACTTTTTTTTGCACCTACACTTTTCTGACAAAAGTTTTCAAACAACACTTCATACACTCTTGAGGACAGATACAAGAGTTAAATCGAAGTTTTCAAACAAACTTTTTTCAAAACCCACAAACACAAGAAAAGCAAAAACATTTTGAAAACATAGTGAGCAAGTACCTAAGAGCGCGTGGATAACCACGGATAGAAAGGGTGATAACACCTTCCCTTTCTATAATCTACCTCCCGAACCTTTCTTTTGTCCTTTCCTTGTTGGAGAAAATAAAAGACGGTGGCGACTCTTGCTTACCGTGACATTTCGTGAACCAGCATTTCAAAAACAGTCAGTTCTATTTCCACCGATCACAGAACTGGCGACTCTGCTGGGGAGATTTTTAAGTGAGGTGTACCTTAGGATTAGATCATTCTATGTTTTCAATTGTATGCCTTGTGTGCTTTAATATTGTGGGCTTGTATCAGAGTTTTATAGATCCTAACCCGGATCTGGGGATACCCTTTAGAAGTAGCAACAAACTGTGAGGGAACTGTGCGGGGTATACCGACATGGTTGAAGCAGTTGCTATGTTGATGTGGCATTTTGGTGAGTACCGGTAACCCTTGAGTCAAGTCAAGGAGAGTACAGGGCCGCCGCGTGGTGTCGCGAAGCATCAACTGACCTTAGAACCTTACTTGACAATCCTGGCCTTTTTAGGGGTAGTGAGATGACCGACTTTGGTGCAGTCCGAAGTTGGTAGATACTCGATACTACACTCATTGAGGGTTGTTTTCTTGGAATATTTTGGTCTCCAGTTAAGTGGCTAAATCAAAACAATGAACATAGAAAACAATCCAATGATATTGAGCTCCTTAGAACCCGGTTACTATTTATAGGACAGGTTTTGAGCCAACCAACTTCAAGAGGGTACTTACCTACGAACTCCATGCCAGCCTAAACTTAAGGCTGTTTGTGTGACCTGTGTGCTTTCAAACTTGAACTACTTGCACATTCTTGTTATCTGACAACATGAGTTCCTTGCAGGTTTTGCTTACAGTCTTTATCCAATAATTTGGACTCATTGTAGGGTTTACTTACATCACTTCACGCATATCATACACATCATAACATCATAACATTGCATACATCCTGCATAAGGACTAACCCATTTCAAGGATCTCAAAGGTTTGTGATGCAGGTCATGATGAACCAAATGTCTAGCAAGGGGCAAAGGGGATTTATTTTCCTCTAGCCAAGGTTGTCTGGAGATCAAAACATGATAACTTGATCCAGGGGCTATGACCCACTTGATATGGTGAGCTTTGACTCTTGAAGAAGGACTCTCAATAACATGAAGTTCCTTCAATCAAGCTACCAGATTCAAATCCTAACAAGTTTCTTTGTTTACCCCGCGAGATCCTTGAAAACATTGCATACATATATCATACATATCATTGCATTACAGGTACCCTTTTACAGGTCACTTATCTTCTTCGTTGTTTATTTCAGCAATCATCATGTCTACCGAACCTTCCACTGAACAAGCTATCAAGGCCCTCCAGGCCCAGAATGCCCAGTTCCAAGAGTTGGTTATGAGCCTAGCCCAGGGTCAACAGGATTTGAAGACTCTGATTCTGAAAGAGAGGAAGAAGAAGAAGAAGAAGAGGACAGTCTTGTTCAACACTGGACGCAGATTTGGGAATGGATTACAAAATGAGGTTGAGCTAACTACCTCATATGTAGGCAAAGACTGTCCACAAGAGAGAAGGGTTCCTAGTCCCGTGGTCTCCGACAACGAGACAGATTATGATGATGAACAATATCCTCCTGCTGAGGATAGGTATAAACAGTTGGAGGACCGCTTGAGCGCCATGGAGATACAAAATGTGCCCGGGTTGGACTTTGGAGACCTAGGCTTATCCTCTGGGGTGGTGATTCCCCATAAATTCAAGGCACCTGCTTTTGCCAAATACGACGGAGCTTCCTGTCCAAAGCTGCACCTCCAGTCGTATGTAAGGAAGATTCAACCTTACACAGCGGATAAGAATTTGTGGATTCACTTCTTTCAGGACAGCCTTTCAGGCACCCAACTGGAGTGGTTCTATCAGCTGGACGGAGCCAGTATCCGTAACTGGGAGGATTTGGCCACTGCGTTCTATAAGCAGTATCAGTATAATTCTGACCTTGCTCCTACGCGTACCCAACTCCAGGGTATGTCACTAGGGACGGGTGAAGGATTTAAGGAGTATGCTCAAAAGTGGAGAGACCTTGCTGGAAGGGTGCAGCCACCTCTAACTGATCGTGAACTTGTTGATATGTTTCTGGGGACCCTGTCTGGTCCGTTCTTTAACCATTTGATTGGAAACTCTTCAGCCGGGTTCACAGACCTTATCTTGACTGGTGAAAGAATTGAAGCTGGAATCAAAAGCGGGAAGATTCGAGAAGCTACACCTTCCGATGCTCAGAAAAAGCCATACAATGGGAAGAAAGAGTCCAATGCTGTATCTGGTAAAAAGAGTCGTCATGATCAACATGTAGGGGCAACCCAGATCTCCGATCCCACGCATGTTCAACAAAGACAGAGCAATAGGCGTAGAGTAAGATATCAAGAAAGGCAGTATACTGACATCAACATGCCTTTGTCTCAAGCGTTACAACAATTGCTGAAGGTGAAGCTGATCACACTAAAGGATCCTCCTCAAAATCCTGATACTTCCTCTTCCAAGTATAACCCGAATGTGAGATGTGCCTACCATTCTGACAGTCCTGGACATGACACCGACGACTGTTGGAGTTTAAAGAACAAGATCCAAGACTTGATTGATGCCAAGGAGATCAAGTTTGATCACTAATCATTGAGAATGTCTTTTGTTCATTATAATTGTCAAGTTGTAATTTTCTTTTGATTGTTCGAACATTTATTCATGTCAAACTTTATTACTTTATCAATGCATCGCATATGTCTGTTTTGAATCAATCCATTCGTATCCACTATATTCAAATTGCTTTCATTTTTTGTGATGTTCAACTCTCGATTAAAAATGCTAAGCCTTTTGAGGGAGGATGACGAAAACGATACCACGATCTTTACAGTATGCTTTTGAACAGACCCCGCTGATGAGGTACATGCATTGTTTCAAATCCTAAACAGCAGAGTTATAAGGAAGATAATCCCTCGTCAACCCCTTTGAGCCAAAGAAGTTGGAGTTTTTCTTTTCACAAATTAAAAATCCTTAATTATAACCTGGGGCAGGGTAGTTCTCTCAGTTGATCCAGGTGCACAACGAATGGCATCAAAAAAAGTCCTTCCGTAACAAAAGACGGTGATGGTTCCATATAATCGTAAGGACAGGCAGTCATTATCTCTCAAAAACAAAAGCCCAACAAGTCAAAACCTATGAAGGAGACTTACAAAACTGGGGCATCCCGCTGACTGTAAATACAAAAAGAAATAGTTCAGGCAAAAGACAGGGATAATAAAATAAAAAAGAAAGAGATCCTACAGACTCCCAACAGAAATGATTGCCTATTCAAAATAAACTGTCAATATCCGAACCATCACCGGAATATCAGAGCAAAGACTCAAATAAGATCTAATGCACGATCAACTGAGTTTAGGATTGAAGAACATCACGAAGAGCGGGTGGGTACAAATGAAATTTGAGCCTTTATACTTTGTTTCTTAAACCGTGAACCAGGCCACGTTATAACCCTTAAAAGTCCTAGCTGAAGCATGGGTTAGTTCGAAAGCATACTGTTACAAAAGGTATCCTGACTCCTGTAGGGCTCGCTGTAAAATCCTGAGTTGACATCACATTTTACAAAAAAATTGCTTGTTTTATTGAAAACTGCATTTTCAAAAACTTCAAGACAGACATAAGCTTTGCATTTTTAAATAACATTGTTTGCATATGACTATTTGTTCAAACAGCAGAGAAATTCGCACGACGAATATTTAGTGAACAAAAACCTTCTCAACAAAAAGGATCACCTCAAGTGGAAAAACACTTCCAACCAAGGGGCAGACATGATCATTTTCCATTATCTGGGGCAGTCAAGTCAAGATTCAAGGAATCTCTCAAAATGCCAAATAGCCAGGGGCAAATCTCCGTCTGAGTCACTTGGGGCATTGGACATAAATTCCAGCAACGAATCTTGCATGATCAAACAAAGATCTTCTGGTAGTATGGTAACACAACATTACCGACAATGACGCCTCCCTACATCCTGAGAACGTGGACATAGTCAAAAAAATACTACGCATAATCAAAGACCCGCTAGGTCAACTGGCCTAGGCAAAAATAAGGGCTTCCCGGCGAACCAAAAGGGTTCGGGCAAAAATAAGGGATGAAAATGAAAAATTTGTACACCCGGCAAGTCGAAAACGTGAAAAGGCGGCTTGGGCAAAAATGGGTATCCCGGTGGACTGAAAACCTGAAAGGGCGGTCCAGGCAAAAGTTAGGGATCAAAAGCGTACGACTATATCCCGTCATCTCGTCACTTGCCTACCAGAAGAAGATTTGTCAATCGGCAGTTATCAAGCACCTCCATAGGTACCTTCTCCCACAGAAGCTGGGGCAATAAGAATTGTCTAAGCGATCTAGTTGCTTTGTCCACCAAAGTACCAGGGTAGGTTCAGCTAAAGAATATGACCAAGATACCTTCACTCCCCGCAGAGTAAGGCAAGATTCAGCAATACTCTCCCCAAGCAGAGTTGGTCTCCCATCAGCCCTAAAAAGGCACAGTATCCCCAACAAGTCAGCAATACTCTCCCCCAAGCAGAGTTGGTCTACCATCAGTCCTGGAAAAGTTGGGTATCCCCAGAAGATCTTAATATTCTCCAGCAGAGTGTAAAGATATTCCTCAGCAAGCATCCCCGGCAGTCTTAATATTCCTCCACAGAAATATAAGATTGTTCCCCGGTGGAATACAAGATACCCCCATTGGAGCCATTCCCCAGCGCAGTCTAAAAAGTTTCCCCAATAAAGAATTGAATCATCTTACCCAGTAGATTCTGGAAGCTTGTCCCCTGCAGAGTACAAATGCATCTCCCCAGCCATATTCAGAGGTTATCCCCACCAGGGTCTAACTGGGTTATCCTCAGCAAGTTGCAATTGAAAGATCATCCCCAGCGAAGTTCTTTTTATCCCCCAGCGGAGTTCATCATCAAAATCCCCAACAGAGCTTATCAACGGGATCCCCAGCGGAGTTATCGTTAAAATCTCAGCAGAACATCTCTTCCCACAGAGTAATTCCCCGCGGAGTAATCTCTTCATCAAGTTTATTCCCCAACGGAGTCATCCTCTCCTACAAGTTTATTATCTGCGTTCACCATCCCCAGCGGAAACGAAGAATTTAACTCTTTTCTCCAACAGCAATCTGGGATTTATTTTCCCCAGCTAAAACATCACATTTTCATACATCATGATACATGCATATACGCATCATATCATACAATCTCATTTATGTTGAGAACATCATGCATTTCATACATCATGACATTGTATACAACTAACTCTTTACCTTTTCAGGAAAGATCAATCAACAAACAAAGATCATCATCCCTTCTAGAGATAGTTCAGATGTGACCCAAGCATGGCGACATTCTGATACTTATTCCAGATTTCCTTCTAGAGATAGTTCAGATGCGACCCAAATATGGCGACATTCTGATACTTATTCCAGATTTCCTTTCAGAGACAACTTAGAGATGCTCCAACCTCAGATGCTATTCTATTGCTTATTCCAGACTCCTTCTAGAGATGGTTCAGATGTGACCCAGATTTGGCGACATTCCGATACTTATTCCAGATTTCCTTCTAGAGATAGTTCAGATGCGACCCAGATTTGGCGACATTCCGATACTTATTCCAGATTTCCTTTCAGAGACAGCTTAGAGATGCTCCAGACTCGGATGCTATTCTATTGCTTATTCAGATTTCCTTTCAGAGATAGCTTAGAGATGCTCCAGACCCGGATGTTATTCTATTGCTTATTCAGATTTCCTTTTAGAGACAACTTAGAGATGCTCCCGACCCAGATGCTATTCTATTGCTTATTCAGATTCAAACTTCTAAAGACAACTTAGAGATGCTCTAGACACAGATGCTATTCTATTGCTTATTCCAGATTCCTTCCAGAGACAGTTCAGATGCGACCCAGACATGTCGACATTCTGATACTTATTCCAGATTCATTTAAATACAGTCCAGATATGATCCAGATTCGGATGTCATTCTGTCACTCCTTCAGATACGGTATGGATATACCCCAGACACGGTGGTCATTCTACTACTCGTTCAGACGTCAGCAATTTGATACAGACTAGATATGCTCCAGACACGAAAGCCATTCTATTTCTTATTTAGATTCAAGTGCAGAAGCACTCCAGACACGGAAATCATTATGTCACTTATCCAGATCCCAGTTACAGCACAAATGCGTTCCAGATTCGGAATTCGTTCTGCTACTCATACAAATCTCAATTTCAAATACAAGTTCAGATACGATCCAGATTCGGATATCATTCTGTCACTACCTCAAATAAAGTCCAGATACGATCCAAATTCGGATGTCATTCTGCCACTCATTCAAGCACAGTTCAGATACGATCCAGATTCGGATGTCATTCTGTCACTCTCTCAAAACCCGTCAACAAAGACAAAACTACCAACCAACAATCTCCAGGTGGCATCTATAATCCCATCCTCATATCCAACAATCTCCAAATGGCATCTGTAAGCCCATTCCCGACATCACATTGCTGGCACTACACCATGCGAGTGCAAATTTCTGGGCACTTTAATGTTCAATCATCTTCCACCTTCGGATCACGAAAGGCACACAAGCAAATCTACATCCTCAGGTTTATGAGGATTGAACAGGGGAAACTGTTGTACCCCAAAATTCTCCCTCCCATATTCCTCAAGATATGTCAAAGAGGATCTTCAAATGGTTCAAGATTGCTCAAGAGGTTGCACAGTCAGACCACCTCCTAAGACAGCTGAAATTAGGGTTTTGGTTCTTTTAAGGAATTTGGGGTTTTCAATGGTCCAATCAAGTCTCATGGGCCCATATACATCCTCAAGCACCTACATGCCAAGTTTCAAGACTCACAATGCCAATTTGCACAGTCAAAAGTCTCATTTGCTCCACAGTCAACTACAAGGGCAAAATGGTCATTTTGCAGTCAAAAGTCAGAATTTTTGGTCAACATCTTATTTTGAGTCCACAATCATCATTTGATCAAGTCTTGATCATGATTCCATAAGGATGGCTCAAAAATCATCAAGATGCAAAAAGTTACTAATTTGGGACAGTAGAAAAGTCAATTGTATCTTGACCAGGGCATAACTTTTTCATGGTTTGTCAGAAAAATTCCATCCAATGCTCATTTTGAAGGGGATGTAATTTCCTACAATCCATCTTCACACTCCAAGTCCAAGAAATGCTCTCATAAAAAGTTATCAATTTTGACATTATAGGTCAATTTTAAAAGTCAACAAAAGTACACTTTGAGTCAAAGGCCATAAATTGAGATTGGTAAATCCAAATGACATGGGACAAAAGGCATTGGTTAGAGGACTTCAAGAGCTTTCCAAAATGTCCAAGAACATGTTCATATGATCAAAATTGAGCAAGATATGCATTGGAGAAGTTGGGAAAATTTTCATGAATTTGCAAAAGTCAACTTTGCTCAAAACACCTTATTTTTGCTAATGGGCCTCAAATCTCTTCTTGAAACTTTATCCATGACCTATGCACGACCCATCAAGCTTAATTGAATTTATTTTCTTATTTTTTATTAATTAATTGGGTTTTTAATTGATATTAATTCATTTAATTAATTTAAATTGTAGGAAAATACAATATTTGGTTTTTAAATCTTTTGGTGAAGCAAATATGACCTAAAAAGGCTGGAAATTTCGTGCACCAAGTCAAAGATGCAAAATCTCCAAAATTGGCAACTTTTTCCAATCATGAAAAATCAAAAAGATTTGATTTCTAATCAAGGATTCAATCATCATTGCACATGGATTTTTACCAAGTTTTTGACCTAATTCCATTCCTCTATATATATGCAAGTCAACCCTGATGGAAAACACGTGAAAAAAGCTGTAGAGAAAGCCATAGCAATTCAAGAAAATTCAAGGAAAATTGCAAACTGGTTTTTGCATTCTAGGGCGATTTAAGGACTTTTGTTGATTCTAATACACTGCAGGAGGTTCCCAGAACGTGTGGCAATCAAATTCCAGCTTCACAACTCAAAGAATTAAAGGATACAGAACCACAGTTTGACATTTTTATTCAAAATCGTATTGTCCAATTCATGAGCATTTAACATGATTTCTTGATTGTTTTACATTGATAGGGACCATATGAAGCTAACGATATCACTTAATTGAATTATAACTCTCTAAATCACAAGATGCCATGAACGGTTTTTTAGGGTTCTTGAGTTTCAAATTGGGGCTTTGCAATCCAAGCAAAATTAAGACTTGTGAGACACATGGTTGGAATCATAAGACTCAGACGAACCTGACCAAACCCTCGCGAAATATTTATATACCCTGTATCTCTATTCGCTATTTTTTGTTGCCATGTTTAGTGGGGGTTAAAAACCCCCGCTATCTAATGTTCTATATGCAGGTACAATGAGGAAGACGATGATGTGTTAACACTCTATTGGTCAATTTGAATACACACGCATTTTATTTTGTTTTCAGCATATTTGTTGATGTTCTTATATAATTATTTTTCTTTATTTTATTAACGATTGGAACGCGTTGGCTGAGTGGTTGGGGAAGGCATGCCACGTCCATTGGGACCTGGGTTCGAATCCCAGGTCCCCCAAAACAATTATTTGTTCTTTTTCTTCAGGCGTTCGCGTGCAGGTTTCAAGAGCGGGTCTACCATGCATCTCAAACATCAACGCGCCATGTGGCTTCAGACATAAATCCAAGGGTCATGAGATGATGACCACCATACGCTCAGTCAACAAATGCCTAGACAAGCCAGAAAGTCAAAATAGGCTGCAGCAAATGGGCCACCAATTTCCAAACATACCTCCTCCTGGGCCCAACACCCCCTGGGTTCATTCTTTCTTTTCTTTTATATTTTTATATTTTCCATTTAATTATTTTATTATTAATTATTATTATTATTACTTAATTAACTCAATTAATTTTTTTTCATAATAAAATCAGAAAACTAAAAAATAATATTTTTCTTAATTAAAATTAATTTCACTTTATTTTTGTAAATAAATACTAACATGATTAATTTAGTTTTTTTAATTAGGTTAATTCTAATATTTTCACAATAAATAAAATCAACCTAGAATTAGGGTTTTGACAATTTTAATCCTTTTACTTTTATTTCCTTAAAACATAAAAAACCAAAAAATATTTCTTTTATTTAATCAATTAGTTTAGGTTTAATTTAATTCATAAAAGATAAAAACTTCTTTCTTTCTCAAAAGGGGTCAAAACCCTAAGAACTTCTCCGATCCAATTTTTGCTCACGCGTATGTTTGTTTTTGATCCATATTCATGTAATTGCTCTGAGGATGTAATAGCTTTAATTAGGACTTTTTATCGCTTTTCTTTATTTTCCCGCAATTTACTTTTCCAAGGGTTGTTTTTGGCGATGTAAATACCCGACGCCTTGTAATAGCTTAGATTTACTTTCCGCAACCATTAACTGCTAGATGTATGTTAACTAGGCTATGCATGACAAGACTTATCTGAAAATCAAAATCAAAACGTAGCTCACCGTAACATGTGCAAAGATAACTTAACTGAAACCTGACACACTCGCACATGCCACTCCTAGGGTACGCCTCACTTGGTTGCCTCGACGTGGTCATTAAGTATAAGGTGTTTTAGAGGTCGCCCTCTTGTCTAAAGATCCAAGTTGCCTCGAAATGGTTGCCTCGGATAAAAAGGATCTAGGATATTAGGGTTACCTCTAAGGCGTCCTACTATTGCTTTGGTGACCACATGTCCCTATAATCGAATTGACCCGAAAACTCCAACGACGGTGCTACCTACTTCTCAATAGTGGGATAGTACTGTCTAAAGGACATTTACACAGCTTAATTTCTTTTGAGTAGGTAGAGGTTCTCAGGTACTTGCTCTTTCAAAACAAATAAACTTTTTTTCGCACCTACACTTTTTTGACAAAAGTTTTCAAAGAACACTTCATACACTCTTGAGGATCGATACAAGAGTTAAATCAAAGTTTTCAAACAAACTTTTTTCAAAACCCACAAACACAAGAAAAGCAAAAACATTTTGAAAACATAGTGAGCAAGTACCTAAGAGCCCGTGGATAACCACGGATAGAAAGGGTGATAACACCTTCCCTTTCTATAATCTACCTCCCGAACCGAGAAACATCTCGAAAAGGAATTTTGATGTGCTTTTGTCCTTTCCTTGTTGGAGAAAATAAAAGACGGTGGCGACTCTTGCTTACCGCGACATTTCGCGAACCAGCATTTCAAAAACAGTCAGTTCTATTTCCACCGATCACACCAGGTTTAAGAAGATTGAACAGGGGCAGCTGTTGTACCCCAAAATTTTCCCTCCCATATTTGGCAATAAATTTCAAGTGAGGTCCTCAAATTGCTTAAGGAAGTCCAAGGGTTGACCAGACAAACCCTCTCCTAAGGCAGTGTAACTCAAATTAAGGTTTCATTTTGCATCAAGATGCTTGAGTCCAAAGGATCCAAAATTCTCACCATTGTCCTAATATGTTATCAAGATCACCCATGTCAAGTTTCAAGCCTTGCAGAGGAAGTTTGCTCAGTCAATTGCTCAAAGGCTTGAAAATCGATTGTGCTAGGGCAAAAGTCAACTGTGTCCCACATACAGTCAAAATTCAAGATTTTTGGTCAACATTCTCATTTTTAAGTATTATTCATCATTTGATCAAGGGTTGATCATGATTCCTCAAGGATTGCTCACAATTCATCAAAACCCAAAAGTTGCTAAATTAGGGTTTTGTAGGAAAAGTCAACTCAACTTTGACCAAGCATAACTTTCTCATAATTTATCAAAAATGACCCATACAAAGCTCATTTTGAAGAGGATGTAATTCTCTACAAGTCATCTTCATCTCCCAAGTTCAAAATATGCACTCACAAGAAGATATGAATTTGGACATTATAGGTCATTTTGGAAAGTCAACAAAAACACCTATTGCGTCAAAGCTTCATACATGAACATGGAAGACTCAATTGATATGAGACCAAAAGGGTTTTTAGAGGACATCTTAAGCTTTCTAAAAAGTCCAGTAACACCTCTCTAGGGTCAAAATTGAGAGAGTTATGCATGGGCCAAGTTAACCTTTTTTGCAAAATTGCCAAAAGTCTAATGTGTCCAAAATTGCATTTTTTGCTAAATGGGCCCAACTTTTTGTGCTTGCACTGAGTTTGTAATGTGACCCACGATCCATGAGCCCTTCCACTTGTCATTCTTTTATTTTTATTATTTATTTTGATTTTATTTCATTTAAATCAAATAAAATCAATATAAAATAATGAAAATATCAAAAACTAATTAAATCTTGAGATTTTGTGCATGATTAGGTTCATTATACAGCTGGAGATAAGATCAAATCATGAAAGGCTTCACATGGACAAAAAAAGATTGAATTTGCTTGATTTGGAAAGATTTGGTGCAAGGATTGAATCATGAATCAATATTCATAATTTGAAGAGATTTGATACAAAATTACAACCCTAATACACTCTAGTATACATAAGGAACAAGTGTAGATCTAAAGGCAGGGGCTAGAGGCGTACAAAGGCAGAGAACCAATTTCAAAAATTCAAGAAAAAGTTGCAAACCAATTTCCAAGTTTCAGGCCATCTCAAGCCATTCTAATCATACCAATCGTTTTCTAGACATCCTAGGATCGTGTTTCAATCGTTAGCAAGCTTCCCCACACCCTGAAACGCATCGTAGTAGTCACACGGTTTGGCTCTTTTCTTGAAATCGATTACATTGATTCTGGCACATTTAGCATGATTAATGAACATATTTATAATCCTTGAGATGTTTGCAAGCTAATGGTTGTATTCAATTGCATTTTTATTAACTGTGCATCAAACTGCCATGGCTAGGGTTCATTTTTCGTTTTTAGGGATTTCTTGTACAGGGAAAATTGGACAATAATAATGGTACCATGATGCTCGTGGGCTTGAAACGAATTGATTGGTACCATTGGTTTTGATTTATCATGCGTGTACAAGGTTTTAGAATGAACAAGGGTTATACCTACGCTTGGTGTCCGTAGGTAAAAGCCTTTTATCTAAAACGACGAAAGCAACTAAGAAGACAATGGCGTGGCAGGTTGTGGATGGTCAGTTTGAATTTCGCGTGTTTTGGGAAGCGTGGCACATTGTTTGTGTTATATTCTATTTATTTCATTATTGTTACAATAACATGATTAGCGCAGATGGTAAGGTTGCTGGCCTTTGGTGCACACGTCCTAGGTTTGATCCCAAGCGTGTGCATTTTATTTTCTCAACATTTTCAGGGAAATCCAGTGTATCACATGGCAAGGGATTCATCGTGTACCATCCAGATCTGATAATTCAATCCACCAAGGCTGCAGATCCAAGGCTATCCAATGAAGGACCACCATGCGCCCCAGTCAAGTATGTGTAGGGGATTGGACAAAGTCAACAAAGGCCTGAGTTTGTTGGGCTTAGATTTGCAAACAACATTGTTGTACCCCAAAATTTGCCCTCCCATATTCTCCAAGAAATTGCCAAGTCAAGCTGCAAAATTCTCCAAGGGTTGCTCAGGGCAACTGTCTCCTATGCAGTCAAAACTAGGGTTTGTGTCCTGATTAAGAAATTGAAGGTTTCAAAGGCCCAATCAAGTCTCATATGCTTACAAATGTGGTCAAGCATCCTCATATCAAGTTTCAAGGCATTCAGCTCAAAATTGCACAGTCAAAACCCTAAATTGCACTACAGTCAACTGTAGGGGCAAAATGGTCATTTGACAGTCAAAAGTTCAAATTTTTGGTCAACATATCATTTTGAAGCCACAAACATCATTTGATCAATGCTTGATCATGATTCTCAAAATTTGGCTCAGAAAATCATCAAGATGCAAAAGTTACTATATTTGGACAGCTGAAAAAGTCAACTGAAATTGACCAGGGCATAACTTTCACATGGATTATCAGAAAAATTCCATCCAAAGCTCATTTTGAATAGAAAGACATTTCCTACAACTCATCTTCATATTCCAAGTCCAAGAAATGCTCTCACAAAAAGTTATCAATTTCAACATTATAGGTCATTTTCAAAAGTCAACAAAAAGGGACTTTAAGTCAAAGGCCATAACTTGAGATTGGTAAATCAAAATGACATGGGACCAAAGGCATTGGTTAAAGGACTCAAAGACCTTTCCAAAATGTCCAAGAACATGAGAAAAGCTTAAACATTGAGCAAGTTATGCCTTGTGGAAGTTGGGAAATTTTTGGGAATTTTGAAAAGTCAACTCTACTTCAAATGACCTAAATTTGCTAATGGGCCCATTTTTCTTCCATGATTCATCATTCCAAGCCTATGCACGACCACTTGGCCCAAAGGGAAGTATTTTCTCATTTTTTATTTATTTATTTGAATTATTATTTATATTAATTCATTTAAATTATTTAAATACATGAAAAATATCAAACTTGCCTTAACCAGTCTTTTTATGCATGTTTGATACTCAATATTTCGTGTAAATACAAATGGGGAAAGATTTGGAGCTGATTGGCATGATTGAGAGCAAAATATACATGAAAAGATATGGAAAAGATCCTTAAGAAATCAAATATTGAAAACCATTATGGCCATGGATTTTATTCAATTTTCTTGACCTAAAAGCTTCACTACATATGCCTGAATCAAACCCTAATCCTAGAACACTGAATGCTGCGCAGGAGACACCATTGCCAACTTGAAAAATTGTCCAAAAAACTCAAATCTGATTTCAGGGTTATAAGGTGATTCAAGGCCTAACACCCATCCCATTAGCTTCCTTGAGTAATATAGAACGTATTTCCATCAAGAACATCAATCCTAACGTGTTGAATTGGTATACAGAAGTCCACCTTTCTCTCATATTTTTCAAATTCGTGTTTCCAGATTTAAGCATTTTTATGGCATTTCATTTATCAATTCTTATTCCTTGAATGATTGTGAAGCTAACCAAACTATTTGATTGTATTTTTATGCGCCCTATGTGAATTCACCATTAACGTTTTTTAGGGTTCAAGAAGCTTGAAATTAGGGCTTCTGAAACCAAGCAAAATTAGTTCACGAAATCATGACCGTTCAAACCAGCACGCTTCAACGAACAAGAATCAGTCATCGCAATCGATTTATGTGGCCTCATGGCCTAGTCGTTATTTTCTCATATGCTACTTTCTGCAACGGTGTAAAAACCGTTGCCTAATACTTTTGTTTTTTTAGGCAAAACGAAGCCATGGGGAAGATGATGAAGTGGCGTGTATTGGTTGGACAATTTGAATTTTTCGCGCTTTAAACCACTGATGCATTATTTCATATTATATTATTCATTGTATATTTACTTAACAAACGCGCAGTGATGGCTTAGTGGCACAGGTGTCGCCTTGCAATGTCCAAGACCTGGGTTCGAGTCCCAGGTCTGTGTAATTTCCAATGTTATTTTTCAATATAAATTCCTGTGCAGCGCTTATGTGAATAACCACCATAATCCCTCACCATCAAGCGTGACACGCATCCAAGAGCATCTAAATCAAAGGCCAGGATTGGAGAACACCATGAACGTGAGTCCACATTGCCACACGCTACTCACAAAAGTCAAATGGACTCAGGGTTTTGGGCCAGCATTCTAAGGCCTACACCTCCATCTGGGGCCTGAACCCCCCCCTGGTTTGCAATTTCTTTCTTTTTTCTTTTTTTATTGTTAATTGTTATTTTATTTTATTCAATTGTTTTAATTATATTTTACAAATTATAAACTGCATAAAAATTCAGAAAAAGACAAAAATATAATAAATTATTTCATTCTAATATTTTCATAAATAAATTAACATGTAATTATTAGTTTTAATTAGGTTACAATTTTAATTCTTTTTAATAACTAAAAATCAAAAAATATAGAATTTAGGTTCAATTGTTAATATTATTCCTCTTAATTTCCTTTTTTACAATAATAATATTTATTTTATTTATTTTCATAAATTAAAAAATGCATGTAAATTAACTTAGGTTTAAATTAGTTAAAAATTCAATATTTTTCATAATAAGTTTAAAAACCATTAGAATTAGGGTTTATATTCAATTTTAATCTTGATTAATTCTCTTTTTTCATTAAATCTTAAAAACACCAAAATACCAAAAACATTTAACTTTAATTTTAAACTCCTCATTAATTTTAATTTTTGCAAAAGAGTCCAATGCCCATATTTTTAATTCCTTTATTTCGCATATTTATTTTATATCGTTTATTATAATTATGTATCTCTCCCAAAGCGTTGTAACATTTTATACTTTTCGCACTTTTACTTTGCTTTATTTATTTTCCGTCAAATCGGGTCCGGTTTAATTTTGGCGATGTGGACCCGCGCCATTTGTAATAGTTGTAGATTTATTTTCTCGCAAATATTAACTGTTAAATAAGCATGCAAGAATGAATGGCCCTAATTAAAATCAAGCGTAGATCACAATGAACATGACAAGACAAATATCAATGAAACTGACACACAGAATCGCACACACCACCCCTAGGGTACGCCTCACTGTTGCCTTTCGAAAGGTGGTCGTCGAGTAGAGGATGTCTTAGTAAGTCCTCATGATCCGGGAACCTGGCATGAGGGTAGCTTCTAAGGCGTCTTCCTATTGCTCCGGTGATCACCATGTCCCTACAAACTCGAATTGACCCGAACACCTCCAACGGTGGTGCTACCTACCTCTCAATGGTGGGATGACACTACTTTTAAGGACATTTACACAGACAAATTCCTTAGGGTAGGTAGGTTCTCGTAGATACTTGCTCTCTTTAAAAAACAAAACCAATCAAAATCTTTTCACACCAACACTTTCCAAAAGCTTTCAAAGCAAATTTTTCAAACACTCTGACGTACGAGTCGAACTGAAATTTTTCAAAGAAACTTTTTTAAACCCACAGTTGAAAAGCAAACAAACCATTTTTTGAAAACACAAATGAGCAACTATCTAAGAGCCCATGGATAACCATGGATAGAAAGGGTGCTAACACCTTCCCTTTCTATAACCTACCTCCCGAACCGAGAGCAATCTCTATAAGGAATTTTTTTGTGCTTTTGTCCTTTCCATTTGGAGAAAATAAAAGACGGTGGCGACTCTTGCTTCCGCGACATTTCGCGAACCAGCTTTAAACAGTCAGTTCCAGATCCACCGATCACAAAACTGGCGACTCTGCTGGGGACTATACTTAAAGTGAGGTATACCTTAGGGCTAGTTCATAACTGTGTTTTCAATTGTATTGACTTGTGTGCTTTAAATTGTGGGTTGCTTGGGAGTTCTATAGATCCTAAACCCGGATCTGGGGGATACCTTCTTAGAAAGTAGCAACAAGGCTGTGAGGGAACTGTGCGGGGTATACCGACATGGTTGAAACAGTCTGCTACGTTGATGTGGCACTTTGGTGTGTACCGGTAACCCTTGAGTTCAGTCAAGGAGAGTACGGGGCCTCCGCGTGGTGTCGTGAAGCATCAACAGACCTTAGGAACCTTAATTGAACTATCTTGGCCTCTTTAGGGTAGTGAGATAACTGACTTTGGTGCAGTCCGAGGTTGGTTGATACTCGATACTACACCCAATTGAGGGTTGCTTTCCTGGAATATTTCGGTCGCCAGTTCAGTGGCTAAATCGAAACGATGAACAATGAAAGCAATCTCGTGATATTGGGACCCTTAGAACCCGGTTACTTCTAATAGGACAGGTTGAGCCCACCAACTTCAAGAGGGTAATACCCAGACCCCATGCTGGCCTGAACTCTAAGGGCTTTCTCTTGTGTGACTTGTGTGCCTTCGTACTTGACTACTTGCATGCTTGTTACCTAACACGTGTTTCTTGCAGGCTTTGTTTTAGTCCTTAACTGGGACTCATGACAGGTTTTACTTAGGGTGTGGTTTGCAGTCCTTAATTGGGACTCACAACAGGGTTACATACATTACCCCATGCATAGCATAACATCATACCATTGCATACATCCTAACCCATTTCAAGGATCTCAAGGGCTTGTGATGCAGGTCATGGTGAATCAACTATCCCAGCAAGGGGCAGAGAGGATTTATTTTCCTCTAGCCAAGGTTGTCAGGGGCTATGACCCACTGGATATGGTGAGCCTTTGACCCTTGAAGAAGGACTCTCAACAACAGGAAGTACCTTCAATCAAGTTACCGGTTTTCAACTCTAACAAGTTTCTCTGTTTACCCCGCGAGGTCCTTGAAATCATTGCATGCATGTCATACATATCATTGCATAACAGGTACCCTTTCTCTGCAGGTTACTTACCTTCTTCGCTGTTTATTTCAGCCGATCGTCATGAATCCTGAATCATCAGCTGAGCAGTCTATCAAGGCCCTCCAGGCTCGGAATGCCCAATTCCAAGGGCTAATCATGAACCTGACCCAGGGGCAGCAAGATCTGAAGGCTCTGCTCTTGAAGAAGGAAAAGAAGAAGAAGAGGACTGTCTTGTTCAGCCCTAGACGCAGATCTGGGAACACCCTGCAGGACCAAGCTGAGAGGACAACTCCATCTGTGGGGAAAAGTAGTCATCAAGAAGAAAGGATTCCCAGCCCAGCGGTCTCCGACAATGAGATAGATTTCAACGATGAACAGTACCCTCCGGCTGAGGACAGGTACAAACAGTTGGAAGACCGGCTCAGTGCTATGGAGATACAAAAGGTGCCTGGCCTGGACTTCGAGGATCTAGGTCTGTCTTCTGGGGTAGTGATCCCGCGCAAATTCAAGGTACCCGCCTTTGCTAAATACGATGGGGCATCCTGTCCTAAGTTGCATCTCAGGGCTTATACAAGGAGGATCCAGCCCTATACAGCTGACAAAAACTTATGGATCCATTTCTTCCAAGAGAGTCTTTCGGGGACTCAGCTCGAGTGGTTCTATCAACTGAATGGAGCCAACATCCGTACCTGGGAAGACTTAGCCACTGCATTTTACAAACATTACCAGTACAATGCCGACCTTGCTCCTACACGTACCCAACTCCAGGGTATGTCGCTGGGGTCAAGTGAAGGTTTCAAGGAATACGTGCAGAGATGGAGAGACCTTGCGGGAAGGGTACAACCTCCATTAACTGACCGGGAACTCGTTGATATGTTCTTGGGGACCCTATCCGGGCCATTCTTCAATCATCTCATTGGTAATTCATCTGCAGGATTTACCGACCTCATCCTGACTGGCGAAAGAATTGAAGCTGGTATCAAGAGTGGGAAAATCCAAGAGGCCACACCTTCTGACACTCACAAAAAGCCTTACACGGGAAAGAAAGAATCTAATGCTGCATACAGCCAAAAGAGTCGTCATGACCAACATGCAGGGGCAGTCATGATCTCTGGTTCTACACCACGCCGCCAACCACAAAAGGGAAACCAACGAAGGCCGGATGAACCTAAAAGACAATTCACCAACATTAACATGCCATGGTCACAAGCATTGCAGCACATGTTGAAGATGAACCTGATTGCAGTGATCAACCCTCCTGCCAATCCTAAGACTTCCTCTCCTAGCTACAATCCAGAAGCAAGGTGTGCTTATCATTCCGATAGCCCGGGGCACGATACTGAGGAATGTTGGGCACTGAAGTACAAAATTCAGAACATGATCGATGCCAAAGAGATCGAGTTCGAGCCCGCTGAGACTCCCAACGTGATCACTGCTCCATTGCCAAAACATGGCTAGAATCGAGAGATTTTTGTTCATTTGAATTCAAGTTGTATTTTTCTTTTCTTGTTCAGATAAACAATTATCATGTTAAACTCTTTTATTTCATGAATGCATTACACATGTCTGTCTTGATTTAATTATGTTTACTATGCTTAAAACTGCTTTCATATTTTTGCAATGGTCAACTCTTAATTGAAAATTCTAAGCCTCTTGAGGGAGGATGACGAAAACGATACCACGATCTTTACAGTATGCTTTTGAACAGACCCCGCTGATGAGGTACAGGCATTGTTTCAATCCCTAAACACTGGAGTTATAAGGATGATAATCCCTCGTCAACCCCTTTGAGCCAAAGAAGTAGGAGTTTTTCTTTTCGAAATTTAAAACCCTTAATCATAACCTGGGGCAGGGTAGTCTCTCAGTTGATCCAAGTGCATAACGAATGGCACCAAAGAGGTCCTTACGAAAAAAGAAAGACAGTGATGGTTCAGAACAATCAAAAGGACAAGCAGTCATTATAAAAAAAAAATCATAAACGAAAAGCCCAAGAAGTCAAAACCTATAAAAAGGGACTTATGAAACTGGGGCATCCCGCTGACTGTAATTCCAAAAAGAAACAGTTCAGGCAAAAAAAAAATATAGGGATAACGAAATCAAAAAGAAAGAGGTCCTACAAACCCTCAACAAAAAAAGAAATGACTGCCTATTCAGAATCAATCATCAATATCTGAATCATCACCAGAAAATCAGAACAAAGACTTAAACAAGGTCTAACACACGATCAACTGAGTTTAGGTTTGGAGAACATCACGAAGAGCGGGTGGGTACAAATAATTTGAGCCTTTATCCTTTGTTTCTTAAACCGTGAACCAGGCCACGATATAACCCTTAAAAGTCCTAGCTGAAGCATGGGTTAGTTCGAAAGCATACTATTACGAAGGTATCCTGACTCCTGAAGGTTTGCTGTAAAATCGTGAGTTGACACCGCACTGTATTACAAAAAATGCATTTTCAAAATTCAAGACAGACATAGGCTTTTGCATTCTTAAAATAACCTTGTTTGCATATGACTATTTGTTTGAACAGCAGGGAAATTCGCACGATGAACACCTTGTGAACAGAAGTACCTCCAATCAAGGGGCACAGTAAGAGCATTGCCCATTATCTGGGGCATGGCAAAATACTTCCAACAGGGGCAACTCCCTACATTCTGAGAGCATGGACATAGTCGAAAAAATACTACGCACAATCAAAGACCCGCTAGGTTGACACACCTAGGCAAAAATAAGGGCTTCCCGGCGAACCAAAAGGGTTCGGGCAAAATGAAGGGATGAAACGAAAAAACATGTACACCCGGCAAGTCGAAAACCTGAAAAGGCGGCTTGGGCAAAAATGGGTATCCCGGTGGACTGAAAACCCGAAAGGGCAGTCCAGGCAAAAGTTAGGGATCAAAGCGTACGACTATGTTCCGGTATCTCATCACTTGTCTACTCGAAGATTTGGCAATCACCCACACAGATATCCTATTCCCTCACCTCTGAAACAGGGGCAGTAATGAGTTATCCAGGCGATCCAACTGCTCTGTCAACCAAAGTACAAAGGACAGATCAACATAAGGATGATTACCATCTACCTTTACGAATTCCAGATCGTGGGCTAACGTCCGAGACCAAACAGGACAATCATCCACTTAATCAAAATCATGCAACCCAACACCGGTTTCTTCTCAACCTTCAGACAAAGTCATACACAGACTCCTCCTCCACAAGATGACCTAACCCCGGTTCATCAAAAAGTTTTTACACGAACTTATCCAAGTAACCTAACCCCGGTTCCTCCTGAAGTCTTACATGGACTTATCTCAAGATGACCTAACCCCGGTTCATCCAGAAGTTTTACACAAACTTATCCCGAAGCAACCTTACCCCGGTTCGTCAAGAAATCTCACACGGATCTATCTCAAGGTAACCTAACCCCGGTTCCCCCAGAAGTCTCACATGGACTCGTCTCCAGTAACCTTACCCCGGTTCGTCAAGAAATCTCACATGGATTTACCCGAAGGTAACCTAACCCAGGTTCCTCCAGAAGTCTTACATGGATTTAGTTCAAGATAACCTCACCCCGGTTCATCAAGAAGTTTTACATGAACGTACCTCACCAAGCAACCCTACACCGGTTCCCCCTATTCAAGATGCAGTTTTACATGGACTCGTCACCCGGACACCCTACACCGGTTCCCCCTTTCCAAGAACGCAGTTTTACACGAACTCATCATCAAAGTAACCCTACACAGGTTCCTTCTCCATTTCAGATACAGTTTAACACGAACTCGTCATCAAAGTAACCCTACACAGGTTCCCTCTCCATTTCAGATGCGGTTTTACACGAGCTCATCAGCAGGCAACCCTACATATGTTCCCTCTTTCAACTTACAAAATTACAGTTCAAAATCTCCCCAGGAGAGTCCAATCCAGCTCCCCCAGAAAAATTGGAGTCCATCTCCCCAAGCAGTAAACTTATCCCCAGTAGATTCTGGAAGCTTATCCCTCGCGGAGCACGAACGCGCCCGGCTTTATTCAAAGAGTTGTTTCCTTAACGGGATATAACTGGGTTATCCTCAGCCAAAAGCCATGGAAAGAGCGTCGTCAACGCAGCTCTATCATCCCCAGCGGAAGTAAAAGCTTATTCTTCAACATCAGCCCAGGATAGGACTTCCCGGCACCCGTCAAAGAGTTTACTTTCTTAGACAAAAACATTCATAAAACATCACATACATCATTATAGCATGCATAACCCATCATATCATACAAATCTCATTTATATTGAGAACATTATTGCTTGATCCATATCATGCATCGCATATGACTGACCTTTACCTTTCAGGAAAGACGCAGTTAAAATACTCAAACATGTTTCAAAGCCTTCTCTAGTCCAGCTAAATCGACTCCCAACAGATTTTCCTGATAAAGACTCAGCAGAAGCTATGATTCCCCTCTCCGACGGTGTGTGAGGTGGTAAGTCCTTTTTTAGATGTTTCCCTCTCCGACGATGAGTGTGAGGTGATAATCTCTTATGGTCCCCTCTCCGGCAAGTGCGTGAGGTGGTAATTCCTTTTTCAGATGTTTCCCTCTCCGACGATGAGTGTGTGGTGATAGTCTCCTATGGTCCCCTCTCCGGCAAGGGCGTGAGGTGGTAATTCCTTCTTCAGATGTTTCCCTCTCCGACGATGAGTGTGAGGTGATAATCTCTTATGGTCCCCTCTCCGGCAAGTGCGTGAGGTGGTAATTCCTTTTTCAGATGTTTCCCTCTCCGACGATGAGTGTGAGGTGATAGTCTCCTATGGTTCCCTCTCCAACGGCGAGTGAGGTGGTAAGTCCTTCTTCAGATGTTTCCCTCTCCGACGATGAGTGTGAGGTGATAGTCTCTTATGGTTCCCTCTCCGACGGTGCGTGAGGTGACAATTCCTTTTCCTATGATTCCCCTCTCCGACGGCGAGTGAGGTGATTCCCTTTCAGATTATAATTGCTTATGGTTCTCTTCCCGATACTGCAAAGATGGTAATTCCCGCCAAGATTTTTCTCAACGAGCGTTGTTGAAGCTAAAGTCGCCCAAGGTTCTCTTACCATTCATGCTAAGACAGCAACCATCCCTGGTTCTTTCATCACTGTTTGAAGCTCCAGACTCAGTTCCTGTGACCACTCAGGATACATCTATACCCAGCACCTAAAATCAGCTCATGCAACGTGTCAGGTACTCATTTTCTGTTTTGCAGGTATGCAGGTTCTCGCTAAGGAATCTCTTACGCGATCAACGTCCAGATGGCATCTATAAGCCCATCATCCTATCCAGCAACCTCTAAATGGCATCTATAAGCCCATTTCCTCATCACACTGCCAACATGTGAGCGCAAATTTCTGGGCACTCTAGTGTCCAATCATCTTCTACCCTCGGATTACGAAAGGCACGTCAGCCAATCTGCATCCTCAGGTCTAAGAAGATTGAACAGGGGAAACTGTTGTACCCCAAAATTTGCCCTCCCATATTCTCCAAGAAATTGCCAAGTCAAGCTGCAAAATTCTCCAAGGGTTGCTCAGGGCAACTGTCTCCTATGCAGTCAAAACTAGGGTTTGTGTCCTGATCAAGAAATTGAAGGTTTCAAAGGCCCAATCAAGTCTCATATGCTTACAAATGTGGTCAAGCATCCTCATATCAAGTTTCAAGGCATTCAGCTCAAAATTGCACAGTCAAAACCCTAAATTGCACTACAGTCAACTGTAGGGGCAAAATGGTCATTTGACAGTCAAAAGTTCAAATTTTTGGTCAACATATCATTTTGAAGCCACAAACATCATTTGATCAATGCTTGATCATGATTCTCAAAATTTGGCTCAGAAAATCATCAAGATGCAAAAGTTACTATATTTGGACAGTTGAAAAAGTCAACTGAAATTGACCAGGGCATAACTTTCACATGGATTATCAGAAAAATTCCATCCAAAGCTCATTTTGAAGAGAAAGACATTTCCTACAACTCATCTTCATATTCCAAGTCCAAGAAATGCTCTCACAAAAAGTTATCAATTTCAACATTATAGGTCATTTTCAAAAGTCAACAAAAAGGGACTTTAAGTCAAAGGCCATAACTTGAGATTGGTAAATCAAAATGACATGGGACCAAAGGCATTGGTTAAAGGACTCAAAGACCTTTCCAAAATGTCCAAGAACATGAGAAAAGCTTAAAAATTGAGCAAGTTATGCCTTGTGGAAGTTGGGAAATTTTTGGGAATTTTGAAAAGTCAACTCTACTTCAAATGACCTAAATTTGCTAATGGGCCCATTTTTCTTCCATGATTCATCATTCCAAGCCTATGCACGACCACTTGGCCCAAAGGGAAGTATTTTCTCATTTTTTATTTATTTATTTGAATTATTATTTATATTAATTCATTTAAATTATTTAAATACATGAAAAATATCAAACTTGCCTTAACCAGTCTTTTTATGCATGTTTGATACTCAATATTTCGTGTAAATACAAATGGGGAAAGATTTGGAGCTGATTGGCATGATTGAGAGCAAAATATACATGAAAAGATATGGAAAAGATCCTTAAGAAATCAAATATTGAAAACCATTATGGCCATGGATTTTATTCAATTTTCTTGACCTAAAAGCTTCACTACATATGCCTGAATCAAACCCTAATCCTAGAACACTGAATGCTGCGCAGGAGACACCATTGCCAACTTGAAAAATTGTCCAAAAAACTCAAATCTGATTTCAGGGTTATAAGGTGATTCAAGGCCTAACACCCATCCCATTAGCTTCCTTGAGTAATATAGAACGTATTTCCATCAAGAACATCAATCCTAACGTGTTGAATTGGTATACAGAAGTCCACCTTTCTCTCATATTTTTCAAATTCGTGTTTCCAGATTTAAGCATTTTTATGGCATTTCATTTATCAATTCTTATTCCTTGAATGATTGTGAAGCTAACCAAACTATTTGATTGTATTTTTATGCGCCCTATGTGAATTCACCATTAACGTTTTTTAGGGTTCAAGAAGCTTGAAATTAGGGCTTCTGAAACCAAGCAAAATTAGTTCACGAAATCATGACCGTTCAAACCAGCACGCTTCAACGAACAAGAATCAGTCATCGCGATCGATTTATGTGGCCTCATGGCCTAGTCGTTATTTTCTCATATGCTACTTTCTGCAACGGTGTAAAAACCGTTGCCTAATACTTTTGTTTTTTTAGGCAAAACGAAGCCATGGGGAAGATGATGAAGTGGCGTGTATTGGTTGGACAATTTGAATTTTTCGCGCTTTAAACCACTGGTGCATTATTTCATATTATATTATTCATTGTATATTTACTTAACAAACGCGCAGTGATGGCTTAGTGGCACAGGTGTCGCCTTGCAATGTCCAAGACCTGGGTTCGAGTCCCAGGTCTGTGTAATTTCCAATGTTATTTTTCAATATAAATTCCTGTGCAGCGCTTATGTGAATAACCACCATAATCCCTCACCATCAAGCGTGACACGCATCCAAGAGCATCTAAATCAAAGGCCAGGATTGGAGAACACCATGAACGTGAGTCCACATTGCCACACGCTACTCACAAAAGTCAAATGGACTCAGGGTTTTGGGCCAGCATTCTAAGGCCTACACCTCCATCTGGGGCCTGAACCCCCCCTGGTTTGCAATTTCTTTCTTTTTTTCTTTTTTTATTGTTAATTGTTATTTTATTTTATTCAATTGTTTTAATTATATTTTACAAATTATAAACTGCATAAAAATTCAGAAAAAGACAAAAATATAATAAATTATTTCATTCTAATATTTTCATAAATAAATTAACATGTAATTATTAGTTTTAATTAGGTTACAATTTTAATTCTTTTTAATAACTAAAAATCAAAAAATATAGAATTTAGGTTCAATTGTTAATATTATTCCTCTTAATTTCCTTTTTTACAATAATAATATTTATTTTATTTATTTTCATAAATTAAAAAATGCATGTAAATTAACTTAGGTTTAAATTAGTTAAAAATTCAATATTTTTCATAATAAGTTTAAAAACCATTAGAATTAGGGTTTATATTCAATTTTAATCTTGATTAATTCTCTTTTTTCATTAAATCTTAAAAACACCAAAATACCAAAAACATTTAACTTTAATTTTAAACTCCTCATTAATTTTAATTTTTGCAAAAGAGTCCAATGCCCATATTTTTAATTCCTTTATTTCGCATATTTATTTTATATCGTTTATTATAATTATGTATCTCTCCCAAAGCGTTGTAACATTTTATACTTTTCGCACTTTTACTTTGCTTTATTTATTTTCCGTCAAATCGGGTCCGGTTTAATTTTGGCGATGTGGACCCGCGCCATTTGTAATAGTTGTAGATTTATTTTCTCGCAAATATTAACTGTTAAATAAGCATTCAAGAATGAATGGCCCTAATTAAAATCAAGCGTAGATCACAATGAACATGACAAGACAAATATCAATGAAACTGACACACAGAATCGCACACACCACCCCTAGGGTACGCCTCACTGTTGCCTTTCGAAAGGTGGTCGTCGAGTAGAGGATGTCTTAGTAAGTCCTCATGATCCGGGAACCTGGCATGAGGGTAGCTTCTAAGGCGTCTTCCTATTGCTCCGGTGATCACCATGTCCCTACAAACTCGAATTGACCCGAACACCTCCAACGGTGGTGCTACCTACCTCTCAATGGTGGGATGGCACTACTTTTAAGGACATTTACACAGACAAATTCCTTAGGGTAGGTAGGTTCTCGTAGATACTTGCTCTCTTTAAAAAACAAAACCAATCAAAATCTTTTCACACCAACACTTTCCAAAAGCTTTCAAAGCAAATTTTTCAAACACTCTGACGTACGAGTCGAACTGAAATTTTTCAAAGAAACTTTTTTAAACCCACAGTTGAAAAGCAAACAAACCATTTTTTGAAAACACAAATGAGCAACTATCTAAGAGCCCATGGATAACCATGGATAGAAAGGGTGCTAACACCTTCCCTTTCTATAACCTACCTCCCGAACCGAGAGCAATCTCTATAAGGAATTTTTCTGTGCTTTTGTCCTTTCCATTTGGAGAAAATAAAAGACGGTGGCGACTCTTGCTTCCGCGACATTTCGCGAACCAGCTTTAAACAGTCAGTTCCAGATCCACCGATCACAAACACCCCTCTTTTGCTATTTACCACAGGCCCATCTTAATCTTTCTTTTCTATTTATTTCATTTATTTTTTTAATTAGCTTAATTATTTTCAACCAAAATCAATTTCTTTTTTCACAAAAAATCATAAAATCAAGAGTTTCACAAAAAAATTAGAATTAGGTTTTATTTTATCAAATTTAATTTAATATTAGTTTAATTTAATCTAGGGTAATTCTAACTCTTTTTTATAATTAAAATCAATTAGAAAAATTAGAGTTAGACTTGTGATTTAATTTAATTTTTATTTCTTTTCTCAAAAATAAAAAATACAAAAAGATAGGTTAATTTAATTATTTTTCTTAATTAAAATTAATTAGTAATTAAGTTTTTTATTCAATTGAACTTTATTTTGTCAAATAACACAAAAACGACAAAAAAATGATTTTTCTTTTCAATTACAATTAGGTTTAGTTGGGGTCAAAACCCTAATTATTTTGCATTCGATTCATCACGCGCGTTTATTATTTTTTTGCAATATTGATGTAACTGTCTACAGTATGTAATAGTTTAATATAGGATTTTCTTTATTTATCGTCTTTTACGGGTTTTTTGGCTATGTAATTAATCCCTACCCCAAAGCCTTGTAATAGCGTAGGTTTTATTTCTCGCATTTTAATTCTCGTAAATATTAATTGTTTAGATGTATGTTAATAGGATTGTATGACAAGATTGCATGATAATTTAAAATGGCTAGAAAATCCTAATGTGCAAAGATAATAACTGAAATCAAATCACTCGCACATGCGCACTCCTAGGATATACTCTCACTTCGGTTGCCTTCGGTAAACAAACATTAAAGTATAAGGTGTCTTAGTGGTTGCCCTACTGTCTAAACAAAGATCAAATGTCCCGTTCAGAAATGTTGCCTCGGAAACGTCGCCTCGGAAATGTTGCCTCGAATATGATCTTAAGACTCTAGGGTTATTACTAAGACGTCCTAACATTGCTTTAGTGATCGTACATCCCTTATGAATTGACCCTTACAACTCCAACGACGATGCTACCTATTTCTCAATAGTAGGATAGCACTGCCTAAAGGAAACAAGAACAAAAACAATCCTTTTTCGAGTAGGTAGATGCTAGTAGGTACTTGCTCAAATCAAACTTTTTCACACCAAACACTTTTTTTCAAACAAAGTTTTCAAAAACAACTTCGTAACACTCTTGAGGACAGAAACAAGGGTTAAAACGAAGTAAAACAAAACTTTTCAAAACAAACACACACAAGCAATTTTTAAAAGATGAGCAAGTACCTAAGAGCCCATGGAAAACCATGGATAGTAAGGATGCTAACACCTTCCCTTTCTATAACCTACCCCCCGTACTCAATATCTCAAAAAAGGATTTTTTTTCTGTGCTTTTTTCCTTTCCGGTTGGATGAAATAAAAGTCAGCAGCGACTCTTGCTTACCGTGACATTTTGCGAATACAAAATGCAAAACGCAAACCAGCATTTTCAAAAAATATTCGGTTCTGCCACCGTATCATAGGATGCAACATGAAATGTAAGAACAAAAGAGTAATCCCACCAGGAAAATAAATCACTGGTAAGCCACTAGAAAAGAATCAGAGAGGAGGATAACAAGCATCAACATTCACTGCCGATGTACTACCAACACTCACTGAAGGTAGAAAGAGAAAATATATCATATCACCGCCGTTCACTGGCGGTGAACTATAAACGTTCACTGAAGATAGTGAAAATATAATAAACACTGATGTTCACTGCCGATGTACTACCAACGTTCACTGAAGGTAGAAAGAGAAAATATATCATATCACCGCCGTTCACTGACGATGAACTATCAACATTCACTGAAGATAGCAAAAAGATAACAAACACCAACGTTCATTGCCGATGTACTACCAACGTTCACTGAAGGTAGAAAGAGAAAATATATCATATCACCACCGTTCACTGACGATGAACTATCAACGTTCACTAAAGATAGCAAAAAGATAAGAAACACCAACGTTCACTGTCGATGTACTACCAACGTTCACTGAAGGTAGAAAGAGAAAATATATCATATCACCGCTGTTCACTGACGATGAACTATCAACGTTCATTGAAGATAGCAAAAAGATAACAAACACCGATGTTCACTGCCGATGTACTACCAACGTTCACTGAAGGTAGAAAGAGAAAATATATTATATCACCGCCGTTCACTGACGATGAACTATCAACGTTCACTAAAGATAGCAAAAAGATAAGAAACACCGATGTTCACTGCCGTTGTACTACCAACGTTCACTGAAGGTAGAAAGAGAAAATATATCATATCACCGCCGTTCACTAACGATGAACTATCAACGTTCACTGAAGATAGCAAAAAGATAAGAAACACCGACGTTCACTGCTGATGTACTACCAACATTCACTGAAGGTAAAAATAGAAAATATATCAAGTTTCCCCAAGATTCTGGTGTTTTGCCAAGAACGGGTCTCAACTTCTTCTTTAACCAAGGAAATCTGTCTGGAAAGGGTAATACGTAACCTGTCTCAAATAAAGAGACTTCCACTTATTGTCAAAGGGATTTGCAAAGAGAAATGACTTTCTAGGGATGGAAATATGATTTCCCAGGGAGGTGCCACGGTATTCCTGCTGAGGAGATAAATTCTTCCTGTGCAAAATAAATGCACAAACCAAAACCCAAAGTTTTCAGAAAACCACAAATCCAATTCAACAATAAACTGGAGCAAGACGGCCAATGCAAATTCCTCCTTTGAGAAATAAACTCAAGAGGGAAAACCAAATTCAACTAAGCAAAGAGCGCTGCAGGAAAAGTCAGAACACTATATCAATGAACGATGATTTCTAGCAATGCATGATGTATGTATGAATGTATGAGTGATATCGTGCATATGCTGGTAAAAGGATACATGATCAGTACAAACAAACAAAATCGCCTCAGGTACTAACAATATTGGGCTAAACTTAAACCAGAAAGATCAATCCAAGAGAGGTAAAAGCAACTGCAGAAACCAAACCTGTTTCCTGCTTTAACTTCACTGAGGAGAAACATAATTCGGACGTAGCCAAATCAAACAGATATCGGGATAGAACATCCTTCTTCCGGTTTCATAAGAGAAAATAGTTTTCCAAAAGCAACATACCTACTGGAGATTGCGAGACCAGCCTCAAATAAAGCAGACTGAGGCCGACATAACCAAACCTCATTGGGGGATTCAAGCCTACCTCCCTGGAGAAAACTTTCATCACGAACACTCATCCCAACAGGATATGCCCTGGGATAATCTTCCCAGGAAGTCAAAAAGTCAATGTTAATGCCAAAACTGCAAAAAGAGCGACATCCCAACACACCAAAGGAATAAAACCTTTCATTATACGAGAGAAGACTTTGTTGGGGAATCTGGGACAGAGGCTTCTGACCATGCAAACCCAAAATCAAAAGCGAACCAAGACTTGACTGGTGATAATAGGATCATAAACCCGATATTATACCTTGCACCCACTGATATCGTCTTTAACTATCTGAGAAACACACAAATATTGCACACCTACCAACAAAATGACCTGAGAAAACCTTCATGAAGGTAGTAAATCTTCTTAAAATAACCGGAGTTTGTTCATTCTTGGGACCACCATTCTTGTTGTCTTTGTTTCATCACAAATCCCAAAGTAAATTGAATTTGTAAAGATCTCTCTTCTTTTTGAAAAGTCAATTTTGCTTTTTTAATCTTTTTGCTTTAACAGTTATTAACAATAATAAATGAAGTCTTTGCAAGCTAAATAAAAATAAGAACACAAAGAGTTGGGCAAAAGCTCGAATTTCATTAATAGAATGGTAGTCTGCGAATGGCGAGACTCCATGGATGATTACAAAGTTTGGGAAATGGTAATACATAATGGAAAAGAGACATTGAGATACAATGACCACTATCCCCCTAACAACTTTTGAAATCCTGGGCAGCCACTTCCGTTGAGGTATGGTGAGAGTCCGAGAAGATTGTTGCTTCAACGATCAAGTCTCGTCTGACATAGTTACTTGCCAAGAAAGTCCCTAACTTTTGCCTAAGCTGCCCTTGCGGGTTTTCAACTTAGCGGGAAATTTATTCTGTTTATGTCTCTAGTTTTTTCCTAGACCGCTCTTTCGGGTTTTCGGCCTACTGAGACGCTCTTTTTTGACTAAGCCACCTGTTGTACCCCAAAATTTACCCTCCCATATTCTTCAAGAATTGCAAAGTCAAAGCTTCAAAATTCCCCAAGGGTTGCACAGTGCAAGGGCCTCCTAAACAGTCAAAATTAGGGTTTTGGTTCTGACAAAGAAAGTGAAGTTTCCAAGGGTTCAATCAAGTCTCACATGCCTGCAAACATGGTCAAGCATCCTCATATCAAGTTTCAAGACTTTCATCACAAAATTGCACAGTCAAAAACCCTAATTGCACTACAGTCAACTGTAGGGGCAAAATGGTCATTTGACAGTCAAAAGTTCAAGTTTTTGGTCAACATCTCATTTTGAAGCCACAAACATCATTTGATCAATGCTTGATCATGATTCTCAAAGCTTGGCTCAAAAAGTCTCAAGACGCAAAAGTTTCCTTATTTGGACAGTTGAAAAAAGTCAACTATAAATTGACCAGGGCATAACTTTCACATGGATTATCAGAAAAATCCCATACAAAGCTCATTTTGAATAGAAGGACATTTCCTACAACTCCTCTTCACACTTCAAGTCCAAGAAATGCTCTCACGAAAAGTTATCAATTTCAACATTATAGGTCATTTTCAAAAGTCAACAAAAAGGGACTTTAAGTCAAAGACCATAACTTGAGTTTGGTAAATCAAAATAACATGGGACCAAAGACATTGGTTAGAGGACTCAAAGACCTTTCCAATATGTCCAAGAACATGAGCAAAGCTTAAAAATTGAGCAAGTTATGCCTTGTGGAAGTTGGGAAATTTTTGGATATTTTGAAAAGTCAACATTGCTTCAAATGACCTAAAATTGCTAATGGGCCTCTTTTTCTTCCATAATTCATCACCCAAGGCATGTTCACGACCATTTGGCCCAAAGGGAAGTTTTTATCATTATTTATTTATTTATTTGGATTTTTTATTATTAATAATTCATTTAATTAAATAAAATACATGAAAAATACTAAACCTAATCTTTTGAATCTTTTTGTGCATAAAATAATCTCAATATTTCGTGTACAATCAAATATGGAAGGAATTAGGGTGATTGGATGTGATTGAAGCCAAAAAGCATGAAAAAAGATTTGGAAAATTATGGCTTGAAAATCAAATATTGCATAATCAATTCAAGGATTCTTTGATCAATTTTTTCAACCCTAATCATTCACAGGTACATATACAAGCTAACCCTATTCAGAAAAGACCCGAAGCTGCGCAGAAGAGCCATAAGAAAACTTGCATTTTTCAAGAAAAACTCCAATACTAAAAACAGGGATACAAAGCATTTCAAGGCAAAGTAATCAGTCCATTGCATTCCTGGGACATCAAGCAACGTATTTGGATCAAAAGCACGACCTCTAACGCCCAGAATTGGTAAATAGGATTCACACTTTCTCATATTTTTTTCAGAATCGTGTTTTAAGATTTAGACATTTTCATTGCATTTCTTTGATGAATTCATACTAATTGATGTGTTCTGAAGCTAACCACATATTTCAATTGAGTTTTTATGCGTTATTGAAGGATTCACCATTGTTGGATATTAGGGTTCTTCAGCTTTCGAATTAGGGGTTTTTGAACATGGAAAAATTGGGACACGACAATGGCACCATGAGAATCAGAAGCTTCCAACCAATTCATTGATGGGGTCGCGCCCAATTTCTGATTAGAAACAAGCTAATCGCTATTTTCCCAAATAGCTTCTTTTGGAACGGTGCAAAAACCGTTGCTAACCTTTTTGTTTCAGGGAACAAAGAAGAAGAAGATGAGGTGGCCATCAGTGATTGGATTGTTTGAATCTCGCGCGAAAAAGAAGCACTAACATTCTGTTTGTTTTATTATATTTATTAGTTATATAATATACAGATAAACGAAACAGCTCCACTGGTTAAAGGACACTCTGGTAACCCCTGGGACCTGGGTTCGAATCCCAGGTCCCCCACCCCTTCAATATTGTTTTCCTATTAATGATTCTATGCAGCTTCAGCACTAAGGACCACCATGCATCCACAATCTCCAACACGCCACTTGGCCAATCTCATCAATCCAAGGGCCCAGATCTGGAAAGCATGGTAAACCTGAGTCAACGCCTGGGCACGCTATCCTGGAAAGTCAATAAGGCCAAAGATGCTTTGGGCCCAAATTGCTAAGCATAAACCCTCCACTTGGGGACAGCACCCCCCTCTAGTTTGTTTTCTTTTACTCTTTTATATTTTTTCTTTTCTTTATTTTAATTAATTTTTTAATTCTTTATAATAATTATCTTCACAATAATATAAAAAGACACAAAAAAATCAGAAAGGACAAAATTAAAATATAATTATTTAATTAATATTTTTTGTAAATAAAACCTTTACTAATTAATTAGTTTTAATCTAGGGTTAACCTTAATATTTTTCAATAAAACTTAAAAATTGATGGAATTAGGGTTTCAAATCTTTTCATTCTTTTTTCTTTTCATTAATAATTAAATATTATTTATTTTTGTAATTAAATTATCAATTAATTAATTAGGCTTAACTTTAGATAATTATCATATTTTCTTAATAAATAAAAATTGTAGAAGTAGGTTTTTAATTTCATTAAAATCATAAAATACAAAAATACCAAAAAACAATTTCTTTTTCCTTAATTTAATTAATTTAACAATTTAATTTAATTCCATTAAAAAGGGTCCAACGCTCTCGTTTCTAATTTTATTTCAATTCACGCATTTGTTTCTTTTTCTTTTAATTATTTATGTACCTCTCCCAAAGCTTTGTAAACTCGAACATTTTAATCTCTCGCACTTTTACTTTAATTCCTTATTTTTCTGTCAAATCGGGTCCTGGAAATTTTGGCGATGTGGACCCGCGCCTTTTGTAATAGTTTAGAACTTTACGTTTCTCGCAAATCTTTTTAACTGTAAATAAATGCATGCAAGAATGAATGACGAAAAATAAAAACAAATGCTTAGATCACCTATACCATGACAAGACAAAAATAAACGAATCTGACACACAAATCACACACCACCCCTAGGGTACGCCTCACTGTTGCCTTGCCTCAAAAGGTGATCGTCGAGTAGAGGATGTCTTAGTAAGTCCTCATGATCCGGGAACCTGGTATGAGGGTAGCTTCTAAGGTGTCTTACCATTGCTCTTGTGATCACCATGTCCCGAACCTCGAATTGACCCGAACACCTCCAACGGTGGTGCTACTTACCTCTCAATGGTGGGATAGCACTACCTTAAGGACATTTACACAACCTAATTCCTTAGGGTAGGTGGATGACTCATGGATACTTGCTCCTTTCAAAAACAAATCAAAACCTCTTTTCACACCGACACATTTTCAAAGCTTTCGAAAGCAAATTTTCAAACACTCTTGAGGACCGATACGAGAGTCGAACTGAAATTTTCAAAGAAACTTTTTAAAACCCACAGTTGAAAAGCAAAACAAACCATTTTTGAAAACACAAGTGAGCAAGTATCTAAGAGCCCATGGATAACCATGGATAGAAAGGGTGCTAACACCTTCCCTTTCTATAATCTACCTCCCGAACCGAGAGCAATCTCTTTAAGGAATTTTTCTGTGCTTTTGTCCTTTCCATTTGGAGAAAATAAAAGACGGTGGCGACTCTTGCTTCCGCGACATTTCGCGAACCAGCGTTAAAACAGTCAGTTCCAGATCCACCGATCACAGAACTGGCGACTCTGCTGGGGATACTGTATAACTTAAAGTGAGGTGTACCTTAGGGTTAGTTCATAACTGTGTTTTCAATTGTATTGCTTTGCTTGCTTTAAATTGTGGGACTGTCTTGGGAGTTCTATAGATCCTAAACCCGGATCCGGGGGATACCTTCTTAGAAAGTAGCAACAAGGCTGTGAGGGAACTGTGCGGGGTATACCGACATGGTTGAAGCAGTCTGCTACGTTGATGTGGCACTTTGGTGTGTACCGGTAACCCTTGAGTTCAGTCAAGGAGAGTACGGGGCCTCCGCGTGGTGTCGTGAAGCATCAACAGACCTTAGGAACCTTAATTGAACTATCTTGGCCTCTTTAGGGTAGTGAGATAACTGACTTTGGTGCAGTCCGAGGTTGGTTGATACTCGACACTACACTCAATTGAGGGTTGCTTTCCTGGAATATTTCGGTCGCCAGTTCAGTGGCTAAATCGAAACGATGAACAATGAAAGCAATCCAGTGATATTGGGACCCTTAGAACCCGGTTACTTCTAATAGGACAGGTTGAACCCACCAACTTCAAGAGGGTAATACCCAGACCCCATGCTGGCCTAAACTCTAAGGGCTTCTCTTGTGTGACTTGTGTGCCTTCGTACTTGACTACTTGCATGCTTGTTATCTGACACATGAACTACTTGCAGGTTTCGTTCATAGTCCTTAACCAGGACTCATAACAAAGTGTACTAAGTCTCTTGCAGGTTTTGTTTATAGTCCTTAATTAGGACTCATAACAAGGGTTTACTGAATTTCTTGCAGGTTTTGTTTGTAGTCCTTAATTAGGACCCATAACAAAGGTTGTACTAAGTTCTTGCAGGTTTTGTTTATAGTCCTTAATTGGGACTCATGACAGGTCTTACTTGAGTTGCTTGCAGGTTTTGGTTTGCAGTCCTTAATTGGGACTCATAACAGGGTTACCTACATTACCCCATGCATACCATAACATCATACCATTGCATACATCTTAACCCATTTCAAGGATCTCAAGGGTCTGTGATGCAGGTCATGATAAATCAAACATTTAGCAAGGGGCAAAGAGGATTTATTTTCCTCTAGCCAAGGTTGTCAGGGGCTATGACCCACTGGATATGGTGAGCCTTTGACCCTTGAAGGGGGACTCTCAGCAAACATGAAGTTCCTTCAATCAAGTTACCAGTTTCCAATTCTAACAATTTTCTTGTTTATCCCGCGAGGTCCTTGAAAACATTACATGCATGTCATATATATCATTGCATAACAGGTATCTTTGTTGCAGGTCACTTACCCTTCTCGCTGTTTATTTCAGCCATAACTTCCCAACAATATAACCAGGACCTTCACACTCAAGAGACTCAGTTCAAGGAGATCTTCCTAAGCCTATCCAAGGGGCAGGAAGAGTTGAGGACACTCCTTATGGGGAATCTGATCAGAAAAAGTCCCGAAGATGACAAGGACGAACAGCTGAAACGTCTACAAGCTGAGGTAGACACGTTGAAAACCCAGATGCTGGGGCAAAGGGCCCTCATTCAAGGTTTAGCTCAGGAGCAAGGAGAGCTGAGGGCCATGATCAGCCAGCTTCCTCAAGGCATGAAGCAACCAGCCCAAATCAGGGACCAGGTCATGGAACAGCCTCCAAGAGGGCAAAGGTCGGGTCCAATGAATAGACCTCTCCGAGTTGCTACTACTTCTCAGGTCCAACAAAGACCTCGCCAAGAACAGCGGGTTGATCAGAACAGGTCGGACGAGCCTAAGAGACAATTCACCTACATCGACATGTCATGGTCACGAGCTCTGCAGCACATGTTAAGGATGAACCTGATTGCGGTGATCAACCCTCCTGCAAATCCAAAGACTTCCTCTCCAAATTACAACCCAGAAGCAAGGTGCGCTTACCATTCTGGTAGCCCGGGGCACGATACTGAGGACTGTTGGGCACTGGAGAACAAGATTCAAGACATGATCGATGCTAAAGAGATCGAGTTCGAGCCCGTCGAGACTCCCAATGTGATCATTGCTCCCTTGCCAAAACATGGCTAGGATTGAGAAATTTTTGTTCATTAGGATTTTCAAATTGCAATTTTCTTTTTGTTCAAACATTACTCATGTGAAACACTGTTATTTCATTAATGCATCGCATATGTCTGTTTTGAAGCAACACATTCGTATTCACTATATGCAAATTGTTTTCATATTTTTTCTGATGTCAACTCTCAATTAATAATTCTAAGCCTCTTGAGGGAGGATGACGAAAACGATACCATAATCTACAGTATGCTTTTGAACAGACCCCGCTGATGAGGTACAGGCATTGTTTCAATTCCTAAACACTGGAGTAATAAGGAAGATAATCCCTCGTCAACCCATCTGAGCCAAAGAAGTAGGAGTTTTTATTTTCGAAAATCAAAACCCTTAATCATAACCTGGGGCAGGGTAGTTCTCTCAGTTGATCCAGGTGCACAATGAATGGCACCAAAAAAGTCCTTACAAAACGAAAAAAGACGGTGATGGTTCCGAATAATCAAGAAGGATAGGAAGTCATTATATCTCTCAAAATGAAAAGCCCAAGAAGTCTAAACCTCCAAAGGGGACTTACGAAACTAGGGCATCCCGCTGACTGTAATAAAAAAAAACAGTTCAGGCAAAAAAAAATAGGGATAATAAAATCAAAAAGAAAGAGATCCTACAAACCCTCAACAAAAACAGAAAAAAATGACTGCCTATTCAAAATAAACTGTCAATATCTGAACTATCATTGGAAAATCCGAGCAAAGACTCAAACAAGGTCTAACGTATGATCAACTGAGTTTAGGATTGGAGAACATCACGAAGAGTGGGTGGGTACAAATAAATTTGAGCCTTTATCCTTTGTTTCTTAAACCGTGAACCAGGCCACGTTATAACCCTTAAAAGTCCTAGCTGAAGCATGGGTTGGTTCGAAAGCATACTGTTACGAAAGGTATCCTGACTCCTTAAGGCCCACGGTAAATACGGAGTTGACATCACGTTTTACAAACATTCATTTGTTTTATGAAAAAGAACTGCATTTTTCAAAATCTTCAAGACAGACATAAGCTTCGCATTTTTAACATAACTTTGTTTGCATATGACTTTTTGTTTGAACAGCATAGAAGTTCGCACGACGAATGCCTAATGAATAGAAGTACCTCCAATCAAGGGGCATGGCATGATTATTGTCCATCATCTGGGGAAATCCAATCAAGATTCGGAGAATCTCTCAAAGGCCAAAATAGCCTGGGGCAAATCTCCGCCTGAGTCATGTGGGGCAGTCCAACGACGAATCTTGCCTGATCAAACACCTTCTGGTGGCATGACGAAACACTTCTAACAGGGGCAACTCCCTACATTCTAAGAGCGTGGACATAGTCGAAAAAATACTACGCAAAATCAAAGACCCGCTAGGTTGACACACCTAGGCAAAAATAAGGGCTTCCCGACGAACCAAAAGGGTTCGGGCAAAAATAAGGGATGAAAATGAAAAAGCTGTACACCCGGCAAGTCGAAAACCTGAAAAGGCGGCTTAGGCAAAAATGGGTATCCCGGTGGACTGAAAACCCGAAAGGGCGGTCCAGGAAAAAGTTAGGGATCAAAGCGTATGACTATGTCTTGGTATCTCGTCACTTGCCGACCAGAAGATTTGTCAACTACCCCCACAAGGTATCTTCTTCCTATCTCACCTCAGAAACAGGGGCAATAAGGAGTGGTCTAAGCAATCTAATTGTTCTGTCCTCCAAGGTACCAAGGTAGGTTCAGCTAAAGAACAGGACCAGATCTCAATTCCCCAGAGAGTGAGTCAGCAAGGCAGTATACTCTCCTCAAGCAAAGTTATCAACCTTAAGGAAGTTGGGTATCCCCTCGCAGAACTCAAACATTCCCCAGCAGTATATATACATATATTCTTAACAAGCATCCCCGACAGTCTTGGTCTAAAGATTGTTCCCCGACGGTATATCAAACATTCAATGGAGCCATTCCCCAGTACAGTTCAAACTTCCCCAGGAGAGTCCAATCCAGTTTCCCCAGGAAAGTTGGAATTCATCTCCCCAAGCAGTAAGCTTATCCCCAGTAGATTCTGGAAGCTTATCCTCGCAGAGCACGAATGCGTCCCCCGACTTTATTCAAAGAGTTACTTCTGTACCAGGATATAACTGGGTTATCCTCAGCTAAAAGCCACGGAAAGATCGTCGTCAACGCAGTCTTCTTATCCCCAGCGAAGTCTTTCAACACTTCCAGCACAACAAGGGTATCCCCAGCAAGTTACCATCAATATTTCAGCAAAGTATCGATCTCCCCATAGAGTATTGCTTCCCAGCAAAATCGTTAGAGTACTTTTCTCCCCGCAGAATATTCCATACGCCAAGTTTATCCCCAACGGAGTTATCTTCTCCTACCAGTATTCTTGCAACTATCATCCCCAGCGGAAGCAAAAATCTATTCTTCAACATCAGCCCAGGAGTGACTTCCCGGCACCCGTCAAGGATTTACTTTCCTAGACGAAAAACATACATCTGTAAATATCGCATACATCATTATAGCATGCACGTACGCATCATATCTTACAAATCTCATTTATGTTGAGAACATCATTGCTTGACCCATATCATGCATTGCATATGACTGACCTTTACCTTTCAGGAAAAGATTCAGTTAAGTTCTCAGCTATTTCAAGACCTAGACCGGTTCAGTTAAATCGACTCCAAAGATTTCTCTGTTTCTTATCCAGTCAAAGGCCTTCTCTGGTTCAGTCAGATCGACTCCAAAGATCTCCCTGTTTCTTATCCAGTTGAAGACATTCAAGACCTAGACTGGTTCAGTTAAATCGACTCCAAAGATTTCTCTGTTTCTTATCCAGTCAAAGGCCTTCTCTGGTTCAGTCAGATCGACTCCAAAGATCTCCCTGTTTCTTATCCAGTTGAAGACATTCAAGACCTAGACCGGTTCAGTTAAATCGACTCCAAAGATTTCTCTGTTTCTTATCCAGTCAAAGGCCTTCTCTGGTTCAATCAGATCGACTCCAAAGATCTCCCTGTTTCTTATCCAGTTGAAGACATTCAAGACCTAGACCGGTTCAGTTAAAATCGACTCCAAAGATTTCTCTGTTTCTTATCCAGTCAAAGGCCTTCTCTGGTTCAGTCAGATCGACTCCAAAGATCTCCCTGTTTCTTACCCAGTTGAAGACATTCAAGACCTAGACCGGTTCAGTTAATCGACCCTAAGATTTTCTGTTTCTTATCCAGTCCAAGGCCTTCTCTGGTCCAGTTAAATCGACCCCAAACAGATTTTCCTGATAAAGACTCAGTTGAAGTTATCCAAGGTTCTCTCAATGTTTGCTGTTGAGGTGGTAATCGCCTATGGTTCTCTCCCCGATACTACGGAGGTGGTAATCCCAGATTTCGCTCAACGATTGCTGTTGAAGTTGAAGTTATCCAAGATTCTCTCAATGTTTGTTGTTGAGGTTGTAGTCGCCTATGGTTCTCTCCCCGATCCTGCGGAGGTGGTAATCCCAGATTTCGCTCAATGATTGCTGTTGAAGTGAAGTTATCCAAGATTCTCTCAATGTTTGCTGTTGAGGTTGTAGTCGCCTATGGTTCTCTCCCCGATCCTGCGGAGGTGGTAATCCCAGATTTCGCTCAATGATTGCTGTTGAAGTGAAGTTATCCAAGATTCTCTCAATGTTTGCTGTTGAGGTTGTAGTCGCCTATGGTTCTCTCCCCGATCCTGCGGAGGTGGTAATCCCAGATTTCGCTCAATGATTGCTGTTGAAGTGAAGTTATCCAAGATTCTCTCAATGTTTGCTGTTGAGGTTGTAGTCGCCTATGGTTCTCTCCCCGATCCTGCGGAGGTGGTAATCCCAGATTTCGCTCAATGATTGCTGTTGAAGTGAAGTTATCCAAGATTCTCTCAATGTTTGCTGTTGAGGTTGTAGTCGCCTATGGTTCTCTCCCCGATCCTGCGGAGGTGGTAATCCCAGATTTCGCTCAATGATTGCTGTTGAGGTTGAAATTATCCAAGATTCTCTCAATGTTTGCTGTTGAGGTTGTAGTCGCCCATGGTTCTCTCCCCGATCCTGCGGAGGTAGTAATCATCCCAAGATTTTCTCAATGATTGCTGTTGAGGTTAAAGTCAACCAAGGTTCTCTCACCATTCCTGTTGAGGTAGTAACCATCCCTGGTTCATTCATCACCGTTTGAAGCTCCATATCCAGCTCCTGTAACCAGTCAGGACACATCTACACAAAGAATTTGAAGACCAGTTCCCGCAACAGGTCAGGTACTCATCTTTCTTTTGCAGGTATGCAGGTTCTCGCTAAGGAATCTCTTACGCGATCAACATCCAGATGGCATCTATAAGCCCATCCACCTTCCATCATCCCTTAGCATGGCATCTATAAGCCCATCGTCCTATCCATCAATCTCCAAATGGCATCTATAAGCCCATTCCACTATCACCGCTACTATGTGAGCGCAAATTTCTGGGCACTCTAGTGTTCAATCATCTTCCACCCTCGGATTACGAAAGGCACGTCAGCCAATCTGAATCCTCAGGTCTAAGAATATTGAACAGGGGCAACTGTTGTACCCCAAAATTTGCCCTCCCATATTCTTCAAGAATTGCAAAGTCAAAGCTTCAAAATTCCCCAAGGGTTGCACAGTGCAAGGGCCTCTTAAACAGTCAAAATTAGGGTTTTGGTTCTGACAAATAAAATGAAGTTTCCAAGGGTTCAATCAAGTCTCACATGCCTGCAAACATGGTCAAGCATCCTCATATCAAGTTTCAAGACTTTCAGCACAAAATTGCACAGTCAAAAACCCTAATTGCACTACAGTCAACTATAGGGGCAAAATGGTCATTTGACAGTCAAAAGTTCAAGTTTTTGGTCAACATCTCATTTTGAAGCCACAAACATCATTTGATCAATGCTTGATCATGATTCTCAAAGCTTGGCTCAAAAAGTCTCAAGACGCAAAAGTTTCCTTATTTGGACAGCTGAAAAAAGTCAACTGTAAATTGACCAGGGCATAACTTTCACATGGATTATCAGAAAAATGCCATCCAAAGCTCATTTTGAAGAGAAGGACATTTCCTACAACTCCTCTTCATACTTCAAGTCCAAGAAATGCTCTCACAAAAAGTTATCAATTTCAACATTATAGGTCATTTTCAAAAGTAAACAAAAAGGGACTTTAAGTCAAAGACCATAACTTGAGATTGGTAAATCCAAATGACATGGGACCAAAGACATTGGTTAGAGGACTCAAAGACCTTTCCAAAATGTCCAACAACATGAGCAAAGCTTAAAAATTGAGCAAGTTATGACTTGTGGAAGTTGGGAAATTTTTGGATATTTTGAAAAGTCAACATTGCTTCAAATGACCTAAAATTGCTAATGGGCCTCTTTTTCTTCCATAATTCATCACCCAAGGCATGTGCACGACCATTTGGCCCAAAGGGAAGTTTTTATCATTTTTTATTTATTTATTTGGATTTTTTATTATTAATAATTCATTTAATTAAATAAAATACATGAAAAATACTAAACCTAATCTTTTGAATCTTTTTGTGCATAAAATAATCTCAATATTTCGTGTACAATCAAATATGGAAGGAATTAGGGTGATTGGATGTGATTGAAGCCAAAAAGCATGAAAAAAGATTTGGAAAATTATGGCTTGAAAATCAAATATTGCATAATCAATTCAAGGATTCTTTGATCAATTTTTTCAACCCTAATCATTCACAGGTACATATACAAGCTAACCCTATTCAGAAAAGACCCGAAGCTGCGCAGAAGAGCCATAAGAAAACTTGCATTTTTCAAGAAAAACTCCAATACTGAAAACAGGGATACAAAGCATTTCAAGGCAAAGTAATCAGTCCATTGCATTCCTGGGACATCAAGCAACGTATTTGGATCAAAAGCACGACCTCTAACGCCCAGAATTGGTAAATAGGATTCACACTTTCTCATATTTTTTTCAGAATCGTGTTTTAAGATTTAGACATTTTCATTGCATTTCTTTGATGAATTCATACTAATTGATGTGTTCTGAAGCTAACCACATATTTCAATTGAGTTTTTATGCGTTATTGAAGGATTCACCATTGTTGGATATTAGGGTTCTTCAGCTTTCGAATTAGGGGTTTTTGAACATGGAAAAATTGGGACACGACAATGGCACCATGAGAATCAGAAGCTTCCAACCAATTCATTGATGGGGTCGCGCCCAATTTCTGATTAGAAACAAGCTAATCGCTATTTTCCCAAATAGCTTCTTTTGGAACGGTGCAAAAACCGTTGCTAACCTTTTTGTTTCAGGGAACAAAGAAGAAGAAGATGAGGTGGCCATCAGTGATTGGATTGTTTGAATCTCGCGCGAAAAAGAAGCACTAACATTCTGTTTGTTTTATTATATTTATTAGTTATATAATATACAGATAAACGAAGCAGCTCCACTGGTTAAAGGACACGCTGGTAACCCCTGGGACCTGGGTTCGAATCCCAGGTCCCCCACCCCTTCAATATTGTTTTCCTATTAATGATTCTATGCAGCTTCAGCACTAAGGACCACCATGCGTCCACAATCTCCAACACGCCACTTGGCCAATCTCATCAATCCAAGGGCCCAGATCTGGAAAGCATGGTAAACCTGAGTCAACGCCTGGGCACGCTATCCTGGAAAGTCAATAAGGCCAAAGATGCTTTGGGCCCAAATTGCTAAGCATAAACCCTCCACTTGGGGACATCACCCCCTCTAGTTTGTTTTCTTTTACTCTTTTATATTTTTTCTTTTCTTTATTTTAATTAATTTTTTAATTCTTTATAATAATTATCTTCACAATAATATAAAAAGACACAAAAAAAATCAGAAAGGACAAAATTAAAATATAATTATTTAATTAATATTTTTTGTAAATAAAACCTTTACTAATTAATTAGTTTTAATCTAGGGTTAACCTTAATATTTTTCAATAAAACTTAAAAATTGATGGAATTAGGGTTTCAAATCTTTTCATTCTTTTTTCTTTTCATTAATAATTAAATATTATTTATTTTTGTAATTAAATTATCAATTAATTAATTAGGCTTAACTTTAGATAATTATCATATTTTCTTAATAAATAAAAATTGTAGAAGTAGGTTTTTAATTTCATTAAAATCATAAAATACAAAAATACCAAAAAACAATTTCTTTTTCCTTAATTTAATTAATTTAACAATTTAATTTAATTCCATTAAAAAGGGTCCAACGCTCTCGTTTCTAATTTTATTTCAATTCGCGCATTTGTTTCTTTTTCTTTTAATTATTTATGTACCTCTCCCAAAGCTTTGTAAACTCGAACATTTTAATCTCTCGCACTTTTACTTTAATTCCTTATTTTTCTGTCAAATCGGGTCCTGGAAATTTTGGCGATGTGGACCCGCGCCTTTTGTAATAGTTTAGAACTTTACGTTTCTCGCAAATCTTTTTAACTGTAAATAAATGCATGCAAGAATGAATGACGAAAAATAAAAACAAATGCTTAGATCACCTATACCATGACAAGACAAAAATAAACGAATCTGACACACAAATCACACACCACCCCTAGGGTACGCCTCACTGTTGCCTTGCCTCAAAAGGTGATCGTCGAGTAGAGGATGTCTTAGTAAGTCCTCATGATCCGGGAACCTGGCATGAGGGTAGCTTCTAAGGTGTCTTCCCATTGCTCTGGTGATCACCATGTCCCGAACCTCGAATTGACCCGAACACCTCCAACGGTGGTGCTACTTACCTCTTAATGGTGGGATAGCACTACCTTAAGGACATTTACACAACCTAATTCCTTAGGGTAGGTGGATGACTCATGGATACTTGCTCCTTTCAAAAACAAATCAAAACCTCTTTTCACACCGACACATTTTCAAAGCTTTCGAAAGCAAATTTTCAAACACTCTTGAGGACCGATACGAGAGTCGAACTGAAATTTTCAAAGAAACTTTTTAAAACCCACAGTTGAAAAGAAAAACAAACCATTTTTGAAAACACAAGTGAGCAAGTATCTAAGAGCCCATGGATAACCATGGATAGAAAGGGTGCTAACACCTTCCCTTTCTATAATCTACCTCCCGAACCGAGAGCAATCTCTTTAAGGATTTTTTCTGTGCTTTTGTCCTTTCCATTTGGAGAAAATAAAAGACGGTGGCGACTCTTGCTTCCGCGACATTTCGCGAACCAGCGTTAAAACAGTCAGTTCCAGATCCACCGATCACACCACCCTTTCGGATTTTCAACTTAGCGAGCTGTTCTTTTATTTCTTTAGGTGAAGTATTTCTTGTCTGCATCAGCATTCATGGGACGTGGGAACTCTTCGCCATCCATAGTTTCAAGAATTAATGCATCACCAGAGAAGGCTTTCTTGATAACATACGGGCCTTCAAAATTGGGAGTCCACTTGCCCCTAGAATCAGTGTTGAAGGACATGATCTTCCTGAGCACGAGGTCGCCTTCTCTGAATTCACGAGGTTTGACCTTTTTGTCAAATGCTTTCTTCATTCTTTTCTGATATAACTGCCCATGACACAAAGTTGTCATTCTCTTCTCTTCAATCAAATTCAATTGGTCAAACCTGTTCTGAACCCATTCAGCCTCTGTCAATTTGGCTTCCATTATCACACGCAATGAGGGAATCTCTACCTCGACAGGGAGTACAACTTCTATTCCATACACTAGAGAAAATGGGGTTGCTCCTGTTGAAGGGAGGACAAATGTTCGATATCCATGTAGAGAAAAAGGGAGCATTTCATGCCAATCCTTATAAGTAACAACCATTTTCTGGATAATTCTCTTGATATTCTTATTAGAAGCTTCAACAGCCCCATTCATCTTTGACCTGTATGGAGATGAATAGTGATGGACAATCTTGAATTCTTCGCACAGTTCAGTCATCATCTTGTTGTTGAAATTCGAGCCATTGTCAGTGATGATTCTGCTCGGCACACCATACTGGCATATAAGATTGTTTTTTATGAAACACACAACCACCTGCTTGGTAACATTGGCATACGAAGCAGCCTCTACCCATTTGGTAAAGTAGTCAATTGCTACTAAGATGAAACGGTGTCTATTCGAAGCTTTGGGTTCTATCATCCCGATCATGTCAATACCCCACATAGAGAAAGGCCATTGGGAGGAAATCACATTGAGAAGTGTCGGAGGTACATGGATCTTATCCGCGTAAATCTGGCATTTATGGCACTTCTTTGCAAATTTGTAACAATCAGATTCCATTGTCAACCAATAATAACCCGCCCTTAGCATCCTTTTAGCCATTGAATATCCATTAGCATGAGTGCCAAATGAACCTTCATGGATCTCATGCATCAACATGTCTGCTTCGTGTCTATCCACGCATCTGAGCAAGACCATGTCAAAATTCCTCTTGTATAACACATTTTCACTGAGGAAGAAACTGCCTGCCAATCTTCTCAATGTCTTTATATCTTTCTTTGACGCACCAAACGGGTATTCCCGAGTCTGAAGAAAATGCTTGATATCATAATACCAAGGTTTTTCATTTGCTACCTCCTCTGTCGCAAACACATGAGCGGGCCTATCTAGTCCTCGAACTGTAATTCGGGGTATATCATTCCAAGCATTTACTTGGTACATGGAAGCCAGAGTTGCCAGAGCATCTGCCATTTGATTTTCATCCCTAGGAATGTGATGGAATTCAACTTTATGGAAGAAGGGTAATAATCTTCTAGCATAATCTTTGTAAGGGATCAAGCCAGGGTGACGAGTGTCCCATTCTCCTTTAATTTGATTTATTACCTAGGCTGAATCACCATAAACATCTAGAATCTTGATTCTGAGATCAATAGCTTCTTCAAGACCCGTGATGCAAGCCTCATATTCCGCCATATTATCAGTGCAATCAAATGTTAACCTTGCAGTAAAAGGAATGTGCGATCCATGAGGAGTAACAATCACAACACCAATTCCTTTACCATAAGCATTCACAGCTCCATCAAATACCATACTCCAACGAGATTCAGGATTGGGGCCCTCCTTAGACAATGGTTCATCACAATCTCTCACTTTCAAGAACATCACATCTTCATCAGGGAATTCATATTCTGCAGACTGGTGATCTTCCACCGGCTGGTGAGCAAGGTAATCTGCCAACACACTACTTTTGATAGCCTTTTGAGTGCGGTACTCGATATCATATTCAGATAACAACATCTGCCAACGGGAAATTCTCCCAGTAAGAGCGGGCTTTTCAAAAATATACTTGATTGGATCCATTTTGGAGATCAACCAAGTAGTATGATTCAACATATACTACCGCAAACGCTTTGCCACCCAGGCCAAAGCACAACATGTTTTTTCTAGCATAGAATACCATGACTCACAATCAGTGAACTTTTTGCTGAGATAATAAATGGCGAACTCTTTCTTTCCCGTTTCATCCTGTTGTCCCAGAATACAACCCATGGATTTATCTAACACTGTTAAATACATAATCAACGGTCTTCCTTCTACGGGAGGGAGCAAGATAGGAGATTCAAGCAGATATTCTTTAATACTCTCAAATGCCCTTTGGAAGTAATCTGTCCACACACAACCTTGATCTTTCTTTAACAACTTAAAGATCGGTTCACACGTTGCAATCATGTGGGAGATAAATCTGGAGATATAATTCAAACGCCCGAGGAAACCCCTGACTTGCTTTTCAGTTCTTGGTGCTGACATTTCTTGAATTGCTTTGACTTTATCAGGGTCAACTTCAAATCCTTTCTGGCTAACAATAAAATCCAACAATTTCCCTGATTTAACTCCCAAGGTGCATTTATTTGGATTCAGGCGGAGACGATACTTCCTCAAACGCCGAAACAACTTCAACAAATCTTCTATATGCCCTTCTTCAGTTTGGGATTTGGAAATCATATCATCAACATATACTTCTATTTCTTTGTGCATCAGATCATGGAATAAGGTTGTCATAGCCCTCTGGTACGTTGCACCGGCGTTCTTCAACCTGAAGGGCATCACTCTATAACAGAATGTTCCCCAGGGTGTGATAAACGTTGTTTTTTCCATGTCCTCTAGAGCCATTCTTATTTGATTATACCCGGAAAATCCGTCCATGAATGAGAATACCTTGAATTTTGCTGTGCTATCCACTAACATGTCAATGTGAGGCAATGGAAAATCATCTTTTGGACTAGCTTTATTTAGATCTACGTAATCTATGCACATGCAGATTTTTCCATCTTTTTTCGGTACTGGGACAATATTGGCGATCCATTGAGGATACACTGATGTCATAAGAAAACCAGCATTAATCTGTTTTAGGACCTCCTCTTTGATCTTTATTTCCATATTCGGGTGGGTTCTTCTCAACTTTTGTTTAACTGGCGGACACTCTGGCTTCAACAGCAAACGATGCTCGACAATGTCGGTATCTAGACCAGACATATCTTGATAAGACCAAGAAAAAATATCCACATACTCTTTCAACATCTCAATCAACCCGATCTTTACATCAGGATGCAACGATGCTTCAATCTTGACTTCCTTCGGATCTTCTTCTGAACCCAAATTAACCACTTCCAAAGGCTCTTTATATGGCTGAATGGTATTTTCCTCGTGCTCAAGAAACCGTGAGACCTCTTCTGGAATTTCATCATAATCTTCTTCTTCAGCCCCAAACACAGGACAATCAAAGTTGGGAGAGGGTGCAGGGTCATTGTATTCAATGGGTTTTTTAATTAATCTGCACATATGATTTATGACTGTTTTTAGAAACTGACACATATAACAAGTGATCATGCAGATTAATTTTCAGTTATTATTTATTTTGAAAGGTTTTTTTTATTATTACCATTTCCCAAGAAAAAGACAGAAAATAAAAGACATAATTTTGGAAGCAAAGACAACTTTTATTAATGATCTTAACAATTATAGCAAACAGATAAGCCCTACAACATTAATACTTCCACCTTGGGCAGAGTGAAAGCTTTTCAAAAGAAAGAAGCAGATTAACAAAACAAATTACTTTGAAATATGTATGCAAGAAGGAACATCAATGGTGACCCAGTTCTGAACTTGGACTCCATGCGTCACATAATTCGGTACTTCCTGCTCCGCTTCATCCTCTTCAACAACATTAATTCCAGAATCAATCAGATGGAGGTAGCCGCCGTTGCGGAAAACATCATGATAACTGCTCACAGAAGACTTTGACTTCAAACCTTCGCCTTTGCCAATCTTCAAAGAGAAACCCAAACCAACTCTGTTCTTGTTCACGGGTGGATCCACAAGTCATCCCCAAACTGCATTATGGCCATTGTGCACCATCTGCTGCGCATCCTTCAGGGAAATCACATAATTCTCATTCTTCCTTATATTATCAATGGATAGGCCTTGGAAATGGGTTCCAACAGCAGCCTCACCTGCTTCTACAATACTGAAAGAGGATAGATGGGATATCAACAACGCCTGCTCCCCATTTATGATCACTACCTTCCCTTCACGCACAAACTTTAACTTCTAATGCAGAGTTGAAGTGACAGCCCCTGCTTCGTGTATCCATGGCCGTCCTAGCAAACAACTATATGCGGGAATAATGTCCATTACCTGGAAATTTATCAAGAATAAGTATGGTCCTATATGGATGGGTAAGTCCACCTCACCGATGACAGATTTCCTTGACCCATCAAAAGCCTTCACAATGATGCCACTCGGGCACATAGGTGTTCCCTGATACTTTAACTTCACGAGGGTACTTCTCGGTATAACATTCAACACGGATTTGTTATCAATTAGCACATTGCATAGCGAATCATTCTTGCAGTTCATAGATATGTGGAGGGCCAGGTTGTGATTCCTCCCTTCATCTGGTAACTCATTATCGCAGAAACTTAAGTTGTTACATGACGTAATGTTTCCAATTACGCTGCTAAATTGATCTAACGGCGTGTCATTCTCTACAAAAGCTTGGTCTAGTACTCTCATAAGTGATTCTCTATGAGCGGAGGAATTCATCAATAAAGCTAGAATGGATATCTTTGAAGGAGTCTGTAATAGCTGGTCTACAATTTTGTAGTCGCTTATTTTAATTATCTTCAAGATATCATCCACTTCTTTCTCCAATGTAGCTCCACTAGCCTCTCTGGTAGCCTTCTTAGGCTCATCATTCTCAGCAATCTTCTTTCCAGCAACAACGTCTCTTTGAATAACCGGCACAAACACACGACCACTACAGGTCACCCTGCTATTATCATCTATATTTACAACGTCTGGCATTGGCTGGATGGGAACTTCCACCCCATCTTCTAAGATTGTAGCATTGTATTTGTAAGGCACAACCTTATCTGATTTATAGGGAACATGTCCTGGAAGACTAATTACCAATGGGGTAATAGCTTTTTTTCTATGGTACTCCACCTCAAGATGAGCGGGTGCACCAAAACAAGGTACAATGATGTTTATACATTCCTCGACACAATCAGCCCTCAAAATACCATCTCCGGCAAACAAATCTTTGTCTGAAGAGAAATACTCATCCGCGGAGGCAGATTCTTCTTCTGACTCTTCTCCCATCAAACAAACTTCAACCATATCAATCTCGTGATAATCATCTCTCTGACCTGTGATCTTGATAGTTCCATTGTCTAATAACAATTGAATACCCTCTCTCACAATAGAACATCCTCGGGGGTCTTGACAACAAACTATGCATGATCCATATTGGTGTTCCACCTGACCAGTAGTACGGCAGAAGGTAGCATGCAACTGTACGAGATCTTCATTCAAATTCTCTACTTCAAAAATTATGAATTCGCCCGGAAATCTAGAAACCATATTAACTTCCTCTTCGTATTCTGCCCTAGGCCTGATTATATGAATTAGACCTTCATCCATCATCTCTTGTAAATCAGCCTTTATCTTCTCGCAACCCTGTATGTTTGTACTGCAAATAGCACAACCGGCATGGTCATGCGTATAATAACTGAATTCACAAAGGTCTGCGTGCATCTTTACCAAATTCCCTCTAACCAAATTAATGTCAAAAATCCGGAAGTCACCTGGACAATCGGCCACCATATTCACAACATTCACTCCCCCGTGCTTGGGTAGAGGATTTTCTTTCACATTAGGTCCCATGTCTTTGAAAGATAGAATTCCAGACTTCACCAACATTTGCACTTCAGTCCTCAAAGGATACCAATTTTCAATACTATGTCCTGGGGCTCCCTGATGAAAGGCACACGTCTGGTCTGCTTTGTAATACCAAGGCAATAATGATGGTACTGCTAGAGGTGGTCGTGTCTGGACCAACTTCTTCTGAATCAATGCTGGTAGTAGCTCTGCATAACTCATGGGAATAAGGTCATAGTTCTCCCTTCTCTGATTATTCCCTTGGTTCCCCTACTGGGACTGTCTTTGATAAGCAACGGTAGTTGGAGCGACATTCATAACAGGAGTCACTGAAGCAACTTGCTGGTGACGCTGATAATTCCTTCTAGGAGCGTTTATTCTTCTCTCTTGTATGACAGCATTTGTATCCCCCTCTTTCTTCTTTGTAAACCCATAAGCTGGCTTTTTCACACCTTCGGATCCTTCACCCTTTTCCAAACGACATTCTCTTACTGCCTCTTCCAGGCGGACACCCATTCCTACCATCTCTGTAAAATCACTTGGGGAACTTGCTACCATTCTTTCGTAGTAGAAAGCACCTAGCGTCTTCAAAAAAATTTTAGTCATTTCCTTCTCCCCCATGGGAGGAATCACTTGTGCAGCCACTTCGTGCCATCTCTGCGCGTACTCTTTGAACGATTCTCTGTCTTTTTGAACCATGGCTCTAAGCTGGTCACGATTGGGCACGATGTCCACATTGTACTTGTATTGTTTTATGAATGCTTCTCCCAAATCATTGAAGGTATGGATGTTGGCGCTGTCTAAACTCATGTACCATTTCAACACTGCGCGTCAGACTATCTTGGAAAAAGTGAATCAGCAGACGCTGATCATTGGTGTGGGTAGACATTCTCCTTACATACATCACCAAGTGAGCACGAGGGCAAGTGTTGCCTTTGTACTTCTCAAACTCCGAGACCTTGAACTTAGCAGGCACTTTGACATTCGGGACCAAACACAACTCATTCACATTCTGACCAAATAACTCTTTTCCCCTAAGAGCCTTCATTTCTCTTTGCATTCTATCAAACTGTTCTTGGAAATCATCCATTCTTTCATAAAGACCCAAGTCTTCACTCGGCGGAAGGAAATGACGACATACATCTTCATTAACAAACGAAACCAAATTCACTAAAGGAGGTGCAACAGGAACATCATGCACCATAGGAGGTGCTGGAGTAACAACATTTGGAACCACTGGAGCATCTTGGGGGCCCAAATTGAAACCTTCAGGTGCAAAATTCTCCGGCATTCCCCACGGATAACCCTGAGGCATACGGTTTTGAACAACAGCCGGAGTAGCGGATACAGGAACAGCAGAAACTTCAGCATTTGCCCTTGTTGGTTGAGGTTGAACACTCGTGGCTGATACTGAGAAACCACTAGAGCTTCCATCAGAGTAGTCAAATTGGCCAAGCCAGCCTTCAAAGCAGAAACTTCTTCGCGTAGCTCGCGATTCTCCTATTCCAAGTTATCCATATTCTTTTTGAAGTTAGCCCGAGTGTTGTAGTGATGAGTCAGCTTGCTGAACGAATCAAAAAGTTGGGTAAGGCACCTGGATATGCATAATAAATGCAAGAAATATGTGCAATATGATGCATGATATGCAATGCATATGATTATTTTTACTTTATCATTTAATATTTCAAGGGATTTAATCGTTTATAGACATATTGCAAACATCAAAATAATAACACATTTGAAATACTAAAATTTTTTTATTATAATAACTTCAAAATGGGTTACAAGTTTCAATGATCCCAAGTACAAGATGAAAATACAATCTAAAAATCCTGAGAGAAAGAAACTGATAGAGATTAATCTGTACGCCGGCGCTTCCCTGTGAGCCTGGAAATCTGAGCTCTCAACCTCTGGTTTTCTTCCACATGTCTGATGGCAACCTCTTTCCAATCATTTGAAGCAGGAAGTGAGAAATCGGCACCTGTTTGAGGCTTAGGAGAAAATAAATCCCCTTGCCTCTCCATAGACTCTACTGCTCGACTCTCAAGGATCTCGATCAAATCATCTTTCTCCTTCAAGTCTGCTTTGTAGGAACTCTCTAAAGTCTGGAACTTGTTCTTCCAAGCATCTCTTTCCTGTTGCATCCTAACTAAAGCAAGCTGGAACTCTTCTAGATCATCTAATAAAGGAGGAGTGGTCTTCACAAACAGATCAGGCATGGGTGTCTCCCAAGTATATGACATCTTCAACTGGACGACTCTCGATCAGACCCACTGAAGATATGGCTCCAAAGAAACAACACCCATAGGTCCCAAATCCTTCCTACTCTTCTTATGAATGTGACGCCAAGCCTTTGCAATCTGCTCCGTAGCTTCCCTGTGGTCTTCTCCTTCCTTCAGAAAGAAACTACTCAAATGAATACTGTTTGGTTTATCCCTCATTGGATATCCAAGCTATCACCGTGCAAGAACAAGGTTATAGTTAATTCCTCCCTTAGTACCAAGAAGAGGTACATTGGGGAAACTACCACAACTGTCAATAATCTCTACATCCTGATAAGCTCGATGATACCAATCAATATCCGAGTGAGTAAGTGCCATGATCTTAGGAGCCTAACGAGGTTCCTTCTTGACATCAAAAAGCATCAGACTGAGGCATATGAGAGATGAACCACCGGTACAACAAAGGCGTGCAACAGATAATCATTCCCTCATGATAAGAAATTTGAATATGAATAGAGTAATAAGCATCACCCAACAGCGTAGGAACTGGGTTTCCAATCATGAAAATCCTGATAGTGTTAATGTCTACAAACTTGTCCACATTAGGAAATAAGAATAATCCATAAGCAAGTAAGGCAAAGATGGCCTCAAAAGCAACCGTACTCTTCATTCTGGAAAAGTAACTAGCTTTCTCCAATAAGAACTGAGCTGGTAATCCTCTAATCCCTCCTTTGATAGTCATATGGGCTTCCACCTCAGACTTCCCCAGATGAATCAAAGCAGCTATCTCATGTGATTTTGGCTTGCCCTCCAAACCAGTAAAAGATACACGATCGGTAACAGGTAAATCCAATAGATAAGAATACTCTTCCAGTGTAGGCATCAACTAATAATCGGGAAAAGTAAAGCAGTGATACATCGGATTATAGAACTGGACCAAGGTCGAGAGAATACCCTCCTTCATCTTCAGCTTCATGAGAGGAATGATGGATCCATACTTCTTCCGAAAGACTGCAGGACATTCAATCTCTGGAATTAGACTGACCAACTCATCTATCTTGGGATCCTTGAAACTATATTTCCCGGTCTTTCTCTTTTCAGAATCCATGGTTAACAGTACCTGAGATATTCACAAATAGTCAACCTTTAAATCCCTTGAAATATTGTTTTCTTCAAAAGATGCTTATGAGTGCACGGATGCATGATGCAGCAATCACACACAAGATCACACATATAGGGTTCATAGGTTCAACGTCACGAGCATGAGGTCGAAGGTACTACTCATAAGGTGTTGGTCTAAAAATTTATCACCTGCCGAACAAGGTTCTAGAGGTTCCCAGAGTCTACATCCTTCCTTCGGATATTACCAACTTCCCGATTAACTCGATAATTAGTAATATTCTCAAGAAAGACTCGTCCGAGTGTAGTATCGCGTGACAACTATTTCTGGATTACTCAATCATAGATTCCGCACTACACCTAAAAGGCCAAGATGGGTTTGGTATTCTATGTTCCTCAGTTTCAGCAGGCTCCTAGGTCGAAAGCAGTACGTCTTCCCGATTACTCGGTAAACGACACTACAGTCAAAGGGGCCTCCACTGAGTGAGGGATCTCATGCCTCCTTTTTTGGGATTACTCCCTCAAAGTTAACATGACTATACCGCCCGTACTATCTTAAAGTTTTCCCAAGTCCGGGTATAAGACTTATGAGTAATCACCAAGCACCCTGAAAACCAGGAAAAATCCAGACAAACATATATACAAAATATAACACATAAACATCAATAACACATATACAGATATAAACAAAGATAGGCTTAACCCACTTAGGGATGGAACAGCAAGAGGTCAATCTTTCCCCAATGAAGTCGCCATTTTCTGTAGCGGTAGAAATGTTCAAGACTAAGCCATTAGATTGACTAGACTTTATACAAATCAAAATCAAAATCGCCACCGCGCTTTTTTGTTTCCAAAGGAATGGGAAAAGAGCGAATAACCCAATAGAGGAGGAAAGATTCAAGGTAAGGGGGTTAGTTATGCAAAGGAAAGGTATTAGCACCCTAAACATCTATGGTACTCCACAGGAACCTCTTTGTAAAATCTGTATATTTTGGCTATAAAAATGTGTTGTATATAAAATGGATAGTGGAGGTGAGAAAATAAGTATTTTTTATGATTTTTGCACCCGTCGCGGTTGCGAACCTTTAGTGCCTACGTACCACCTTTCGTACAATAGGGGATCAGGGTACACGTAGTTCCTCTTTTAAAAGTTTAAACACAAGTGTGTTGGCTAATTTTAAGAGATAAGACATCATCGTCATTAACTGTGTGGAAAACATACTTACTACCCACAATTATGAGAAAGAAGAATTTGCATCATCTCAAAGTGGAGGATATGGCTTGGATTTTAAAATCAACAATGCCTCACTCAACACCCAAGTGGAAAATATTTCTCTTCACTACATATTGTAGAAGTATAGTTGTTTGCGTCACTACAAGGATTGATAAGAGTCTAATATTTTGAGAAAAGTTTAAAGATAAAAAGCCAAAGTGGCAAAATGGTTTGAAATGAGATTTGATTGAATTTTAGTCTTCTCACAAAAAGTGTTAAAGTATTATTAAATTGATTGAATTTTATTGATGAAAATGTTTTGAAAATGCATGGACCTAAGTCCAAGTTTATTATGAAAATATTTCAAGTTTAGAAATAAGAAGAATTTTCAAAAGGAGGGAGAAGATTTTTGAAATTAAAGAAGATGGGAGGAGAAGAAGAGGCTATCCTAAAGCATAAGGTAAAAGCTAAGGAGAAGAATCATCTAACCAACAAGAAGCCAATACTTGACATTATGAGTCAAGATAGAATTCCCATTCTTTGGATTGAAACCAAGCAAGAAAAGATACTAGACCTCTTGAGAGAACCAAACTTCAAGTGTATTAAGTCTTCACAAAAATTGGGCAGAGTAACAGTTGTACGCGGGTGAATTCCAGATTACAAACAAAGGGTGTAATCAAAAAAACCTGCACACAAAAACAAACAAGCAACCCAATGTCTTGAGGTATCCAAGATAGGCCAAGGTTTCTAATCCTAAGTCCGAGAAAAAGTCCATTGCTCCATCATGCCAAGGATAGTAACCAAATAGTCCAAGTACCATTAAGAGTTTTTTAGGGTTTAAGTTGGTTATTAAGTATCTTAGGAAAAGAAAAAAAGAAAAGCTCAAGTGAGAAAAGTAAAAATGACAAGAAAATAAATTCTCAAATGATCAAAGATGAAAATGGCATGAAATGTAAAATGCTAAAAAATAAATAGTACATAAAGCATAAAAGAATAAAAGCATAAAATAAAAACAAGTTAATAATTAGTGGTTAGTTAGATGACCATCTTGAAACTTGTATTTGGAACTCATTAGAGGATTGGTAGAACCAAAGCCTCCACACAACAAGTTGCATTTGGTTTTTGTCAAGTATATCATCCATTTGGAATTTTCACAAGTACCATTTAATGATCAACGATGTTTAAGTGATCCGTATTGACCAAATGTGTTGTAGATCCATTAGAGGATTGGTAGAACCAAATCCTCCACATAATGAATCTCAAGGTTATTGGATCAAAGAGATCAAATTAACATACTTGGGCTTGCAATCATAAGTTTGGGCCACGAATGATCATTTATTCGAATCGGGACAAAATTTAGCGCTATGTTAAGCAATCGTAAGTGGACTTATATAAAAGTCGCACCTATTTTGAGGCCGGTCAATAGCAATCTATGCACCATTTGTTTTGAGACATGATATATAGATCATGCTCTAACAACATTTAGTGCAATTAGAAGGGGATGAGATGAAGAGAAATTAGGGTAAAAAGAAAAACCACATTTGAATTAATATTTAATCAAACTATTATTAAAATCATTCATCCATTTTTGTGGAGTTAAACTCAACACCATGGATCCAATGATGTTAATAAAGCCATGACCTAAAAATCAACCCAAGTCAGCCAGAAAATATTCATAAAATAATAATATAATTAATATGTTCATTACAGGGTTTAAAAATGTTTTAAAAAAATGGAAAATAATGAAGAAAATGCCAATTATATCTAAATTAATCAAGAAATGAAAAATAAGACCATAGAAAAATCAGAAAAGAGGCCAAGTAATTTTACAAAATTTTTGGGACTTTTTAAAAGTCAGAAACCATTTTTAAAAATTAAAATAAATGGGTAAAATGAACAAAAATAGTAAAAAAAATAGCAAAGTCAGAAACAAAAATAAAATAAGGTCACCAATATTTGTCACAATATTATTGGATCATTCCATAATTTTTTTCAGAATTTAAAAATGTGTAAAAGTATTTTTAAACATTTTAAACAAATCAAATAAGTGTAAAATTCATAAAAAATATCAAAACATAAAATTAAATTTTGAAAAAATAAAAATCAGAAAGAGAATAATCAAAAATATTTTTCATAATTTTTCAGATTTTTTGGACTAAAAATGAATTTTCTATGATTTATTGAAATTTAAAACAATTAAAATATAAAAATCAGAAAAAGAAAATTAAAGAAAGAGATGTGGACCATTGGATGAGAGTAAAAATGCGTTAGTAATCAAATCCAAGGGATCTGACGCGCTGTGCATATCATGGTCTTTACTGAATAACGTACAAAATCATTAAATAAAACAGAATTTGAAAATAACAAATGCCACGCTTTCATTGGTTAGAAGGTGACACGTTGGTCATCTTCAACCTCCAGCCTCACGAATTGTAGGTCTCTCAAACTGTAAAATCAGAAGCTCAGACCTATGCCATTCGCTTTGTCTCTTCAAGACGAAGACAACCACACCTTCGCGCCCAATTTATATAAATTGTAACTCAAGCAATTTGGAAAGAAAGTTTTGAAAAGAGATTTGAAAATTCATGGTCAAAACGTGCTTCCAGATAAAAGTAAGTGTTGCGACTAGAACCAGGGCAATGAGAGCAACACAATGATACCAAAGTTGTGAAGAATTGATGAAGGAGTCTACCTATTGAAGTTGAGTTGCAGAGCTCTGAAGCTGGACTTCTATAGAGCAATATAGGGCACGATTCTTGAATGTGATTATATGGTTAGCTTCAGGGAAGATCAAGGAAGGTGAATTGATGGAAAAAATGGATTGAAAAAGGCTTGAGAATAGGATTCGAAGTAGCTAAATTCTGAGTTGTGAAGCAAGTTTGGCAGGGTGATTCTGGCTATCTAAGCTTGGGAAATTGAATGGGGGATGACCCTCTATTTATAGGGAATCAAATGGAATGCTCAAGCGTGTGGAATAATGCAAATTAGAGGGAAATCATGTGAACCTAATGCACGAGCAAAGTGTGATCGGATTTGCATCAAAACTTATCAAATCCTTGCATTTCAAGGCTCTAATCCACTTTGGCAACTTGGTTAAACATGTTTAGATCACAAACGCGTGCTAATTTGATGTTTAAAGGCCAAAACATGGATTTCAAATTCTAACTTATGGTGAAACTTCGGTTCCAAGTTACCAAGTTCAATCCAATGGCATTTCTACCTCAGGGGGTCTTAGGGTAAAATTCTTGATGATTTGGAAAGATGAGGTAACAAGCTTTGCAATGGAAAAAGAATGAAACCAAATGGATGCTTGAGCTGAAAACTACATGGAGTCAAAGTTCAAGAAACAGAGTTGACTTTCCATACTTAGAAATATTTCAAATTCTTCTTTAAAAATGACCTATAATCTCTTGCATCCAAGCATGGCCTTCCACTTGGAATTTGCTCTTTACCAAAAAAGATGGAATGAAGTAGATCTCTTGAATGACATTTTGCAATTTTAACCACTCAAAATCTCCAAAAAATGAGCAAGATCATGAAATAACCTATAATCTCTTACATTCTTAAGGCAACTTCCATCCATTTTCTTACTTTGCACATAAAAGAAAGCATGAAGTACACATCCTTAGGGTCATCATGAAAAAATAATGGACTCAAGGTGATAAAAATTGACCAAGTTATGACAATTTGAAGTCACATATGGAAAATGAGGGATTCATCTGGATGACTTGTAACCTTTCTTCTTCACCAAGTTTCTTCCACATGAAAACTCCTTGGGACTTTTGAAGTGATTTGTTGGTAACCCTTTGAAGAGAATAATGTTTTTGGAATCACTCAAAAATACCAAAATATGAGCAAGATATGCCCCTCTGAAATCCAAAACCCTAGCATCTAGATCAAGAGAATGCTTGGTGGAACTTTGCCAAGTTTGAACAAACTTTTTGTGCCAATATTATTCCTTTGTGAATAGAATTTGTTAAGGATGATGATGAGGACTCATGGCCACCAAAACTAATTTCATACCAACTTCAAAACAACTTCAATGGTGAGGTTTGAATCTCTCAAGACTTTGACTAGGGCATGGAAATAAACTCATGAACCCATGATGCAACTTGCTAAACCTCATTGCCTTTACCTACGTTATTAACAAGTAAGACAAACAAATATTGTATTTTGTTAATTTAGAGAGAAAATCAAAGCAAAATATCCATGATCACCAAAGAAAACAAGTCAAGGTGCTTGGTAACTCCTCAAAGAGCAAGACTAAAGATAGGGAGAAGAACCAAAAGCCCTAATGTGATTTTGTGGTGATTGAAACAATATGGTATGATGAAGGGATCATAGGAGCAAAAATTGGGGTACAACACAGTCAATAACGTCATCGTTGTTTTATTTCCTTTCCAGAATTCAGGCAAATACATAAATTATTAAAAAAACATTATTACAACAAACAAAGATCAGTCAATACAGACTCGTTTACATCATCACAATTACAGACAAAGAATTCAAAAATATTCCTAAAACATAAACTAATTAATTCTAAAAATTAAGTTTACAAACATATTAAAATCTTTCCTAATTTTACATTTCCTAAAAAAAGGCTATAAAACTAAGGACAAGAAAATTACAAAGGGGAAGGAGATACAAACAGCAAGGGACGAAATACAAGGGGGGAGATCACCAATTCAAGCACATAATCTCACACACGATACCCAAACCAGATGTCAAAACCATATCATTGTGACTCTCATAAACCATAAGGCCACTTTTCACTAACAATCCAGTCTAATTTCAAACAAAAACCCACGTGCTTTTAAGTAACTGAATTCATCTTCTCACCTTCTCCATTTTTCCAGCCTAAATACCAAACTCAACAAATATATAACCTGCAAATCTAACACTCAAGAAGAACAAAAAAAACAACGAGAGCATTCAAAATTGAAAGAACGAAGAAGAAAAATAACATTACAGAGAAGCTCTACAGAGACCTCTTCTCGATCTTCCTCCGACGATCTTTGCACTCACCGCACTAGCCACGCTTTTCGCGAACCACGATCTCCAACGGACACCACTGTACCGCCGCCGTCACCTCCATGTCACATTACCGGTCCGCATACAATAACAACTCGAGCCTCGCATTGAAGATCCATCGCCATCGTCTGTAGTTTTTTTTTCATTTTTAGTTTTATGTTTGTTGATAGGTGAAAGAAAAAGATGAAACACAGGAAATGGCGTGGAAAAGAGGTTGGAGAGCGGCCCATTTCTTTTGTTAAGAGCTCCTAGGGTTTTCTAACCCCTTATGTTTTAAGGGATGGACCTGGGTCAACCCGACCCGGTCCACTTTAGGCCCAATTTTTTTTACTATATATATATTTCTATTTGTTTGATATTAGTAGCTCTTGGGCCAGCGTACATAATGTCCACCAGCGGACCTCCTCTCCTTAAGCCCTAAACTTTACATCCTCCATTTTCCAATTATCACGCCCCTTAGGTTTGTTTAATTTTAATTAACTATTTACTTAGATAATTAGTTATGTTAATTAATAACTTTATTTTGATAATTAGATTAGATATTTAATTAGGATAAGTATTTAGAGATTAATAATTGGCACATAAATCAAACACTTTTTAATTTGATTTAATTTGATATTTTACATCAAAATATTATAACCCGCGCCGCTTACCAAATTACTACATCCGCGAGTGACACGTGGCTAATATCTGGTCACATGATGAGGAGACTATATCAGACTCCCTCGCTCTGCGTATAAAAAACATTCAACTAAACACCAAATCTTTTTTTTTGCAAATAAAATTAATTCAAACAATTAATTTTCAAAAAGGAATACTAATATATTTAAATCAACCGCGAACTTGGTCTAACAAACTTCGTTATTCACACTCATAGACTACGTATGCGGGGAATTCAAATATATTTCGCAATCCATAAAAAATATAAACAATCCCGCGAACTACGGAATGAGACTCTGATTCCTCCTAAGAGGATACATAGGAATACGATCAAAAATCGTGCCGAGACCCCCTATCTAAAATTCAAACCCTTTTCCCCTATCTAAAATTCAAACCCTTTTTCCCGCTAACTATAATTCAAACCCTTTTTCCCAATAATTATATAAAACCCTGTTTTCTAAAATCATGCTTCTAAACCTAGTATCCTTGTGAACAAGGTAGAGGAGGGGTTCCTAACACCTTTCCCTCGTCTAGAACCGAGTCTAAACCTAGAAGCTCTAATTTTATTTTAGGGTTATTCCTTTATATTCCCTTCCTTTAGGATAAAAATTAAGGGTGACGACTCTATTGAAAAACCAGTTGCAACACTATGCAACTCAACTTCATTGTTATATCAACAATTTAATCAAATGCAATGCAACTGTCGCTGATGCAATATGCATGTGGTATCAATAGGGAAGAACCCTCATTGTAATAATTCCAATTTAGGGCAACAACAACATAATAGGGCAGAACCTTCACCATAATAATGCTAACTTAGGGCAACAACATCATAACGCCAATATATACCATCTTTCATGAATGCATATGACACTGACATGCAACAACTTAATTTACATTGATATTACTACTCATGAATGCCACACCAATACAGGCTATCATCATCATCATCATTTAATATTTAAGAGATTCATTCATACATTATTCGTACAACTCCATCACGTTTAATCACAACAATATGCATCACACTTCATACAACATTAACACACAAGGCATAAACCTTAACCAAAATAATCATCATAAGATAGAAAATATCACATTGCATCAACATCAAAATCCTCATGATTAATTCTACAACAACAACAAATTCATCATTAAATTAGGACATTCCCAATTAATCTGCTATACAAAGCATTTGCATACATTTCACAAAACATCATAACTCGACAGCACGAAACACCTGTCCACGTATCAAATAGCTGAAATTCTGGTACTGCAAATATTTTTAAGAGAAAGTACATTAAACCAGTGTTCCAATGATGCAAACTACACGTCAATCGAATACCCAAAACTCAAGTTATGAATTTTTGAAGTTTTATAAGATTTACCAACACCGACAACCTACAGCATAGACAGTGACACCCAAGGCATAAGCCTCAGAACTAAAAATAATTCACCTACTATTATCAAAATTATTATCATATTATAGAAAATGTTTTTAGCTTTTCAACGGTCCAAACGACATATGCTAAACGGACAACCGAGTAAAAAGTTATTAATTTTCAAAGTTTTGAAAAAATGTCAGCTTCAGTGAAATAACAGGTTACTTCACCAGGTAACCGGTTACTTCACCCTCCAGAGGCTCTATTATGCAAATTTTCAATGAGGTAATTGGTTACTTCACCGGGTAACCGGTTACTTCACTGAAAACTGTGAAAAATCAGTATTTTTCCTGCTACGAGATTTCAACATTCTCCACCAAAATCCAGTTTTGTAAACATACTAAAACATGTAAATTTATACAATCATCAACCCACATCATACACAACAATTCTAATCAAATTACAAAACCAATTTCATCAATATAATCAAATATAACTATCAATTTCACAAAACAATCTACACCTAAAACCTAGCATTCAATATCATCATCTACCCATAATTATACCACCTATTAGAGAGTCGGAACACCATCCTTACCTTAGATTTTGGTCGATTATTGACTCTTACGGTGAACCTTATTGCCCTAGCCCTTTCCTCGTCTTCTCTCTTCTACGGTCTTCTCTGTTCTTTTTCTACGTTGTTTTTCCTCTTCTCTAATCTCATTCTATTTTATTCTAAGGACCCCTAAATCATAATACCAACCTTGCCCTTCTCAATTAAATAATTATTTAATTAATAACAAAACACAACAACTCTATTATTCTACTAATAATTCTATTTAATTATTATACTATGGTATTAAATCTAATATTTTAATCCAAATAATGCTAATCACTAGTTATCTCTCTACACCTCATATTTCTACACTTTTGGTCATACACCCCCATTATCTCAACTCCAATAATTACTAAGGCCTCTAATTCTCAATAAAATACATCACAAGTACATCACATCATCTAATTTAATTTAAATAAGATGATTCAACGACATCAGGGTTTTACAACTCTCCCCCACTTAGAATATTTTCGTCCTCGAAAATTCATTTGATACTAACAACTTCGGATATGACTCTTGCGTCCTACTCTCTTGTTCCCACGTCATGTTTTGCATCATTTAAAATACCACTAACCAACATCCCACATAGTCAGCCATCACAATCCCACAAGATTCATTGTTATCAGTTTATGAATGCATTGGTTGTCGTATGACTCTAGGATACAAAATCTATCACTTCATTATGAAAGGGTAAGAAAACACTTAGAAGGGGGGGTTGAATAAGTGACTCTTTTTCTTTTCAAAACAAAGATAAACAATAATGGAAAGACAATGTTATTTTTATCCTGGTTCGTTTGAACTCAAAATACTCCAGTCCATCCGTCAAGGTGATTTCACCTTTCTCAACAAGGACTTAATCCACTATAATCAACTGATTACAAACACACAACAACTGTTGTGACTAACAATGCACAAGTAATCTTACAAGTGACTAACATCACTAAGACTTAAATCTAGTCCTAGTCTGCTTGAGAAATCTGACCAAACTTGGTCTCTCAAGGAACAATTACAAGAGTTTAATCTTACAGATAGTGAAATAAAATTTGCTTCTAATCAAGCTATATCACAACTGTGATTTTTCACTTAGAATAAATTTGCACAAAGTGTATGAACAAAGAGTTTTTGAGTCCAGAATTTTTCACGTATTTTCCTACTTCTATTTTGAAATTGATTGGTTGTTAGGCTTGCAATAAATGTCCTTCTATATATAGTAGGAACAAAAAGATCGTCGCTGCCTTTAGAAAAATGGAGAGCATTAAATGTTTGCGTGTTTCCTTGCACTATTGCATTTTCCAAGAAACTAGCTTAGACACTTGAGTGCTTGCAACCGTCTTTGCATTAATGAGCAAACGACACTTGTAAGAACATGTTTCCTGAAGCTTGACAATACAAGTTTACTTTAACGTTCTTTCAGAACTTGCTTCAATGTCATGAATTCAGAACATGCTTTACTCATCTTCTAAGCAGTGCTTTGCTTGCTAAGAACTTGATCAGCGCTTGCTTTCAAATAACTTCTGAACAACACTTGCTTTCAAGTAATCTTCTGAGCAAGGAATCTTGATAAATGTTAGAAGATACATTTAAATAAATTGTCTTACCAGAGTCAGCAGTTGCGCTTAAAACAAAAAATGGTTCTTTCATTAAAGAACTTCTTCATATAATTTTTAGCTCAGCACATCAAAATGCTTATGTCAGAACATTATCTGAAACATTCAAATACGTTCATCAGAGTATAAATTATCTAAAATATAATTTATTGTTATCATCAAAACTCTGAGATAGATCAGAACTAATCTTGTTCTAACAATCTCCCCCTTTTTTATGATGACAAAAATTATTCAGATATAGAAATAAAATATGATAAGAGATAAGAATCTACCCCTGAAATGAATATTTCTATATATAAAACTTCCTGAGATTATTTATCAGAGCATTGAAAAAATCTTCTTGGATTTCTTCAGAACTTCTTTATGAAGATAATGTTCAGTTGGAATACTCTTTCAGAGTTAAAGTGATACCTGCAAAAAAAATTCTTTTGCACAGAAAGAAATCTTGTATTTTTTTAGAATGTCTGAGACCTAGTCCCATAACTGTTAATCAGAGATTAGTTCAAAATACTCATTTTCTCCCCCTTTTTGGCATAATCAAAAAGTGTATAAATAAAATAGTTGAAGAGCTTAAAAGTTTTCATAAAATAGCAAAAGATATCCAGAAGTACAAAACAACAAACAAAAGACAAGAAACAGAAAGACACTAGGAATTCTTAGTAACAAGAGCCATCAGAAGATTCTTGATCTCAGAGGCAGATTCTTCTTGTTTCATCATCCAGCTTCTGATTTCTTGATTTTTCTGGTCTTGCTTATCCAAGCGTTCATGAATGACTTTATTCTCCCTCTTGAGCTCATTCAGAGTATCCATGATAAGTGAGGTAGGAGCATAGGATGACGAAGCTTCAGTAGAAACAGGCTTTGGAGCAGCAACCGTTGAGTCAGAATGCACAAAGGTTGAAATCAGAGTGCCCAGATCCATCACAAGAGTTGGAACAGGTTCAGGAGCCGCCTTAACAAAAGGTTGATTCAATAGAACAATAGCCAGAGGGTTTGAATCGTCAGAGGTATCTTCATATTCATCTTTTGATATGTCCATTTCATCAGCTGGTGTATCAGCAATCATTAGAGAAGACTTTTTATTCCAAATGTCAGCAGCTTTTGACTTGAAAGCATGCAGATGTTTGGAAAAGTTGTCCAGCACCTGAAAGTGACATAAGTCCTGTAGCTTCAATGACTCAGCATCTAAAGTTCTTCTGAAAGTCTCCCACAGAAGATCTGTTGCAGCTGGGTTCACACTTCTGGTGCAGTCTTCTTTCAGCAGATTCAACCATGCTTGAACTTCTGTTAAAAAATTCTGAAACAATGTATTCACATCTGGCTGAACAGGTTTTGGGACAGCCTTCTTGAAAGTTTTGTTTTTAAAAAATTATAGAGATTCATAATCCACTACAGTTCTTAAAAAGTTAGCAAGTTCAGGATTTTTGGTTGGTTCCGGAGTGGCTGAATGGTCAGGTTGGTCAACAAGGTTAGGTGGAGCTGATTGATCATGAGGTTCGGATGATTCATGAGTTTCAGGTGGTTCAAAAGATTGGTGTTCTGGAATATGATAAGGTGAGAGTATAAGTGAGTTTGGTGTTGGATGTTGTGGTGAAGTAGGTGGAGTGACGTCAGGTGAAATGATTATTGTATTTTCAGGAGTGGGAATGGGGTTCTAATGTTGTGGTTGGTTCATGGCAAAAATGTTTTCAGATGGTAAGGTGAAAGGTGGTTTTTGTGTTGCCAGAGGAATGTTGATTCCTGGAATTCTCCAAGACCCAGCATCATACCATCCAGAGGGTCTGGGTGATAAAGGTCTGGGAGAAGGTCTTGAAAAGTGTTTAGTAGGAATGGGTTGAGAAACAGATGGTTCAGAGGGTTCTGAGTAAGATGGTTCGAATTGGGATGGTTCTGTATGGGTTTCAGAGTGTTCATCAGAGTCAAAGTCACTCAAGTTTGATAAAACTTGATTTCTTTGAGGGTTGTCAGCAAGAGAGTCAGAGGGTAAGGTCAGGTCAATATCAGCATCTATATCTCATAAGGTTTGGGGGGGGGGGGGGGGGGGTTCAGCAGATGTAGATACATTGACAGAATCATAAACAGTGATAGTTTCAGCAGGTTTACCTGACTTCTTTTTCTTCTGAGGTCTGTCAGGAGGTCCTTCAACTGCTTTCCTCTTCAAAGATTCCTGAAGAACAACATCTGGAGCAGCTTGATTTCTTCCTTGGAGCCAAGCTGGAACAATAGGTGTTCCAGTCTCTTTGCAGATCTCAATGTAGTGCGGGATGATACGTGGATGATCTCCTGAGTTGAACAGAGGGAAATCAGCAATAGGTGTGCTTCTTCTCTTCACAGTAGCTAACACATACAGAGTTGTTTCCACCAGCAGCTTGTCAATTATTTTCCTTTTCACTAAATTCTTCCCAGTCATAGTCTTTCCACAAGTAGGTTCTAGCTCCCCCAGAAGATTGGCTTCATCTAGGTGAGCAATCAGACCATTCTCAGTCAGAATGTCTGATATTTATCTACCCATAGGAATCCAATTCCTTTTGGATTTGGGGGTTTTCATCCTTTCAGCTTCCTTAGTCTCTTTTACATGATTCCAGAGATGTTCAAACAGCAAATAAGGCAAATCAATTTTTACATTTGTTCCAAGGCAGAACAACAAGTATTGTTGATCAACATTAATGTAATCTGGAGAGCTGGTTTCTTTCCTATGGTGAATACACCCATGGATTATCCTTGCCCAAATCTTGTATTTATCTTTCAAGTCCCTGACTTTAGAAGATCCTTGACAATTTGTGAAAATTTTTGAGTAGACCCTTGACATTTCCATTCTTCCACTTGGCATACCTGTTACTCCAAGTCCTTTAAACCCTAGCAACTTTCTGATTAAATTTTCAGTAATGGACATTTCCTTACCCATTACGAAAGAGAGGATAACTTTATGGGTTGCAATTGCATGTATCCAGAATTCCTTTACCAGGTGTGGAAAAACTAGACCAATGAGACAGTCAAAATATTTTTCCCAACCTTGAAACTTAACAGCAGGAAACAAATCAAAACCATTTTCTCTTAGATTCTCAAAATCCACCATTAACTCACTTAAAACTTCCAAGCTGTCTACAGGAATGAGAGTAGTTCTCTCAGGCATGATGTATTGCTCAGAGTGGATGTTCTCAGAATGGGTAGAGGAAGAAGCCATTGGATTTCTTAGAGATGAGAGATGAAAAAGGGTTTTATAGAAAAAGTACAGAAACGTTTGAGTTTTTAAAGAGACGGTAAAAATGAAAAAGGGTTTTTCCAAAAGTATTTATATGAAACAGTTTCAGAAAATAGGTTTAGAAATACAATTAAAAAATAATTTTTAAAGAATTTAAAACGAATCTCATCATTACGTACATTTAATGATTTTGCTAAAAATTAGGGGAAAACATGAGATTATAGCTAATCATTAACAGTTACCTAGAACGGCGTCAGTAGCTTTTGCACGCGTGACCTTTCAGTAACACACCACGTGTTCATCTCCTGAAGGATGCATGTGATAGCTGTTTGTTCTAATGAATTTCTGAACTATACTTAGAAATGAAACGTTAGAACATTTCAGAACTTTTAATATAGCTTCTGATGTAACTTCTCTTCTAACTTCTGAAGAGTTGTTAATCAGAACATTCATTTCAGAATATTCTGAAGTCAAACACAGAAGATAAATATTATTTTATTCAGGACATAATTCCATACAAATATTTTTCAAAATGAAATTAAATCTATCTTCTGAAAGGGGTTTGGTAAAAATGTCAGCCCATTTATGGTTTGTTTTTACAAAAATTAAATTTAAAATTCCCTTCTGAATATAATCTCTTATAAAATGATATTTAATTTCAATATGTTTGGCTTTAGAATGTAAAATTGGATTCTTAGAAAGACAAATAGCAGAAGTATTGTCATAGAAGATAGGAATATTACTTTCATAAAGATTAAAATCTTCTAGCTGACTTTTCATCCAAATCACCTGAGAACTACATCCAGCAGCAGATATATACTCAGCTTTTATGGTTGAAAGTGCAATTTTTGATTGCTTCTTGTTGTACCACGAGATAAGATTGTAACCCAGAAACTGGAAGCTTCCAGAGGTGCTCTTTCTTTCAATTCTATCTCTAGCAAAGTCAGCATCACAATAACCTACTAGTCTGTAATCTTGTGATCTTCTGTAACACAAACCCAGATTAGTAGTACCTTTCAGATACCTAAGAATTCTCTTAACAGTTGTTAAGTGAGATTCTCTAGGATCTGATTAGAATCTAGCACATAAACACACGCTGAATAGTATATCAGGTCTAGATGCAGTCAGATAGAGAAGGGATCCAATCATACCTCTATAGAGCTTCTGATCTACCTTCATACTTACCTCATATTTTCCTAGAATGCAGGTTGGATGCATAAGTGTCTTGGCATCTTTGCTTTTTGACATCTGAAATTTCTTCAGAAGTTCTTTAACATACTTCGTCTGATGTACGTAAGTACCTTCTGGAGTCTGGTTGATTTGAATTCCCAGAAAGAACTTCAATTCTCCCATCATGCTCATTTCAAATTCTGCCTGCATGGTCTCAGCAAACTCTTTTCTAAGGGAGATATTAGAGGTTCCAAAAATTATATCATCAACATAAATTTGACAAATTAAAATATCATTTTTAAATGTCTTTCTGAAAAGAGTTGTGTCCATTTTCCCTCTGGTAAAATCTTTTTCTAAAAGAAAATTACTCAGACGATCATACCAAGCTCTGGGAGTTTGTTTTAAACCGTACAAATACTTTTTTAATTTAAAAACATGTTCTGGATGTTTTGAATCATTAAATCCAGGAGGTTGATGGACATAAACTTCTTCTTAAATATAGCCATTTAAAATGCACTTTTAACATCCATTTGGTATAATGAAATGTTATTTTGCACAACAAAAGAAATTAATAATCTTATAGACTCTAACCTGACGACTAGGGCAAAGGTTTCATTATAATCAATTCCTTCTTGTTGACTATAACCTTGTGCAACCAGTCGTGCTTTGTTTCTGATCACCTCTCCTTGCTCGTTCAGTTTGTTTCTGAAAACCCATTTGGTTCCTATAATGTTGAATCCTTTGGGTCTTGGGACTAAATCCCATACATCATTTCTAGAGAATTGATTGAGTTCTTCTTGCATTGCTAAGATATAATCATTATCTTCCAGAGCTTCATCAATGGAAGTTGGCTCAATCAGAGAAACCAAACCAAACAAAGATTCTTCATTGATTCTGAGAGAGGATCTTGTTCTGATGGGATCTTCTTTTCTTCCAAGGATTACGTCTTCTTTGTGAGCTGAAGAGATTCTAGGAAACCTTTTCTGAGTGGGTTGATCAGAGATTCTGTGGTTTTCCAAAGCATTGTCAAGAGGATGATCTGCTGAGTCTTCCTTTGCTTCTGAGTCTTCCTTTGCTTCTGAAGTTTCAGAGTTTGAGGGATGATCTTCTGTACCTACAGAAAAGTCAATTTGCTTTGGCTGTTGCTGGCCAAGCTTATCATCAAACTTGACTTTGATTGATTCTTCAACAATCAGAGTTTCTGTGTTGTATACTCTATAGCCTTTTGAGCATTCAGAAGATCCAAGCAGAAAACACTTTTTTGCTTTAGAATCAAACTTGTTCAGAGTTTCTTTAGTGTTCAGAATAAAACAAGTACATCCAAAAGGATGGAAATAAGAAATGTTGGGTTTTCTATTTTTCCATAATTCATAGGGAGTCTTTTCAAGAATAGGTCTTATAGAGATTCTATTCTGAATGTGACACGCTATGTTCACAGCTTCTGCCCAAAAGTGCTTTGCCATATTAGTTTCATTGATCATGGTTCTGGCCATTTCTTGTAATGTTCTATTCTTTCTTTCTACAACTCCATTTTTTTGGGGAGTTCTAGGACAAGAAAATTTATGAGCAATACCATTTTCTTTAAAATATTTTTCAAAATAATGATTTTCAAATTCACCACCATGATCACTTCAGACTTTTATGATTTTAAAATCTTTTTTATTTTGCACTTGGGTACAGAAGTCAATGAACACAGAATGTGACTCATCCTTGTGTTTTAAAAACTTTACCCATGTCCATCTGCTGAAGTCATCAACAATGACCAATCCATACTTCTTGCCTCTGATGGATGCAGTTTTAACTAGCCCAAACAGATCAATATGAAGTAATTCTACTGGCTTAGAGGAAGAGACAACATTTTTGGATTTAAAGGAAGGTTTTGAAAATTTTCCTTTTTGATATGCTTCGCACAGAGCTTCTGAGTTGTACTTCAGATTGGGAAGTCCTCTGACTAAATTTAATTTATTTAGTTGAGAGATTTTTCTAAGACTGACATGTCCCAATCTTCTGTGCCATACCCATTGCTCATCGCTAACAGACAAAAGGAATTTAACATTCTGAGATTTAAGATCTGATAAATCAATTTTATATATGTTGTTCTTTCTCTTGCCAGAAAAGAGGATTGATCCATCTTTTTGACTTACAGCTCTACAAGAGCTTTGATTGAAGATAATGTCATAAACATTGTCACTTAATTGACTTATGGACAATAGATTATGAGCTAATCCTTCTACTAATAAAACATTAGAGATAGAAGGAAGGTTACTGTTTCCAATGGTTCCAGAGCCAATAATCTTCCCTTTCTGATTACCTCCAAACTTCACATCTCCTCCAGCTTTAAGTTCCAGGCTTTGGAACATAGACCTTTTTCATGTCATGTGTCATGAGCACCCAGAGTCCAGGTACCATGACAGGTGTCTCAATTGAGCTGTTAAGGACATCTCTCTTGGTTCTGACTCACAATCTGAGTCATCTGTCGTGGTAGCCATCAGAGCTAGGTTGGCATTTTCATCTTCAGAACCAGATTCATCTTCAGAAGAATCTGAGTCATCCCAGGTTGCCATCATCCCTTTCTTCTTACCAAACCTTTCCTTTGGTTTTTCTTTTTGAAGCTTTGGACAATCACTTTTGTAGTGACCAGGTTCTTTGCATTCATAACAGATGATCTCTCTTCTATTTGACTTTTTGTGTCCAGAAGATTATGGTTTATCTTCTGACTTCTTGAAGTTCCTGAACTTTTTTTGTCTGTGCTTCCACAGATGATTGATCCTTTTGGAGAGCAAGGATAGTTCGTCTTCTTATGACGCTGATTCTTCAGAGTTTTCCTCTTCATCCTGAAAAGCATTAGTATCATATTTCTTAATTTATTTAAGGGCCAGAGACTTACCTTTCTTTTGAGGATCGTGCTTATCCAGTTTAATCTCATGACTTCTGAGAGCGCTGGTGAGTTCCTCCAGGGACACGTTGCTCAGATCTTTTGAAACTTTGAAAATAGTGACCATAGGTGCCCATCTTCTGGGTAAGCTCCTGATGATCTTTTTAACATGATATGCTTTAGTATATCCCTTGTTCAAAACTCTCAGACCAACGATCAGAGTTTGAAACCTAGAGAACATTGCTTCTATAGACTCACTTTCTTCAACTTTGAAGGCTTCATACTTCTGAACTAGCTCCAGAGCTTTAGACTCCTTCACTTGAGCATTTCCTTCATGAGTCATTTTAAGAGACTCAAACATATCATGTGTTGTATCTCTATTAGTGATTTTTTCATATTCTACTTTAGAGATAGCATTTAGAAAAATATTTCTAGCTCTATGATGATTTTTAAAATAAGCTTTTTGTTGTCTATCCATATTTTTTCTATCCACTTTGTTTCCTTCTGAATCTGTAGGATGTGAGTAACCATCCAAGACTATATCCCAAAGATCACTATCATGACCTAGAAAGAAACTTTCTATTCTATCTTTCCAGTACTCAAAATCTTCTCCATCAAATACAGAAGGTTTGTTGTAACTATTATTGTTTTGTTCAGCAGCCATTATGTTTTCTTCTGGATCTTTTCCTGACACGGTTAAGTGTTGTTCTTAGAGTCAAGCTCTGATACCAATTGAAGGGGTAAGAAAACACTTAGAAGGGGGGGGGGGTGAATAAGTGACTTTTTTTTCTTTTCAAAACAAAGCTCAACAATAATGGAAAGACAAGGTTATTTTTATCCTGGTTCGTTTGAACTCAAACTACTCCAGTCCACCCGTCTAGGTGATTTCGCCTTTATCAACAAGGACTTAATCCACTATAATCAACTGATTACAAACACACAACAACTATTGTGACTAACAATGCACAAGTAATCTTACAAGTGACTAACACCACTAAGACTTAAATCTAGTCCTAGCCTGCTTGAGAAATCTGACCAAACTCGGTCTCTCAAGGAACAATTACAAGAGTTTAATCTTACAGATAGTGAAATAAAATTTGCTTCTAATCAAGCTATATCACAACTGTGATTTTTCACTTAGAATAAATTTGCTTAGTATAAAGTGTATGAACAAAGAGTTTGTGAGCCCAGAATTTTTCACGTAGTTTCTTGCTTCTATTTTGAAATTGATTGATTGGTAGGCTTGCAATAAATGTCCTTCTATATATAGTAGGAAAAAAAAGACCGTTGTTGCCTTCAGAAAAGTGGAGAGCATTAAATGCTTGCGTGTTTCCTTGAACTATTCCATTTTCCAAGAAACTAGCTTAGACGCTTGAGTGCTTGCAGCCGTCTTTGCATTAATGAGAAAATAGAACTTGTAAGAACATGTTTCCTGAAGCTTGACAAGACAAGTTGGCTTTATCGTTCTTTCAGAACTTGCTTCAACGTCTTGAATTCAGAACATGCTTTACTCATCTTCTATGCAGTGCTTTGCTTGCTAAGAACTTAATCAGCACTTGCTTTCAAATAACTTCTGAACAACACTTGCTTTCAAGTAATCTTCTGAGCAAGGAATCCTGCTAAATGTTAGAAGATACATTTAAATAAATTGTCTTACCAGAGTCAGCAGTTGTGCTTAAAACAAAAAAATGGTTCTTTCATTAAAGAACTTCTTCATATAATTTTTAGCTTAGCACATCAAAATGCTTCTGTCAGAACATTATCTGAAACATTCAAATACGTTCATCAGAGTATAAATTATCTAAAATATAATTTACTGTTATCATCAAAACTCTAAGATAGATCAGAACTAATCCTGTTCTAACACATTACACAGTAATATCGTCGTAATCACATAAACATAACCATAATATCGACAATGTCGACACATACACCAGTACCAAAATTCTATGTATCACCAATCGAACATGCAAATCTACATTTCATTGACATGTCAGCAACATGAATGATATACAAACCCTTCACCTATCACTTCCATTCTAGAATACCCACTGGTTTGTATTGTTCCCTCAGGCCTCTGATGTGTAGCCCTCGACTCCTAACAAGTCATATACACATAACTAATTGCATCACATCACACTTCAGCTGCGCCACTCTGAACGTTCCACCTTAAAATCATTGTCTTCATCTTGACTTCCATCAACTATCAGATCTACAAGTTTCACGTCTAACTTTTGAATTTCTTTAATATCAACTAGAAAATCATTGTTCATTTCTGGTATACTCAACCTTCCACTTTGCGGCATTAGCTCACATACAAACTCAAGTCTCTGAATAGTTCATTAAGTCCCAACTCTTTCATAGCCACTTTTGCATTAGTTTCATACAAAATGGTGAATAGCTAACCTCTCGATAAAACATCAATTCACTTTACTCACTATCAAGCTAGCAAGACAAGTCTATCCCATCGAATAAGATCCCGTCTACTATCAACAAGAGATTAAGGGTGATCAATTCCTCAATTTATCAATACATAGCCGACAACCATAATGGTGGCGTAAATCATCATTACCCAACTACAATAGCGTCATTTATCTTGTGCTTAAAGCTACCTTATCATAATGTTCAACAATCTCTCGAAGGTTTACAAATGTTTTCTTAATTTCCTTCATTTCAACCTCGTCAATGACACATAAACGCCTAAAATCCATTTCATGGTCTCCTCAGCATGCACGCAGCACAACATAATTCTTAAGTATATTCTAATACATGAAAATTACTACACCAAGTATAATCCAAATCGTTTCGCTCCAAATGAAGTCTTTATCCAAGTAGAGGACTTTAAAAACACTAATAAATCCTTCGTCTTTACTTAAATCTCATAACCTCACTTATCCCTATAATCTCACATTTGGATCTCATTCTAATCATAATCTCAACACTACCATCTCGTCATCTGGTTGGTGTCGTAACCGGGAAAAAATAGGAGAGCCGCAACTATTAATTTTTGTTCTAAGGACGGGAAAATAACGGATAACCCTAATTTTGTAAGAGATTCTAAATTCATAAGTCGTTTAGATGAAGGGAAGGTGTTAGGCACTCTTCATCTCCCTTGTTCTCAAGGGGCTCCATTTTAAGGTCAAAGGGTAAGAACGAGTATTTGGTAGTTGACGCTTCTATAAGTTAAGAAAATAATTTAGTTTTTAGTTGTGAACTCGCCTTGGTTTTAACCACGTTCCTATGTATCTCCTTATGAAGAATCAGAGTCCAATTTTGTAGTTCGAAAGTCTTTAGTTAGTTTTTTTATGGATTGTGAAAATGTTCGAAATTAATCCTTGAACCTTGTATGAGTTTGAAAGTAGCATAGTCATAGACATAGTTTGCATTTAATGAAAAATATATTCACAATCCTTTTTTTTTTTTGAAATAGAAGTTGAATTTGAAATTAAATTAGTAAAAAAATGTTAGTATTTGATGGGTTAGCTGTCTTAGAATGCATGAGAAATAAGTTCGAATGATAAAAAGTTTGATAAAGTAGAAAGAATGGTTAGTATTTGAAAATAATTAATAAATAAATATTTTCCCATTATTCAAAAAATATTAAATATTTTTAATATTAATCCAATATTATTTATTAAAATATTTAAATGAAAAAATATTTTTTAATGCAAAAAATGTTGATGATAATAAATAAATAAACAACATAAAATCTAAATCAAAATTAAGTAATTAAATTTTGGCGGAGGGAGGTGCAAAACATAAACAGGGGTGTAATTATGAAAGGTGTCAAGCCCAATAGCAAGTCTAATCCAAACGCCCGAGGAGGGTGTGAATTATAGTCTTGTAGTAAAAATCAGGGGTGTTGGGGGTAAGGGCATGCCCATAGTTAGTTTATAATCCAATTGTACAGGGGGTGTGAACTTATAGTTGATTAGTAAGATAGAAAGAGGTGGGGGTATTAATAGAACAGGCTTGGCCCATAATTTTTTTCAAAATCCCAAGACGAATTATGGGTTTGTTTGGTCAATATGCGGAGAAGTGCATGGTTTTATCATGATCTACAGAGATCTATCATGCTTGATTCTAATCAAAAGGCCCTCAGGAGTTAATCCTGAAGTGCTGATTAAAAGTAGTACAAGCGAACGACTCAAAATGGAGAATTGACTGAAGTGTAGCGTTGAGACACATCGCATGGGATTACTGTTCAGCAACCCAATCACGCGGCTCGTCAATGGCCACGTGTTGCGATCTTTCTCAGGTTCGGGGGGTAGATTATAGAAAGGGAAGGTGTTACCCTTTCTATCCGTGGTTATCCACGGGCTCTTAGGTACTTGCTCAATTGTTTTCAAAAATTGCTTTCTTTATGCTTGTGGGTTTGAAAAAGTTTTTGTTTTAAAACTTCGATTTAACTCTTGCTTTTATCCTCAAGAGTGTAATGAAGTGCTTTTTCTGGAAAAAAAATTGTTCGAAAAGGAGAGTAAGTGTGAAAAAAGTTTTTTTTTGAAAGAGCAAGTATCTAAGAACCATCTACCTACTCAAAAAAGGAATCGTTCTATGCTAATTTCCTTTAGACACTGCTCGCCCACAATTAGTGAGTAGGTAGCACCGTCGTTGGAGTTTGAGGGTCAATTCGAATGAGGGACATACGGTCACTAAAGCAATGTTAGGACGCATTAGCGGTAACCCTAATGTCTTAGATCATTTGTTTGAGGCAACAATATCCGAGGCAACCATTTCGAGGCGACTATGATCTTTTAGACAAGAGGGCGACCTCTAAAACGACCTATACTCAATGACCGTGTACGAAGGCAACCAAGTGGGGTGTACCCTAAGAGTGTGCATGTGCGAGTGTGTCGTTTTCAGTTATTTTTATCTTTGTACATGTTAAGGGTGATCTAACTTGATTTTAAGATTTAAACATTTAGTTTTGTCATGCAAACCCTATTATCAAACATCTAACAGTTATAATTTGCGGAATTAAAAGTACAGAAGTTAAATTACAAGGCGTCGGGTATTTACATCGCCAAAAACAACCCTTTGAAAATAAAGCGGTAATTAAATAAAAATGTTCTAATTATCTATTACATACCGGAAGCAGATACATAAATATGGGTAAAGAAAAGTAAATCGCGACGCAAAATTAAATCGGAGGTGAAATTAGGGTTTTGACCCTTTGGATTAAAGAAAATGCTTTTTTTTTGTTTTTATTTTAAGGAAAGGAATTAAATCCTAAATTAAATAACTAAATTAAATTAATTAAATGAAAAATAATTAATGACATATATTTTTTTTATTATTTTAAGAAAGAAGATAAAAATGACTAAATGAAATAAAACCTAATGATTTCTAATTTGATTTTATTTATTTACAAAAATAACAAATTAAAATTCTCTAATTAAGGCCCTAATTAAATTAATTAGTATTTATTAAAAAAAGAATTCTAAAATTTTATTTGATAACAAAAAAAAAATTTGATGAGATTTTTAATAAAAAGGAAGAATTATGATTGGTTAGTAATTAATTGAAATTAAATAAAATAAACTAAAATAAATAAAAAGAAAATATGATAAAAGGAAAGAAATGGGCCTTTTTTGGAGGTGCAAGGAGCATTTTTGTAGGCCCATTAGAAGCTGGCTCGTTTGACTTTTTCTGATCCAATATGCATGCATTGACCTGGCTTATGGTGGACTTCCAACATGGACCACCAGATCTGGCCCTTTGGCCATCTGGAGCTTGGATTGCTGAGGGAGTATGGTATGGATCTGGCCCCTGCGTGTATGTAATAACCTGAAAAATAATAATATTGAGAAAGAGGGGGACCTGGGATTCGAACCCAGGTCCTGAAGGGATATCTATTGCCAAGGTTACCACTAAGCCATGCTGCTTTGTTTGTTAGAATAATAAGTATCAATAATAATATAAGAAAACAATTCCAATGCCAGAAAAAATAAAAAAAAAGTGCGTAATATTTGAATGATCCAATGAATGGATGTCACGAGTTCATCCCCTTCCTCAAACCCCTGTAAATTTACCTGTGGATTTCTATCCGCATCTAAATTGCAGGTTCATCCTAAAATCTTCCTCAGGCAATAAAAATGATCTCCAACTTGTGCATATGGAGGCTGGAAAACACCTGGTTGTGATTGGTTTAGCTTGTGAGAATGTCCAGGAAGCGATTGGGATATGTCTCAGGCTTTGAAAGTGCCTCCAACTTGGATTTCGATCTCTAACTTTTTTGTGATTTTTTCGCAAAGTTGTTCTGCCTCTACAAGTGATTGCCAACCCTTATTTTCGTGCCTCTAGCTTCCTTATGTAATGTGCATTGTATTAGGGTAAAGAACTTGGTCCAAATCTTGCCCTATCAATGCTCATGAATTTGATTTGATTCCTCCATTAAAACTTTCCAAACTTGCTTGATTTCAATCTTTTTTGCACACATTTGATTTGATACGAATTTGATGATAATAATAGCTGTATTTGGAGCCTGAAATAGCCAAAAAATCATGTGTTATCAAATCTTTAGATTTTATATGATTTTATTTGATTTAAAATAAATTAATTCAAATAGAAATCAAATTAAATAATAAATATGTGATGTGGACACATGGATGGAGCTAGGGAACGTGGGAAATAATGCAAACTCAAATCTAGTGAAAAAGAATGGGCCCATTTGGCAAAGTTTGAAGTTTTGGGGATAGTTGACTTTTGGCAATTTTGCAAAAAAGTCCAACTTCAACAATGCATAACTTCTTCAATTTTGAACTTTTGGATATGTTCTTGGACTTTATAGAAAGCTTGAGATGTCCTCTAATCAACCCTTTTGGTCTCATCTCATTTTGATATTCCATGCTCAAGTTAGAAGCTTTGGCAAAAAAGGTGTTTTTGTTGACTTTCAAAAATAACCTATAATGTCCAAATTCATAACTTCTTGTGAGTGCCTTTTTTGAACTTGGGGGTATGAAGATGGATTGTAGGTAATTGCATCCTATTCAAAATGAGCTTTGGATGGGTCATTTCTCATAAATTATGAGAAAGTTATGCTTGGTCAAACTTGGGTTGACTTTTCCTGCAAAACCCTAATTTAGCAACTTTTGAGTCTTGATGAATTTTGAGCAATCCTTGATGAATCATGATCAACCCTTGATCAAATGATGAAATATACTTCAAAATGAGAATGTTGACAAAAAATCTTGAAGTTTAACTGTATGTAGGTCATAGTTGACTTTTGCCCTAGCACAATTGACTTTTGGACCTTTTGAGCAATTGACTGAGCAAACTTCCTCTGCAAGGCTTGAAACTTGACATGGATGATCTTGAGAACATATTAGTAAATTGGTGAGCACTTGGGGTCACTTGGAATCAAGGATCTTGATGCAACACAAACCCTAATTTGGGGTAGATTGCCTTAAGAGATAGCTTGTCTGACCAACTCTTGAGCAAACTTGAGCAACTTGGAGATTTTTCTTGGAATGTCTTGAGAAATATGGGAGGGAAAATTTTGGGGTACAACAACTGCCCCTGTTCAAACTTCTTAAACCTGAGGATGTATATTGGCTTTTAAGCCTTTCGTGATCCGAAGGTGGAAGATGATTGAACACTAGAGTGCCTAGAAATTTGCACTCGCATGAAGTGGTATCAGCCTTGTGATGTCAGGAATGGGCTTAGAGATGCCATTTGGAGATTGCTGGCGGGAGGATGGGCTTAAAGATGCCATCTGCAGGAGTGTCGATCACATAAGAGATTCCTTAGCGAGAGCTTGTATGCCTATTGTTGTAGAAGATTCCGCTGGGGAAGTCTGATCTTTGTTGAGATTTAGGAACTTGCCTGTACTTCAAGTGAGAGAACATCTCTGCTGAATTTTAAGAACTTGTCCGTAATTCAAACTGGGGGGAAACATCTTCATCGATATTTAAGAACTCGCCCGTAATTCAACTGAGAAAACTCTATTGAGATTTAGGAACCTGTCTGTAATTTGACGGAGGAACTTTGTCGAGATTTAGGACCTTGTCTGTAATTCAACTGAGGATAATTCTGTTGAGATTTAAGAACTGGTCAGTAGTTCTACTGGAGGGAAACATCTTCATCGAGATTTAAGAACTCGCCCGTAATTCAACTGAGAAAACTCTGCTGAGATTTAGGAACTCGTCTGTAATTCGACGGAGGGTGTTTGTCGAGATTTAGGACCTTGTCTGTAATTCAACTGAGGATAATTCTGTTGAGATTTAAGAATTGGTCAGTAATTCGACTGAGGGAAACATCTTCATCGAGATTTAAGAACTTGCCCATAATTCAACTGAGAAAACTCTGCTGAGATTTAGGAACTCGTCTGTACTTTGACGGAGGACTTTGTCGAGATTTAGGACCTTGTATGTAATTCAACTGAGGATAACTGTTGAGATTTAAGAACTTGTCAGTAATTCGACTGAGGGAAACATCTTCATCGAGATTTAAGAACTTGCCCGTAATTTAACTGAGAAAACTGTGCTGAAATTTAGGAATTCGTCTGTAATTCGACGGAGGACTTTGTCGAGATTTAGGACCTTGTCTGTAATTCAACCGAGAATAATTCTGTTGAGATTTAAGAACTGGTCAGTAATTCGACTTTGGGGAAACATCTTCATCAAGATTTAAGAACTTGCCCATAATTCAACTGAGAAAACTCCGCTGAGATTTAGGAACTCGTCTGTACTTCGACGGAGGACTTTGTCGAGATTTAGGACCTTGTCTGTAATTCAACTGAGGATAACTCTGTTGAGATTTAAGAACTTGTCAGTAATTCGACTGAGAGAAACATCTTCATCGAGATTTAAGAACTTTCCCGTAATTCAACTGAGAAAACTATGCTGAGATTTAGGAACTCGTCTGTACTTCAACGGAGAACTTTGCCGAGATTTAGGACCTTGTCAGTAATTCAACTGAGAATAATTCTGTTGAGATTTAAGAACTGGTCAGTAATTCGACTGGGGTAAAAGCTTCATAGATGAGAACTTAACTGCATCCTTCCTGAAAGGTAAAGGTTAGCTGTATGTAACGCATGATATGTATCAAACAATGATGTTCTCAAAATAAATGAGATTGTGTTGTATGATGCGTACATGCATGTGTCATGATGTATGGAAATGTAATGTTTTTAGCTGGGGAACACAAATCCCGGATAGCTGCTGGAGAAAAGAGCTGAATTCTTCGTTTCCGTTGGGGATGGAGAACAAAGATGATTGTGAGAATAAACCTGCAGGAGAGGATAACTCCGTTGGGGAATAAACTGATGAGGAGATTACTCTGTGGGGAAGAGATGCTCTGCTGAGGATTCCACTGACAAATTCCACTGGGGATGAATTATAATTGTTGGTGATACTGAATCCTGTTGGGGATTGAATTCCTGTTTGTGAATGGAATGAACTCCGCTGGGGATGATCTTTCAGTTGCGACTTCATTGGGGATAACCTTTTAGACTCTAATGGGGATAATCCTTTGAGCTTTGTTGGGGACAATCTTCCATAGTATATTAGGGAAGTTTTTTCAGACTGCGCTGGGATAAATTTCAAACTCCACCGGGGATGTTTTGTATTCTGCCGGGGAATATTCTTATACTCCACTGGGGAATATTAAGACCTTTCAGTGCTGATGGTAAATAAACTCTGCTTGGGGAGAATATTACCGATTCATTTACCGTTGCGAGTCTCAGTTGGGGAGAGCTATCATTACTGTCTTCTCTTACTCTATGAGGAGTGAATGCACCTCGGCCATATTCTTCAGCTGAATCTACTTTTGTACCTGGTGGATAGAGCAACTGTAAAGCTTGGACAATTCTTATTGCCCCTATTTCTGATATTACAAGTAATCGTCTTTTGTTTCGCATGTAAATATTTATGAGCAGCAATTAATGTCAAATGCATATATCAAAAATGAACATTGGACGTTATTTGCAAAACAAAACAGATAAAGGAAAAAAAGTTTGAAATTTCTCTGAAAATGAATTGTATTGATTTTGAAGTTTGGCCTGTAAATAGGCATTTTTGTACAAGAGGCTGACGTCCTAGTAAGAGAACACCGCCGAATAATAGAATTTACACAATTTGTGAAAAACTAAACAAAACAGCTATGTGAATAATCCCACTGGGTTCCAACTCTGCTATTGCCTTTATGTCCTCGAGCATATCATCACTTTTCTACTTGGTTGAAGGTAGATCAGATTGATTAGTGTCGTCCGAGCTTGATAGTTGATACCGAAGTCTGGTTGCAAGGTGATCCAATGAGACATAGTGTTACGCTTTGATCCCTAATTTTTGCCTGGACCGCCCTTTCGGTTTTTCAGTCCACCGGGATACCCCTTTTTGCCCAAGCCGCCTTTTCAGGTTTTCGACTTGTCGGGTGTACAGTTTTTTCATTTTCATCCCTTATTTTTGCCCGAACCCTTTTGGTTCGTCGGGAAGACCTTATTTTTGCCTAGGCCATTCGACCTAGCGGGTCTTTGATCATGCGTAGTATCTTTTCACTATGTCTGCATTGACGGGGTGAGGAAGGTCGTCACCATCCATGGTGGTTAGAATGATAGCTCCTCCTGAGAAAATGTTCTTAACCATAAATAGCCCTTCGTAAGTAGGGGTCCATTTGTCCCTGAGATCACCTTGAGGTAAGATAATGCGCTTGATTACCAAATCCCCAACTTGATACTCTTGTCGTCTAACTTTCTTGTTAAATGCCTTGATCATTCGTTTTTGATACATCTGACCATGACAAATAGCAGTAAGTCTCTTTTCATCGATTAAGTTCAGCTGATCAAGCCGGGTTTGAATCCAGTCATCTTCGCTCAAACCTGCGTCCTTCATAATCCGAAGAGAGAGTATATGAACTTCAATGGGTAATACGGCCTCCATGCCATATACCAAGGAATAGGGTGTTGCCCCTGTTGACATCCGTGCTGGGGTGCGGTACCCATGAAGAGCAAATGGCAACATCTCGTGCCAATCTTTGTATGTCACCACCATCTTCTGTACAATCTTCTTAATGTTTTTATTAGCCGCTTCAACAGCCCCATTCATCTTCGGCCGGTAGGGAGAAGAGTTGTGATGTTGTATCTTGAACTGCTTGTAGAGTTCGGTGATCATCTTATTATTGAGATTTGCACTATTGTCCATAATGATCCTCTCTGGTACACCATATCACAGATTAGATTGTGCCGAATGAACTGTGCCACGACGTTCTTGGTTACTGTGATCGGTGGGAATAGAACTGACTGTTTTTTGGAATGCTGGTTCGCGTTTACGTTTGTTTTCGCAAAATGTTGCGGTAAGCAAGAGTCGCCACCGTCTTTTATTTTATCCAACAAGGAAAGGACAAAAGCACAGAAAAATTCCTTTCCGAGATGTTTCTCGGGTTCGGGAGGTAGATTATAGAAAGGGAAGGTGTTAGCACCCTTTCTATCCGTGGTTATCCACGGGCTCTTAGGTACTTGCTCACTATGTTTTCAAAAAGTTTTGCTTTTCTTGTGTTTGTGGGTTTTGAAAAGAGTTTTGTTTGAAAACTTCGATTTAACTCTTGTTTCTGTCCTCAAGAGTGTATGAAGTGTTTGTTGAAAACTTTGTTTGAAAAGTGTAAGTGCGAAAAATTTGTTTTGTTTTGAAAGAGCAAGTACCTAAGAACCTCTACCTACTCAAAAGTAATTAAACTGTGTAAATGTCCCTTTAGACAATGCCATCCCACTATGAAGGAGTAGGTAGCATCGTCGTCGGAGTTTTCGGGTCAATTCAATTAAGGGACATGTGGTCACTAAAGCAATGTTATGATGCCTTAGCGGTAACCCTAATGTCTTAGATCATTTTATCCGAGGCAACCGTTTCGAGGCAACTTATGATCTTTGGACAAGAGGACGACCTCTAAAACTTCATATACTCAATGACCACGTTCGAGGCAACCAAGTGAGGCGTACCCTAGGAGTGGCATGTGCAAATGTGTCAATTTTCAGTTATGTTGTCTTTGTACATGTTATGGTGAGCTACGGTTGATTTTAAGTTAAGATAGATCTTGTCATGCATAGCCTATTATTCATACATCTAGCAGTTAATAGTTGCGGAAAATAAAACTAAGCTATTACAAGGCGTCGGGTATTTACATCGCCAAAAACAAACCCTTGAAAAGTAAATGCGGAAAAGTAAATAAAAGCGATAAAAGGTCCTAAGTCCAAAACTATTACATCCTTGAAGCAGATACAATATTGAAATATGAATCAAAAAATAATACGCGTGAGAAAATTGAATCGGAGAGTTTTAGGGTTTTGACCCTTTTTATGGAAGAAGGAGATTTTTTGTTATTTTGAACTAAATGAATTTAAACCTAAGTTAATTAATTAATTAAATAAAAAATATATTTTTTGGGTTTTTAGAATATTTAAGGAAATAAAAAAATAAAAATGATTAAAATTGTTTAAAACCTAATATTCTAATTTACTTTTAATTTTTTTGCAAAAATATTAAAATTATTCCTAATTTAAAACTAAATTAATTGGTTAATTTTTATTTACAAAAATAAATAATGAAGTTAATAAATATTATTTTGGTTTTTTCTGATTTTATTAGGAAAATATTAATTATTTTAGTTAGTAGTTAATTAAGAATAAAAAATAAATCAAGTAATAAAATAAAATATAATGAAAGAAAATATAAAAATTAAAAAAAACTCAGGGGGTTTGGGCCCAATTTTGGAGGTAGAATCAGCAATTTCCCAGGCCCATTATGCTTCAGCCTCATTGACTTTCCAGGATCTCACGCGCATGCATTGACTAGGAAGTATGATGATCCTTCATTCATGACCATTGGATCTAGGTTTGGAGACATCTGGCGCACTGAGATTTGAGGTGTATGGTGGACCTCCCTTTGCAAACTGCACATGAATACCTGAAGGAGAAAAATAAACAAGATTTTGGGGGACCTGGGATTCGAACCCAGGTCCCAATGCTCACAGGCCAACGCGTTTACCACCCAACCAAGCTACTTCAATTGTTATAGAAATAAGAAGCGATAATTATATATGAAACAAACTAATATGCTTGAAAAATAAAATAAAGGCGCGTAATTCAAACACACGAACCAGATGACAACATGTTATCATCTTCAACCTTGGTCCTGCATAAATAGAATCAAATAGCGGGGGTTTTTAACCTCCACTATCTCCTGCACGAAAAATAGCGAATAGACACAGAGCAAAAAGAAATATTTCGCGAGGTATGTGTTGGAATCGTCTTGGTCTCACAAATTCAACCATGTATCCCATTGGTTCCAATTGTTCATGGTTTGGAAAGCCCTATTTGAAAGCTTGAAAACCCTAGAAACTCGATCATGGCATCTCTCGGTTTAGGGCACTATGGTTCAATTAAGTCATTCCAATAGCTTTGTATAATCTCTAGCAACGCAAATCAATCACAAAAACATGTCAAATGCCTATGAATTAAGAGATACACTTTTGAATTATAAGTTCAAACCGTGAGATGGTATTCCATGATTCCTTGAGCTTTGGTGCTCGAATTTGATTGCAAATCACTCCTGGTACCTCCTGCAATGTGTTTGGATGGACAAGGCACCTTGAATTGGCCTAGATTGCAAGAACAAGTTTTGATTTTTATTGAAGTTTCTTGAAATTGGTATGGCCATTTCTGCAGTCCTTTAGTCGTGAATTAGGTTATGCTTGGCTTGCTTGCATATAAGGGAATCAGTTTAGGTCAAAATTTGGACCCATATCCATGTGCATTGAAGATTGAATATTTGATTGACAAATCAAATATTCTTGATTTTTCATGATTGAGCAAGTTGCCAAAATTGGATATTTTTGTATCTTTTAGCTTGTGAACGAATTGGCATTGCTTGGTCATCATATTTGGATCACATTTGGTTCACAAATAGATTTAAGAATCAAATCTTTTATTTTCTTATAATTTAAATTAATTAAATGAATTAATATGTATTAAAAATCCATTTAATCAATAAATTTGAGAAAATAAATCCAATTTAACTTGGTGGGTCGTGCATAGGTCATGGGTGAAGTTAAAAAGAGAGATTTGAGGCCCATTAGCAAAAAGAAGGTGTTTTGAGCAAAGTTGACTTTTGCAAATTCATGAAAATTGCCCAACTTCTCCAATGCATAACTTGCTCAATTTTGATCATATGACCATGTTCTTGGACATTTTGGAAATCCCTTGAAGTCCTCTAACCAATGCTTTTGGTCCCATGTCATTTGGATTTACCAATCTCAAGTTATGGCCTTTGACTCAAAGTGTACTTTTGTTGACTTTCGAAATTGACCTATAATGTAAAAATTTGTAACTTTTTGTGAGTGCATTTATTGATCTTGTGGTGTGAAGATGGATTGTAGGAAATTGCATCCTCTTCAAAATGAGCTTTGGATGGGATTTTTCTGATAAACCGTGAAAGAGTTATGCCCTGGTCAAAGTACAGTTGACTTTTCTACTGTCCAAAAATAGTAACTTTTGCATCTTGATGATTTTTGAGCTATTCTTGTGGGATCATGACCAAGACTTGATCAAATGATGATTGTGAACTCAAAATAAGATGTTGACCAAGAATTCTGACTTTTGACTGCAAAATGACCATTTTGCCCTTACAATTAACTGTAGATCAAATGGGGCTTTTGACTGTGCAAACTGGCACTGTGAGTCTGGAAACTTGGCATGTAGGTGCTTGAGAATGTATATAGGCCTATGAGACTTGATTGAACCATTGAAAACCCCAAATTCCTTGAAAGAACCAAAACCCTAATTTTGAATTGACTGCCTTAGGAGGTGATTTGACTATACAACCCTTGAGCCATTTTGAGCAATTTGAAAATCATTCTTGACAAATCTTGAGGAATATGGGAGGGCAGATTTTGGGGTACAAAAGTTGCCCCTGTTCAATCTTCTTAAACCTGAGGATGTAGATTGGCTTGTGTGCCTTTCGTGATCCGAAGGTGAAAGATGATTGAACACTAAAGTGCCCAGAAATTTGCACTCGCATGATGTAGTATCAGCATTGTGATATCAGGAATGGGCTTACAGATGCCATTTGGAGATTGTTGGTAGGAGGATGGGCTTATAGATGCCATCTGGAGATTGTTTGTTGAATTGTAACTTTGTAAGTTGAAAGAAGGAACCTGTGTAGGGTTGCCTGATGATGAGTCCGTGTGAAACTTCATATGAAAGAGAGAAGGAACCGGTGTAGGGTTGCTTCATGATGGTCAAGTAGATAATTGTCCTGTCTGGTTTCAGGTATTAATCTCTGACCTGAGAAAGAAAGTCTTCCTGGCTTGTTACAGGTATTAATCTTCAATCTCTTCATGTAGGTGGTTTTCCTGGCTGGTTTCAGGTATCGATCTGCAATTAGTCGTCCACAGATGCTTTTCCTGGCTTTTTACAGGTATTAATCTGGAATTAGTCGTCCATAGATGCTTTTCCTGGCTTGTTACAAGTATTAATCTGGAACTTGAAAAGATTGGCCGATGAGATAGTTGTCTTGGCTGGTTACAGGTATTAACCTACAATCAGTCGTCCACAGAATTTTCCTGGCTTGTTACAAGTATTGATCTGGAACTTGAAAAGATTGGCTGATGAGATAGTTGTCCTGGCTGGTTACAGGTATTGATCTATGACCTGAGAAAGAAAGATGGTCTTCTTGGATTATTACAGGTATTGATCTTCAATCTCTTCATGTAGATAACTTTCCTGGCTTGTTACAGGTATTGATCTACAATCAGTCGTCCACAGAATTTTCCTGGCTTGTTACAGGTATTCATCTGGAACTTAAAAAGGTTAATGGTAGCCATCTTTGGATTGACCTTTTCCTGAAAAGGGCAAAACGTTAGCCGTATGCAATGTCATGACGTATGAAATGCATGATGTCATGATGTTCTCAAAATAAATAAGATTTGTGTTGTATGATGCGTATGCATGTCATAATGTATGAAGATGTGATGTTTTTAGTTGGGGAAAATAAATCCCGGAGCTTCTGGAGAATAGTGTTGAGTTATTCATTTCCGCTGGGGATGATGAACGAAGATGATTGTGAGAATAAACCTGCAGGAGAAAAGAACTCCGTTGGGGAATAAACTTGATGAAGAGATTACTCTGAGGGGAAATACTCTGTGGGAAGAGATGCTTTGCTGGGATTTTAACGATAACTCCGCTGGGGGATTCCGTTGATAAGCTCTGTTGGGGATTTTGATGATGAACTCCACTGGGGATAGAAAGAACTTCGATGGGGATGATCTTTCAGTTGCGACTTGCTGAGGATAACCCAGTTAGACTCTTGTGGGGATAACCTCTGAATTTGGCTGAGGAGACGCATTTGTATTCTGCAGGGGACAAGCTTCTAGAATCTACTGGGTAAGATGATTCAATTCTCTATTGGGGAAACTTTTTTAGACTGCGCTGGGGAAATGGCTCCACTGGGGGTATCTTGTATTCCGCCGGGGAACATTCTTATATTTCGTTGAGGAATATTAAGACTGTCGGGGATGCTCTTTTACGCTTGCTGGGGAATATCCTTATACTCCGCTGGGGAATATTAGGACCTTCTGGGAATACCAAGCCTTTTTAGGGCTGATGGTAGACTAACTCTGCTTGGGGGAGAGTATTGCTGATTCGTTCATAGTTGCAAGTCTCAGTGGGGAGAGCTATAATTACTGTCTTACTCCGCGGGTAGTGACGATATCTTGGTCATATTATTTAGCTGGACCTACCTTGGTACCTTGGTGGACAGAGCAACTAGACCTTTCAGACACTTCTTGTTGCCCCTACTTCTAATATCACCCGTAATTAGTCCTTTGTTTCGCATGCAAATATTTATGAGCAGCAATTAATGTCAAATGCATATATCAAAAATGAACATTGGACGTTCTTTGCAAAACAAAACAGATAAAGGAAAAAAACAATTTGCAATTTGTCTGAAAAATGAGCTTGTATTGATTTTGAAGTTTGCCTGTTGTTGTACCCCAAAATTTGCCCTCCCATTTCTCAATAATTTCTCATCACAAAGCCCTTGAAGCTCAAGATCCAGTTAGGGTTTCATCTGCTCAAGACTTCTCCTTGCACTGTTGACCCAAATTAGGGTTTGTGTTTGCACAAAGATGTTTTGACCAAAAATGCCTGAGATGACTTTCATGCTTCATATTGGACTCCCAAGTTTATCCACATCAAGTTTCAAGCCTTGATTCCAAGTTTTGCCCAGTCAATTAGACAGTTGACCTAGAAATCAACTGTATTGGGGGAAAAGTCAACTGTGGCCAATTGACAGTCAAATCACATGAAAATTGACCCACATCAACATTATGAACTCACATGGACCATTTGATCAAGTTTGGATCACAATTCCACAAGAAATTTGATCAAATCACCAAAAGGGCAAAATGGTCATTTTTAGGTTTTTGACTGCACAAAGGCAATTTTTGACTGTTTGACCTAGCCAATGGCAAACCAAGCTCACATATGGACTCAAGGACCCCATGTAATTATCTTGACATGCTCAACAAGTTCAAAAGATCCCAAATGCACAAGATTGACAGATGAATTTCCCAGTCAATTGATCAATTTTGACTGTATACTGAAAAGTCAAACTTTGACTTTTTGGTCAAAATCAAGTGTCAAGATTCATTTTTCATCAAAACATGCCAAATCATGAAACTTGTTCATCAAGAAATCCAAAATTGCAAATTAGGGTTTGAAATGAAGAGTTTTCACAACTTAGAATTTTTTCTAAGTTATGAAAAACCCTAATTTTATTCTAACTTTGCCCCACTTTCTCACCAAGATTCATTTGGATTCAAGCAAAAGTCAAAACATGAAAGTTGTAGCCTATTTCATAATCTACAACTTTGATTCACAACGTTTTTTCAAAAGAGGCTTGTATCTCAAGTTACAATTTTTGGAACAAGGGTACCAAACCATTCTTAACTTAGTGAAAATTTGACCTATTTTAGGCAAGGTTTTTACCTAACTTCAAGACCATTTTTCACATACTTCCACTTGGAATTTCAATTTTCATTTCAAAGATGGATTGTAGTACACATTCCAAGCTTTCCAAAATGTCCAAGAACTCATCAAACAACCTCATGGTTAGGGAGAATCGAATTTGGCAAGTTGGGAAAAAGTCACTTTTTTTCTTGACCAAGACATGTTCATACACATTGCCATTTTCAAGTCAGCTTGGTTTATGCTACATTACAGGCCTCTAATCCCATTTGCACTCAATAATTTAATGCATACTCATTGTGCCAAAGCCTTATTTTGTGTGTCCAAACATTATTTGCAAGATTAAGCCATTTTTAGATAAAGCATAATATCCATTTTTGAAAAGTTAAACTTTATGTCAAAGTTGCAAATCAGCAAGTACATTTGAAATCTCTTTGGCACAAGTTTGGGACTAATCACACTGATCAATGCCAAGGTTTGCAGCACATTAGGGGGGCCTCTAGCTATCTAAAACTCAAGTTGGACATCTCTTGCTTAAAATGTAAGAAACATAGAATTTTGTAACACAACTTTCATCTCAACACAAAAGAGCTTAAGCAAATACTTTGTACACATTCAAGACATCCATTCTGAACTAGAACACAACCCAACACCTCCATTGCCCTCTAGAACGCAGAACCACCTTCAAACTACCCAAACAGAGCACCTACTGCAGTTTGAGTGCCAACTCTCATCCCTTTCATGCATTCTTGTTAAAACCACATCAAACACATCCTACAACATCCCTTGAAGCTGATCCAAACATCAAACACGACCTGTAACACTCCCATGTTACTTCACCATTTTCATTTTCTTGTTTTGCAGCTGAGGTTCCATAGCTCGATTCAAAAGGTTTCAAGACAAAGTAAAGCTTGGAATAGCATCCCTGGACATCAAGGAAGTTGTACCAATCATCACCTTGCTCTGAAAATACCTCCATCATCAGATACAACTTCAACTGAACAGGTATATTTTTGAACTTCTATCTCTCAATGTAGGCATCATTAGCTCTAAGTTTGTGAATAAGAAGTGTTCTACTCATGCCCCTGAAACTGTACATACCTTTACTTTTCATTTATTTTGCATATGCTGTGAGAATTTAAGGTCTGAATATTGATGAAAAGTTAGGTTAAGATTTGGGGATGATAAAATTCTCTCTCATTTCTGAGAGTTAGGAGGAGTTCTTTACATATTCAGAATCGTGATTCAATGCTTAACATTTTTGGTGTTGTAAGTTTTTGCTAAAACTCAAAGAATCAGGACCTTGCAATGGAAGAAAAGAGGCGCGTGTTTTTGTTCAAACAGAAGTCTGGAGGTTGAAGAAGCTCCACGTGGGCTGGGCTGTATTTCTCATTTCTTTTTACACCCTTTTGTTACTTTGACACCCCCTAGGCCCATTTGACTTATTTTTATGATTTTTTGATTTTTGTCTTTTATTCCTGATTTATTTATTTTTCCTAATAATATTAAAAACATAAAAACTTTTTTTTACACTATTTTTATATTTTTTAGGCATTTATTTGTTTATATTGCTATTTGTATGTAAATAAATGCATAATATTATTATTTAGAATAACTAGAAAAAATAATGTAAACACATTCATTTTTTGATTTTTATTTTATCTTCTGAAAATACTTGATATAAAATATACTTTTTTTTTAAAAAATATTGAATATTATTATTTTTGTATATATAATACATATTTAGTAAATAATACAAATATTTATATATATATATTAGTATATTTAGGTTAAAATACAAATTATACACACTTTTATTTTTTATTAATATTTAATATAAAAAATACCCTTTTGACACATATATTTCATTTTTATTTTATGTTGTATATAATAAATAAATTTGTACATATTGAAGAATTAATACATTTTACTTAATAAAATTAGGGTTTTGCCCTAAACATAAAAAAGCTCCAAAAATAATACTTTTTTTATTTTGTTTATTTGGCATATAAAAATACCTTTTTTTCATATATATAAAAAACATTTTTGGCATCTTGCATATTTATTTTATTTCCATTTAATTTATGCAATTAATTACTTTGTAAATATTCCAAATTGATGTAATAGTTAGATTTAAATTTCTTGTCAAATACCCCCCCCCCCCCCCCCCATTTGAACATTTGTACCCCCCTTCCCATATTGTGTTGTAATAGCTTAGGAACTTTAATTTTCGCACTTTAATGCTTTCTAAATATACCATGTTAGAATTAGGGTTTGTATGCAAATAAAAACAACAAAATAGTTTGACCTAATTTCAAGATAACGAGCATGAAAATGGACAACACTTATCACACTTGCACCCCTAGGGTATTCCACTTGTTGCCTTCAATAAATGGGCCATATTGCATGTTAGGTCTCTTTGGGCAAAACAAATACAAATTCAAATGATCATAAGTCCCTCGATGACGCTTTCGAAAAGTTGCCTAAAAAATGATCAAGTCCCTTAAAGGAAAATTGCCCAAAGATACTTGGCACCATTGCAATTATGGTCTCAACGATGACCCGCGCCCGTCCCTTTCACATCCTAACACAAGATTGTCCACCAAATGCAATGGTGGAACAAAATTGTTAAAAGGCTTAAAACATAGCAAAAATCTTTGAGAACTTTAGGGTAGATGACTCTTAAGTACTTGTCAACTTGCAAAACAAAAACACTTGCCTATTTTTCAAACCACACTTCACAAACACTTTCAAAACAAACTTTCAAAAAACCTTGAAACACCTTTTCAAAAAGACAAAACACCTTTTGTAAAACATTCGAGTAAAGAATTGTTACAAGGGTAGCCTAAACAAGGCATCTTTTTCAAAACCTTTTCAAAACCACACACAAAACACCATTTCAAACAATTGAAAACCAAGGCAAGTTGATCTAAGCAAGTACCTAAGAGCCCATGGATAACCATGGATAGAAAGGGTGCTAATACCTTCCCTTTCTATAATCTACTCCCCGAACCCAAGAAAAATCTCAAAGGTTTTTGCTGTGCTTTTTAAACCTTTCCTTAGGATAAAATAAAAAGTCGGTGGCGACTCTTGCTCAATCGAAACACTTGCGAAAACAAACACAAAACCATAGTCAGTTCTCCCACCGTATCACAGAACTGGCGACTCTGCTGGGGAGAATTTTAAAGTGGAGTAACCTTAGGGCTTAGATCACCCTCTTGCATGATTAATTGTTTGTTTGATTGCTTTAATCTTGGCTCTCTTGTTTGGGTTTACAATCCTACACCCGGATTTTGGGAAACATTCATAGATAGCAATACGTTGTGGAAACTGTGCGGGGTATACCGACACGGTCGAAGCAATAGCTATATTAGTGCTACATATTTGTGAGTACCGGTAACCCTTGAGTTCAATCAAGGAGAGTACGGGGCCGCTGAGTGATGTCACTAAGCACTAATGACCTAGAACCTTACTTGACCATCTTGGCCTTTTATTAGGGGTAGTGAGATGACCGGCTTTGGTGCAGTCCGAAGTTGGTAGATACTCGATACTACACTCGTTGGGGGTTGTTTTCTTGGAATATTTTGGTCGCTAGTTAAGTGGCTAAACCAAAACAATGAACATTGAAAACAATCCAATGATATTGAGCTCCTTAGAACCCGGTTACTATTTATAGGACAAGTTTTTAAGCCAACTACACTCAAGAGGGTACTTACCTATGAAACCCCATGCAAGCCTGAAACTAGGGTTTGGTGTGAATTGCTTGTAGATATGTTTTGTGCATACATCATAAACATCATGAAGCATCATATGCATTCACTAACCATTTCAAGGGTTTGGATCTTCATCTTTGTTCTTGTTTTGTAGGTCATGGAAATTCCTCGCAGAAAAACCATCCAAGTCAGCCTTGTGAGAATCTCTCCTCAACTCAAGGAGCTCACCTCAAGAATTCCGGAAAACTCATCTTTCAGTGAAAGACATGGTAGACTGCTCAGCTTAGTCAACACCAACATTGAAGAAGACATGATGAAAGTGCTATTCCAGTTATTTGACCCTCTTCACCACTGTTTCACTTTCCCTGATTACCAGTTGGTGCCCACTTTGGAGGAGTTTTCTCAACTCCTGAGAATCCCTATCCTTAATCAACTACCCTTCAACGGTACGGAAAAGGAACCAAAGCCGGAAGATGTTGCTCGAGTATTACATCTACAGCCATCTGACATCAAAGGGCATTGGGAAACTAGAAGCGGCGTCAAAGGTTTCTTAGCTAAATTCTTGTTTGAGAAGGCACAAGAATGCTGGAATTCATTGGACCTACAAGCCTTTGAAGAAATTGTGGAACTCCTTATCTATGGGTTGGTCTTGTTCCCAAATTCTGACCAGTTGGTAGATGTCAACGCCGTCAAAATCTTCTTGTCCGGAAATCCAATACCAACATTGCTTGGGGACATTCTTCACTCATTTTACACTCGAACAATGAGAAAGAGGGGTGTTCTCATGTGCTGTACTCCTCTCCTTGCAAGGTGGTTTATTTCGCACCTTCCACAATCTGTCCTAAAGAATGACCAAGGCTCAAGGTGGTCCCAACGGTTGATGACTCTTACTCATTTTGATGTACATTGGTGTTCTCGGTCCAGAGAAAATGTCATCATCGTCGATCATTGTGGAGAGTTTCCTAATGTTCCTTTACTTGGAATCAGAGGAGGTATCACCTACAACCCTTGCCTAGCTTTGAGGCAATTTGGATATGCACGAAGAGATGGCCCTCACGACATGTTGATTCCTGACCTAGTTTTTGACTTCGACAACGATGCGCAAGGACTTCGCCAAAGATTCATCAGAGCTTGGAGGATGCCCAACAAGGTTGACAGCCAGACACTGGGACACAAGAACTCCATCCCTCTTGATCCTTACCTCAAGTGGGTACGAGCCCGAGCCCAGAGTCTAATGATGCCTTATCCTCATGTTCTCCCTGTGATTAAAGAGCCTGTTAAGGAAGGAGAGGTTCCCTACACCATCCTACATCCTGACATGCCTACATCGTGGGAGGAGATGCAGAAGAGTTGGATCCAACTCAAAGAAGAAAGGGATACTTTTGAAGCCAGCTTCTACGCCAATGAGAAGAAGGTTCTAGAGCTTACCCGCCGACTCCATGAGCAAGAGGCCCTCAACACCTACATCGCACCAAAGAGGATGCGCAACGTCTTTTTACCTTGAGAAGTTATTTTGTAATATTTGGCCCATGGGGCATTTATGTACTAACAAATTTCTTCTTATTAATATGACGTGCGTTCTATTTTGTCTGCAACAATTTTGAACGTTCTAAATCCTTGAATGCATTGCATACATAAGCATACCATTCATCATGAGCATAAACAGGTCTCTTCAACAAGTTTCCTTATCTTTCTGCTGTTTATTTCAGTAGGATGGATCTCGAGCAAACAGTAAAAGACCTGCAAGCTCAAAATGCACAGTTCCAGCAACTCCTGATGACCTTGGCTAAGGGTCAGGAGGATCTCAAGACTTTGATAGGGAATAAAGACCCATTGAAGAAGAAGAAAAAGAGAATCGGGGTGGCTACTTTAGGGAGAAGATTTGAAGGAGAGGCCAGGAGAGTGCTTGAATTCCCTCCTACGTATGATGAAGGAACCAGTAAAGGAGGTGGGGCTGCGGTACCTTCCGAGTCCGATGTGGAAGAAGAGGAGGTCGAAGAGGATGAAGACTACTCTGATCAACAATACCCTCCGGCTGATGATAAATACAAGGGTTTAGAAGACAGGTTGGCCGCCATGGAGCTACAGAGAGTACCGGGTTTGGACTTCGAAGATTTGGGTTTGGTTGCTGGGATTGTGATTCCCCCAAAGTTCAAAGTGCCAGTGTTTGTGAGGTATGACGAGCTGTCCTGTCCAAAAATGCATCTCAGGTCCTACGTGAGAAAGATCCAACCATATACGGCAGATAGGAACTTTGGATTCATTTCTTTCAAGACAGCCTTTCTGGGGCCCAATTGGAGTGGTTTTATCAACTAGAGGGAACCAGCGTCCGAAACTGGGAAGACTTGGCCACCGCTTTTTACAAACAATATCAGTATAATTCTGACCTTGCTCCCACACGTACCCAACTTCAGGGTATGTCTCTGGGAACAGGCGAAGGGTTCAAAGAATATGCACAAAAATGGAGGGATTTGGCTGGCAGGGTGCAGCCTCCTTTAACCGACCGTGAACTTGTTGATATGTTTCTAGGGACCCCATCTGGGCCATTTTTCAATCATCTGATTGGTAACTCTTCCGCGGGGTTTACCGATTTGATCTTAATAGGCGAAAGAATAGAAGCTGGCATCAAGTCAGGAAAGATTCAGAAGGGTGTTGCTGCAAGTGTTGAGAAGAAACCTTTCAAGAAGGAAACGGATGTGGTATATTCTCAGAGAAGAGCAGGGAAGACTGAGCGCCGGCCGACCGTGGGGGCCGTAATGATTCAAAACTCTTCAAGTGAGCAGCCTCGCTATAACCAGTCTAGACCAAATCAGCAACGGGTGGAACGGCCACAACGGCAGTTCACCCGCATTAATATGACGCCAGCGCAAGTGCTTCCCCATCTGTTAAAGTTAAATCTTGCCACCATCAAGGAGGCACCAAAGAATGTGAATACGTCCTCTCCGCATTCCCATCCTAATGCTAAATGCGCCTACCATTCTGATAGTGTCGGGCACGACACAAATGATTATTGGGCACTCAAGCATAAAATCCAAGACCTGATAGAGGCGAAGGAAGTGGAGTTCGACGCTCCGGAGAAGCCTAATGTGATATCTGCTCCAATGCCGAAGCACGGCAGAAATGTCAATGCCATTGAAGATGATTTGTATGTTGCTGATGTCAATGATCTGATAACTCCATTGTTAACCATCAAGTTGAATCTGTTAAGGGCCGGGATCTTCCCGGGATGTAAAGAAGATTGCTATTGTTGTTACTCTCTGCCGTTTGATTGTCCGTCACTGAAGAAAGGCATCCAAGGCCTAATGGACAGTCGACAAATTTTGTTTGAAAAAGTTTCTGCTACTCCAACTCATACTGAAGATGTCTCAATCATAACCATTCACGCCAATTTTTCCAAGGCCGTCAAAAAGCCTGTTAAGATTACACCAGCTACGAAATCTGTTCCTTTGAAGATAACAATGCCAGGGCCTGTCCCCTATGTTTCTGAGAAGTCAATACCATGGAACTATGGCGGCGACGTCTACTACCATGGTATTAAGCAAATCGAAGTAACTGAAGAAAGTTCAGATGATGAAGAAGCCAACATTGGTAATATTGCAGGCACTAGCAAAATCACCCGGAGCGGGAGAATATTTTCTCCAGAGATTGCCCCTCCAAGAGCAATCTTTGGACCCTCATCTGCCGACAAGGTCATCCCTGCACCAATAAAACTCTCTGCTAGAACCCCTTTGATTGAAGATGTTGTTGTTCCTAGTATTGTCCCTCCTACCACCGCTGATAAAGGTAAGGGAATCCAAGATGAGCCCGTCAGGACGAGGGCTCAACCCTTGGTCATCTCGGAAACCTCCAAGAAGGAAATGGATGAGATCTTGAAGATAATCAAAAGGAGTGATTACGATGTGGTAGAACAACTGGGGCAAACCCCCTCAAAGATCTCCATGCTGGCACTACTACTTTGCTCGGAAGCGCACGCTAAAGCTCTAATAAAATTCCTGAAGGCAGCCCATGTGCCCCAGGAAACCTCTGCAGATCAATTCCAAAATTGCGTGGCTAGCCTTACTGCGGACAATGGGTTAGGGTTCTCTGATGTCGACCTAACTCCTAAAGGTAGAAACCACAATGATGCTTTGCACATTTCAGTCGAGTGCCGAGGAACTACTCTCGCACATGTCTTGGTCGACACTGGTTCGTCGCTGAATGTACTGCCTAAGAAGGCCTTGGACTGACTAGATTATGAAGGGTTAGAGCTGAAGCCGAGTGACATTGTTGTCAGAGCTTTCGATGGTTCGAAGAGAATGGTCCATGGGGAGGTTGGTATTCCCATCAAGATAGGCACTGAGGTGTTTAAATCTACTTTCTATGTGATGGACATCCGTCCGTCATACTCTTGCCTGTTGGGTAGGCCTTGGATACACAATGCCGGGGCAGTCACCTCCTCCTTACATTAGATGTTGAAGTATCCTGTCAAGGGAAAGATCATTACTGTCCATGGCGAAGAGGAGTACATGATCAGCCACTTGAACTCTTTCCGGTATGTGGAGGTAGAGGGAGAGTTCATTGAGACGCCTTTTCAGCATTTCGAAGAAGTCCTTCCTGAGATAACAGTAGCAAAGTGGGCAGCTGAGACACCGAGGCAGATGGCCAGGATGGCATCACTAGAGGACGCAAGGGCCGCAGTAAAGGAGGGGAAGAATTCAGCATGGGGACAATTGCCTGATATTCCACATAAAACAGACAAATTTGGATTAGGGTTCACAGCCGCGGGCCAGAAAGCTATGCGCCCTTCGAAGATTGAAAGAGCGCCAGTCAAAATTTCTCCCTACGGAATCAACGCTTTGGAGGACGAAGACAAAGAGAGCAGCATCGAAGAGTGGATTTACCCGACTGTCAAAGGAGGATTGTGCAACTGGGAGGCAAAAGACTTTGTCCCCATCACTTTTATTCATCAGTAATTTATCTGTCAAACATTTCTTTGGTCTGTAATATTTATGTTCGAACAATCCGTACACTATCTTTTTACCTCATGCCTTGCCCGGGGCATGTAGGTCCATTTGTAAGGGTTTTGATTATTTTTCATATCCATATGCCATGTTTAATGATTCATTGGACGTTTTTCATTTGATAAACTGCTTGTGTTCATTTTCTTTCCTTTTGCATTTTTTGTTTAAGGATGGCTATCCCTTACACACACCCACACTCACAAATGCAGGTACCCATCCACTCCGGATTCCATGGGTGACTATTCTGCTATATCCTTCAATAACTCTGAAGATCTGGTCAATCAAGCCAAGTATGAAGAGGACGAAGGTTGTGAGGTACCAGGGGAACTAGCCAGACTTCTACAGCAAGAGGAAAGGGCCATCTTACCTCATGAAGAGTCACTAGAAACTGTCAACTTGGGAACCGAGGAAGACCGGAAGGAGGTACAAGTGGGTGCCAATCTGGAACCAAGTGTCAAGGAGCGCCTGATACAATTGTTGAATGAGTATGTTGAAATCTTCGCTTGGTCTTATGAAGACATGCCGGGTTTAGACACAGACATCGTGGTTCACCGTCTCCCCACAAGAGAGGATTGTCCACCGATCAAGCAAAAAGTCCGCCGAATGAGGCCTGATATGTCTGAAAAGATCAAAGCAGAAGTGATGAAGCAATTCGACGCTGGTTTTCTGGCTGTTACATCCTATCCTCAATGGGTTGCTAACATCGTGCCAGTGCCTAAGAAAGATGGCAAAGTCAGGATGTGTGTGGACTACCGGGATTTGAATAGGGCCAGCCCCAAAGATGATTTTCCACTTCCACACATTGACATTTTGATCGACAACACAGCTCAGCACAAAGTGTTTTCCTTCATGGATGGATTCTCGGGCTACAATCAAATCAAAATGGCCCCCGAGGATATGGAGAAAACAACTTTTGTCACACAATGGGGCACTTTCTGTTACAAGGTGATGCCGTTCGGGCTGAAGAACGCAGGGGCAACTTATCAACGCGCCATGGTAGCTTTGTTTCATGATATGATACATCATGAGATTGAAGTTTACGTAGACGATATGATAGCTCGATCACAAACAGAGGAGGAGCACCTTGAACATCTAGAAAAGCTGTTTGCCAGGTTGAAAGAATACAAACTCAGACTGAATCCAAGTAAGTTCACTTTTGGAGTTAGGTCTGGTAAACTTCTAGGATTCATTGTAAGCAACAAAGGCATTGAAGTCGATCCAGCAAAAGTGAAAGCAATACAAGAGATGCCCGCTCCCCGTACTGAAAAGGAGGTTAGAGGGTTCTTGGGGCGCTTGAACTATATTTCCAGATTCATCTCTCATCTGACTTCTACCTGCGAGCCAATTTTCAAACTCTTAAAGAAGGATCAGGTAGTCAAATGGAACGACGATTGCCAAGCTGCTTTTGATAAGATCAAGGAGTATTTGCTAGAACCTCCTATTCTGATGCCACCCGTCGAAGGAAGACTATTGATCATGTATCTGACCGTCTTGGATAACTCAATGGGGTGTGTTTTGGGCCAGCATGACGAGTCTGGTCGAAAAGAGCATGCTATTTATTACCTTAGCAAAAAGTTTACCGACTGTGAGACTCGCTACTCACTGCTCGAGAAAACTTATTGCGCTTTGGTATGGGCTGCTCGCCGACTAAGACAGTACATGTTGACTCATACTACCTTGTTGATTTCCAAAATGGATCCTATCAAGTATATCTTCGAAAAGCCCGCTTTATCTGGAAGAATAGCCAGATGGCAGATGATCCTGACTGAGTATGACATTCAGTACACCACTCAAAAAGCTATAAAAGGGAGTGTACTAGCTGACCATCTGGCCCATCAAGCTATCGAAGATTACCAACCCATGAGATTTGACTTCCTAGATGAGGACATCATGAATTTGGACAACATTGAAGGTAACGGACCGTATGACGGACCCGAAAAGGGATCCCGATGGACCCTATTCTTTGATGGTGCTTCAAATGCACTTGGAAACGGTATCGGTGCAGTACTCATTTCCCCGGAGGGTTGTCACACACCTTTCACGGCCCGACTTTGCTTCAGCTGCACAAACAACATGGCTGAGTATGAAGCTTGCATCTTTGGTCTCAAGGCTGCTATAGACTTGGGGATCAAATCTTTGATCGTATTTGGGGACTCGGCTTTGGTTATCAGTCAAATCAAAGGAGAGTGGGATACCAAGCATCCTAATCTTATCCCATACAAAGAACATGTCCTTACATTGTTGCCTCATTTCGAGCAAATTACCTTCGAGCATTTCCCGCGAGAAGAAAATCAGCTAGCAGATGCTCTAGCTACAATGTCCTCCATGTTTAAACTCAACTGGGATAACGAGGCTCCCCAAATCACCATCGAGCGAATGGATGAACCTGCACATTGTCACGAGATTAATATCGAAGAAGTAGTGGAACAACCCTGGTTCCATGAAATCAAAAGGTATCTCGAGACTAGAGATTATCCCGAAGGAGCTTCCGTAAATGACAAGAAGTTCTTAAGGAAATTTGCTGCCAAATTCTTCCTGAGCAACGACATCCTTTACAAACAAAGCCATGATTGTGTATTACTCCGATGCGTAGGCAAAGCTGAGGCATAATTGATCATGACAGAGATACACAGCGGCACATTTGGCACTCACTTGAGCGGGCATACAACGGCTAAGAAGATCCTAAGGGTAGGCTATTACTGGTCTACCATGGAAGCTGACTGCCATCAACATTCCCGTACTTGCCACAAATGTCAAGTCTACGCTGACAAAGTCCATATCCCTCCGGTTCCTCTCAATGTTCTGACTGCTCCTTGGCCATTTGCAATGTGGGGCATTGACATGATTGGAGAGATCAAACCCACGGCTTCCAACGGACATCGCTTCATCCTGGTTGCTATCGACTATTTCACCAAATGGGTCGAAGCAGCTTCCTTCGCCTCTGTTACTAAAAATGTGTTTGCCCGCTTCATTAAGCAGAATCTCATATGCCGGTATGGTGTTCCAGACAGGATCATCACAGACAACGGTACAAATCTGAATAACACAATGATCACCGCATTGTGCGAACAGTTCAAGATTTATCATCACAATTCATCTCCCTATCGGCCGAAGATGAACGGTGCTGTTGAAGCTACGAACAAAAACATTAAGAAGATCATTCAGAAAATGACAGTCACTTACAAAGACTGGCATGAAATGTTACTGTTTGCTCTGCATGGATACCGTACGACGGTACGTACTTCGACCGGGGCAACACCATTCTCTTTGGTATACAGCATGGAAGCTGTCCTGCCTATGGAGGTTCAGATTCCTTCCTTAAGGATTATGAAGGACACAGGTTGGAATGAAGATGATTGGATGCAGACCCGACTTGATCAACTCAATTTGATCGACGAGAAGCGACTCGCTGCTATATGCCATGGTCAGACGTATCAAAAGCGGATGATCAAGGCCTTCAATAAGAAAGTCATACGTCAAGCGTATCAAGTCGTAGATCTCGTAATCAAGCGGATTATCTTGCCGCAAAGTGATCCCAGGGGAAAATGGACTCCTACATATGAAGGACCATTTGTGATCAAGAGCATATTTTCTGGTGGTGCAATGATTCTGACCACCATGGACGGCGACGATTTGCCGCACCCTGCGAACGCAGACATAGTCAAAAGATACTACGCATAAAATAACCCGACAAGTCGAAAACCCGAAAGGGCGGCTTGGGCAAAAATGGGCATCCCGGTGAACCGAAAACCCGAAAGGGCGGTTCAGGCAAAAATTAGGGATAAAAACAAAAAATCTGTACACCCGGCAAGTTGAAAACCCGAAAGGGCGGCTTGGGTAAAAAGGGGTTTCCCGGTGGATCGAAAACCCGAAAGGGCGATTCAGGAAAAAGTTAGGGAATTAAAGCGTATGACTATGTCTCGTCGGATCACTTCAAAGACAATCTCTTCATCAACCAGTTCCAGGTTTCTGATCAATCCAGTCATCGGCAGACGAATCATTGAATGGACAGATATTCAGAGTTGTGAAGGCTATAGCGGAATGGAATCCCATGAAATTATTTCACATAGCCATCTTTATTTTGTATAAATCTTTCAATATTTACGACAAAATCCTCTTACTAGGATGATTGTCTCCTTTGTACAAATACACTCATAGAAAGTCAATACAAATACTTTTCCCAGAAATTTGTGTCATTTCTTTTCTCTTGCACTATTTGTTTTATTTTGAGAAACGTCCAATGTTTTGTTAAATAGGCATATGCATTTGAAACATAATCATTTCCTTATGAATCAAGAAAGAGGATTGCTGACAGGTTGAAGGAGCAGTTGAATATCTCGATACCCTTTCAAAGGAAACCCCAGGAGATTTGGAATCCATATACCCAGCAAGTCTTGAAGCTTATCCCCAGTAGATTCTGGAAGCTTATCCCCTGCAGAGTACGGACGTCTCTCCCGAGCTTTATTCAAAGTTACTCCTTATAACTGGGTTATCCTCAGCTAATTGTCACGGAAGATCGCACTCGGTAAATTTCTTCCTATCCCCAGCGGAGTTCATCAGAGTTTCCCAACATAACTTATCAATACAATCCCCATAGGAGTTTATCTTTGTCATCCCCAGCCAGAGAATCCTCCAGAACTCAATTCTCCTCAGAGTTTAAGTTTCAGTATCCCCAGCCGAGCTAAAAACTTTAAACTATCCATCCCCAGCGGAACCAGACTAGTGAACCTTCTTCCCACATAGATACTTCCCACCAAACTGAAGATTCTCAGTCTTACCTCCCCAGCATGAGCCTATCAGGTTGGAACTCCCCAGTAGAAGTCATCAGGAATTATCTTCCCCAGCAACAACCAGGAATTATTCTTCTCGGCAGCAGTCAAGATGCTTTTATCTTCAGCCATCTCGGATCCATCTATCCTCAGCAAGATAGCTCATCAGCTTACATACCCATCCATTTGCATTCATATCATATAACATACATTGCATCATGCATCATAACATTGCATACAACTAACCCTTTACCTTTTCAGGTAAGATCAGTCGGCAGACAAAGATCGTCTTCCAAGTTCACTCAGATGTGACCCAGACACGGCGACATTCTGATACTTCTTCAAATTCCTCCAGAGGCAGTTTTACACAAGCTCATCATCAGGAAACCCTACACCAGTTCCTCCTCAATCTCAAGATTTCTGAAAACAGTTCACGGGTTCTCCCAGTAACGGATGTTAACCTATCGCTTGTTCAGTCTCTTCTCAAGAATTCTGAAAACAGTTTATGGATTCTTCCCAACAACGGATGTTAATCTATCGCTTGTTCAGATGCAACTTTTGAAAACAGTTTACGGACGCTTCCCAACAACGGATGCTGCTCTATTGCTTATTCAACTTCAAGATTTCTGGAAACAGTTCACGGGTTCTCCAGTAACGGATGCTAACCTATCACTTGTTCAGTTTCTTCTCAAGACTTCTGAAAACAGTTTATGGATTCTTCCCAACAACGGATGTTAATCTATCGATTGTTCAGATGCAACTTTTAAAAACAGTTTACGGACGCTTCCCAACAACGGATGTTGCTCTATTGCTTATTCAACTTGAATTTCTTCTGAAAATAGTTTACGGATTCTTCCCAACAACGGATGTTAATCTATCGCTTGTTCAGACTCTTCTCAACTTTTGAAAACAGTTTACGGGTGCCTCCAGATACGGATGCCAATCTATTGCTGGTTCAGATCCCCAGTTCAGAGATGGTCCAAAGCATGGACACCTTCTTGATACTCATTCCAGATGGCATATTTAAGCCCATCCCCGACAAGTTTCCGTCACTCCTCCCGATGGAATCTCTAAGCCCATCTCCAAATGGCATCTCTAAGCCCATTCCCGCATCCATTGTTTTGACGAGTGCAAATTTAAGGGCACTCTAGTGTCCAATCTCCTTTTATCCTCGAGTCGCGAAAGGCAAACTTGCCAATCTAACTCTTCGGATTCAAGAAGATTGAACAGGGGCAACTGTTGTACCCCAAAATTTTCCCTCCCATTTCTCAATAATTTCTCATCACAAAGCCCTTGAAGCTCAAGATCCAGTTAGGGTTTCATCTGCTCAAGACTTCTCCTTGCACTGTTGACCCAAATTAGGGTTTGTGTTTGCACAAAGATGTTTTGACCAAAAATGCCTGAGATGACTTTCATGCTTCATATTGGACTCCCAAGTTTATCCACATCAAGTTTCAAGCCTTGATTCCAAGTTTTGCCCAGTCAATTGGACAGTTGACCTAGAAATCAACTGTATTGGGGGAAAAGTCAACTGTGGCCAATTGACAGTCAAATCACATGAAAATTGACCCACATCAACATTATGAACTCACATGGACCATTTGATCAAGTTTGGATCACAATTCCACAAGAAATTTGATCAAATCACCAAAAGGGCAAAATGGTCATTTTTAGGTTTTTGACTGCACAAAGGTAATTTTTGACTGTTTGACCTAGCCAATGGCAAACCAAGCTCACATATGGACTCAAGGACCCCATGTAATTATCTTGACATGCTCAAAAAGTTCAAAAGATCCCAAATGCACAAGATTGACAGATGAATTTCCCAGTCAATTAATCAATTTTGACTGTATACTGAAAAGTCAAACTTTGACTTTTTGGTCAAAATCAAGTGTCAAGATTCATTTTTCATCAAAACATGCCAAATCATGAAACTTGTTCATCAAGAAATCCAAAATTGCAAATTAGGGTTTGAAATGAAGAGTTTTCACAACTTAGAATTTTTTCTAAGTTATGAAAAACCCTAATTTTTTTCTAACTTTGCCCCACTTTCTCACCAAGATTCATTTGGATTCAAGCAAAAGTCAAAACATGAAAGTTGTAGCCTATTGCATAATCTACAACTTTGATTCACAAAGTTTTCGCAAAAGAGGCTTGTATCTCAAGTTACAATTTTTGGAACAAGGGTACCAAACCATTCTTAACTTAGTGAAAATTTGACCTATTTTAGGCAAGGTTTTTACCTAACTTCAAGACCATTTTTCACATACTTCCACTTGGAATTTCAATTTGCATTTCAAAGATGGATTGTAGTACACATTCCAAGCTTTCCAAAATGTCCAAGAACTCATCAAACAACCTCATGGTTAGGGAGAATCGAATTTGGCAAGTTGGGCAAAAGTCACTTTTGTTCTTGACCAAGACATGTTCATACACATTGCCATTTTCAAGTCAGCTTGGTTTATGCTACATTACAGGCCTCTAATCCCATTTGCACTCAATAATTTAATGCATACTCATTGTGCCAAAGCCTTATTTTGTGTGTCCAAACATTATTTGCAAGATTAAGCCATTTTTAGATAAAGCATAATATCCATTTTTGAAAAGTTAAACTTTATGTCAAAGTTGCAAATCCGCAAGTACATTTGAAATCTCTTTGGCACAAGTTTGGGACTAATCACACTGATCAATGCCAAGGTTTGCAGCACATTAGGGGGGCCTCTAGCTGTCTAAAACTCAAGTTGGATATCTCTTGCTTAAAATGTAAGAAACATAGCATTTTGTAACACAACTTTCATCTCCGCACAAAAGAGCTTAAGCAAATACTATGTACACATTCAAGACATCCATTCTGAACTAGAACACAACCCCAACACCTCCATTTCCCTCTAGAACACAGAACCACCTTCAAACTGCCCAAACAGAGCACCTACTGCAGTTTGAGTGCCAACTCTCATCCCTTTCATGCATTCTTGCTAAAACCACATCAAACACATCCTACAACATCCCTTGAAGCTGATCCAAACATCAAACACGACCTGTAACACTCCCAGGTTACTTCACCATTTTCATTTTCTTGTTTTGCAGCTGAGGTTCCATAGCTCGATTCAAAAGGTTTCAAGACAAAGTAAAGCTTGGAATAGCATCCTTGGACATCAAGGAAGCTGTACCAATCATCACCTTGCTCTGAAAATACCTCCATCATCAGATACAACTTCAACTGAACAGGTATATTTTTGAACTTCTATCTCTCAATGTAGGCATCATTAGCTCTAAGTTTGTGAATAAGAAGTGTTCTACTCATGCCCCTGAAACTGTACATACCTTTACTTTTCATTTATTTTGCATATGCTGTGAGAATTTAAGGTCTGAATATTGATGAAAAGTTAGGTTAAGATTTGGGGATGATAAAATTCTCTCTCATTTCTGAGAGTTAGGAGGAGTTCTTTACATATTCAGAATCGTGATTCAATGCTTAACATTTTTGGTGTTGTAAGTTTTTGCTAAAACTCAAAGAATTAGGACCTTGCAATGGAAGAAAAGAGGCGCGTGTTTTTGTTCAAACAGAAGTCTGGAGGTTGAAGAAGCTCCACGTGGGCTGGGCTGTATTTCTCATTTCTTTTTACACCCTTTTGTTACTTTGACACCCCCTAGGCCCATTTGACTTATTTTTATGATTTTTTGATTTTTGTCTTTTATTCCTGATTTATTTATTTTTCCTAATAATATTAAAAACATAAAAACTTTTTTTTACACTATTTTTATATTTTTTAGGCATTTATTTGTTTATATTGCTATTTGTATGTAAATAAATGCATAATATTATTATTTAGAATAACTAGAAAAAATAATGTAAACACATTCATTTTTTTATTTTTATTTTATCTTCTGAAAATACTTGATATAAAATATACTTTTTTTTAAAATATTGAATATTATTATTTTTGTATATATAATACATATTTAGTAAATAATACAAGTATTTATATATATATATTAGTATATTTAGGTTAAAATACAAATTATACACACTTTTATTTTTTATTAATATTTAATATAAAAAATACCCTTTTGACACATATATTTCATTTTTATTTTATGTTGTATATAATAAATAAATTTGTACATATTGGAGAATTAATACATTTTACTTAATAAAATTAGGGTTTTGCCCTAAACATAAAAAAGCTCCAAAAATAATACTTTTTTTATTTTGTTTATTTGACATATAAAAATACCTTTTTTTCATATATATAAAAAACATTTTTGGCATCTTGCATATTTATTTTATTTCCATTTAATTTATGCAATTAATTACTTTGTAAATATTCCAAATTGATGTAATAGTTAGATTTAAATTTCTTGTCAAATACCCCCCCCCCCCCCCCCCCCCATTTGAACATTTGTACCCCCCTTCCCATATTGTGTTGTAATAGCTTAGGAACTTTAATTTTCGCACTTTAATGCTTTCTAAATATACCATGTTAGAATTAGGGTTTGTATGCAAATAAAAACAACAAAATAGTTTGACCTAATTTCAAGATAACGAGCATGAAAATGGACAACACTTATCACACTTGCACCCCTAGGGTATTCCACTTGTTGCCTTCAATAAATGGGCCATATTGCATGTTAGGTCTCTTTGGGCAAAACAAATACAAATTCAAATGATCATAAGTCCCTCGATGACTCTTTCGAAAAGTTGCCTAAAAAATGATCAAGTCCCTTAAAGGAAAATTGCCCAAAGATACTTGGCACCATTGCAATTATGGTCTCAACGATGACCCGCGCCCGTCCCTTTCACATCCTAACACAAGATTGTCCACCAAATGCAATGGTGGAACAAAACACTCATCACCTGTTCATCTAATCTGGAAGTGACCAAACCCAGGAGGTGACCATGTCTTCTGATAAAGGAGGAAGTATCTGGAACCTTTGCAACCAATTCCTTAAGCTGAGTGGGGATCTGGACAAAGTTGATCCTAATAGTGTTTCTACGCATGGGTGTTATGACCTACAAAACAAAACAAAGATGAATCCCCTATGTCTTTCAAATGGGTTAGTCCAATGCAATATGTATGCAATGTCATGATGCATGATGTCATGATAGAAAACACACCACAAGTATCCACAAATAGCAAACATGGTAAGGGCACGCAGGTCACACAGATAGCCCTTAGATTTTAGGATTGCAAGGAGCTTATGTACTACCCTCTTTTAGTTCAGTTGGTTCAAACCTGTCCTAGAAATAGTAATCGGGTTCTAGAGGGTATCAATATCACTGACCACCCTCGATCAGTCATAATTCCAGTTTAGCAACCTTTTCTTGCGGCCGGAATCATCGTGAGAGTTTGGTCTCAATGAGTGTAGCATACTGCTACTGTTCTATGGCCAAGTTGATCAATTATAGGTGCTAAGGTCAGTTGGTGCTTAATGAACCCTTAGAAGACCCATATTCTCCTCGTTGCGCCACAAGGGATATCAGTATAAACTAAAGTGCCACACCAACGTAGCTACTACTTCAATCGTATCGGTCTACGCTGTACAGTTCCCTCACAGTTTATTGCTACTTACCTAAAAAGGTATCCCCCAGATCCAGGTTAGGATCTATAGTAACTCCGATTCAAACCCACAAAGATAAAGCATACAAATCAGGCAATTAAAAACATTATGAACTAATCCTAAGGTACACCCCACTTAAGATATCCCCAGCAGAGTCGCCAGTTCTGTGATATGGTGGGAAGAACTGACTGTTTTTGGAATGCTGGTTTTTATTTTGCGTTTTTTTGTTTGCAAAATGTCACGGTAAGCAAGAGTCGCCACCGACTTTTATTTTATCCAACAAGGAAATGAAAAAAGCACAGAAAAATTCCTTTTTCGAGATATTTCTCGGGTTCGGGGGGTAGATTATAGAAAGGGAAGGTGTTAGCACCCTTTCTATCCGTGGTTATCCACGGGCTCTTAGGTACTTGCTCAATTGTTTTCAAAAAAAATTTTCTTTGTGCTCGTGGGTTTGAAAAAGTTTTTGTTTTAAAACTTCGATTTAACTCTTGCTTCTGTCCTCAAGAGTGTAATGAAGTGTTTTTTTTGAAAAAAACTTTGTTCGAAAAGGAGTGTAAGTGTGAAAAAAGTTTTGTTTTTGAAAGAGTAAGTATCTAAGAACCATCTACCTACTCAAAAAAGGAATCGTTCTATGCTAATTTCCTTTAGACAATGCTAGCCCACTATTAGTGAGTAGGTAGCACAGTCGTTGGAGTTTGAGGGTCAATTTGAGTGAGGGACATACGATCACTAAAGCAATGTTCGGACGCCTTAGCGGTAACCCTAATGTCTTAGATCATTTGTTTAAGGCAACAATATATGAGGCAACCATTTCGAGGCGACTATGATCTTTTAGACAAGAGGGCGACTTCTAAAACGACCTATACTCAATGACCGTGTACGAAGGCAACCAAGTGGGGTGTACCCTAAGAGTGCGCATGTGCGAGTGTGTCGTTTTCAGTTATTTTTATCTTTGCACATATTAAGGGTGATCTAACTTGATTTTAAGATTTAAACATTCAGTCTTGTCATGCAAACCCTATTATCAAACATCTAGCAGTTATAATTTGCGGAATTAAAAGTACAGAAATTAAATTACAAGGTGTCGGGTATTTACATCGCCAAAAATAACCCTTTGAAAATAAAGCGGTAATTAAATAAAAATATCCTAATTATCTATTACATACCGGAAGCAGATACATAAATATGGGTAAAGAAAAGTAAATCGCGACGCGAAATTAAATCGGAGGTGAAATTAGGGTTTTGACCCTTTGGATTAAAGAAAATGCTTTTTTTTGTTGTTTTTATTTTAAGGAAAGGAATTAAATCCTAAATTAAATAACTAAATTAAATTAATTAAATGAAAAATAATTAATGACATATTTTGTTTTTTTTTAAATTATTTTAAGAAAGGAGATAAAAATGACTAAATGAAATAAAACCTAATGATTTCTAATTTGATTTTATTTATTTACAAAAATAACAAATTAAAATTCTCTAATTAAGGCCCTAATTAAATTAATTAGTATTTATTAAAAAAAGAATTCTAAAATTTTATTGGATAATAAAAAAAAATATTTTTGATGAGTTTTTTAATAAAAAGGAAGAATTATGATCGGTTAGTAATTAATTGAAATTAAATAAAATAAACTAAAATAAATAAAAAGAAAATATGATAAAAGGAAAGAAATGGGCCTTTTTTGGAGGTGCAAGGAGCATTTTTGTAGGCCCATTAGAAGTTGGCTCGTTTGACTTTTTCTGATCCAGTATGCATGCATTGACCTGGCTTATGGTGGACTTCATGGACCACCAGATCTAGCCCTTTGGCCATCTGGCGCTTGGATTGCTGAGGGAGTATGGTATGGATCTGGCCCCTGCGTGTATGTGATAATCCGAAAAATAATAATATTGAGAAAGAGGGGGACCTGGGATTCGAACCCAGGTCCTGAAGGGATATCTATTGCCAAGGTTACCACTAAGCCACGCTGCTTTGTTTGTTAGAATAATAAGTATCAATAATAATATAAGAAAACAATTCCAATGCCAGAAAAAATAAAAAATTAAAGCGCGTAATATTTAAATGATCCAATGAATGGATGACACGAGTTCATCCCCTTCCTCAAACCCCTGTAAATTTACCTGCGGATTTCTATCCGCAGCTAAAAATGCATGTTCATCCTAAAATCTTCCTCAAGAAATAAAAATGATTTTCAAGGGCATGCTCGTGTTCGTCTCATCCTCTTGGATACAACCATGTCCATCATGTATCTCAATTTTACCTGAAACAAAAATCCCTAAAAACAGAAACAAAACCCTAGCCATGGCATTTCATGATACATAGCATATAAATCAAATTGGTTATTGTCAATAGTTTGCAAATGATGTGAGGGTTAAGGATGTGTAATTATTTCATGAAAACAATGTCTAATTCCAGAGATACGAAATCAAAAACAGGAGGAACTCGCGTGAGACTTACAGTGCGTATGGAGGCTGGAAAACACCTGGTTGTGATTGGTTTAGCTTGTGAGAATGTCCAGGAAGCGATTGGGATATGTCTCAGGCTTTGAAAGTGCCTCCAACTTGGATTTAGATCTCCAACTTTTTTGTGATTTTTTCGCAAAGTTGTTCTGCCTCTACAAGTTATTGCCAACCCTTATTTTCGTGCCTCTAGCTTTCTTATGTAATGTGCATTGTATTATGGTAAAGAACTTGGTCCAAATCTTACCCTATCAATGCTCATGAATTTGATTTGATTCCTCCATTAAAACTTTCCAAACTTGCTTGATTTCAATATTTTTTGCACACATTTGATTTGATACGAATTTGATGATAATAATAGTTGTATTTGGAGCCTGAAATAGCCAAAAAAATCACGTGTTATCAAAGCTTTAGATTTTATATGATTTTATTTGATTTAAAATAAATTAATTCAAATAAAAATCAAATTAACTAATAAAAATGTGATGTGGACACATGGCTGGAGCTAGGGCACGTGGGCAATAATGCAAACTCAAATCAAGTGAAAAAGAATGGGCCCATTTGGCAAAGTTTGAAGTTTTGGGGATAGTTGACTTTTGGCAATTTTGCAAAAAAGTCCAACTTCAACAATGCATAACTTCTTCAATTTTGACATTTTGGAGATGTTATTGGACTTTATAGAAATCTTGAGATGTCCTATAATCAACCCTTTTTGTCTCATCTCATTTTGATATTCCATGCTCAAGTTAGAAGCTTTGGAAAAAAAGGTGTTTTTGTTGACTTTCAAAAATGACCTATAATGTCCAAATTCATAACTTCTTGTGAGTGAATTTTTTGAACTTGGGGTATGAAGATGGATTGTATGGAATTGCATCCTATTGAAAATTAGATTTGTATGGGTCATTTATCATAAAGTATGAGAAAGTTATGCTTGGTCAAAGTTGGGTTGACTTTTCCTACAAAACCCTAATTTAGCAACTTTTGAGTCTTGATGAATTTTGAGCAATCCTTGATGAATCATGATCAACCCTTGATCAAATGATGAAATATACTTCAAAATGAGAATTTTGACAAAAAATCTTGAAGTTTGACTGTATGTAGGTCACAGTTGACTTTTGACCTAGCACAATCGACTTTTGGACCTTTTGAGCAATTGACTGAGCAAACTTCATCTGCAAGGCTTGAAACTTGACATGGATGATATTGAGAAAATATTAGGACATTGGTGAGAACTTGGGGTCACTTGTAATCAAGGATCTTGATGCAACACAAAACCCTAATTTGGGGTAGACTGCCTTAGGAGATAACTTGTCTGACCAACTCTTGAGCAAACTTGAGCAACTTGGAGATTTTTCTTGTAATGTCTTGAGAAATATGGGAGGGAAAATTTTGGGGTACAACAGACCCTCTCTCTTTTATCCTTTCTTATCGAAACCCAGCAACGCCCCAAACACCAAGAACCCTAAGTTACCAACCTTAATCCCTAAAATCAATGGCAAACAAAGATCATCACAAATAATCAGCAACAAAAGTCAAGCCCCTAAGCTAAGTGGATCGAAAAATACCTCTCCTGCAATGAACCTTAATGTTTTCCTCTTCCAATTTTCTGATTCACTCTTCTAATCCACTTCTTCTCCTTTCTTCGTAGGTATTTCAGATTTGAAGATGACGGATGCAACAAGGGTTTGAAGGATCTAGGGTTCCAGTTCTAAAACCCATATCTCAAACGAAAGAGCTTGGATGTTAGGATGGCCGAAGATTCAAGCAATATGGTCTCAGAATCTGTCTTCTTCTCCTTATTTTCTTCTTTTAATTTTTTCACCCGTCCTTTCTCTTAGAAATTAAGGCTTTATATAGTTTTTAGGTTAGAGTTAGATTAGGAAATTATAGTGTGATTTGCAGTTTCGTTATAGATTGATTGTTGATTGAGGTTGTAATTGATTCAGATTTAGATTTGATTGTAAATTAGAAAAATTAGGGTTTTGATTTACAGGTACTTGGACTTGTTATTGTATAGATTCGTTTCAGTCAATAAAACAAATTTTTAATTAATATTTGATTTGATCTTGCTAAAAAGTGTAATTTATGGGCCTGTTTGTTTACTTAGCAAGGAAGAACGTACATGGGCGCCGCTGAGGGTAAAGGGTTCTAACCCTAGACGACTTTGATCAACAAAACCATAAAAAATAAAATAATAATAATAATAATAAATAAAAACAATAAATAATAATGTCTAATTACGTTTGTTGACTCTGGTCAACCTAATTATAAAAATAGTCTATACAATAATACTAACCAATATTACTAATAATATTATTAATAATAATATTTTGAGTAATAATAGTAACTTAATTGATAGTTGACTTCGGTCAACTAATAATATGACTAATAAAAATATATAAGCATTCAATCCTTGGGCCCAAAAAAATAAATCAGCATAATACATCAATGATTTCTACTACACCACCTATCTTTAAATGGATTTATCAAACTCAAATGGGCTTTTTAAATTTAAATGATGAGCCCAAGAGATATAGAAAGGTACTCCCCTTTTGGGATATACACCTTTATAACCAAATAAAACTAATTAAAATGTTAGTAACTATTTTTTTCTTCTAAAAAAATGAATTATACTGATAACGCCTAAGGCGGGAAAATTTGGGGTATGACAACTGCCCCTATTTTTAATCACTCTTCGATCAAAGTGCGTGAGAATACGTAGGTCACACGTTTCAGATCAGAGGGTTATTAAATAATAGAAAACCCCCAAAATTTGACCAGAAGTTAGAAATTAAAAGAGAATAGGTGTAGATAACTCGTCAACGCTTGAGTGGAATAATCACAGATCTTGTGAACTTACCACAACCTAGGGGGTAAGCCACACCAACTTGAAAAGACTATAAATTGTCGCTAACACAACAATATCGCAGATTCGACGCATCCATCACAACCTAGGGGATAGATAGCGTAGGTATTAACTCTATTTGTGTCATAGACTAAATCAATAGAGTTTAAACAATTTACTAAAGCTCAGAGACTGGCATAGTAAACTGTATCGCAGATTCTACATATTTATACATAGTAGATAAATTATGTTGGTTTTATGAACAAATAACTCATTGCTGCTAAGAGACTATCGCATTAAATCATATTGCATATGTTCATAGACCTACCACAACCTAAGGGGTAGATAACTAGGGTTTTTAGATAATCTGTTGCTGCTGGGAGACTGACACATTAGACTATATCGCAGATTATTGTGTACCTACTACAAACTAAGGGGTAGATAACACGAGTTTTGAGAAATTGTTTTGATAATTGAAATCTTAGATAACTGAACCAAAGATATAAGTCTAAGTTTATCGATTGTGTCTGTTCCCAACCAAGGTACCTGTTGAATAAAGCTCAAGGGTTGAACTTTTAGTTTGTGTATATAAGTTGGCTAGTGATAGACCCCAAGATACGTTACAGTATTATTTTACCAAAGTAGATTTGAAAATGAAATGTGTAATGCATATGCATAATTGTTGCACCCAAAAATTTGCCCTTTTCATTTTACTTACATGGTTTGTGTTTCATCATACATACTCATGCATTCTTATGATAAGATCAAGGTATTTTGATTCCTAAGTTCCTCTACAAGCTATTGAAAGTTGATTGTATTGACAATCAGGATAAGAAGGGTCGCATACTCTCAATCTTTGAGTCTCTCAAGCTACAAGGATTCCCCATGCCTCAAGACATCTCAATTGTCTCTTTGATTCATCAGAAGTTTGAAATTACAAGTGTTGATTCTTGAATCATTGTTCTTCTATGCATATCTTGAGATTAGGGTTTTGACCAGATGAAGTATTTGAGGATTGTATGATCCAAATTTTTGAAGTATCATCTTATCATCATCACATGAAGAATCTTTGTTCAAGGAATTTCTCAGCATGTCCATAAGAATTAGCGTTTTGAAGCTTGGTCGTCATCTCCTAACACATAGGGCCAAAATTAGGATTTTTAATTTAATCAAGAAATCTTTGATTTTTGGGAAAGATTTTATTTCATGCTTCTCTACATGTTTATGAGCATCTATGATTAAAATATTGAACATTAATTTTGGTTGGAAGAGGTTCAATTGATCATTTGAGGGTAAAAGAATCATTTGAGCAAAAGTCAACAGAAGTCAACTGTGACCAAGGGGATTTTTGGTCAACATGCAATTCAACATCCACATTTTCATGTTGTAAGGTCATTTATGAAATGAAATCAAGATAGTTGTTGAATTTGAATTTAACTTGGCAAAGAACTCATTTGAACATTTGAGAAGTTTCGAAGTGTGGAAATTCATAGTACTAAACTTTGAAAATTCACAACCTCTACACTTTTTATTGAAAAAAAATACAAATTTTACACGGTTGGAAAGAGGATAAAAAGTTCTTCAACTTTGTCCTTGAGGGTTCAAAACCAAAAAGTGAAAGGAGAAAAAGTTATCTAGCTTGGAAGAACTTTGACACTTAGTAAATTTCTCAAAAGTATGCCAGGGGTCCATTTTCTTCATGTCCATTTTTGAGGTGTCAAAAAGATTCAATTTTAAAAAGTGTCAACATAAAACTTGTAGGTTAAAATATCCTACACATTTTTTATTCAAAGATCACTTCATTTAGTTCAGTGTTGAGAGAGATATGATGGTTAGGATAAGAGGGCTTGATAAGGCAAGTTTGCCCAGCAAAGGAAGCCTCACGCGTGGATTTTCATCAAACACATGGTGGGGGCACCTTCACCACCATTTTTATTGATGAATTGATCATAATTTCTAAAAAGTTTAAACATCAAAGTTTGAGATCATTGTGTCCTCATCATTTTTGGTTCAAAGTTAATTTCATTATGAGCATTATGGTGAGAGTTATGATTGAATGAACATAAGGGCATGAGACGATATTCTTTTATGGCCAAGGCATGTCGCGCGCGCATACCAGACATGCATTTCATCAAACATGTGGTGTTCCCACATTCATGGTTGTTTCCTTTTTGATTCAAGTCTCAATTTGAAAAATGGAAAGAGGGATTGTGTAGTTGGATATTTGGGCTTCATTTAGTCCTTTGAATCATGATATTTGGCTCAAGAATGAAGAATATAATATCATTGGAAATTGGCTCTCAAAGTTGACAAAGTCACCAGCATGTAAGACATGCACGCATACGTGCGACCTTCCTTGTCAGACTTGATCAGTCATCACCATCATGTTTTCATGCTTAAGTTCAAGGCATCTACAAGCTTCAAATCAACTTTCTTTCAAAATGAGAGTTGTTCCTCTTACTTTTCTCTTTCCATTAAGCACAAGCTTGATCCAATTGATCAAGAGATATTAAATTTTTGTTGAGGAAAAGGAGGCTGAATATTATGTTTTGTCATATAGTAAGCTTCAACATAACACTTGCATTTTATTTGCAATAGGCCTAATTTTCCACACGCATAACACTCATTTCCCACTCTTTATTCCTCACTCAAAATGCACATGAAAGCTAAGCAAAAGCAAATAAAATGCAAGCATCACATTGCTTCACTCAAATCTACCCAAAACTTCCAACATTGCCCTCTAACAGCTCCAAGAATCAAATGACTGTCATACCCTCAAGGAAAATTCCTCAACACTCTTTCCCACTCTATATAAACTCCTCTTCACTCTCATTTCAGGAAGCTTCCTCATTCATTCACACTAAACTTCTGAAAATTGTCCTCGAAGCTAAACTCTCTCTCTCTCTCTCTCTCAAGTCAGAATTTTCTTCTTCAAATTCTTCTCAAATTCTTGGTTCAAGCTTCAATATCTGCATAATTATACTACATTAAAGTTGAAAGAAGAAGAATCATCGGGTTTCTTGCTTGCAAAACCAGAGGCATAGTGAATTTATTTTTCACTTTGAGGTAAGTTTTCATGAACTCTGAATCTCACACTTTGCATGAATATCCAAGTACCATGAGGTAATGAGATACCTTGAAGCACAAGAGTATCCAGAGGGAGCATCTATCAATGACAGAAAGTTCATACGAAGATTTGCAGCCAAATTTTTCCTAAGTAACAGGATATTATACAAACGCAACCATGATTCAACTCTACTCCGATACGTGGGTAAGGGGGAGGCAGAGGAAATCATGGAAGACATGCACGATGGCCTTTTCGGTACTCACTCAAGTGGACATACGATGGCTAAGAAAATCTTAAGAGCTGGTTACTATTGGTCAATGATGGAGACCGATTGTCATCAACATTCTAGAACTTTTCACAAATGCCAAGTCTATGCTGACAAGGTCCATGTACCTCCAATCCCTCTGAATGTCATGACCGCTCCATGGCCATTTGAAATGTGGGGTATTGACATGATCGGAGAGATCAAGCCCACAACTTCCAACAGACATTGTTTCATTCTTGTTGCTATCGACTATTTCACCAAATGGGTCGAAGCCGCCTCATTTTCCTCAATCACCAAGAATGTGGTAGCCAGATTCATTAGACACAACCTCATCTGTCATTATGGTATCCTCGAAAGGATCATCGCCAACAATGGGACTAACCTCAACAACACCGTGATCAGGGAATTGTGCACTCAATTTAAGATCAAGCATCACAATTCTTCTCCGTATAGACCAAAAATGAATGGCGCAGTCGAAGCGGCCAACAAAAATATCAAAAAGATTATGCAGAAAATGGTAGTAACCTATAAGGATTGGCATGAGATGTTACCATTTGCTCTACATGGCTACCGTACTTCAGCTAGAACATCAACTGGGGCAACCCCCTTTTCTCTAGTCTATGGCATGGAAGTTGTTTCACCAGTAGAGGTTCAAATTCCCTCGCTGAGGATTATGATTGAGGCAGGTCTAGGCGAAGATGAGTGGATTCAAACGAGATTGGATCAGCTGAACTTGATCGATGAAAAACGATTAGCTGCTATTTGCCATGGTCATACGTATCAAAAATGAATGATCAAGGCTTTCAACAAAAAGGTCAAGCCTCGAGTATATCAAATTGGTGACCTGGTGATAAAATGCATCATTCTACCACAAGGTAACCCCAGAGGAAAATAGACTCCCACCTATGAAGGGCCATTTGTTGTGAAGAGAGTTTTCTCTGGTGGTGCCATAATGATGACTACTATGGATGGCGAAGATTTCCCGCATCCGGTAAACGCGAACATAGTTAAAAAATACTCCGCATAAGAGACCCGTTAGGTTGACATACCTAAGAAAACAAGGGGAATCCCGGCAAACCAAAAGGTTTGGGCAAAAATTAGGGATATATGCAAAAGATTGTACACCCGGCAAGTTGAAAACCCGAAAGGGCGACTTGGGTAAAAAAGGGGTATCCTGGTGAACTGAAAACCCGAAAGGGCGGTTCAGGCAAAAATTAAGGATTAAAAACGTACGACTATGTCCCGTGAAATCAATACAGTCAATTCTATCACCAAGGTCCAAGTTCAAATGGTCCAGGATCAATCCAATCGATTTCGATCAACAACAAAGGATATTTGAAGACATTGAGGCAATAGTAGAGTGGGAATACAATAAGATCATTTCACATGGCTATTTCTTTTCATTCTCAATTTTGTTTTCCTTTTGGCGATTTCCTCTTACTAGGATTTCTGTCTCTATGTACAAAAACGCCTATTCATGGGCAAAATATCAATACAAATACACTTAGAAGTGCAAAATTTTATGTTTTTGTTTTGAATGCAAATTTGTCCAATGAATAAAATTGAATGAACATATGCATATGAATATAATTAAAGCTATTTGGCACGTGGGTCCTGCTAAGCGACAACATCAACCAAGCATCAGTGCAGAACAGCAGTAGGCATCTCTTTTAATATATGTGAAAAAGCCCCACAAAGTTATCTCATCATCATTACCCCCGCCAGGGCGGTGACAATAAACCTTCCCTCAACGGAATTGCCCATAAAATCTCCCTACACGGGATAATCTCCGGCCAGAGTCTCAACCTCTTGACAATTTTCTCCCTAGCTAAAGCCTAGGAGATCTCTTCCTAAAGGGAATTCACCTCCTCAACGAGGTTTATTTCCCCAACGAAGTTATTTCCCCAGCCAAGTGTAAGTGTCTCCACATAAAACAATCAAAACACCACAAATTACCCAGCTGAGTCCATCCTCCCCAGCTGAATAAACACTCCCCAAACCGAGGTTTTCATCCCCAGCGGAGTATATCTTCCAACCAAAATTTTATTCCCCAGCGGAACTCAAATTCCCCAGTTGAGTCCAAATTTCCCAACTGAATAAACACTCCCCAGTTGAGTCCAAATTGCCTAGCTGAGTACATCTTCTCCAACCAAGGCTATTTTCTCCAAACAGAATCTATCCTCCCCAGATGAGCCCATCATCCCTGACTGAGCCCGTCATCCCCAGTTGGGTGTATCCTCCCCAAACTGAGTCTGCCTCACCTGAATGAGTCTATACTCTCCAATTTTAATTTCCCTTTCAAATGACTGCAAATCACAGGGCCACAACCCATAATCCCCAGTAAATCCTTCAACAAAGCCTTTATTATTACCAAGAAATGCTATGAAGCATGGATCCGACCAGATATTAGCACAATTTTCAATTTATTGCTGAAGCCTGGACCCAACTAGATAACAATTTGACTTCTTGAGTTACTGAAGCCTGGACCCGACCAGATAATAATTGATCTCATTTCTCAAAACGCTAAGAAACCTGGACCCGACCAGATAATAACCTAACTCTTCAAATATATAAAAGAACCTGAACTCAAATCTGACCAAGGTTTAACTTCTTTCCCCCAGTAGAGTTGTCTCTCTATCCCCAACAAAGGACTGAGAAAGCTGGATCCGACCATATATCATTCCTCATTTCCACCCTTTCAAGAAAGCCATTGCGAAGCCTGGATTCGACCAGATAGCAATCATCCTTAGAGATTCGTTGTGAAACCTAGAAATTGACCAGATAACAACTAAATCCCCAAGCAGTCTATTGTGAAGCCTGGACCCGACCAGATAACAATTGACTTCATCAAAGAAATCTGCAAAGCCTGGACCCGACCAGATAACAGTTTTCAACCGGTTTATTATGAATCCTGGACCCGACCAGATAACAATTGACCTCATCAACCTCAGAAATCTGCAAAGCCTGGACCCGACCAGATAACAGTTTTCAACCAGTTTATTGTGAAGCCTGGACCCGACCAGATAACAATTGACTTTATCAAAGAAATCTGCGAAGCCTGGACCCGACTAGATAACAAATTTTAAAACAGTATATTGTGAAACTTGGGCCCGACCAGATAACAATTAACCATGATTCTCGGTAAGACACTATGAAGTCTGGATTCGACTAGATAATAGTACAGCTTTCCAAAAGACCATAAAGCCTGGACCCGACCAGATAACAGTTTTCAAAGAGTTTTCTATGAAGCCTGGATCCGACCAGATAACAGTTAATTCATCCTTTCCTCCGGTAAGTCACTGTGAAGCCTGGATTTGACCAGATAACGGTTAACCTCCGCATCCCCAGTAAGTCATTACAAAGCATGGATCCGACCAGATAACAGTTAATTCATTTCCCCTTCTAGTAAGTTTCCACGAAGCCCGAACCCGACCGTATGGCAGCCAACTACTTTATCCTCAACAACTGTGAAGCTTGGATCTGACCAGATAACAGCTGACATCTGAGCGATATTCCCCAGAAAAAGCACTCTCTCAACAAGATTTGAAGATATGCACGTTCTTCATTTCCAACAGGAAATCAGGGATTCAATCTCCGAAGATTTCCACAGCAGCAGTCAGGGATTTATTTTCCCAGACGGAAAAATACATTTCACATTCATACATCATAGCATATACATACCAATGAATTTAGCATGATACCACATCTGGTGAACATCATGCAAGCATTTGCATTTTTACTAACCCCTTTTCTCCCAGGTAAAACGTCAAGTTTAGCATGAATCAACAAGAGATTTGTGCTAATTCTTCTTCCAGAGTTTACCAACATTACTCCAAATGGCATCTATAAGCCCATTCACAATCCATCTTCGAGTGCAAATTTCTGGGCACTCTAGTGTTCAATCATCTTTCACCTTCAATTCACGAATGGCGGATCCGCCAATCTAACTCTTCAGGTTCAAGAAGTTTGAACAGGGGCAGCTGTTGCACCCCAAAATTTGCCCTCTCATTTCTCAAGGAATTACCCTGGATCCTCAAGTTTGCTTTCGTCAGGTCTCCAGGACTTGAATTATCAATTTTTCCAAGCAAACCATTCACAAGGGCAAAATGGTCATTTACACACTAAGAAATCTAACTGACTTTTTGGATCAAAATCAAATCTCAAAAATCATATTTCATCAAGACATGTTGGAATATGAAGTTTGTTGCATCAAGAGTTTCAAAAGTCAAATTTTATCTTGGAAGAATCAAATTCTAAAAAACTTGGAAATTTCTCTAAGTATTTAAGAAATATGACAAGTTCAAAACTTCTGAGTCAGTGTTCACGTTCAGTAAATTCTGGATACTCTCAAGATAGAGTTTGGTCAGAACTTCTGGGCCAGTGTTCATAAAGGTTCAGTCAGAGTTTGCAAAGGTTAAATCAAAGAAGGTAACAAAGCGTGTTGTAAGTATACTGGAAGTTCTGAAGCATCCCTTAGAACATGCTGAAGTCAGAAGATAAGAGGATCAGAAGATGAGATGCTACGCTGAAGCAAAACTTCTAATCCAGAGTCAAGCAAAGATGCAGAGTTTCACATGGGAGCTCATTTAATGCTCACAATCGCCTATAAGTCTTTATCCAAGGGACTTTCACCATGTGTACCCCCACTGTCTTGGGAAGACAAACTTCTATACAAAAGTATGCTAGACCCACGCGTTGTTTCTACTTTTCCTTAATTCACGCTGCCAAATCCAGCTGAGGCGCTGTTAACCATCCAACTTGAATGCATTGAACCCCACTTGTTAAGCTTACTTCAAGAGTAAGACAACATCTAGCATATGATGTTGGTGCCACTTAACCGCCCCAACTGCAAAACTTTGCCTATAAATAGAACACCATTTGCACACTGAAAATCCCCTAGAAAAAAATTTGTGAAAGAGACGAGAGAATTGAGAAAGAAAGCTTTGAACCACTGCAAAAATTCCAAGAACCCAGGAAACTATAAATACAAAGTACCAAAAATCCTAGCATTGACTCCTTATATTCAAACCCCATTTTTCCTCAAGTTTTCTTGACTAAAGCCATCCACGTAGTTGCTGATTCATACATTAGAAGCTACCTTAACTTCTTATTCCTATTTCCATACACTCTCCATTCACTTTCACCACAAAGTAGTCAGAATATCATCCTTTGACTATTCCAGAAATTGCAAACTTCCTGCTGAGTACGTGAAGGAGTTGCTCAGAACATCCCCAAAATTCAAGACCAATCTCCAGTTCACAAAATCCTGTCCAGCTGCAAGGTAAATTTTTTGCTGACCCTCATCATAACTGATTAAGCATTGTCAGATTTTGCATATTTAGCACAATGTAGATATTCTGATCCTGATGATGTACATATTCTAAAAATTCATGTGTTTGCTTGCCTAAGTAAAAGAAATCTCAGTTCAGAGTTTCATAAAGAAATTAGGACTCAGAATTAGAATTATCAGATACATGTTGCTTCTGATTTGTGCTTTTAATATTTCATGAAATTTGACATAACTGTTATACATGCAACTTCTGCTTTGTAAATGACTAAGCTGCAGATGCTCTGACTGGCATGGAAAGAGGCAAATTTCTGACAGTTGCGTCAGAACTTCTAAAAACTTCTAAGTTCTCAGAAGATCCATAACTTCTGAACTTCCATATTTTTGCTAACATGTTTCTGTTTGTGCAGCAAGGCAGAGTCAGAACTTCTGACTTCTTCTATTTTCAGCATTTTGCGCTGATTATGTTTTCTTTCTTTTATTATTTCGCCATCATATTATTTTTTATTTTTAATCAAAAAACACCAAAAATATTTTATATTTGCATGTTATATTTTCTTTTAACAAAAAAAGACAAAAAATATATTTTCTTAAGCAAAAGTTATTTCCCTTTTTAAACAGACAAACATTTTACATTCCCTGTACATTCTTGTCTATTTCAATGTGGTTGTAATAATAACCTAGAATTTTAACTTGCAACCCCCATTCACAAAAATGTACCCCCATCCCCTTAAATACTGTAATAGCGTAGGACTTTACATTTCTGCACTGTTATTGCTTTCAATATATGTTAGTAATTAGGGTGTGTACGACAAGATATGAAAATTGACAAATAGATCACCCTAATCAAGATAAAGTATGCATGCAATCAAATACAGTCGCACACTTACACCCTTGGGGTAATTCCACTTGTTGCCTTACAAAAATGGCCATGTTATGTACGTGGGATGTCTTAGCATAAACAAATCAAAAAATACAAGATCATAGTCCCTCGATGACGCTATCAAAGTTGCATTTCAAAATGATCTTAGTCCCTAAAGAAAAAGTGCTAAGTCATCTCACAACATTGCTATCATGGTCATACGCTGACCCATGCATGTCCCTTCACATCCAACGATGGCACTTCTTATCAAATCAATGGTAAGATAGCAACATCTAAAGGAAGAGGAAAAGCACATCTAAGACCTTTTGAGTAGGTTGATTACTTTTAGTTACTTGCTCACTTTCGAAACAAATATCCTTGCTATTTTCAAAACAAATCACATACACTTTCCGAACATCTTTCCAAAACGAAATATTTTCAAAAGCTCAACACTTTGCATACATTCTTACGAACGGGAATCATTGCAAAGTTTGCCTAAACGATGACACCTTTTCAAAATACATTCAAAACCACACAAAGCACAATTTTCGAAGACTAACACGACTTCCCTAGTCGTAAAAGAAGAACCCCCAAATCTCTATTTGATTGACAACATCTTCTACATTAAAGCCACTGCTAGGCCAAAACCGGATTATCAATTTTTGGGAGCAAATCTCAGAACTCCGAACAGTTCTCCTTTGTTAATCGTGAAATGTTGAGGTTCGTTTCTAACTCCAATTTTCTTACTTCCTTTCACTCACACTCTTCGTTTAGGGTTTTCTCTCACTCTCCCCATCGTCTCATTCCCAATAATTTTAGTGTTGATGATGTTGTTTCCTCCTTCCACCGCATGCTAAATATGCGTTCTACTCCTTCCATTGTTGAATTTAACAATACTTTAAACACTCTCATCAATTGTTATTGCCACACTGGTCGAATGGGGTTCGCTTTTTCTGTATTTGCTAAGATTCTCAAAATTGGTTATCAGTCTGATACCATTACTTTGAATACTCTTATCAAGGGTTTGTATCTTAACCGTAAGGTTCATGAAGCTATGCACTTTCATGACCATGTGGTTGCACACGGGTTTCGGCTGAACCAAATTAGTTATGGTATCTTAATCAATGGGTTGTGTAAAATGGGGGAAACAGGAGCCGCCATGAAAATGTTGAGACAAATTGATGGCAAGTTGGTCAATGTGAATGTGGTAATGTACAACATCATAATTGATAGTTTGTGTAAAGATAAATTAGTAACGGATGCCTATGAGTTATATCTTGAAATGATTGCAAAGAAACTTTCTCCCGATGTTGTCACTTTCAGTGCTCTTATATATGGATTTTGTATTGTTGGTCAATTGAAAGAAGCATTTGGCTTGTTCCATGAAATGATATCAAAAAACATCAACCCAAATGCTTATACTTTTAGTATATTGGTTGATGCTCTTTGTAAGGAAGGAAATGTGAAAGAAGCTAAGGAAATGTTAACCATGATGGTGAAAAAAGGTGTAACACCTGATGTTGTTACTTACAATTCATTAATGGATGGGTATTTCCTAGTTAAAGAAGTGAACAAGGCCATAAATATATTCTATACTTTGGCTCGAAGGGGAGTGGCTCTTGATGTTTGTTCTTATAATATAATGATCAATGGATTATGTAAGAGTAAAATGGTGGATGAGGCCATTAATCTCTTTAAAGAAATGGGTAGCAACAATATTATTCCTAATTTGATGACTTACAATACCCTTATTGATGGTTTGTGGAAATCAGGGAGAATCTCCTATGCTTGGGAGCTTGTTCTTGAGATGCAAAATAATGGTCAACCACCCGATATATTCACTTACAATTTTGTAATACACGCTCTATTCAAAAACCATCATGTTGACAAAGCTATTGCATTAGTCAAGAAAATTAAAGACCAGGGCATTCAACCAAATATGTGCACATACAGGATACTTCTAGATCGACTATGCAAAGGAGGACAACTTACGAATGCAAAAGACGTTTTTAAGGATCTTTTGATTAAGGGTTATTGTCTAGATATCCGAACGTATAATATTATGATCAGTGGACTTTGTAGAGAGGGCTTGTTTGGTGAAGTAGAGGCCCTGTTCTCCAAAATGGAATACAGTGGTATCACTCCCGATGCTATAACTTACGAAACTATTATACGTGCTCTCTTTTATAAAAATGAGAATGAAAAGGCCGAGAAACTTCTCCGTGAAATGATTACTAGAGGTCTACTTGAAGTGCAACTCTAGGTAAGATAACTTCTCCGTGATGACAACTATGTAATTATTAAGATTTAATTATTTACTTTGTTAATAGTTACATACACAAAAGAAGGTGGACTGCTCAATTATCTCACTTCACTTTTATTTTAATCAAAAGTCATGTGTTGTTATTATGTTCATTTCGATATTTTAATGGCGTCAATGGTTGATTCGTTGATTCTTTTTTGTTGCGACATGGTTATCCTTTATCTTTGCAATGTACTTCGATCATCTTCATTTAATTTTAATGATATTTTCTTGTATTGCTCATTTTTAGTGAGTTAGATAACAAACCAATCTGAGAATGGATTTGAATATTTATGTTCCTTTATATGGTTGTGATGTATATCATTTCTAGAGTTTTGAGATTTAGCAATAATTCTATGGAAGTCTTGTATCTTGGCAAAATGGGTTGTTCACAAGTCTGCATATTACTAGGGGAAAACAAAGGCATGATGGAAACTTTGAAATTTATATATACAGTGTGAATTATATAATAATATAACCACCAATTTAATAACTACTGTAATTGTTGTTTGCATTAACTTTCCTTTGGCAATGTCCATTTGTGGATCCAATTCTTCAAGTATATTTGTTTGTGAATCCAAGAGTTCTAGTTTTTTGTTGATGTCTGTGTCAATATCTAAAGTGCTTTTGAGCTGATTATTTTTCAGCACCCTATAACTCTTGTTAGCTTGTATATTACTATAATGAATTTGATTTTACCTTAAGAGCCAAAAACAACTTTAAACTTATTTTGTACCTTTATGATAGATTCACTAATAAAACTTCTTTGCAACATATTCAAATTTGGAAATTGTTTTCTGCACTTCTTTCAGGTTCCTTACTGTCTGCTTGATCTAAATCATTATTTACTTTCTTGTGGTGGAGAACAAATATCACTTTTGATTCACTTCTCTCCTCTGCTTTTGATGTCAGATCTTCGTCTTCCAAATCATACCCAAAATCATCAGGATGAGAATCCAGTCAAAGTCTATTTTCTGGCACTATAGATTTTTTTGTACTCAATTGGGCTGCTGCTTGGTGGCAAATCAGGCAAACAACCAACATCATTCAAGGATATTTGAACTGCAGGATCAGTTGAATATTCATCAGTATTTAGTTTTGATTGATTAGTATGTACTAATGATGAGGCTGTTGGATTTGTATTTATGGCTTCTTTGAATTTTGTATTATTTGTGCGATGCAAGAGCTTTTGTCAGTGAAAGGTTCAGACACATTCGCCTTGTTTCGAACTCGGTAGGGGTGACCATCTCGTGTTTCGAATCTATGTGCAATGTTCATTAAATCTCTTTTTTGAATTACCATCATGATTGCAATATATAAAAAAATTTAAATATAAGATTTTTCAAATTAATCAAAGATTAACAAGAAACAGAAAATTATGAACTTGAATTGTCTCTATAATTAAGCCTCACTGTTTGTGTGGATTAGATTTGTTAATATCACTTTTTCTAAAGCTTCTGTGCTATAAATTTGACTCTGATTACAAAGCTCTTAATAGAGTGTCCAAGTGCTTAACAAACTTCTTATCTCAATCATATTTTAGTTATTCATTAAAAAAAAATTTTTGATGAACTCCTAATATATATTTTTTAATGATTATCATATGCTAATAAAAAATAGAGATTCTGAATATCACAGGAGAATTAATTTTGCAGAAGGCAAGAGATACAATGAAACTCGTGTATCCTCATAATGTCAGACTCCAGGCAGCAATGTTGCGAAATCAACAATTTCATTCATTGTGTCAGTCTCTATGCAACAATGTGTGAAATTTTCTATATTTCACTTATTGTGTCAGTCTCCACGCATCAATATGTTCTTTCTTCGCGATCTAGTTCATTGTGTCAGACTTCATGCGGCAATGTGTGAAATCTGCGACATAACTCATTGCACCAGTCTCCATGCAGCAATGTGTTATTAGACTTTGTTTTGTTCATCCCCTAGGTTGCGATGAATATACAAAATCAAATCAGATCAAAACTTGTTGTATTAGTCTCCAGGCATTAGTAAGTTGACCTTTTAAACTTGTATCATTACCTCCTAGGTTACGGTAAATATGCAAGTTCTGCAATCTCTGTTAAACGGACGAGTCATCCGCATCGTCATTTTATCAAAAACTCTGCTCCAAACGCTGGTAAGATGATACATCATCATCTGTACCTAGTCTTTGCATCATGGGATCGCTGTACAACATATCCTTATAATCTTTCGGACAAATTTTGGGGTCTTCCTATATTTAATAAACTTCCAATCAAAAACATGCGAGACTTGCGTATTCTCGAATTATTTAATCAAAAGATAATTAAATAGGGGCAATTATCGTACCCCAAATTTGCCCTACCCATATTTGTGCTTAGGTTTTCTTTAATTGAATCGTATCATTTATTTTTTTTACTTTTATAGAGGTATTTAAAACTAGACGGGGTATAGCAATCCAAAATAGACCATCAATATCTGATGGCCCATTAAGCTCTAATAAGAGTCCATTTCTAATGAGAGGGGGTTTATTCTTTCAGAAGGTGAACAAGTTTTTTTAAGCCCGTTTAGACTTTTGATGAAAAGAAACAATCTTTTTATTTTTATATTAGGCCCATTCCCTTTTGAAGAAAAAAAACTGTTATATATATATATATATATATATATATATATATATATATATATATATATATATATATATATATATATATATATATATATATATATATATATATATATATATATATATATATATATATATATATATATATATATATATATATATATATATATATATATATATATATATATATATATATATATATATATATATATATATATATATATATATATATTACTGATTTATCAAAATGTTTGTCTTAAAATAACAGGCCCAAAACAGGTGACCCGTTTCAGATTTTTTTGAAAAGAAAATTGTTTTTATCATTATTGACATTACTACTGTTATATTTAATTATTATCAATATTATTTTATTATTATTAATATTATCATATTATTATTAATATTATTATTCTGAAATCATATTTTTCAAAGAAAAAGCGCAGCGGCTCAATGATTTAAAACACTTTTTACTGTACGAATCATCTAAGTGCACTAACAGTTACTGTATGGATTAAAATGTGTTCCTTCTTTTTACAGTACAGAGATTAAAACGAAAAACCTCTTTTTTTCTTGTCAATCTGTAGCGGTAGAAATGTTCAAGACTAAGCCATTAGATTGACTAGACTTTATACAAATCAAAATAAAAATCGCCACCGCGCTTTATTGTTTCCAAAGGAATGGGAAAAGAGCGAATAACCAAAAAGAGGGGGAAAGATTCAAGGTAAGGGGGTTAGTTATGCAAAGGGAAGGTATTAGCACCCTAAACATCTACGGTACTCCGCAGGAACCTCTTTGTAAAATCTGTATATTTTGGCTATAAAAATGTGTTGTATATAAAATGGATAGTGGAGGTGAGAAAAGAAGTATTTTTTTATGATTTTTGCACCCGCCGCAGTTGCGAATCTTTAGTGCATACGTACCACCTTTCGTGCAATAGGGGATCAGGGTACACGTAGTTCCTCTTTTAAAAGTTTGAAACATAAGTGTGTTGGTCAATTTTAAGAGATAAGACATCGTCGTCATTGTCTGTGTGGAAAACATACTTACTACCCACAATCATGAGAAAGGAGAATTTACATCATCTAAAAGTGGAGGATATGGCTTGGATTTTAAAATCAACAATACCTCACTCAACACCTAAGTGGAAAATATCTCTCTTCACTACATATTGTAGAAGTATAGTTGTTTGTGTCACTACAAGGATTGACAAGAGTCTAATCTTTTGAGAAAAGTTTAAAGATAAAAAGCCAAAGTGGCAAAATGGTTTGAAATGTGATTTGATTGACTTTCTCACAAAAAATGTCAAAGTATTATTAAATTAATTGAAGTTTATTGATGAAAATGTTTTGAAAATGCATGGACCTAAGTCCAAGTTTATTATGAAAATATTTCAAGTTTAGAAATAAGAAGAATTTTCAAAAGGAGGGAGAAGATTTTTGAAATTAAAGAAGATGGGAGGAGAAGAAGAGGCTATCCTAAAGCATAAGGTAAAAACTAAGGAGAAGAATCATCTAACCAACAAGAAGCCAATACTTGACATTATGAGTCAAGATAGAATTTCCATTCTTTTGAAACCAAGCAAAGATACTAGGCCTCTTGAGAGAATCAAACTTCAAGTGTATTAAGTCTTCACAAAAATTGGGCAGAGTAACAGATGTACGCGGGTGAATTCCAGATTACAAACAAAGGGTGTAATCACAAAAACCTGCACAAAAAAAAAACAAGCAACCCAATGTCTTGAGGTAAACCTTAAGAGCTCCAGACAAAATAATCAGATAAGATCATAAGGTATCCAATATAGGCCAAAGTTTCTAACCCTAAGTCCAAGAAAAAGTCCACTGCTCCATCATGCCAAGGATAGTAACCAAATAGTCCAAGTACCATTAAGAGTTTTTTAGGGTTTAAGTTGGTTATTAAGTATCTTAGGAAAAGAAAAAAAGAAAAGCTCAAGTGAGCAAAGTAAAAATGACAAGAAAATAAATGCTCAAATGATCATGATGAGAATGACTTGAAATGTAAAATGCTAAAAAATAAATAGTACATAAAGCATAAAAAAGTAAAAGCATAAAATAAAAACAAGTTAATAATTAGTGGTTAGTTGGATGACCATCTTGAAACTTGTATTTGGAACTCATTAGAGGATTGATAGAACCAAAGCCTCCACACAACAAGTTGCATTTGCTTTTTGTCAAGTATATCATCCATTTGAAATTCTCACAAGTACCATTTAATGATCAACGATGTTTAAGTGATCCGTATTGACCAAAGGTGTTGTAGATCCATTAGAGGATTGGTAGAACCAAATCCTCCACACAATGAATCTCAAGGTTATTGGATCAAAGAGATCAAATTAACATACTTGGGCTTGCAATCATAAGTTTGGGCCACGAATGATCATTTATTCGAATCGGGACAAAATTTAGCGCTATGTTAAGCAATCGTAAGTGGACTTATATAGAAGTCGCACCTATTTTGAGGCCGGTCAATAGCAATCTATCCACCATTTGTTTTGAGACATGATATAGAGATCATGCTCTAACAACATTTAGTGCAATTAGAAGGGGATGAGATGAAGAGAAATTAGGGTAAAAAGAAAAACCACATTTGAATTAATATTTAATCAAACTATTATTAAAATCATTTATCCATTTTTGTGGAGTTAAACTCAACATCATGGATCCAATGATGTAAATAAAGTCATGACCTAAAAATCAACTCAAGACAGCCAGAAAATATTCACAAAATAATAATATAATTAATATGTTCATTAAAGGGTTTTAAAATGTTTAAAAAAATGGAAAATAATGAAGAAAATACCAATTATATCCAAATTAATCAAGAAATGAAAAATAAGACCATAGAAAAATCAGAAAAGAGGCCAAGTAATTTTACAAAAATTTTGGGAATTTTTAAAAGTCAGAAACTATTTTTAAAAATTAAAATAAATGGGTAAAATAAACAAAAATAGTAAAAAAAATAGCAAATTCAGAAACAAAAATAAAATAACATCACCAATATTTGTCACAATATCATTGGATCATTCCATAATTTTTTCCAGAATTTAAAAATGTGTAAAAGTATTTTTAAACATTTTAAACAAATCAAATAAGTGTAAAATTCATAAAAAATATCAAAACATAAAATTAAATTGTGAAAAAATAAAAATCAGAAAGAGAACAATTAAAAGTATTTTTCATAATTTTTTTAGATTTTTTGGACTAAAAATGAATTTTCTATGATTTTTTGAAATTTAAAACAATTAAAATATAAAAATCAAAAAAAGAAAATAAAAGAAAAAGATGTGGACCATTGGATGAGAGTCAAGACGCGTTAGTAATCAAATCCAAGGGATCTCGCGCGTTGTGCATATCATGATCTTTACTGAATAACGTACATAATCATTAAATAAAACAGAATTTGAAAATAATAAATGTCACACTTTCATTGGTTAGAAGGTGACACGTTGGTCATCTTCAACCTCCAGCCTCACGAATTGCAGGTCTCTCAAACAGTAAAATCAGAAGCTCAGACCTATGCCATTCGCTTCGTCTCTTCAAGACGAAGACAACCACACCTTCGCGCCCAATTTATATAAACTGTAACTCAAGCAATTTGGAAAGAATGTTTTGAAAAGGGATTTGAAAATTCATGGTCAAAATGTGCTTCCAGATAAAAGTAAGTGTTGCGACTAGAACCAGGGCAATGAGAGCAACACAATGATACCAAAGTTTTGAAGAATTGATGAAGGAATCTACCTATTGAAGTTGAGTTGCAGAGCTCTGAAACTGGACTTCTATGGAGCAATATAGAGCACGATTCTTGAATGTGATTATATGGTTAGCTTCAGGGAAGATCAAGGAAGGTGAATTGATGGAAAAAATGGATCGAAAAAGGCCTGAGAATAGGATTCGAAGTAGTTGAATTCTGAGTTGTGAAGCAAGTTTGGCAGGGTGATTTTGGCTATCTAAGCTTGGGAAATTGAATGGGGGATGACCCTCTATTTATAGGGAATCAAATGGAATGCTCAAGTGTGTGGAATGATGCAAATTGGAGGGAAATCATGTGAACCTGATGCACGAGCAAAGTGTGATCTGATTTGCATCAAAACTCATCAAATCCTTGCGTTTCAATGCTCTAATCCACTTTGGCAACTTGGTTAAACATGTTTAGATCACAAACGCATGCTAATTTGATGTTTAAAGGCCAAAACATGGATTTCAAATTCTGACTTATGGTGAAACTTCAGTTCCAAGTTGCACCAGTCTCCATGCAGCAATGTGTTATTAGACTTTGTTTTGTTCATCCCCTAGGTTGCGATGAATATACAAAATCAAATCAGATCAAAACTTGCTGTATTAGTCTCCTAGCATTAGTAAGTCGGCCTTTTAAACTTGTATCATTTACCTCCTAGGTTACGGTAAATATGCGAGTTCTGCAATCTCTATTAAACTGACGAGTCATCTGCATCGTCATTCTATCAAAAACTCTGCTCCAAACGTTGGTAAGATGATACATCATCATTTGTACCTAGTCTTTGCATCATGGGATCGCTGTACAACATATCCTTATAATCTTTCGGATAAATTTTGGGGTCTTCCTATATTTAATAAACTTCCGATCAAAACATGCGAGACCTGTGTATTCTCGAACTATTTAATCAAAAGATAATTAAATAGGGGCAATTGTCATACCCAAATTTTCCCTACCCTTATTTGTGCTTAGGCTTCTTTTAATTGAATCGTATAATTTATTTTTTACTTTTATATAGGTATTTAAAACCAGAGCGGGGTATAACAATCTAAAGTGGACCATTAACATCTGATGGCCTCTTAAGCTCTAATAAGAGTCCATTTCTAATGAGAGGGGGTGTATTCTTTCAGAAGGTGAACAGGTTTTTTAAGCCCATTTAGACTTTTGATGAAAAGAAACAATCTTTTTATTTTTATAATAGGCCCATTCCCTTTTGAAGAAAAAAGAAACTTTTTTTTATTGATCGTACCTGATCAGAGTTGGACCGTCATAGCTGGTTCGAACTGGATTTGAAGGAGATGGGGGGCGGGGGTACCTGCAAGACACTCCGATGACAAAGTGAGAGACGGAATAAGCAGGCAAATTGTATGTAGGTGTGAATGAATGAATACCTGACCCTCTTGAAATATAGGGTATTTATAGCCCCTAACGCTGGGCTAAGGTCCCTTTACTGGGCTGACCAAACAGGCCCAACAAAGGAACTGCCAGGTTCTACGTGGAGTAGTGGGGACCCGCACATGGTCCCCTACCCGGAAGATGCTCTCCGCAGAATAGGGAGGTGAAGACGCGATCTTCCCAGGACCTTGAGGACTCCGAGATATTCAGATAAGTTAAGAGTCTGCCCTACGAGGAGTGAGCTCGAGCAGGGCCTAGATTAGGATGTTCCTCGTCTAGGACGTCCCTCGTCGGGGACGCTCTTCGCGGTCACCGGTGGGCACAATTGTATTCGACGACACCCATGATCGGGGCGTGTCGGGGAGTCTAATACTCAGCATGGTATGTTGTTAAGCTTGGATTGGGCCTCGCTCCTAATTGGGCCACGGGCAGGCCCAGTCCAGAACAGGAGCCCCCCAAGTCGCTGCTCCTGGTACGGGAGTTGTGACTTGACTCAAACTCGTTCTTTCACGAGGCTCGCTTGCGTGACACAGGGGCTTCTAACCGGGGAGAACAGGCATCGCCCGTTTTGTGATTTTCCCCGTGCAGCAATCGAGGAGCATTCGAGGAATTTTGTGGGGAGGTGGTGATGCATCAGTTAGACACGTGGTGCGACTCTTGGAAACCATAATGCCGACCTAGGGAATAGGGCCATCATTGTCTATGCAAGTAGGCGTCGAGGACGGGGGCGGTTCGTGGTTCCCCGGTGCGACGTTTCATATTCCACGTCATCTTTATAAATAGGGCTCCAGGGCCCGTAGTCCTTTCACCTCTTTACGCTTCTCACACTTTCTCTATTTTTACTCCCGTGAGTTTTCATAACGTCGCCGAGACCTCCACGCCATTTGCCGTCTGATTACTTCCACCATCATCGCTTTTCAAATCTTCTTCCAAGTAAGTGTCTTCTCCCTTTAATTTCTTGTGTTGTAGGTAGATTTGACGATGTTTTAGTAGTAGAATCCTGTGTCTGGGGACAATGCCCGATAGATTTAAGCGCGCTAGGCACCTTATTCATGGTTGTTCCCGGGATATTCATAAGTTTAGGCATTCGGTTCATGATCGTGCCCGCGACATTCATGTGTTTGGCCAGTAGATTCATGACCCTGGTCGGGAGATCCATCCTTTCGTTTGTACGTAGGCTAGTTTTCCTGTAGTATTCTTGTATCGGGCCATCAAAATTATGAACTTGATCGCGGGATTCATACTTTGTCCGAGATACTCATGTTATGCTCGCGTCATTCATGATTGATGCGCGTCTGCCGCTGGGGGTCGATGTTTGGTCGAGATCCACTTATTTCCCGTTTCTCGTGCGAACGATTGTAGATTCGATCTGAGTATTGCTTACTTCTCCCCGTCTTTGTGGCGAGCAAGTGGATTTGATGTTGAATTCACCGGTTTCCTATACTTTGTAGGTAAATGGCCGACATTCCCGAGTCCTCGGGTCATAACGACATCGATGAACCAAGCACAACAGAGGAAACTATTACCCTGGTTGACACCGTCGATGATCACACTCTGGATTGGGTTGGTGCTGAACCTCGGGGAATAGCTTTGGTTTATAGCCTCCCCAGTATACAAGCTTATACCGTCGTCGAGTATGGCGGCGGGCAAGAGGAATTTCGAAGGAACTTCAAGATTATGCGGCCATCGAGGGATGCTCGCATCTGTTCGGAGTTCACGCAAGATGCGTTTCCTATGTACGAGATTGTCTTCAGAGATCTCGGGCTCCGGTTTCCCTTCAATGACTTCCAAGTCGGGGTATTCAATCATCTGAATCTGGCCCCCTCCCAACTCCATCCTAACGCGATTACCTTTCTCCGGGCTTGTCACTTCCTGAGGATTGGGGCAATGACTCCCCTGTTCTTCAGGGTTTTTAACTTACAACGACAGTCCCGAGGGGGGAAACATAGTTCGGTGTCCCTTAAGCAGTCGAAGAGACTATTTAGGATGTACATGGACTCCGTGCAAGATTTTAAAGACAAGTGGTATATATTGCAATCGTCTACCCAGACAGCCTTAGATTCGTTGTTCGAATAGGCCACTGTGGTGGACGAGGATGGGGAGCCATGTTTGGAAGCCGGGGGTAATCCCGAGATCGGGTGAATCTCTAGATTTCCCATTCACTGGTGCTCGAGCCATTATGACCATGGTCCCGGGCACTACCACACTCCTACTGGGGGTATGAGTGCTGAGGATGAGGAAGCTTATGGCATCCTGGACAAGTTTATTGATGGATTCTTTCCTGCTCGGTGGGTCACGAGGGAAGGGGATGACATTCTTGACGAGAATGGCTATCCAACATTCGAGGCGTGTCTGATTAATACCAAGGCGCTCGTCGAGTGCCAATCTTACAGGAAAGCCGTAGACCTCTTAGGTTTCTTGCTTCGCTCTTATTGTTATTCCTTTTTTAATTGCTTTTAATATACATAGCTAACCCTGGTTTGCTTCCTTTGTAGGTCACATGGCGGAGCATCGTGAAAGGCTGCTGAAGTTAACCCAGGACAAGAAAATCAATAAGAGACTGATGCGGCTGCAATAGGCCGCACGGATGGGAACGCCTCCTGATTTGGGCAGGGAAGGATCCAGTGGGTCCTCGGGTTCCCCTGACGTCGAGCGCCAATCTGCACTGGTGAGCAAGAAACGAAGTCGACCAGACGACGGGGTCGAAGTGACTGACGGAGGTGCGGCTGCTCGAGCTTTCGGCCTACCGCCTTGCTTCGTGGAGAAAGACTTCTTCGAGGGGTTTCCCTTGACCGTGTCTGACAATGAGGCTGGCATCATCAAGCGGCTCGACAAGAAAGGTCGGCGGAAACACCTTGCTTCCAGTATGGTTGGCGTGGTGAAGATGGCCGAGATGGCGGTGGTCCTCGCGGGGGAAGGATCGGACTCCGCGGATTGGGTCAGAGAGCTGGAGTCAAAAAAGGCAGCTCTTGCGGCCAAGTCTTGCAAGTTGAAGGCAGCCCTTGAACGCTCCGAGGAAATGTTCCGCGAACAGTCTGATTTACTGTCAGGGGAAAAGGAAAGGGCTGACAGGGCTCTCGAGGAAAGAGATTACCTTCGAATTGATAGGGGACGGATGGAGAGCGACAACCAGCGATTGTCGAGAGAGATCGAGGACCTGAAAGCCGCTATGCTGCCCACCGAGGATGAGCCAGAGGGGATGGCTGACTTGCGTACGCGCTCAAACTTTATTGCTCGCATTCATCTCTTAGAGTCAGACTGCGTTGGAGATTTAGCCGATGGGTTTGAGGCTGCAGTGAGTCAACTATCCGTGTTAAATCTGGGTTTGAACACCGAAGGGGTTGGAGTTTTATTCCAGATTGTTGACGGCCAGGTTGTGCCTCCCCCCGACTCTCCTGATATCGATGTCAGCACTCCGGGGACTGATTGATACTTTGCTGGTGTTTGGGTCTACGTGCCCGTTCATTGTTTTTATTTTTTGGGGCCTGTGTGCCCGTATTTGTTTTTGGGGCCTGCGTGCCCGTATTATTCTTATATTTTTGGCCGTCGTTCCTGGATTTGTAATTTCGGATTTCTCCAGCTGTTGTGGTCGGTACATTATTAATCCTTGTTTACGTTTTCATGTTTGACTGATGTTTTGTTTGCAATCACCTGATAGCTATTTAGGCATATGCTCGACCGTTATAATGGATTCTTGGTAAAGTTTGTGTTCGAGTGGAGATGTCTGTTCGACCCTCGTGACAGTTCGACGCACTTCAAAATGTGTCGAATATGCAGAGCGGAATCCTCATGGGCATATGACCGTGATCAGGGTCCTACACCCGCGACGTGAACTACCCATCGCGAGCTGGGTGTTCTGCCATGTGGGTACTTCGACAGTGGAGCTCGATCGAGGTGTCCCTGCCGGGCATTTACGTTCGATTCATCGGGATGAACAACATTATGCCCTCGTTGGTTGGTAGGTCGGGTCCGTACCTCGACTCGCCTACGTGGTCGAGATTTTTCCCTTTGTTGACTAAAGGTGAATGTTCGACGGTAAAAGTCCCCAGTTGGTGAGGAATTTAACTATAGTACTGTTTCAGCTTTGCAGCATTCCAGGGCCGTGGCAACGGTTCTCCATTTAATTGCTCGAGATAATATGCTCTGGTTCCCGTAGCACCCTGGATGCGATAAGGTCCCTCCCAGTTTGCGGCCAATTTCCCTTCGCGGGAATCTTTCTGGTTTCTTCGCAAGACTAGACTGTCGACCTGGAATTCGCGTCTGATGATCTTGTCGTCGTGGCATAGGGATACTCTTTGTTTCAAAGTGGCCTCGCGCAGGGCTGCTCCTGATCGGATTTCCTCGACCAGGTCGAGCTCATCCCTCAGGGCTTCGTCGTTCATTTCCTCGTCAAGAGGCATCTCCGTCCTCCTGGAGGGTTCAATGATTTCTACAGGGATGACCGCCTCGGTGCCATAGGTTAGTTAGAACGGGGTCTCACCCGTCGTCGAATGGGGCGTGGTGCAGTAATCCCACAAGACGCTGTGTAGTTCCTTGACCCACCCCCTTTTTGCTTCGCCCAATCTGCGCTTAAGTCCTCGCAGGATGACCCTGTTGGCGGCCTCGACTTTCCCGTTGGTTTGGGGATGCTCGACTGAGGTGAAATGTTGTTTGGTACCGAGTTTGGCGACGAAGCTTCGGAAGCCTTGGTCGGTGAATTAGGTACCGTTATCTGTAATCAGCGCCTGCGGGATTCCAAATCGGGCGAGGACATTTCGTTTGTAAAAGCGGAGGATGTTATGGGAGGTGATTTTCGCAAGGTCCTCGGCCTCTATCCACTTTGTAAAGTAATCCACGACCACGATAAGGAACTTGTTTTGGTACGTTCCTTGCACGAATGCTCCGAGGATGTCCATCTCCCACCAGGAAAATAGCCACGGGGATGACAATATATTTAACTCGTGCGGGGGGCAAGATGCATGTCGGCGTGCCTTTGGCACTTATCGCACCTCTTGACGTGATCTCTAGTGTCCTGTTGCATTGTTGTCCAGTAGTACCCCGCTCGTAGAGCCTTCCTCGCTAGGGATTTGCCGCCCATGTGCTAGGCGTTAATACCTTCGTGTATCTCCCGTAAAACCTCGGGGACTGTGGATTCGTCGATGCACTTCAAGAGTGGGATGGAAAATCCCCTGCGATATAGTTTGTGCTCGATCACCACGTAGGAGCACGCTCTTCGTTTGGTCACGGCTGCTTATGTTCGGTCTGGGGGGAGTTCACCTCTTGTTAGGAAGTTTAACACTGGGGTCATCCAGCACGAGCTGTCTCCGATGGCGTTCACCTCAGGTGGAATCGAGGTTTTTTCGATGCTCGGGCGAGATATGGATTCTTGTATGACGGATTTGTTTTCGCCTTTCTTTCTCGTGCTCACGAGCTTCAAAAGTATATCGGCCCTTGTGTTTTGCTCGCGCGGGACGTGCGCAATTTCTGCTCGGTCGAACCTCTTCATGTACTCTTTGACTAAGTCCAGGTATTCGATGAGGGTGTTGTTTTTAGCCTGATACCCTCCTTGGACTAGGGAAGCGACGAGTTGAGAGTCGGTGAAAATTTGCAGGTCCTCATCCAGTCTTAGTCCCGCGAGCAAGGCCTCGTATTCCGCTTGGTTGTTTGAAGTAGAAAAGGAGAGGGTGAGTGAGTGCTCGATCACCACTCCTTCTTTATTTTCTAAGAGGATCCCGGTGTCGCTCCCAGAGGGGCGGGATGCTCCGTCGACGAAGATGATCCACTTGTGCTCTTTTCCTGCAGGGAGATTGTGTGTGGTCATCTCTGCGACGAAATCGGCCAAAGCTTATGCCTTTAGGGATTTCCTACTCTCGTATTAGATGTCGAACTCAGAAAGTTCCAAAGACCACTTCAACATATGACCTGCCATGTCTGGTCGACCTAGGATCTATTTTACTGGCTGGTCTGTTCGTGTTATGATTGTGTGCGCGAGGAAGTAGTGTATGAGCCTTCTCGCTGTGTTGACGAGGGCCAGAGCTACCTTCTCTATTTAATGGTATCTGACCTCGGGCCCTTGAAGCGCTTTGCTCGTGAAATAAATGGGTTTCTGTCCGTCGGGCGTCTCACGAATGAGGGTTGCGCTGACAGCTTCAGCCGAGACGTCCAGGTACAGGAACAAAGGTTCCCCGTCGACGGGTCATGATAACACAGGTGGTTGAGATAGACTTTGTTTTAGAAGGAGCAGCGCTTGCTCGCATTCCTCGGTCCATTCGAAGGCTGCTTCCTTGCGAAGGAGCTTGAAGAAGGGGAGGGCGTGCTGAGAGGATCTTGCAACGAAACGGGATAACGAGGTGAGCATGCCGTTCAGGACTTGTATGGATTTCTTCGATGTAGGCGTGGGGAGGTCGGAGAAAGCCCGACATTTGTCGGGGTTGGCTTTGATTCCTCGTTCGGTTAAGTAGAAGCCGAGGAATTTCCCCGCCTTGACCCCGAACATGCACTTCTCGGGGTTAAATCTCATTTTGCATTACCTTGCTTGAGCAAAGACTTCCCTGAGGTGAGCGGCATTGTCGGTGTCTACTCGGGATTTGATGATCATGTCGTCCATGTATACCTCGAGCATATCCTCGATTTGGTTGTGGAATACTTTGTTCATCATCCGTTGATACGTTGCTCCTGCATTTTTCATACCAAAGGGCATTATGTTGTAGTAATTGTTGCCCGAGATGGTCATGAAAGCGGTGCAATGCTTGTCGCTTACTGCCATTGGGATTTGGTTATAGCCTGAATAGGCGTCCATAAACGATAGTATTTTATAACCGGCCAAGTTGTCGACCAACATATCTATGTTAGGTAAAGTAAATGCATCTTTCGGGCATGCCCGGTTAAGATCGATATAATCAACGCACATTCACCACTTTCCATTATTTTTCTTGACAAGTACAACATTTGACAGCCAGGTTGAATACCGGACTTCAGAAATAAAATTTGCCTCTAGGAGGCCTTTTACAGCTTTTTCAGCAGCCTTCGTTTTCGCCGGAGACTGCCTACGTCTATGTTGTACTACTGCCCTAGCGGCTGGATCTATGGCGAGACAGTGACAGGCGACCTCGGGGTCGAGTCCGGGAATCTCTGCAGTGCTCCACGCGAACAGGTCCGCATTCTCACGCAAGCAAGCTTTGATTTACTTCCTTGCCAAGTCGGGGAGTTCGGTGACAATCTTCACTCTTCTGCCTGGGTCCTTGCCGTGGGGGACGAGTTCAAAATCCCCGTCCGGAATTGGTCGAAGGGGGACTTACTCGCCGCTAGGAGGCTCATCCTGGTCGAAGCGGGTGTCCAGGGATATTCAGTCGACCTCTAGAGGGGTTCTCTTCTCTTCCTCCTTGACGGGCTCTGACCTCTGAGGCTCTGGTCGTGTTGTTGTATCTCTCTTGGCGGGCCTTGTGCTGGTGTCGACCGTATCGCGTCCCTTGGATGCCGCGTTAAAACACCTTCGAGCAGCTGCTAGGTCCCCTTGGATGGTGGCGACCCGTGCCCTCTTGGTATAAAACTTCATTTTCAGATGAACGGTAGAGGGTATTGCGGTCAGCTCCGCCAATGTCAGCTTTCCCAGAATGCAGTTGTAGAGGGACGGGCAATCAATGACGAGGAAGTGCACCTTGACTTGCCTCGTTGCTGTATCCTCGCCGAACGTGACCGTGAGCTCGACGTATCCCCAAGGCTTGGAAGTTGAGCCGTTAAAGCCCTTCAGGTCTGAGCCCACGTAAGGTGAGAGTCGTCGAGCTGTAGGGTTCGAAACAGTTGGTTGTACATTACATCGACGAAACTCCCTTCATCGACGAGGACGCGATGTACGTCAAAGTTGGCCATTCTTGCTCTTATTAGCAGAGGAATGACCGAATTGGGGGGCCCTCGGGGGAGTTCTTCTAGATAGAAGGTGATAGGTTCCGACCTGCCCTTCACCTTTTCAAAAGTCACCGTTTGAGGGGGGACTGTGTCGACCAACTCGTCCAGCTTCCTCTTAGCTGAATTGATGGTCAGGTCATTGAACCCTCCACCATTGATGACCATGGCAGAGGGAAAGTTTTCCCACCTATTGTGCATCGACAGCGGTTCTTGGATATGGTCGGGGACGTAGAAGTCCTCGGGTCTTGTGACGAAGAAGGCGGTTTGGATGGGAACCGACTCGTCAGATGGTCGGGCATCCTCTTCTACTTCCCTCTTCTCGCGGGCGTCGCGACGAGGAGTGTTGTTTTTCCGGTACTGGGCGAGTCTCCCCCCTTTTATGAGGGTCTCAATGGAGTCTTTGAGATGGATGCGGTCTTCAGTCAGATGGCCATGGCTTTGGTGGTACTGACAGTATTTGCTCCTGTCCACCTCGGGTTTGGCAGTAGCTGGTCGGGGACGTTTGACTCCTACATCATTGAAGTCTGTACTCGCACATTCCGCTAAGATGCGCTCGCAGGAAGCCGTGAGCGTAGTATATTCTGTGAAACGTCCGGAAGGCCCCCTCTGCTCTCGGGTGTCCCGAGGTTTGTCGTCTTTTATTTTTTCCCTGGCTCTCGAGGAGGGACGGCATCCTGGTGCGGATTGCTGCTGGATCCGCGATTCCTGGGGTCTCGGGCTCTGTTGGCCGCTTCCCTCTCCTCGTAGTCCATGTAGGCCCTGTCCTTCTTGATGAAAGCATCAAACGTTCGGGATGGTTCGATGCCCACGACTTTTCTGAATTCTGTGTGGGGGAGGAGGCCCCTCTCCAGCAGGTATCTCTTCATATGGTCCGTGCAGGGGACCTGGATGGCTTCTCGGTTGAAGCAGTTGATGAATTCTCTCAAGGTCTCATCGTGCTTCTGAACGATGGCCTCGAGCGTCGCTTCGGTCTTCGGATGTCTCCGCGACGCAGTGAACGAGCTGATGAATTGGTTCTTCAAGTTTCGCCACAAGGTGATTGACCCTGGGGCGAGACCCTTGTACCAGTCCATAATTGCTTTCCTCAGGGTCGTGGGGAACAACCGGCATTTGATTGGTCCCCCGACATTGTGATAGTGCAGCATGGCCTCGAACCCGTCTATGTGGTCGACTGGGTCGGCGACACCGTCATATTATTTTAAGTGGGGAGGCTTCTCCATGTCCGGGGGGATGGGCGCCTCCATGATAGCTTGTGACAAGGGACCGCGGGGGTCGTCCTCGTCACTCTGTTCCGGCGAGCGGGACGGGGATCTGATGAATTGTCGGTCACGATGGCCCTGGTCGTGCGGGATGTTCCTCGATCGATATGACCGTTGATAGATTCCTTCGTGTCTGTCCCTGGGAGGTCTTTGTTCTTGCCGTGAGGGACCGTGGTCGAACCTCTCTGCTTCGATGATTGGTTCCCTCTCTAAGCGGGGTCGCCGCCCAACTAGTCGGGGCGACGAGCTTCGAGAGAAGTCCCGGTCCTGTATCTGCGGGGGAGATCGTGTACGTTCCTCCGTTCTTCGAGGAGGAGGGGATTGAGGCCTCATGTGTCTTCTAGGGGGCCTTCGGTCGTCTTCAAGTGCTCTCAATCTTTCCCCTGGGAAAAGATGAGATAGTTCGTCTGGTTAATTGCCGCGAACAGTGCCCTGGTCGTGGCGTCAGCCCCGGCGGGGACAGGGACCTCATGGAATTGGACGGTTGGATCCTCTTCAAGCCAAGGAGGGACTGATGAAGATGAAGTCGTGGCTCCGTCCCGGTAGTTAGAGGGCCCGGGGACGGTGCCTCCGGGGAGTATGTTATGGTCAGTGATGTCGGCGTTGTCGGGGCCGCCATTTTTGTCAGCGAGGTTGTTGTTAGCTTCAACGACGCAGACGTTCTGGTTGTCCTGAGTCTGGTCAACCATGACGGTCGAGGATGGTTTTAGATTTGGTCTTTGTAAGTTTGTAAGACGGGGAAGCTTTGTTTCCCATAGATGGCGTCACTGATCGTACCTGGTTCGAACTGGATTTGAAAGAGATGGGGGGTACTTGCAAGACACTCCGATGACAAAGTGAGAGACGGAATGAGCAGACGAATTGTATGTAGGTGTGAATGAATGAATACCTGACCTTCTTGAAATAGAGGGTATTTATAACCCTCAGCACTGAGCCAATGTCCCTTTACTGGGCTGACCAAACAGGCCCAACAAAGGGACTGTCAGGTTCTACGTGGAGTAGTGGGGACCCACACGTGGTCCCCTTACCTGGATGATGCTCTCCGCATAATAGGGAGGTGAAGACACGATCTTCCCGGAACCCTGAGGACTCTGAGATATTCGGAGACTTTGAGAGTCTGCCCTACGAGGAGTGAGCTCGAGCAGGGCCTAGATTGGGATGTTCCTCATCTGGGACGTCCCTCGTCGGGGACGCTCTTCAAGGTCACCGGTAGGCACAATTGTATTCGACGACACCCATGATTGGGGCATATCAGGGAGGCTAATACTCAACATGGTATGTTGTTAAGCTTGGATTGGACCTCGCTGGTAATTGGGCCACGGGCAGGCGCAGTCCAGAACATTTATATTTATATATTACTAATTTATCAAAATGTTTGTCTTAAAATAACAAACCCAAAACAAGTGACCCATTTCAGATTTTTTTGAAAAGAAAATTGTTTTTATCATTATCGACATTACTACTATTATATTTAATTATTATCAATATTATTTGATTATTATTAATATTATCATATTATTATTAATATTATTATTCTGAAATCATATTTTTCAAAGAAAAAGCGCAGCGGGTCAATGATTGAAAACACTTTTTACTGTACGAATCATCTAAGTGCACTAACAGTAACTGTATGGATTAAAACGTGTTCCTTCTTTTTACAGTACAAAGATTAAAATGAAAAACCTCTTTTTTTCTTGTCAATCAATAACATCACCGTTGTTTTATTTCCTTTCCAGAATTCATGCAAATACAAAAATTATTAAAAAAACATTATTACAGCAAACAAAGATCAGTCAATGCAGACTCGTTTACATCATCAAAATTACAGACAAAGAATTCAAAAATATTCCTAAAACATAAACTAATTAATTCTGAAAGTTAAGTTTACAAACATATTAAAATCTTTCCTAATTTTACATTTCCTAAAAAAGGCTATAAAACTAAGGACAAGAAAATTACAAAGGGGAAGGAGATACAAACAGCAAGGGACGAAATACAAGGGGGGAGATCACCAATTCAAGCACATAATCTCACACACGATACACAAACCAGATGTCAAAACCATATCATTGTGACTCTCATAAACCATAAGGCCACTTTTCACTAACAATCCAGTCTCATTTCAAACAAAAACCCACGTGCTTTTACAGTAACTGAATTCATCTTCTCACCTTCTCCATTTTTCCAGCCTAAATACCAAACTTAACAAATATATAACCTGCAAATCCAACACTCAAACAGAACAAAAAAAACAACGAGAGCATTCAAAATTGAAAGAACGAAGAAGAAAAATAACATTACAGAGAAGCTCTACAGAGACCTCTTCTCGATCTTCCTCCGACGATCTTTGCACTCACCGCACTAGCCACGCTTTTCGCGAACCACGATCTCCAACGGACACCACTGTACCGCCGCCGTCACCTCCCTGTCCCATTACCGGTCCGCATGCAATAACAACTCGAGCCTCGCATTGAAGATCCATCGCCACCGTCTGTAGTTTTTTTTCATTTTTAGTTTTATGTTTGTTGATAGGTGAAAGAAAAAGATGAAACACAGGAAATGGCTTGGAAAAGAGGTTGCAGAGCGGCCCATTTCTTTTGTTAAGAGCTCCTAGGGTTTTCTAACCCCTTATGTTTTAAGGGATGGACCTGGGTCAACCCGACCCGGTCCACTTTAAGCCTAATTTTTTTTTTACTATATATATTTCTATTTGTTTGATATTAGTAGCTCTTGGGCCAGCGTACATAATGTCCACCAGCGGACCTCCTCTCCTTAAGCCCTAAACTTTACATCCTCCATTTTCCAATTATCACGCCCCTTAGATTTGTTTAATTTTAATTAACTATTTACTTAGATAATTAGTTATGTTAATTAATAACTTTATTTTGATAATTAGATTAGATATTTAATTAGGATAACTATTAAGAGATTAATAATTGGCACATAAATCAAACACTTTTTAATTTGATTTAATTTGATATTTTACATCAAAATATTATAACCCGCGCCGCTTACCAAATTACTACATCCGCGAGTGACACGTGGCCAATATCTGGCCATATGATGAGGAGACTATATCAGACTCCCTCGCTCTGCGTATAAAAAACATTCAACTAAACACCAAATATTTTTTTTTGCAAATAAAATTAATTCAAACAATTAATTTTCAAAAAGGAATACTAATATATTTAAATCAACCGTGAACTTGGTCTAACAAACTTCGTTATTCACACTCATAGACTACGTATGCAGGGAATTCAAATATATTTCGCAATCCATAAAAAATACAAACAATCCCGCGAACTACGGAATGAGACTCTGATTCCTCCTAAGAGGATACATAGGCATACGATCAAAAATCGTGGCGAGACCCCCTATCTAAAATTCAAACCCTTTTCCCCTATCTAAAATTCAAACCCTTTTTCCCGCTAACTATAATTCAAACCCTTTTCCCAATAATTATATAAAACCTTGTTTTCTAAAATCATGCTTCTAAACCTAGTATCCTTGTGAACAAGGTAGAGGAGGGGTTCCTAACACCTTTCCCTCGTCTAGAACCGAGTCTAAACCTAGAATCTCTAATTTTATTTTAGGGTTATTCCTTTATATTCCTTTCCTTTAGGATAAAAATTAAGGGTGACGGCTCTATTAAAAAACCAGTTGCAACACTATGTAACTCAACTTCATTGTTATATCAATAATTTAATCAAATGCAATGCAACTGACGCTGATGCAATATGCATGTGGTATCAATAGGGAAGAACCCTCATTGTAATAATTCCAATTTAGGGAAATAACAACATAATAGGGCAGAACCTTCACCATAATAATGCTAACTTAGGGCAACAACATCATAACGCCAATATATACCATCTTTCATGAATGCATATGACACTGACATGCAACAACTTAATTTACATTGATATTACTACTCATGAATGCCACACCAATACAGGCTATCATCATCATCATCATCATTTAATATTTAAGAGATTCATTCATACATTATTCGTACAACTCCATCACGTTTAATCACAACAATATGCATCACACTTCATACAACATTAACACACAAGGCATAAACCTTAACCAAAATAATCATCATAAGATAGAAAATATCACATTGCATCAACATCAAAATCCTCATGATTAATTCTACAACAACAACAAATTCATCATTAAATTAGGACATTCCCAATTAATCTGCTATACAAAGCATTTGCATACATTTCACAAAACATCATAACTCGACAGCACGAAACACCTGTCCACGTATCAAATAGCTGAAATTCTGGTACTGCAAATATTTTTAAGAGAAAGTACATTAAACCAGTGTTCTAATGATGCAAACTACACGTCAATGGAATACCCAAAACTCAAGTTATGAATTTTTGAAGTTTTACAAGATTTACCAACACCGACAACCTACATCATAGACAATGACACCCAAGGCATAAGCCTCAAAACTAAAAATAATTCACCTACTGTTATCAAAATTATTATCATATTATAGAAAATGTTTTTAGCTTTTCAACGGTCCAAACGACATATGCTAAACGGACAACCGAGTAAAAAGTTATTAATTTTCAAAGTTTTGAAAAAATGTCAGCTTCAGTGAAGTAACAGGTTACTTCACCAGGTAACCAGTTACTTCACCCTCCAGAGGCTCTGTTATGCAAAATTTCAATAAGGTAATTGGTTACTTCACCAGGTAACCGGTTACTTCACTGAAAACTGTGAAAAATCAGTATTTTTCCTGCTACGAGATTTCAACATTCTCCACCAAAATCCATTTTTGTAAACATACTAAAACATGTAAATTTATACAATCATCAACCCACATCATACACAACAATTCTAATCAAATTACAAAACCAATTTCATCAATATAATCAAATATAACTATCAATTCCACAAAACAATCTACACCTAAAACCTAACATTCAATATCATCATCTACCCATAATTATACCACCTATTAGAGAGTCGGAATACCATCCTTACCTTAGATTTTGGTAGATTATTGACTCTTACGGTGAACCTTATTGCCCTAGCCCTTTCCTCGTCTTCTCTCTTCTACGGTCTTCTCTGTTCTTTTTCTACATTATTTTTCCTCTTCTCTAATCTCATTCTTTTTTATTCTAAGGACCCTTAAATCATAATATCAACCTTGCCCTTCTCAATTAAATAATCATTTAATTAATCACAAAACACAACAACTCTATTATTCTACTAATAATTCTATTTAATTATTATACTATGGTATTAAATCTAATATTTTAATCCAAATAATGCTAATCACTAGTTATCTCTCTACACCTCATATTTCTACACTTTTGGTCATACACCCCCATTATCTCAACTCCAATAATTACTAAGGCCTCTAATTCTCAATAAAATACATCACAAGTACATCACATCATCTAATTTAATTTAAATAAGATGATTCAACGACATCAGGGTTTTACAACTCTTCCTCACTTAGAATATTTTCGTCCTCGAAAATTCATTTGATACTAACAACTTCGGATACGACTCTTGCGTCCTACTTTCTTGCTCCCACGTCATGTTTTGCATCATTTAAAATACCACTAACCAACATCCCACATAGTCAGCCACCACAATCCCACAAGATTCATTGTTATCAGTTTATGAATGCATTGGTTGTCGTATGACTCTAGGATACAAAATCTATCACTTCATTATGAAGGGGTAAGAAAACACTTAGAAGGGGGGTTGAATAAGTGACTCTTTTTATTTTCAAAACAAAGCTAAACAATAATGGAAAGACAAGGTTATTTTTATCCTGGTTCGTTTGAACTCAAAATACTCCAGTCCATCCGTCAAGGTGATTTCACCTTTCTCAACAAGGACTTAATCCACTATAATCAACTGATTACAAACACACAACAACTGTTGTGACTAACAATGCACAAGTAATCTTACAAGTGACTAACACCACTAAGACTTAAATCTAGTCCTAGTCTGCTTGAGAAATCTGACCAAACTTGGTCTCTCAAGGAATAATTACAAGAGTTTAATCTTACAGATAGTGAAATGAAATTTGCTTCTAATCAAGCTATATCACAACTGTGATTTTTCACTTAGAATAAATTTGCACAAAGTGTATGAACAAAGAGTTTGTGAGTCCATAATTTTTCACGTAGTTTCTTACTTCTATTTTGAAATTGATTGGTTGGTAGGCTTGCAATAAATGTCCTTCTATATATATTAGGAACAAAAAGACCGTCGCTGCCTTCAGAAAAATGGAGAGCATTAAATGTTTGCGTGTTTCCTTGCACTATTGCATTTTCCAAGAAACTAGCTTAGACACTTGAGTGCTTGCAACCGTCTTTGCATTAATGAGCAAACGGAAATTGTAAGAACATGTTTCCTGAAGCTTGACAAGACAAGTTGGCTTTAACGTTCTTTCAGAACTTGCTTCAACATCATGAATTCAGAACATGCTTTACTCATCTTCTAAGCAGTGCTTTGCTTGCTAAGAACTTGATCAACACTTGTTTCAAATAACTTCTGAACAACACTTGCTTTCAAGTAATCTTCTGAGCAAGGAATCCTGCTAAATGTTAGAAGATACATTTGAATAAATTGTCTTACCAGAGTCAGCAGTTGTGCTTAAAACAAAAAAATGGTTCTTTCATTAAAGAACTTCTTCATATAATTTTTAGCTCAGCACATCAAAATGCTTCTGTCAGAACATTATCTGAAACATTCAAATACGTTCATCAGAGTATAAATTATCTAAAATATAATTTATTGTTATCATCAAAACTCTAAGATAGATCAGAACTAATCTTGTTCTAACAATATCCCCCTTTTTTATGATGACAAAAATTATTCAGATATAGAAATAAAATATGATAAGAGATAAGAATCTCCCCCTGAAATGAATATTTCTATATATAAAACTTCCTGAGATTATTTATCAGAGCATTGAAAAAGTCTTCTTGGATTTCTTCAGAACTTCTTTATGAAGATAATGTTCAGCTAGAATACTCTTTCGGAGTTAAAGTGATACCTGCAAAAAAAATTCTTTTGCACAGAAAGAAATCTTGTATTTTGTTAGAATGTCTGAGACCTAGTCCCATAACTGTTAATCAGAGATTAGTTCAAAATACTCATTTTCTCCCCCTTTTTGGCATAATAAAAAAGTGTATAAATAAAATAGTTGAAGAGCTTAAAAGTTTTCATAAAATAGCAAAAGATATCTAGAAGTACAAAACAACAAACAAAAGACAAGAAACAGAAAGACACTAGGATTTCATAGTAACAAGAGCCATCAGAAGATTCTTAATCTCAGAGGCAGATTCTTCTTGTTTCATCATCCAACTTCTGATTTCTTGATTTGTCTGGTCTTGCTTATCCAAGCGTTCATGAATGACTTTATTCTCCCTCTTGAGCTTATTCAGAGTATCCATGATAAGTGAGGTAGGAGCATAGGATGACGAAGCTTCAGTAGAAACAAGCTTTGGAGCAGCAACCGTTGAGTCAGAATGCACAAAGGTTAAAATCAGAGTGCCCAGATCCATCACAAGAGTTGGCACAGGTTCAGGAGCTGCCTTAACAGAAGGTTGATTAAATAGAACAATAGCCAGAGGGTTTGAATCGTCAGAGGCATCTTCAGATTCATCTTCTGATATGTCCATTTCATCAGCTGGTGTATCAGCAATCATTAGAGAAGACTTTTTATTCCAAATGTCAGCAGCTTCTGACTTGAAAGCATGCAGATGTTTGGAAAAGTTGTCCAGCACCTGAAAGTGACATAAGTCCTGTAGCTTCAGTGACTCAGCATCTAAAGTTCTTCTGAAAGTCTCCCACAGAAGATCCGTTGCAGTTGGGTTCACACTTCTGGTGCAATCTTCTTTCAGCAGATTCAACCATGCTTAAACTTCTGTTAAAAAATTCTGAAACAATGTATTCACATCTGGCTGAACAGGTTTTGGGACAGCCTTCTTGAAAGTTTTGTTTTTCAAAAATTATAGAGATTCATAATCCACTACAGTTCTTAAAAAGTTAACAGGTTCAGGATTTTTGGTTGGTTCCGGAGTGGCTGAATGGTCAGGTTGGTCAACAAGGTTAGGTGGAGCTGATTGATCATGAGGTTCGGATGATTCATGAGTTTCAGGTGGTTCAAAAGATTGGTGTTCTGGAATATGAGGAGGTGAGAGTATAAGTGAGTTTGGTGTTGGATGTTGTGGTGAAGTAGGTGGAGTGACGTCAGGTGAAATGATTATTGTATTTTCAGGAGTGGGAATGGGGTTCTAATGTTGTGGTTGGTTCATGGCAAAAATGTTTTCAAATGGTAAGGTGAAAGGTGGTTTTTGTGTTTCCAGAGGAATGTTGATTCCTGGAAATCTCCAAGATCCAGCATCATACCATCCAGAGGGTCTGGGTGATAAAGGTCTGGGAGGAGGTCTTGAAAAGTGTTTAGTAGGAATGGGTTGAGAAACAGATGGTTCAGAGGGTTCCGAGTAAGATGGTTCAAATTGGGATGGTTCTGTATGGGTTTTAGAGTGTTCATCAGAGTCAAAGTCACTCAAGTCTGATAAAACTTTATTTCTTTGAGGGTTGTCAGCAAGAGAGTCAGAGGGTAAGGTCAGGTCAATATCAACATCTATATCTCCTAAGGTTTGGGGGGGTTCAGCAGATGTAGATACATTGACAGAATCATAAATAGTGATAGTTTCAGCAGGTTTACCTGACTTCTTTTTCTTCTGAGGTCTGTCAGGAGGTCCTTCAACTGCTTTCCTCTTCAAAGATTCCTGAAGAACAACATCTGGAGCAACTTGATTTCTTCCTTGGAGCCAAGCTGGATCAATAGGTGTTCCAGTCTCTTTGCATATTTCAATGTAGTGCGGGATGATACGTGGATGATCTCCTGAGTTGAACAGAGGGAAATCAACAATAGGTGTCCTTCTTCTCTTCATAGTAGCTGACACATACAGAGTTGGTTCCACCAGCAGCTTGTCAATTATTTTCCTTTTCACTAAATTCTTCCTAGTCATAGTCTTTCCACAAGTAGGTTCTAGCTCCCCCAGAAGATTGGCTTCATCTAGGTGAGCAATCAGACCATTCTCAGTCAGAATGTCTGATATTAATCTACCCATAGGAATCCAATTCCTTTTGGATTTGGGGTTTTTCATCCTTTCAGCTTCCTTAGTCTCTTTTACATGATTCCAGAGATGTTCAAACAACAAATAAGGCAAATCAATTTTTACATTTGTTCCAAGGCAGAACAAAAAGTATTGTTGATCAACATTAATGTAATATGGAGAGCTGGTTTCTTTCCTATGGTGAATACACCCATGGATTATCCTTTCCCAAATCTTGTATTTATCTTTCAAGTCCTTGACTTTAGAAGATCCTTGACCATTTGTGAAAATTTCTGAGTAGACCCTTGACATTTCCATTCTTCCACTTGGCATACCTGTTACTCCAAGTCCTTTAAACCCTAGCAACTTTCTGATTAAATTTTCAGTAATGGAGATTTCCTTACCCATTACGAAAGAGAGGATAACTTTAGGGGTTGCAATTGCATGTATCCAGAATTCCTTTACCAGGTATGGAAAAACTGGACCAATGAGACAGTCAAAAAAGTTTTCCCAACCATGAAACTTAACAGCAGGAAACAAATCAAAACCATTTTCTCTTAGATTCTCAAAATCCACCATTAACTCACTTAAAACTTCCAAGCTGTCTACAAGAATGAGAGTAGTTCTCTCAGGCATGATGTATTGCTCAGAGTGGATGTTCTCAGAATGGGTAGAGGAAGAAGCCATTGGAGTTCTTAGAGATGAGAGATGAAAAGGGGTTTTAGAGAAAAAGTACATAAACGTTTGAGTTTTGAAAGAGACGGTAAAAATGAAAAAGGGTTTTTCCAAAAGTATTTATATGAAACAGTTTTAGAAAATAGGTATAGAAATACAATTAAAAAAGAATTTTTAAAGAATTTAAAACGAATCTCATCATTACGTGCATTTAATGATTTTGCTAAAAATTAGGGGAAAACATGAGATTATAGCTAATCATTAACAGTTACCTAGAATGGCGTCAGTAGCTTTTGCACGCGTGACCTTTCAGTAACACACCACGTGTTCATCTCCTGAAGGATGCATGTGATAGCTGTTTGTTCTAATGAATTTCTGAACTATACTTAGAAATGAAACGTTAGAACATTTCAGAACTTTTCATATAGCTTCTGATGTAACTTCTCTTCTAACTTCTGAAGAGTTGTTAATCAGAACATTCATTTCAGAATATTCTGAAGTCAAACACAGAAGATAAATATTATTTTATTCAGGACATAATTCCATACAAATATTTTTCAAAATGAAATTAAATCTATCTTCTGAAAGGGGTTCGGTAAAAATGTCAGCCCATTGATGGTCTGTTTTTACAAAAATTAAATTTAAAATTCCCTTCTGAATATAATCTCTTATAAAATGATATTTAATTTCAATATGTTTGGCTTTATAATGTATAATTGGATTCTTAGAAAGACAAATAGCAGAAGTATTGTCACAGAAGATATGAATCTTACTTTCATAAAGATTAAAATCTTCTAGCTGACTTTTCATCCCAATCATCTGAGAACTACATCCAGCAGCAGATATATACTCAACTTTTGTGGTTGAAAGTGTAATTTTTGCTTGCTTCTTGTTGTACCACGAGATAAGATTGTAAACCAGAAACTGGAAGCTTCCAGAGGTGCTCTTTCTTTCAATTCTATCTCCAGCAAAGTCAGCATCACAATAACCTACTAGTCTGTAATCTTATGATCTTCTGTAACACAAACCCATATTAGTAGTACCTTTCAGATACCTAAGAATTCTCTTAACAGTTGTTAAGTGAGATTCTCTAGGATCTGATTAGAATCTAGCACATAAACACACGCTGAATAGTATATCAGGTCTAGATGCAGTCAGATAGAGAAGGGATCCAATCATACCTTTATAGAGCTTCTGATCTACCTTCATACTTACCTCATCTTTTCCTAGAATGCAAGTTGGATTCATAAGTGTCTTGGCATCTTTGCTTTTTGACATCTGAAATTTCTTCAGAAGTTCTTTAACATACTTCGTCTGATGTATGTAAGTACCTTCTGGAGTCTGGTTGATTTGAATTCCCAGAAAGAACTTCAATTCTCCTATCATGCTCATTTCAAATTCTGCCTGCATGGTCTCAGCAAAGTCTTTTCTAAGGGAGATATTAGAGGTTCCAAAAATTATATCATCAACATAAATTTGACAAATTAAAATATCATTTTTAAATGTCTTTCTGAAAAGAGTTGTGTCCATTTTCCCTCTGGTAAAATATTTTTCTAACAGAAAATTACTCAGACGATCATACCAAGCTCTGGGAGTTTGTTTTAAACCGTACAAAGACTTTTTTAATTTAAAAACATGTTCTAGATGTTTTGAATCATTAAATCCAGGAGGTTAATGGACATAAACTTCTTCTTCAATATAGCCATTTAAAAATGCACTTTTAACATCCATTTGGTATAATGAAATGTTATTTTGCACAACAAAAGAAATTAATAATCTTATAGACTCTAACCTGAAGACTGGGGCAAAGGTTTCATTATAATCAATTCCTTCTTGTTGACTATAACCCTGTGCAACCAGTTGTGCTTTGTTTCTGATCACCTCTCCTTGCTTGTTCAGTTTGTTTATGAAAACCCATTTGGTTCCTATAATGTTGAATCCTTTGGGTCTTGGGACTAAATCCCATACATCATTTCTAGAGAATTGATTGAGTTCTTCTTGCATTGCTAAGATCCAATCATTATCTTCCAGAGCTTCATCAATGGAAGTTGGCTCAATCAGAGAAACCAAACCAAACAAAGATTCTTCATTGATTCTGAGAGAGGATCTTGTTCTGATGGGATCTTCTTTTCTTCCAATGATTACGTCTTCTTTGTGAGCTAAAGAGATTCTAGGAAACCTTTTCTGAGTGGGTTGATCAGAGATTCTGAGGTTGTCCAAAGCATTGTCAAGAGGATGATCTGTTGAGTCTTCCTTTGCTTCCGAGTCTTCCTTTGCTTCTGAAGTTTCAGAGTTTGAGGGATGATCTTCTGTACCTACAGAAAAGTCAATTTGCTTTGGCTATTGCTGGCCAAGCTTATCATCAAACTTGACTTTGATTGATTCTTCAACAATCAGAGTTTGTGTTGTATACTCTATAGCCTTTTGAGCGTTCAGAATATCCAAGCAGAAAAAACTTTTGTGCTTTAGAATCAAAGTTGTTCAGAGTTTCTTTAGTGTTCAGAATAAAACAAGTACACCCAAAAGGATGGAAATAAGAAATGTTGGGTTTTCTGTTTTTCCATAATTCATAGGGAGTCTTTTCAAGAATAGGTCTTATAGAGATTCTATTCTGAATGTAACACGCTATGTTCACAGATTCTGCCCAAAAGTGCTTTGCCATATTAGTTTCATTGATCATGGTTCTGGCCATTTCTTGTAATGTTCTATTCTTTCTTTCTACAACTCCAATTTGTTGGGTAGTTCTAGGACAAGAAAAATTGTGAGCAATACCATTTTCTTTAAAATATTTTTCAAAATAATGATTTTCAAATTCACCACCATGATCACTTCTGACTTTTATGATTTTAAAATCTTTTTCATTTTGCACTTGGGTACAGAAGTCAATGAACACATAATGTGACTCATCCTTGTGTTTTAAAAACTTTACCCATGCCCATCTGCTGAAGTCATCAACAATGACCAATCCATACTTCTTGCCTTTGATGGATGCAGTTTTAACTGGCCCAAACAGATCAATATGAAGTAATTCTAATGGCTTAGAGGAAGAGACAACATTTTTGGATTTAAAGGAAGGTTTTGAAAATTTTCCTTTTTGACATGCTTCACACAGAGCTTTTGAGTTGTACTTCAGATTGGGAAGTCCTCTGACTAAATTTAATTTATTTAGTTGAGAGATTTTTCTAAGACTGACATGTCACAATCTTCTGTGCCATACCCATTGCTCATCGCTAACAGACAAAAGGCATTTAACATTCTGAGATTTAAGATATGATAAATCAATTTTATATATGTTGTTCTTTCTCTTGCCAGAAAAGAGGATTGGTCCATCTTTTTGACTTACAGCTCTACATGAGCTTTGATTGAAGATAATGTCATAACCATTGTCACTTAATTGACTTATGGACAATAGATTATGAGCTAATCCTTCTACTAATAAAACATTAGAGATAGAAGGAAGGTTACCATTTCCAATGGTTCCAGAGCCAATAATCTTCCCTTTCTGATTACCTCCAAACTTCACGTCTCCTCCATATTTAAGTTCCAGGCTTTGGAACATAGACCTTTTTCCCGTCATGTGTCATGACCACCCAGAGTCCAGGTACCATGACAAGTGTCTCAATTGAGCTTTTAATGACATCTCTCTTGGTTCTGACTCACAATCTGAGTCATCTGCTGTGGTAGCCATCAGAGCTAGGTTGGAATTTTCATCTTCAGAACCAGATTCATCTTCAGAAGAATCTGAGTCATCCCAGGTTGCCATCATCCCTTTCTTCTTACCACACCTTTTCTTTGGTTTTTCTTTTTGATGCTTTGGATAATCACTTTTGTAGTGACCAGGTTCTTTGTATTCATAACAGATGATCTCTCTTCTATTTGACTTTTTATGTCCAGAAGATTGTGGTTTATCTTCTGACTTCTTGAAGTTCCTGAACTTCTTTTGTCTGTGCTTCCACAAATGATTTATCCTTCTGGAGAGCAAGGATAGTTCGTCTTCTTCTGACGCTGATTCTTCAGAGTTTTCCTCTTCATCCTGAAAATCATTAGTATCATATGTCTTAATTGATTTAAGGGCCAAAGACTTACCTTTCTTTTGAGGATCATGCTTATCCAGTTTAATCTCATGACTTCTGAGAGCGCTGATGAGTTCCTCCAGGGACACGTTGCTCAGATCTTTTGAAACTTTGAAAACAGTGACCATAGGTGCCCATCTTCTGGGTAAGCTCCTGATGATATTTTTAACATGATCTGCTTTAGTATATCCCTTGTTCAAAACTCTCAGACCAACGATCAGAGTTTGAAACCTAGAGAACATTGCTTCTATAGACTCACTTTCTTCAACTTTGAAGGCTTCATACTTCTGAACTAGCAAGGAGACTCCTTCACTTGAGAATTTCCTTCATGAGTCATTTTAAGAGACTCAAACATATCATGCGTTGTATCTCTATTAGTGATTTTTTCATATTCTACTTTAGAGATAGCATTTAGAAAAATATTTCTAGCTCTATGATGATTTTTAAAATCAGCTTTTTGTTGTCTATCCATATTTTTTCTATCCACTTTGTTTCCTTCTGGATCTGTAGGATGTGAGTAACCATCCAAGACTATATCCCAAAGATCACTATCATGACCTAGAAAGAAAATTTCTAGTCTATCTTTCCAGTACTCAAAATCTTCTCCATCAAATACAGAAGGTTTATTGTAACTATTATTGTTTTGTTCAGCGACCATTATGTTTTCTTCTGAATCTTTTCCTGACACAGTTAAATGTTGTGCTCAGAGTCAAGCTATGATACCATTATGTTTACTGCTGACTCTTTTTCTTTTCAAAACAAAGCTTAACAATAATGGAAAGACAAGGTTATTTTTATCCTGGTTCGTTTGAACTCAAACTACTCCAGTCCACCCGTCAAGGTGATTTCGCCTTTCTCAACAAGGACTTAATCCACTATAATCAACTGATTACAAACACACAACAACTGTTGTGACTAACAATGCACAAGTAATCTTACAAGTGACTAACACCACTAAGACTTAAATCTAGTCCTAGTCTGCCTGAGAAATCTGACCAAACTTGGTCTCTCAAGGAACAATTACAAGAGTTTAATCTTACAGATAGTGAAATAAAATTTGCTTCTAATCAAGCTATATCACAACTGTGATTTTTCACCTAGAATAAATTTGCTTAGTATAAAGTGTATGAACAAAGAGTTTGTGAGCCCAGAATTTTTCACGTAGTTTCTTGCTTCTATTTTGAAATTGATTGATTGGCGGGCTTGCAATAAATGTCCTTCTATATATAGTAGGAACAAAAATACCGTTGCTGCCTTCAGAAAAGTGGAGAGCATTAAATGCTTGCGTGTTTCCTTGAACTATTCCATTTTCCAAGAAACTGGCTTAGACGCTTGAGTGCTTGCAGCCGTCTTTGCAATAATGAGAAAACGGAACTTGTAAGAACATGTTTCCTGAAGCTTGACAAGACAAGTTAGCTTTAACGTTCTTTCAGAACTTGCTTCAACGTCTTGAATTCAGAACATGCTTTACTCATCTTCTATGCAGTGCTTTTCTTGCTAAGAACTTGATCAACGTTTGCTGTCAAATAACTTCTGAACAACACTTGCTTTCAAGTAATCTTCTGAGCAAGGAATCCTGCTAAATGTTAGAAGATACATTTAAATAAATTGTATTACCAGAGTCAGCAGTTGCGCTTACAACAAAAAATGGTTCTTTCATTAAAGAACTTCTTCATATAATTTTTAGCTCAGCACATCAAAATGCTTCTGTCAGAACATTATCTGAAACATTCAAATACATTCATCAGAGTATAAATCATCTAAAATATAATTTATTGTTATCATCAAAACTCTAAGATAGATCGGAACTAATCCTGTTCTAACACATTACACAGTAATATCACCGTAAGCACATAAACATAACCATAATATCGACAATGTCGACACATACACCAGTACCAAAATGCTATGTATCACCAATCGAACATGCAAATCTACATTTCATTGACATGTCAGCAACATGAATGATATACAAACCCTTCACCTATCACTTCCATTCTAGAATGCCCACTGGTTTGTATTGTTCCCTCAGGCCTCTGATGTGTAGCCCTCGACTCCTAACAAGTCATATACACATAACTAATTGCATCACATCACACTTCAGCTGCGCCACTCTGAATGTTCCACCTTAAAATCATTGTCTTCATCTTGACTTCCATCAACTATCAGATCTACAAGTTTCATGTCTAACTTTTGAATTTCTTTAATATCAACTAGAAAATTATTGTTCATTTCTGGTATACTCAACCTTCCACTCTGCGGCATTAGCTCGCATACAAACTCAAGTCTCTGAATAGTTCACTAAGTCCCAACTCTTTTATAGCCACTTTTGCATTAGGTTCATACAAAATGGTGAATAGCTAACCTCTCGATAAAACATCAATTCACTTTAATCACTATCAAGCTAGCAAGACAAGTCTATCCCATCGAATAAGATCCCGTCTACTATCAACAAGAGATTAAGGGTGATCAATTCCTCAATTTATCAATAGATAGCCGACAACCATAATGGTGGCGTAAATCATCATTACCCAACTACAATAGTGTCATTTATCTTGTGCTCAAAGTTACCTTATCATAATGTTCAACAATCTCTCGAAGGTTTACAAATGTTTTCTTAATTTCCTTCATTTCAACCTCGTCAATGACACATAAACGCCTAAAATCCATTTCATGGTCTCCTCAGCATGCACACAGCATAACATAATTCTTAAGTATATTCTAATACATGAAAATTACTACACCAAGTATAATCCAAATCGTTTCGCTCCAAATGAAGTCTTTATCCAAGTAGAGGACTTTAAAAACACTAATAAATCCTTCGTCTTTACTTAAATCTCATAACCTCACTTATCCATATAATCTCACATTTGGATCTCATTCTAATCACAATCTCAACACTACCATCTCGTCATCTGGTTGGTGTCGTAACCGGGAAAAAATAGGAGAGTCGCAACTATTAATTTTTGTTCTAAGGACGGGAAAATAACGGATAACCCTAATTTTGTAAGAGATTCTAAATTCATAAGTTATTTAGATGAAGGGAAGGTGTTAGGAACTCTTCATCTCCCTTGTTCTCAAGGGGCTCCATTTTTAGGTCAAAGGGTAAGAACGAGTATTTGGTAGTTGACGCTTCTATAAGTTAAGAAAATAATTTAATTTTTAGTTGTGAACTCGCCTTGGTTTTAACCACGTTCCTACGTATCTCCTTATGAAGAATCAGAGTCCAATTTTGTAGTTCGAAAGTCTTTAGTTAGTTTTTTTATGGATTGTGAAAATGTTCGAAATTAATCCTTGAACCTTGTCTGAGTTTGAAAGTAGCATAGTCATAGACATAGTTTGCATTTAATGAAAAATATATTCACAATCCTTTTTTTTTGAAATAGAAGTTGAATTTGAAATTAAATTAGTAAAAAAATGTTAGTATTTGATGGGTTAGCTATCTTAGAATGCATGAGAAATAATTTCGAATGATAAAAAGTTTGATAAAGTAGAAAGAATGGTTAGTATTTGAAAATAATTAATAAATAAATATTTTCCCATTATTCAAAAAATATTAAATATTTTTAATATTAATCCAATATTATTTATTAAAATATTTAAATGCAAAAATATTTTTTAATGCAAAAAATGTTGATGATAATAAATAAATAAACAACATAAAATCTAAATCAAAATTAAGCAATTAAATTTTGGCGCAGAGAGGTGCAAAACATAAACAGGGGGTGTAATTATGAAAGGTGTCAAGCCCAATAGCAAGTCTAATCCAAACGCCCGAGGAGGGTGTGAATTATAGTCTTGTAGTAAAAATCAGGGGTGCTAGGGGTAAGGGCATGCCCATAGTTAGTTTATAATCCAGTTGTACAGGGGGTGTGAACTTATAGTTGATTAGTAAGATAGAAAGAGGTGGGGGTATTAATAGAACAGGCTTGGCCCATAATTATTTTCAAAATCCCAAGACGAATTATGGGTTTGTTTGGTCAATATGCGGAGAAGTGCACGGTTTTATCATGATCTACAGAGATCTATCATGCTTGATTCTAATCAAAAGGCCCTCAGGAGTTAATCCTGGAGTGCTGATTAAAAGTAGTACAAGCGAACGACTCAAAATGGAGAATTGACTGAGGTGTAGCGTGGAGACGCGTCGCATGGGATTACTGTTCAGCAACCCAATCACGCGGCTCGTCAATGGCCATGTGTTGCGATCTTGCAACATCACAGAGGAGTATATGTTTGTTTCCTTCTTCACCTTTTATCCATTTCTTAAATCTTGTTCTCTCCCTACACTAGACCCTGTGATACGGTTGGAAGAACTGACTGTTTTTGGAATACTGGTTTGCGTTTTGCGTTTTTTTGTTCGCAAAATGTCGCGGTAAGCAAGAGTCGCCACCGACTTTTATTTTATCCAACAAGGAAAGGAAAAAAGCACAGAAAAACTCCTTTTTCGAGATATCTCTCGGGTTCGGGGGGTAGATTATAGAAAGGGAAGGTGTTAGCACCCTTTCTATCCGTGGTTACCCACGGGCTCTTAGGTACTTGCTCAATTGTTTTCAAAAATTGCTTTCTTTATGCTTGTGGGTTTGAAAAAGTTTTTGTTTTAAAACTTCGATTTAACTCTTGCTTCTGTCCTCAAGAGTGTAATGAAGTGTTTTTTTTGAAAAAAACTTTATTCGAAAAGGAGTGTAAGTGTGAAAAAAGTTTTGTTTTTGAAAGAGCAAGTATCTAAGAACCATCTACCTACTCAAAAAAGGAATTGTTCTACGCTAATTTCCTTTAGACAATGCTCTCCCACTATTAGTGAGTAGGTAGCACCGTCGTTGGAATTTGAGGGTCAATTCGAATGAGGGACATACGGTCACTAAAGCAATGTTAGGACGCCTTAGCGGTAACCCTAATGTCTTAGATCATTTGTTTGAGGCAACAATAACTGAGGCAACCATTTCAAGGCGACTATGATCTTTTAAACAAAAGGGCGACCTCTAAAACGACCTATACTCAATGACCGTGTACGAAGGCAACCAAGTGGGGTGTACCCTAAGAGTGCACATGTGCGAGTGTGTCGTTTTCAGTTATTTTTATCTTTGCACATGTTAAGGGTGATCTAACTGGATTTTAAGATTTAAACATTTAGTCTTGTCATGCAAACCCTATTATCAAACATCTAACAGTTATAATTTGTGGAATTAAAAGTACAGAAATTAAATTACAAGGCGACGGGTATTTACATCGCCAAAAACAACCCTTTGAAAATAAAGCGGTAATTAAATAAAAATGTCCTAATTATCTATTACATACCGGAATCTGATACATAAATATGGGTAAAGAAAAGTAAATCGCGACGCAAAATTAAATCAGAGGTGAAATTAGGGTTTTGACCCTTTGGATTAAAGAAAATGCTTTTTTTTTTGTTTTTATTTTAAGGAAAGGAATTAAATCCTAAATTAAATAACTAAATTAAATTAATTAAATGAAAATAATTAATGACATATTTTGTTTTTTTTATTATTTTAAGAAAGAAGATAAAAATGACTAAATGAAATAAAACCTAATGATTTCTAATTTGATTTTATTTATTTACAAAAATAACAAATTAAAATTCTCTAATTAAGGCCCTAATTAAATTAATTAGTATTTATTAAAAAAAGAATTCTAAAATTTTATTGGATAATAAATAAAAAATTTGATGAGTTTTTTAATAAAAAGGAAGAATTATGATTGGTTAGTAATTAATTGAAATTAAATAAAATAAACTAAAATAAATAAAAAGAAAATATGATAAAAGGAAAGAAATGGGCCTTTTTTGGAGGTGCAAGGAGCATTTTTGTAGGCCCATTAGAAGCTGACTCGTTTGACTTTTTCTGATCCAGTATGCATGCATTGACCTGGCTTATGGTGGACTTCCAACATGGACAACCAGATCTGGGCCTTTGGCCATCTGGAGCTTGGATTGCTGAGGGAGTATGGTATGGATCTTGCCCCTGCGCGTATGTAATAACCTGAAAAATAATAATATTGAGAAAGAGGGGGACCTGGGATTCGAACCCAGGTCCTGAAGGGATATCTATTGCCAAGGTTACCACTAAGCCACGCTGCTTTGTTTGTTAGAATAATAAGTATCAATAATAATATAAGAAAACAATTCCAATGCCAGAAAAAATAAAATAAAAACGCGTAATATTTGAATGATCCAATGAATGGATGACACGAGTTCATCCCCTTCCTCAAACCCCTGTAAATTTACCTGCGAATTTCTATCCGCAGCTAAAAACACAGGTTCATCCTAAAATCTTCCTCAGGCAATAAAAATGATTTTTAAGGGCATGGTCGTGTTCGTCTCCTGGATACAACCATTTCCATAATGTATCTCAATTTTACCTGAAACAAAAATCCCTAAAAACAGAAACAAAACCCTAGCCATGGCATTTCATGATACAGAACATATAAATCAAATTGGTTATTGCCAATAGTTTGCAAATGATGTGAGGGTTAAGGATGTGCAATTATTTCATAAAAACGATGTCTAATTCCAGAGATACGGAATCAAAAACAAGAGGAACTCGCGTGAGACTTACAGTGCGTATGGAGGCTGGAAAACACCTGGTTGTGATTGGTTTAGCTTATGAGAATGTCCAGGAAGCGATTGGGATATGTCTCAGGCTTTGAAAGTGCCTCCAACTTGGATTTCGATCTCCAACTTTTTTGTGATTTTTTTGCAAAGTTGTTATGCCTCTACAAGTGATTGCCAACCCTTATTTTCGTGCCTCTAGCTTCCTTATGTAATGTGCATTGTATTAGGGTAAAGAACTTGGTCCAAATCTTGCCCTATCAATGCTCATGAATTTGATTTGATTCCTCCATTAAGACTTTCCAAACTTGCTTGATTTCAATCTTTTTGCACACATTTGATTTGATACGAATTTGATGATAATAATAGCTGTATTTGGAGCCTGAAATAGCCAAAAAATCATGTGTTATCAAAGCTTTAGATTTTATATGATTTTATTTGATTTAAAATAAATTAATTCAAATGAAAATCAAATTAAATAATAAAAATGTGATGTGGACACATGGATGGGGAGCTAGGGAACGTGGGAAATAATGAAAACTCAAATCAAGTGAAAAAGAATGGGCCCATTTGGCAAAGTTTGAAGTTTTGGGGATAGTTGACTTTTGGCAATTTTGCAAAAAAGTCCAACTTCAACAATGCATAACTTCTTCAATTTTGAACTTTTGGAGATGTTCTTGGACTTTATAGAAATATTGAGATGTCCCCTAATCAACCCTTTTGGTGTCATCTCATTTTGATATTCCATGCTCAAGTTATAAGCTTTGGAAAAAAAGGTGTTTTTGTTAACTTTAAAAAATGACCTATAATGTCCAAATTCATAACTTCTTGTGAGTGCATTTTTTGAACTTGGGGGTATGAAGATGGATTGTAGGGAATTGCATCCTATTCAAAATGAGCTTTGGATTGGTCATTTCTCATAAAGTATGAGAAAGTTATGCTTGGTCAAAGTTAGGTTGACTTTTTCTACAAAACCCTAATTTAGCAACTTTTGAGTCTTGATGAATTTTGAGCAATCCTTGATGAATCATGATCAACCCTTGATCAAATGATGAAATATACTTCAAAATGAGAATGTTGACAAAAAATCTTGAAGTTTGACTGTATGTAGGTCACAGTTGACTTTTGCCCTAGCACAATCGACTTTTGGACCTTTTAAGCAATTGACTGAGCAAACTTCCTCTGCAAGGCTTGAAACTTGACAGGGATGATATTGAGAATATATTAGGACATTGGTGAGCACTTGGGGTCACTTGGAATCAAGGATATTGATGCAACACAAAACCCTAATTTGGGGTAGACTGCCTTAGAAGATAGCTTGTATGACCAACTCTTGAGCAAACTTGAGCAACTTGGAGATTTTTCTTGCAATGTCTTGAGAAATATGGGAGGGAAAATTTTGGGGTACAACAGCTGCCCCTTTTCAAACTTCTTAAACCTGAGGATGTAGATTGGCTTTTAAGCCTTTCTTGATCCGAAGGTGGAAGATGATTGAACACTAGAGTGCTCAGAAATTTGCACTCGCATGAAGTGGTATCAGCCTTGTGATGTCAGGAATGGGCTTACAGATGCCATTTGGAGATTGTTGGCGGGAGGATGGGCTTAAAGATGCCATCTGCAGGAGTGTCGATCGCATAAGATATTCCTTAGCGAGAGCTTGTATGCCTGTTGTTGTAGAAGATTCCGCTTGGGAAGTCTGATCTTTGTTGAGATTTAGGAACTTGCCTGTACTTCAACTGAGAGAACAACTCTGCTGAATTTTAAGAACTTGTCCGTAATTCAAACTGGGGGGAAACATCTTCATCGAGATTTAAGAACTCGCCCGTAATTCAACTGAGAAAACTCTGTTGAGATTTAGGAACCTGTCTGTAATTCGACGGAGGAACTTTGTCGAGATTTAGGACCTTGTCTGTAATTCAACTAAGGATAATTCTGTTGAGATTTAAGAAATGGTCAGTAGTTCTACTGGAGGGAAACATCTTCATCGAGATTTAAGAACTCACCCGTAATTAAACTGAGAAAACTCTGCTGAGATTTAGGAACTCGTCTGTAATTCGACGGAGGGAGTTTGTCGAGATTTAGGACCTTGTCTGTAATTCAACTGAGGATAATTTTGTTGAGATTTAAGAACTGGTCAGTAATTCGACTGAGGGAAACATCTTCATCGAGATTTAAGAACTTGCCCATAATTCAACTGAGAAAACTCTGCTGAGATTTAGGAACTCGTCTGTACTTCGACGGAGGACTTTGTCGAGATTTAGGACCTTGCCTGTAATTCAACTGAGGATAACTCTGTCGAGATTTAAGAACTTGTCAGTAATTCGACTGAGGGAAACATCTTCATCGAGATTTAAGAACTTGCCCGTAATTCAACTGAGAAAACTCTGCTGAGATTTAGGAATTCGTATGTAATTCGACGGAGGACTTTGTCGAGATTTAGGACCTTGTCTGTAATTCAACCAAGAATAATTCTGTTGAGATTTAAGAACTAGTCAGTAATTCGACTTTGGGGAAACATCTTCATCAAGATTTAAGAACTTGCCCGTATTTCAACTGAGAAAACTCCTCTGAGATTTAGGAACTCGTCTGTACTTCGACAGAGGACTTTGTCGAGATTTAGGACCTTGTCTGTAATTCAACTGAGGATAACTCTGTTGAGATTTAAGAACTTGTCATTAATTCGACTGAGGGAAACATCTTCATTGAGATTTAAGAACTCACCCGTAATTCAACTGAGAAAACTCTGCTGAGACTTAGGAACTCTTCTGTACTTCGACGGAGGACTTTGCCGAGATTTAGGACCTTGTCTGTAATTCAACTGAGAATAATTCTGTTGAGATTTAAGAACTGGTCAGTAATTCGACTGGGGTAAAAGCTTCATAGCTGAGAACTTAACTACATCCTTCCTGAAAGGTAAAGGTTAGTTGTATGTAATGCATGATATGTATCAAACAATGATGTTCTCAAAATAAATGAGATTGTGTTGTATGATGCGTACATGCATGTGTTATGATGTATGGAAATGTAATGTTTTTAGCTGGGGAACACAAATCCCGGATAGCTGCTGGAGAAAAGAGCTGAATTCTTCGTTTCCGCTGGGGATGGCGAATGAAGATGATTGTGAGAATAAACCTGCAGGAGAGGATAACTCCGTTGGGGAATAAACTGATGAGGAGATTACTCTGTGGGGAAGAGATGCTCTGTTGAGGATTCCACTGACAAATTCCGTTGGGGATGAATTACAATTGTTGGTGATACTGAATCCTGTTGGGGATTGAATTCCTGTTTGTGAAAGGAATGAACTCCGCTGGGGATGATCTTTCAGTTGCGACTTTATTGGGGATAACCTTTTAGACTCTAATGGGGATAATCCGTTGAGCTCTGCTGGGGACAATCTTCCAAAGTCTACTGGGGATGATTCTCCAAACTCCATTGGGGAAGTTTTTTCAGACCGCGTTGGGAAAAATTTCAAACTCCACTGGGGATGTTTTGTATTCTGCCGGGGAATATTAAGACCTTTCAGTGGGGAATATTAAGACCTTTCAGTGCTGATGGTAAATAAACTCTGCTTGGGGAGAATATTACCAATTCATTTACCGTTGTGAGTCTCAGCTGGGGAGAGCTATCATTACTGTCTTCTCTTACTCTGCGGGGAGTGAATGCACCTCAGCCATATTCTTCAGCTGAATCTACTTTTGTACCTGGTGGATAGAGCAACTGTAAAGCTTGGACAATTCTTATTGCCCCTGTTTCTGATATTACAAGTAACAATCTTTTGTTTCGCATGTAAATATTTATGAGCAGCAATTAATGTCAAATGCATATATCAAAAATGAACATTGGACGTTCTTTGCAAAACAAAACAGATAAAGGAAAAACAGTTTGAAATTTCTCTGAAAATGAATTGTATTGATTTTGAAGTTTGGCCTGTAAATAGGCGTTTTTGTACAAGAGGCTGACGTCCTAGTAAGAGAACACCGCAGAATAATAGAATTTACACAATTTGTGAAAAACAAAACAAAACAGCAATGTGAATAATCCCACTGGGTTCCAACTCTGCTATTGCCTTTATGTCCTCGAGCATATCATTACTTTGCTACTTAGTTGAAGGTAGATCAGATTGATTAGTGTCGTCCGAGCTTGATAATTGATACCGAAGTCTGGTTGCAAGGTGATCCAATGAGACATAGTGTTACGCTTTGATCCCTAATTTTTTCCTGGACCGCCCTTTCGGGTTTTCAGTCCACCGGGATACCCCTTTTTGCCCAAGCCGCCTTTTCAGGTTTTCGACTTGTCGGGTGTACAGTTTTTTTCATTTTCATCCCTTATTTTTGCCCAAACCCTTTTGGTTCGCCGAGAAGCCCTTATTTTTGCCTAGGCCAGTCGACCTAGCGGGTCTTTGATCATACGTAGTATCTTTTCACTATGTCTGCATTGACGGGGTGAGGAAGGTCGTCACTATCCATGGTGGTTAGAATCATAGCTCCTCCTGAGAAAATGTTCTTAACCACAAATAGCCCTTCGTAAGTAGGGGTCCATTTGTCCCTGGGATCACCTTGAGGTAAGATAATGCGCTTGATTACCAGATCCCTAACTTGATACTCTTGTCGTCTAACTTTCTTGTTAAATGCCTTGATCATTTGTTTTTGATACATCTGACCATGACAAATAGCAGTAAGTCTCTTTTCATCGATTAAGTTCAGCTGATCAAGCCAGGTCTGAATCCAGTCATCTTCGCTCAAACATGCGTCCTTCATAATCCGAAGAGAGAGTATCTGAACTTCAATGGGTAATACGGCCTCCATGCCATATACCATGGAATAGGGTGTTACCCTTGTTGACGTCCGCACTGAGGTGCGGTACCCATGAAGAGCAAATGGCAACATCTCATGCCAATCTTTATATGTCACCGTCATCTTCTGCACAATCTTCTTAATGTTTTTATTAGCCGCTTCAACAACCCCATTCATCTTCGTCCGGTAGGGAGAAGAATTGTGATGTTGTATCTTGAACTGCTTGCAGAGTTTGGTGATCATCTTATTGTTGAGATTTGTTCCATTGTCCGTAATGATCCTCTCTGGTACACCATATCGACAGATCAGATTATGCCGAATGAACCGTGCCACGATGTTCTTGGTTACAGTAGCAAAGGAAGCTGCTTCAACCCACTTTGTAAAGTAATCAATTGCTACCAGGATGAAACGATGTCCGTTAGACGTTGTAGGTATGATCTCGCCGATCATGTCAATGCCCCACATTGCAAAAGGCCACGGAGCTGTCAAGACGTTCAGAGGTACTGGAGGTATGTGCACATTATCAGCATAGACTTGGCACTTGTGGCAGGTCCGAGAATGCTGATAACAGTCGGCTTCCATAGTGGACCAATAATATCCTGCACGAAGGATTTTCTTTGCCATGGTGTGTCCACTAGAATGAGTTCCGAAAGTACCCTCATGTAAATCTACCATGATCCTTTCTGTCTCGCTCCTATCCACACATCGTAGTAAGGTTGAATCATGGTTACGCTTGTAAAGGATACCATTGCTGATGAAGAACTTCGCTGCGAACCTCCTCAGAAACTTCTTATCATTAACAGATGCACCCTCCGGGTATTCTTGAGCTTCAAGATATCTCTTTACCTCATGAAACCAAGGTCTATCTGCTACCTTTTCAGTCTCAATGTCACAATAATGTGCAGGTTCATCCAATCATTCAATGATAATTTGGGGAGCTTCGTTGTCCCAATTGACTTTGAACATAGAAGACATTGTAGCTAGCGCGTCCGCTAACTGATTCTCCTCTCTAGGGAAGTGTTCAAAGGTTATCTCCTCGAAGTGTGGAAGCAACGTTAACACATACTCCTTGTAAGGAATAAGATATGGATGTTTCGTATCCCACTCGCCTTTGATTTGACTGATCACGATAGCGGAATCTCCGAACACACTCAAGAACTTAATCCTTAGGTCAATTGCTGCTCGAAGACCCATAATGCATGTTTCATACTCCGCCATATTGTTGGTGCAGTTGAAACATAATCGGGCGGTAAACGGAGTATGAGAGCCTTTAGGAGATATGATCACAGTGCCAATGCCATTACCCAAACCGTTCAAACCTCCATCAAAGTACATAGATCATCGGTATCCTTCCTCAGGTTCTTCATCCGGTCCAGGTTCTTCACAGTCGGTTACTATCATGATATTCTCATCCGGGAATTCAAAGTTCATAGACTGGTAATCATCTACAGCCTGATGTGCCAAATGATCTGCCAACACACTTCCCTTAATTGCCTTTTGGGTTGTATATTGGATGTCATACTCAGTCAAGATCATCTGCCATCTTTCTATTCTTCCGGACAAGGCAGGCTTTTCGAAGATATACTTGATTGGATCCATCTTTGATATCAATAGAGTAGTGTGAGTCAGCATATACTGTCTCAGCCGGCGAGCAGCCCATGCCAAAGTGCAACAAGTTTTCTCGAGCAGTGAGTATCGGGTCTCATAGTCGGTAAACTTTTTGCTAAGGTAATAAATAGCATGCTCTTTTCGGCCAGAATCGTCATGCTGCCCCAGCACACACCCCATTGAATTGTTGAGTACTGTCAAGTATAAGATCAACGATCTCCCTTCAACTGGTGGCATCAGAATAGGTGGCTCTTGTAGATATTCTTTGATCCTTTCGAAAGCAACCTGACATTCATCATTCCATCTTACCACTTGATCTTTCTTCAGTAGATTGAAGATTGGCTCACAAGTAGCAGTCAGGTGTGAGATGAATCGGGCAATATAGTTCAGACGTCCTAGAAAGCCTCTAACTTCTTTTTCTGTTCGGGGAGCTGGCATCTCCTGTATAGCCTTCACCTTTGCAGGATCCACTTGAATACCTTTATCACTTACGACGAAACCCAGCAGCTTACCAGATCTCACCCCGAAGGTGCACTTGTTCGGGTTTAACCTCAGCTTGTACAACTTCAACCTGTCAAATAACTTCTGAAGGTGGTCAAGATGTTCTTCCTCAGTATGGGATCTTGCAATCATGTCATTGACGTATACCTCAATCTCATGATGGATCATGTCATGGAACAAAGCGACCATGGCGCGCTGATACGTTGCCCCAACATTCTTCAATCTGAAAGGCATGACCTTGTAGCAAAAGGTACCCCATTGAGTAACAAAGGTTGTCTTCTCCATATCTTCGGGAGCCATCTTAATCTGATTATAACCAGAGAAACCATCCATAAAGGAGAAGACCATATGTTGTGCAATGTTGTCAACCAGAACGTCGATATGAGGTAGAGGGAAATCAACCTTGGGGCTTGCCCTGTTCAGATCCCTATAGTCAACACATATTCGAACCTTACCATCCTTCTTCGGTACTGGAACCACGTTGGCAACCCACTGCGGGTAAGAAGTAACTGCTAGAAAACCGGTGTCAAATTGTTTCATAACTTCAGCCTTGATTTTATCAGACATATCCGGGCGCATTCGGCGAACCTTCTGTTTTACTGGAGGACAATCTTCCTTGGTAGGCAAGCGGTGAACCATAATATCGGTATTCAACCCAGGCATATCTTCATAAGACCAGGCAAAGATCTCAACATAGTCATGCAGCATCTGAATCAACCGTTGCTTAACACTAGGCTCCAGATTTGCACCGACCTTGACCTCTTTCTTGTCTACCTCTGTACCCAGATTTACTAATTCCACCGGCTCTTCATGCGGCTGTATGGCCCTCTCTTCCTGAAGTAGCAGTCTAGCAAGTTCACCAGGAACTTCACAATCATCTTCACCTTCGTCTTCGGCTAAGTTAATCGGACTTTCGAAGTCATAATTGGCAGTAGCAGAGTCGTTACTAGTGAGATCCATAGTGGATGTAGACCTGTATATGTGAGTGTGTGTGTGTGTAAAATAGCTGTTTTGCAATATAAAAGAGAAAAACAAGGAGCGCAAAATTTGAAATGCAAGAAACGTCCAATGCTTTTATTAATGATATATGTAGATGACACACATAAAGCCCTCACAAACAAAACCATGGTGCCTCAGGTAAGACATCGGGCTGTAAAGTTTAAACATTATCTGTTACAAACTTAAAACAAAAGTCTCATTACTGGTTGATAACAGAAACGGGCATAGAATCCTTCGCTGTCCAGTTGCTTAATCCATCGTCGACAGTTGGGTAAATCCAGCTGTCAATATCAAACTCTTCATCATCGTCATCCTCGATAACATTCACTCCCGCGTCATGTTTAGGCTTTTCTGGTGCTCCGAACTCGATCTCCTTGGCATCAATTAAGTCCTGCACCTTATTCTTTAAAACCCAGCAGTCATTCGTATCGTGCCCCGGGCTATCAGAATGAAAAGCACAGTGGGCATTTGGATTGTACATGGGTGATGTTGTGTTTGGATTCTTCGGGGCCTCCTTCGGAATCACCAAGTTGGTCTTCAATAACTGCGGCAGAATTTGGGATAAAGTCATGTTGAGTTGAGTGAATTGTCTTCGCGGCCTCTCGGCCCTTGGCTGATTGTTGCACTGAGGAGCAACAGCAGGTCTTGATATAAACACCACATTGACTTCTTGGCGGCGTTCAGGTCTATTATGGCTTTTTGAACTGTAAACAGCACTCGACTCCTTCTTAAAAGGCTTCTTCTTGGTGCTTGATGAAGCACCCTTCAGTATCTTACCAGATTTAATACCGACCTTAATTCTTTCCTCGGTCATAATCAGCTCTGTAAACCCGGACGAAGAACTTCCAATCAGATGGTTGAAATACAGACAGACAAGGTCCCCAGAAACATATCTACTAACTCCCTATCAGCCAAGGGAGGTTACACTCTTCCAACAAGGTCCCTCCACTTCTGAGCGTAGTCTTTGAAACCTTCACCTGCACCCATAGACATACCCTGAAGTTTGGTACGTGTGGGAGCGAGGTCGGTTATATTGGTACTGCTTGTAGAAAGCAGCAGCCAAGTCCTCCCAATTACGGATACTAGCTCCTTCCAGCTGGTAAAACCATTCAAGCTGAGTTCCTGAAAGACTATCTTAAAAGAAGTGGATCCAGATATTCTTGTCAGCGGTGTATGGCTGAATCTTTCTAACATACGAACAGAGGTGCAGCTTTGGGCAGGAGACCCCGTCGTATTTAGCAAAGACTAGTGCTTTAAACTTGTGGGGAATCACCACCCCAGATGACAAACCCAAATCACCAAAGTCCAGGCCAGGCACTTTCTGAACTTCCATCGCGCTCAACTGGTCTTCGAGCTGCTTATATCTATCCTCAGCCGGAGGATACTGGTCTTCGTCAAAGTCAGTCTCGTTATCTGAAACCACAGGGCTAGGAGCCCTCCTTTCTTCCTAATTATCTCCCCCTCCAGATGAGTGAGTCAAATCAACCTCTTCTCGCAAATTGTTCCAAAATCTACGACCCATATTCAATAGGACCGTCTTCTTCTTCTTCTTCTTCTTCTTCTTCTTCTTATCCTTCAGGACAAGGGTCTTCAGATCTTGTTGACCCTTGGCCCAACTCATGAACAATTCCTGGAACTGGGCGTTTTGAGCTTGCAGGGCCTTGATTGCTTGTTCAGTTGATGTTTCAGAAGACATGATGCGCTGAAATAAACAGCGAAGAAGATGAGAAACCTGTAAGGGTACCTGTTATGAGGTGCATGGGAATGATATGTGTATGATATGATTTCAAAGACTTTAGAGATTCAAATTCGTAAACCAAAATGAAACACACTTTTATTAGATAAAACTTTGAATTCAATTGTTTAACAAATGCCTTTAAGGCGTTACGAAAAGAAAATACTGAAAAGTAAATCAAAACTAAACATAATCAAAAGACATTAGCGCTCCCATGGTCGTTTCCCCTCGGTGCGGACACAGTCGTTGAGGATCTGCTTGTTCTCCAGCTGCCTTGTCAACTTCTGGATCTTCCGCTCTTGCCCGTGATACTTTTCTATGTAAGTATCCCGCGCTTCTCTCAGCTGCATCCAAGACCTCTTTAATTCCCCAATGTCAGTAGGCATGTATGGATGGAGGATGGTAGGAGGAACCCCTTCTTCATCAGCAACCTCAACAATTACAGGCAAGACAGCTTCATAGAGCATTCCCAGCTTTTGGGCACGAATTCGAACCCATCGGAGATATGGCTCCATCGGAAGAGAGGTCTTCACACCTAGCTCGTGCGGATCAGACCTGTGTACTCTGTCCCAAGCTCGTATGAACCTGCGGTGTTGCTCGTCACTATCCCCTTGAAAGTCAAAGACAATGCTGGGCATAAGCAACTCGTGAGGTCCTTCCCTCCTAGCTCGCACAAACTGACGTAAGGCCAAACACGGATTATAGGTGATTCCTCCTTGAACTCCAAGTAGTGGAACATTGGGGTACTCCTTACAGTGATCAATAATAGCCACGTCTTCCATGCCTTTAATAGTCCATGTGAGAAAGAGACATAATCCGGTAGGCCCAACCCATGCCTTCCTTGTTCTTCAAAACTGATTTGGGGAGGTGAGAAATAAACCACCTCGCCAGCAATGGCGCACAGTACATAAGGGTACCCCGTTTCCGAGCAGTACGGGCATAAAGAGAGTGCAAAGTGTCACCCAAGAGAGTGGGCACAGGATTACCGGACATGAAAAATCTTCAATGCATTCACGTCGACAAAAGAATCTGAGTTAGGAAACAACACCAAACCATATATGAGAAGATCCAGAATGTCTTCAAATGCTTGAAAGTCTAAACTGTCCCAGAACTGGTTAGCCCGATCAACCAAGAATTTAGCCAAGAAGCCTTTTGTCCCACTACGAGTTTCCCAATTAGACATTACCTTAACCTTTGTCAGATGGAGGGCTGAAGCAATCTCTTCCGGCCTAAGGATTTTCTCCCAACCTGTGAACGGGGTCTGCTCCAGAATAGAGATACCAAGTAGATCAGAGAACTCTTCCAAGGTAGGGACCAACTGGTAGTCCGGAAAAGTAAAGCAGTGGTACAGTGGATCAAAGAACTGGCACAAAATAATCATCACATGTTCATCTAATCTGGAAGTGACCAAACCCAGGAGGTGACCATGTCTTCTGATAAAGGAGGAAGTATTTGGAACCTTTGCAACCAATTCCTTAAGCTGAGTGGGGATCTGGACAAAGTTGATCCGAATAGTGTTTCTACGCATGGGTTCTATGACCTACAAAACAAAACAAAGATGAATCCCCTATGTCTTTGAAATGTGTTAGTCCAATGCAAGATGTATGCAATGTCATGATGCATGATGTCATGATAGAAAACACACCACAAGTATCCACAAATAGAAAACATGGTAAGGGCACGTAGGTCACACAGATAGCCCTTAGATTTCCGGCTGGCAAGGAGCTTAGGTACTACCCTCTTTCAGTTCAGTTGGTTCAAACCTGTCCTAGAAATAGTAACCGGGTTTTAGAGGGTATCAATATCACTGACCACCCTCGATCCGTCATAATTCCAGTTTAGCAACCTTTTCTTGCGGTCGGAATCATCGTGAGAGTTTGGTCTCAATGAGTGTAGCATACTGCTACTGTTCTATGGCCAAGTTGGTCAATTATAGGTGCTAAGGTCAGTTGGTGCTTAATGACCCCTTAGAAGACCCATATTCTCCTCGTTGCACCACAAGGGATATCGGTACAAACTAAAGTGCCACACCAACGTAGCTACTACTTCAACCGTATCGGTCTACACCGTACAGTTCCCTCACAGTTTATTTCTACTTACCTAAAAAGGTATCCCCCATATCCGGGTTAGGATCTATAGTAACTCCGATTCAAACCCACAAAGATAAAGCATACAAATCAAGCAATTGAAAACATTATGAACTAATCCTAAGGTACACCCTACTTAAAATATCCCCAGCAGAGTCGCCAGTTCTGTGATACGGTGGGAAGAACTGACTATTTTTGGAATGCTGGTTTTTGTTTTGTGTTTTTTTGTTTGCAAAATGTCGCGGTAAGCAAGAGTCGCCACCGACTTTTATTTTATCCAACAAGGAAATGAAAAAAGCACAGAAAAATTCCTTTTTCGAGATATTTCTCGGGTTCGGGGGGTAGATTATAGAAAGGGAAGGTGTTAGCACCATTTCTATCCGTGGTTATCCACGGGCTCTTAGGTACTTGCTCAATTGTTTTCAAAAATTGTTTTTTTTGTGCTCGTGGGTTTGAAAAAGTTTTTATTTTAAAACTTCGATTTAACTCTTGCTTCTGTCCTCAAAAGTGTAATGAAGTGTTTTTTTTTGAAAAAAACTTTGTTCGAAAAGGAGTGTAAGTGTGAAAAAAGTTTTGTTTTTGAAAGAGAAAGTATCTAAGAACCATCTACCTACTCAAAAAAGGAATCATTCTACGCTAATTTCCTTTAGACAATGCTAGCCCACTATTAGTGAGTAGGTAGCACCGTCGTTGGAGTTTGAGGGTCAATTCGAGTGAGGGACATACGGTCACTAAAGCAATGTTAGGACGCCTTAGCGGTAACCCGTCTTAGATCATTTGTTTGAGGCAACAATATCTGAGGCAACCATTTCGAGGCGACTATGATCTTTTAGACAAGAGGGCGACTTCTAAAATGACCTATACTCAATGACCGTGTACGAAGGCAACCAAGTGGGGTGTACCCTAAGAGTGCGCATGTAAGAGCGTATCGTTTTCAGTTATTTTTATCTTTGCACATGTTAAGGGTGATCTAACTTGATTTTAAGATTTAAACATTCAGTCTTGTCATGCAAACCCTATTATCAAACATCTAGCAGTTATAATTTGCGGAATTAAAAGTACAGAAATTAAATTACAAGGCGTCGGGTATTTACATCGCCAAAAACAACCCTTTGAAAATAAAGTGGTAATTAAATAAAAATGTCCTAATTATCTATTACATACCGGAAGCTGATACATAAATATGGGTAAAGAAAAGTAAATCGCGACGCGAAATTAAATCGGAGGTGAAATTAGGGTTTTGACCCTTTGGATTAAAGAAAATGCTTTTTTTTGTTGTTTTTATTTTAAGGAAAGGAATTAAATCCTAAATTAAATAACTAAATTAAATTAATTAAATGAAAAATAATTAATGACATATTTTGGTTTTTTTTTTGATTATTTTAAGAAAGAAGATAAAAATGACTAAATGAAATAAAACCTAATGATTTCTAATTTGATTTTATTTATTTACAAAAATAACAAATTAAAATTCTCTAATTAAGGCCCTAATTAAATTAATTAGTATTTATTAAAAAAAGAATTCTAAAATTTTATTGGATAATAAAAAAAATTATTTTTGATGAGTTTTTTAATAAAAAGGAAGAATTATGATTGGTTAGTAATTAATTGAAATTAAATAAAATAAACTAAAATAAATAAAAAGAAAATATGATAAAAGGAAAGAAATGAGCCTTTTTTGGAGGTGCAAGGAGCATTTTTGTAGGCCCATTAGAAGCTGGTTCGTTTGACTTTTTCTGATCCAGTATGCATGCATTGACCTGGCTTATGGTGGACTTCTTGTAAGTCTAAGAGTGCCTAAGAGGGGGGGGGGGGGGGGGGGGGGTGAATTAGGTATATAAAAATTTCTTCGGTTTTTATGAGAATACTTGTAGTAATTTTTTGGTTAAGTGTTTGAAGGTTTTGGTTATATCTTATCTTTTCTTGATTATGGTGATGAAAGCGATAAAAGCGGAAAAGTAAAGAACACGGTGATATATCCTGGTTCCCCTCACAATCCGAGAGTACTCCAGTCCCCTTTCCAACACGAAAGAGATTTCACTATAGTTAGAATGATTGTACAACCTATGCTTATTATCTAACCTATAGGGTGACCAAAGGTTCTTAACACCTTTAAGATCAAACAAACACTAATGTGAATGAAGAACAATCCTCTTCAAATCACAACACTTACTTCCAACAATCCTGGATAGTAAGGGAATAATTTCTTTTGTAATACAATGATTTATTTGAAATATATGGAGAGCACTATCAATCTTCAATTGATCTTCTTCTTCAAGATAAAAACAATTCTCAAGCGATGATTATAAATGTTCACAATGTATGTATGAAACTTGTAATGATTTCTTAATGAAAGTGTATATGGCAAGTTTCACAAAATTATGAACACATGAAAGTTTAAGTGCAATATTTGAATGATGAAAAATTGTTTATATGAAGAAGGTTTATTGTTTTTGTGCTATGTTTAAAGTTATATTTTAAATCTGAAAAACTAAGTCACAAATACCTCTTCATTCATGCCATTTGATATGAAAAGATGCAATGCATTCATGAAAAGATATCATTTGAAATATGTTCAAAAAACCAAAAGAAAAGCTGCACTGGTTCGCTGGGAACCGATTCCGACACAGGAAGAACCCGGTTCTTAGTGAACGTTATAACTCAGAATTCAAAAATATCATGCAGGAACCGGTTCCCCTATTGGTACAACCCGGTTCCTGGTACAAATTCCAGGGACGTGTTTTTTGAACAAGTTTGGAACCCGGTTCCCTGTTAGGGAGGAACCGGTTCCTGAAAATTTATTTTCAAAAATTCTTTTTGAAAATGATCTCAAACAAAGTTTTTCTTAAATTTAAACATATGGGATATGTATATGATTATGAATGCATATTTGTGAACATCTATTTTCAAGATTAAGAATTATTTAAACCTTTTGACATTTGTTGATTCTTCAATAATTCTTCTCCTAATCTCCAAGACTTGTATATGATATTGATAAGCTTTTTGCACATCCTTTAAATGTTGATATCCATGTTGTCTTCATCAAAACTAATGCTTTAAACATGACTTGAGAAGCTTGCAATTACATTCTCCCCCTTTTTGATGATGACAACCAAGTCTTGAAAACAATTCTTGAAATGTTTATGTTGTTTTGTGTAGCAATAATGTTGATCAAATGCAAGGCTCCCCCTAAATTGTATGCTCCCCCTAAGTCCATGATTCTTTGAATTTTGGAGTGAGTATGATAGTTATTTGGGCCTGCAATTTCTTTGAAACAAAACAACACATATGCAAATTCTTCTCCCCCTTTGTTAACATCAAAAAGGATGGGGAAAAAGAGTGAAACAAATATATTTAAAAATTAAGACGTGCATCTTATGAGAAACATTTAGAGATCACCTTCATCCAAAATACCAAGTTCTCTTCAGATTTTGAAGAATGGTTCTCGAGCAAGCGGTTTTGTGAAGATATCTGCGAGTTGGTTATGAGTATCCACAAAAGTGACTTCGACATCTCCTTTAAGTACATGATCACGGAGAAAATGATGTCGAATATCTATATGTTTGGTTCTTGAATGCATGACCGGATTCTTTGTAATATTGATAGCACTTGTATTGTCGCATCAAAGAGGAATGCATCTGAGATCAAGTCCGTAATCACGGAGTTGTTGCTTGAGCCAAAGAATTTGTGCACAACAACTACCCGCTGCTATGTATTCTGCTTCGGCCGTGCTAAGAGTAACACATGCTTGCTTTTTACATGCCCATGATACTAATGCATTTCCAATAATGTGACAAGTACCACTTGTGCTTTTACGATCAGTTTTACAACCTGCATAATCTGCGTCAGAGTAACCAATTAAGTGCAAATACTACCTTTAGGATACCATAAGCCGACATTGGTTGTTCCTTTATGATACTTCATGATCCTTTTAACTGCCATGAGGTGTGATTCCTTTGGATTTGCTTGAAAGCGAGCACAAAGACAAACGCTAAACATTATGTCAGGATGGCTTGCCGTCAAATACAATAAGGAACCAATCATACCTCGGTATTTTGTAATATCAATTGGAGTACCGGATTCATCTTGATCAACATATGTACCGGAGCCCATTGGAGTATTCATTGCTTTACAATTGTCCATATCAAACTTTTTCAATAATTCTTTGCAATACTTAGATTGGTTGATGAAGATTCCATCTTCTAGTTGCTTGATTTGTAGTCCAAGAAAGTAGTTCATCTTTCCCATCATAGACATCTCGAATTCTCCTTGCATCATCAATGAGAATTCCTCACACATTTCTTTGTTAGTTGATCCAAAAATGATATCATCAACATAGACTTGAACCAATAAAGTGTTACTTTTGATTTTCTTAATGAACAAGGTTTTATCAACCTTACCCTTTTCGAAACCTTTTTCACACAAAAAATTGCTAAGTCTATCATACCATGCTCTTGGTGCTTGCTTTAAGCCATAAAGAGCCTTTCTCAACTTAAAGACATGTGTAGGATGTTTGAAGTCTTCAAATCCCTGAGGTTGTTTGACATAGACTTCTTCATTGATGTATCCATTCAAGAATGCGCTTTTGACGTCCATTTGAAAAAGCTGAAAATTTAATGAACAAGCATAAGCAAGTAAAAGACGTATAGCTTCTAACCTTGCAACCGGAGCAAATGTTTCTTCAAAGTCGATTCCTTCCTCTTGATTGTAACCTTGGGCAACCAACCTTGCTTTGTTTCGAACAATTAGACCATTCTCATCAAGTTTGTTCTTAAACACCCATCGGGTACCTATGATGTGTTTACCACTTGGTCTAGGAACAAGTTCCCAAACTTGATTTCTCTCGAATTGATTTAATTCTTCTTGCATAACAATAATCCATTGATCATCTCCTAAGGCTTCATCAACTTTGGTAGGTTCAATTTGAGAAACAAATGCCATATTTAAGCAAGCATCTTTTAGATTTAATCTTGTTGATACTCCTTGGCTAATGTCACCAATAATTTTGTCAATAGGATGGTCTCTATGAGTTCTCCATTCTTTTGGTAGATCATTGATGTTTGAATCTTGTTGTACAATGTTTTCTTGATTTTCTGGTGATTTCACAACTTGATCATTCGAAAGATCTTCCGGGGGTAAATCTATAGGATCATCATCATCACACATAACTACTTCCTCCTTAGAGGTGTTAGTTTCATCAAAAGATACATGCATATATTCTTCAATAGTTAAAGTTCTTTTATTATAAATTCTATATGCTTTACTAGAAAGAGAATAACCAAGAAATATACCTTTGTCGGATTTCTCGTCAAACTTACCGAGATTGTCTTTGTCATTGTTAAGAACAAAACACTTGCATCCAAAAATGTGGAAGTGAGCAATATTTGGCTTTCTTCCTTTGAAGAGTTCATATGGAGTCTTCTTTATTATAGGTCTAATGATAACTCGATTTCCAGCATAACATGCCGTACTAACCGCATCCGCCCAAAAATATTTAGGAAGATTTGCATCACTAAGCATTGTTCTTGCAAGTTCCACTAGAAACCTATTCTTTCTTTCAACTACTCCATTTTGTTGTGGAGTTCTAGGTTCTGAAAAATTATGAGAGATACCATGTTCTTCACAGAATTCTTCAAATTGTGCATTTTGGAATTCTCCACCATGATCACTTCTTATGGATACAATCTTTAGTGATTTTTCATTTTGGATTTGCTTAGCATACTTCTTAAAATCTTTAAAAGCATCACTTTTCTGCACAAGAAACAAAGTCCAAGAATATCTAGAAAAATCATCAACAATAACCAAAGCGTATACATTACCTCTGAAGCTTTTTGTTCTTGATGGACCAAAGAGATCCATGTGTAACAATTGTAGTGGCCTTGTAGTAGACACCACATTCTTAGATTTGAAAGTTGATTTGGTCTGTTTGCCCTTTTGGCATGCGATACATAATTTGTCTTTGATGAACTTCATCTTTGGTAGACCAATAACTAAGTCATGCTTAACCAATTTGTTCAAGTGCTCCATGTGAATGTGAGCAATCCTCTTGTGCCATAACCAAGCGTCATTGTTTTTTACCATAAGACATTGTACCTTCATAGACAAATCATCTAAAGTAATCATAAAAATATTGTTAGTTCTTATACCTTTGAGTTTTACTTCATTGGTTGCCTCATCCATAATAAGGCATTCTTCTTTGTTGAATTTGATCTTGAACCCTCTATCGCAAAGTTGAATTATGCTAAGAAGGTTGTGCTTTAACCCTTCAACATAGAGAACATCCTCAATTTGAATGGATGGAGGTGTGCCAACTATTCCAACGCCAAGAATCTTTCCTTTGGTGTTGTCTCCATAGGTGACATACCCTTTGGCTTTATGTACTAGATATGAAAATTGGTGTACATCTCCTGTCATATGCTTTGAACATCCACTATCAAGATACCAAACATTTGATGTGGATTTCAAGCATACCTACAAAAACAAATTATTTCTTGTTAGGTACCCAAGTTGCCTTGGGTCCTTCATAGTTAGTTCCCTTTTTCACCCATACATAATGCCCACTTGCCATACTAAAGTTTCTAACATAGCAAGCATTATGTGTATGGCCTTTAATACCACAATAAAAACAAGTAGGTTCAAAGTTACTTCTATATCTAGAAGGATAAGATTTCTTTTTAGGAAATGTTTTCTTTTTGGATATATTAGCCTTTTTCTTTTGATGATTATGAACAACTTGCTTCTTTTCTACTTTCTTGGGATTGGAACTATTACTAGCCTTTACAAAAACAGTGGGATTGTTACTTGGTTTCTTAGTATTCACATAACCAGGACCTCTTTTATCATTTGGATAACGTTGTTGGCTTAGTAATCCTTCCAATCCTATTTGTCCTTTTTCATATCGTTCAATGACTCTTTTCAATTGAACAATTTGAAATACATTTGATTCACACTTGGAGCATGCAAAGTTTTCCTTTTCTTTAATAAAATTTTGTTTTTGAAGATCAAAATCTTTAGTCATGGTGTCAATTTTTTCTAGACAAATTAGAAGTTCTTTTTCTTGATTTGACACCTTTTTGTATAAACTTTTGCATTCTTTCAAGAGTTCATCAATTGCACCTTGAACATCATCATCAAAAAGATTAAATTCATTACTAACCTCTTCTTCATCGTCGGAGTGATGTGAAGCCATCAATGCTAGATTTGCATATTTGTCGCTTTCCGAATCGGATGAAGAACTTATCTCATTATCTTCCCATGCAACATAAGCCTTTTTGTTCTTGAACTCCTTTTTGCCTTTGAATCCATTTTTCTTGGAGAGTTTTGGACAATCCGGCTTTATGTGACCTTGCTTTCCACATTCATAGCATGTGACATCTTGTGTCGATGTGGAGGCTTCTTTATCTTTATGCTTATAAAATTTCTTTCTTTTGACAAAGTTAGCATTATGAAGATTATTTTTATGACCAAAATATTTTCCTAACCTTTTTACAAGAAGCATGAGGTTTTCATCTTCTTCCGATGCATCTTTATCTTGACTTTCTTTTGAATCAACTTTCAAAGCAATGCCTTTGGATTTCTTCTCATGATTCCCATGTTTTTCAAGCCTTCCAAGTTCCGTCTCATATTCTTGAAGCTTTCCGAAAAGTGTTGCGGAAGTCATAGTTGCTAGGCTTTTCTTTTTGGATATTGCCGTCACTTTTGGTTGCCATTCCCTTGTTAAGGACCTAAGCACTTTAAGATTTAATTCATCGTTAGTTAAAGTCTTACCAAGTGCCTTCAAATGGTTTTTCAAGTGAATGAATCTCTTTTGCAAGTCAAGGATGGATTCTTCGGGCAGCATTCTGAATAATTCATATTCTTGACTCAAAGTGTTCAATCTAGACCTTTTGACTTCGGCGGTTCCTTCATGAGTTTCTACAAGAGTATCCCAAATTTCTTTTGCCGTTGTACATGCCGATACTCGGAAAAATTCATCCATACTAAGAGCACTTTGGAGAATATTGATTGCCTTTTTGTCAAAGAGAATTTTTTTCTTGTCATCGTCATCCCATGATGTTTTAGGCTTTGATGACCCAACACCATTGACAACACACACCGGAGTAAATGGACAATTCTCAACAGCATTCCATATTTCTTCTCCTTGCGCTTCAAGATGAGCCTTCATGCGAATTTTCCAAAAGTCAAAGTATTCACCACAAAACAATGGAGGCTTGTTGTTACTACCACCATCTTTGAAAACCGGATTTTGATTTGTGGAAGCCATTCTGGATCTTTAGGAACAAGTTACCTATAACTTGCTCTGATGCCAATTGTAAGTCTAAGAGTGCCTAAGAGGGGGGGGGGGGTGAATTAGGTATATAAAAATTTCTTCGGTTTTTATGAGAATACTTGTAGTAATTTTTTGGTTAAGTGTTTGAAGGTTTTGGTTATATCTTATCTTTTCTTGATTATGGTGATGAAAGCGATAAAAGCGGAAAAGTAAAGAACACGGTGATATATCCTGGTTCCTCTCACAATCCGAGAGTACTCCAGTCCCCTTTCCAACACGAAAGAGATTTCACTATAGTTAGAATGATTGTACAGACTATGCTTACTATCTAACCTATAGGGTGACCAAAGGTTCTTAACACCTTTAAGATCAAACAAACACTAATGTGAATGAAGAACAATCCTCTTCAAATCACAACACTTACTTCCAACAATCCTGGATAGTAAGGGAATAATTTCTTTTGTAATACAATGATTTATTTGAAATATATGGAGAGCACTATCAATCTTCAATTGATCTTCTTCTTCAAGATAAAAACAATTCTCAAGCAATGATTATAAATATTCACAATGTATGTATGAAACTTGTAATGATTTCTTAATGAAAGTGTATATGGCAAGTTTCACAAAATTATGAACACATGAAAGTTTAAGTGCAATACTTGAATGATGAAAAATTGTTTATATGAAGAAGGTTTATTGTTTTTGTGCTATGTTTAAAGTTATATTTTAAATCTGAAAAACTAAGTCACAAATACCTCTTCATTCATGCCATTTGATATGAAAAGATGCAATGCATTCATGAAAAGATATCATTTGAAATATGTTCAAAAAACCAAAAGAAAAGTTGCACTGGTTCGCTGGGAACCGGTTCCGACACAGGCAGAACCCGGTTCTTAGTGAACGTTATAACTCAGAATTCAAAAATATCATGCAGGAACCGGTTCCCCTATTGGTACAACCCGGTTCCTGGTACAAATTCCAGGGACGTGTTTTTTGAACAAGTTTGGAACCCAGTTCCCTGTTAGGGAGGAACCGGTTCCTGAAAATTTATTTTCAAAAATTCTTTTTGAAAAAGATCTCAAACAAAGTTTTTCTTAAATGTAAACATATGGGATATGTATATGATTATGAATGCATATTTGTGAACATCTATTTTCAAGATTAAGAATTATTTAAACCTTTTGACATTTGTTGATTCTTCAATAATTCTTCTCCTAATCTCCAAGACTTGTATATGATATTGATAAGCTTTTTGCACATCCTTTGAATGTTGATATCCATGTTGTCTTCATCAAAACTAATGCTTTAAACATGACTTGAGAAGCTTGCAATTACACTTCCAACATGGACCACCAGATCTGGCCCTTTGGCCATCTGGCGCTTGGATTGCTGAGGGAGTATGGTATGGATCTGGCCCCTGCGCGTATGTGATAACCCGAAAAATAATAATATTGAGAAAGAGGGGGACCTGGGATTCGAACCCAGGTCCTGAAGGGATATCTATTGCCAAGGTTACCACTAAGCCACGCTGCTTTGTTTGTTAGAATAATAAGTATCAATAATAATATAAGAAAACAATTCCAATGCCAGAAAAAATAAAAAAAAACGCGTAATATTTGAATGATCCAATGAATGGATGACACGAGTTCATCCCCTTCCTCAAACCCCTGTAAATTTACCTGCGGATTTCTATCTGCGGCTAAAAACGCAGGTTCATCCTAAAATCTTCCTCAGGAAATAAAAATGATTTTCAAGGGCATGCTCGTGTTCGTCTCATCCTCTTGGATACAACCATGTCCATCATGTATCTCAATTTTACCTGGAACAAAAATCCCTAAAAACAGAAACAAAACCCTAGCCATGGCATGTCATGATACAGAGCATATAAATCAAATCGGTTATTGCCAATAGTTTTCAAATGATGTGAGGGTTAAGGATGTGTAATTATTTCATGAAAACGATGTCTAATTCCAGAGATACGAAATCAAAAACAGGAGGAACTCGCGTGAGACTTACAGTGCGTATGGAGGATGGAAAACACCTAGTTGTGATTGGTTTAGCTTGTGAGAATGTCCAGGAAGCGATTGGGATATGTCTCAGGCTTTGAAAGTGCCTCCAACTTGGATTTCGATCTCCAACTTTTTTGTGATTTTTTCGCAAAGTTGTTCTGCCTCTACAAGTGATTGCCAACCCTTATTTTCGTGCCTCTAGCTTCCTTATGTAATGTGCATTGTATTAGGGTAAAGAACTTGGTCCAAATCTTGCCCTATCAATGCTCATGAATTTGATTTGATTCCTCCATTAAAACTTTCCAAACTTGCTTGATTTCAATCTTTTTTGCACACATTTGATTTGATACGAATTTGATGATAATAATAGCTGTATTTGGAGCCTGAAATAGCCAAAAAATCATGTGTTATCAAAGCTTTAGATTATATATGATTTTATTTGATTTAAAATAAATTAATTCAAATAAAAAACAAATTAACTAATAAAAATGTGATGTGGACACATGGATGGAGCTAGGGCACGTGGGCAATAATGCAAACTCAAATCAAGTGAAAAAGAATGGGCCCATTTGGCAAAGTTTGAAGTTTTGGGGATAGTTGACTTTTGGCAATTTTGCAAAAAAGTAAAACTTCAACAATGCATAACCTCTAATCGACCCTTTTAGTCTCATCTCATTTTGATATTCCATGCTCAAGTTAGAAGCTTTGGCGAATAAGGTGTTTTTGTTGACTTTCAAAAATGACCTATAATGTCCAAATTCATAACTTCTTGTGAGTGAATTTTTAAACTTGGGGTATGAAGATGGATTGTAGGGAATTGCATCCTATTCAAAATGAGCTTTGTATGGGTCATTTATCATAAAGTATGAGAAAGTTATGCTTGGTCAAAGTTGGGTTGACTTTTCCTACAAAACCCTAATTTAGAAACTTTTGAGTCTTGATGAATTTTGAGCAATCCTTGATGAATCATGATCAACCCTTGATCAAATGATGAAATATACTTCAAAATGAGAATTTTGACAAAAAATCTTGAAGTTTGACTGTATGTAGGTCACAGTTGACTTTTGACCTAGCATAGTCGACTTTTGGACCTTTTGAGCAATTGACTGAGTAAACTTCCTCTCCAAGGCTTGAAAATTGACATGGATGATCTTGAGAAAATATTAGGACATTGGTGAGAACTTGGGGTCACTTGGAATCAAGGATCTTGATGTAACACAAAACCCTAATTTGGGGTAGACTGCCTTAGGAGATAGCTTGTCTGACCAACTCTTGAGCAACTTAGAGATTTTTCTTGCAATGTCTTGAGAAATACAGGAGGGCAAATTTTGGGGTACAACAGACCCTCTCTCTTTTATCCTTTCTTATCAAAACCCAGCAACGCCCCAAACACCAAGAACCCTAAGTTACCAACCTTAACCCCTAAAATCAATGGCAAAAAAAGATCATCACAAATAATCAACAACAAAAGTCAAGCCCCTAAGCTAAGTGGATCGAAAAATATCTCTCCTGCAATGAACCTTAATGTTTTCCTCTTCTGATTTTCTGATTCACTCTTCTAATCCACTTTTTCTCCTTTCTTCGTAGGTGTGATACGGTGGGAGAACTGACTTGAGGTTTTGCGTTTGTATTCGCACTTGTTCGGTTTAGCAAGAGTCGCCACCGATTTTTTATTTTATCCTAAGGAAATGTCAAAAAGCACAGAAAAGACCTTTGAGATGTTTTCGTGGGTTCGGGGGGTAGATTATGAAAAGGGAAGGTGCTAGCACCCTTTTCATCCATGGTTATCCATGGGCTCTTAGTTACTTGATTTAGATCACTTGCCTTTGCTTTTCAATTGTTTGAAATGGTGCTTTGTGTGTGTGGTTTTGAAAATGTTTTGAAAAAGATGCCTTGTCTAGGCAACCATTGTAACAATTCTTTACTCGAATGTTTTACAAAGGTGTTTGTCTTTTTGAAAAGATGTTTCAATGTTTTTTGAAAGTTTGTTTTGAAATTGTGTGGAGATGTGTGTTTGAAAGTAGGCAAGTGTGTTTTGCAAGTTTGATCAAGTAACTAAGAGTTGTCTACCCTAATTTACTCAAAGATATTTCCTATGTTTTAGCCCTTTTAACAGTGTTGTTTCACCATTGTATTTGGTGAACAACCTTGTGTTAGGATGTTAACGGGACAGGCGCGGGTCATCGTATACAATCATTGAAGGCAACTTGTGAGACGCTCTAGCAATTTTGTAAGGGACGAGATCGTTTTATCGAAGGCAACATCGAGGGTCATCGAGGGACTATGATCTTTGTTTATCGAAGGGACGTTTGCTAGAGTGTCTCATACTCGAGGGACATGATTGCATTTTTCCGAGGCAACAAGCGAGGTTACCCTAGAGGTGTAAGTGTATGTTGTGTATTGATTTTCATGCATTTGTCTTGTATTAGGTTATCTAGCGGTTGATTTTGAATCTTCGCATACAAACCCTAATTACTATACAGTATATAGAAAGCGATAAATTGCGGGAATTTAAAGTCTAAGCTATTACAAATAAGTATCCGGGGATGGGGGTACAAATGTTTACAAATGGGGATGAGTCTCATCAGAATAGTAGTGTCCAAATATTATTTACAACCAAATCGAATTGTAGCATTCTCAATGTAAAATATAACAATGTATAAGAATAAAAGAGAATCAAAAGTATTGTAAAATGCACATGATTATTTACAAGTGATTAAAATGTTAACCTAATGTATTAAGTATTATTAGTTATTTTTGTGTTTTTGTTAATTATGTATAAACAAAAGTTTTAATGAAAAGAAAATTTTAACTTAATAAAAAAATCTTTTGTTTGCATATTTTGTTAATGTTTCTTAGGAAGTTTTATAAAAGTGATTTATTAAACAAAATAAAGTTTTAAAGGAAAAATTGTTTAAACTTAATAAAATCTAATATTTATGTATTTTTAAATGTAATAAAATAAAAAGAAGCAATTAAGAAAATTTTGTATAAAAAGTTAATGTAATTAGTTATGAAGAAAAAGGAAATAGGTTTAAAAAAAGTGAAAGAAGAGTATTAGTTTATATATACATAAAAAAGTTAAATGGGCCTTAAGAAAATGCTTGGCCCAAACAACAAAAACTAACAGATTCAAAAAAGAGGGGGGGGTGCATATGCCAGAATCAGTCGGGCTTAGGCGGTTCAGTGGGGCAGGCCCAAACGCGTTTGATAATGTTTGTTAGGGTTGGAATTAGTTTGCTTCAGAGTTAGGGTTACAGTTTTGAACGAACGGCGCCGCTCCCTTCTTCTTTCTTCGTCCTCTTCATCCTTCTTAAGCAAAGCTTCTGAACGATCTCCCTCTCCACCTATGGCCACTAGGCGCCACCTCCAACTCCTCCTCCCTCCATGGTTAATCAAGGCAGCGACAAAAAAGGTATCGGTTTCTTTTTTATGTTTTAGGGTTTTGGATTTTAGTCTTGCACGTTATTGGTTTTTTGACACATTCTGATCCTCTATGTTATTTATGTTTGTGTGAGGTGTAAAAAAGAAAAGGGAAGGATAATTTATACCTTGGTTCTGCTTTTTGGAAAGGAGGAAGAAAACTTGGACAGGAGGCGTCTCAGGCGGCCGGGGGCGTGGGACTAGTGATGCTAGCTTTGTGGCCTTCCTGGTATTTGGTATCTTTAACCTTCGTTTAATGATGATAGTTGCAATCTGAAAACCCTAGGATAGCTTTTTTTCCTCTTCTGATTGCTTGCCTCAGTGTTGCTTTCTTCTGAGTTTTTGTGCTTCTGAGATGCTTTCACAATCTTCCTCTCTTTGGGCTTATCTGAATGCTTGCCTCTGAATGTTTATTTGATGATGTTCTTTGATGAACTTTGCTTATGAGTTTCCCTCTCTTTGGCTTGCTTCTCGATGATGAGCTTTTGCTCTGAGAGTATGTTTGGATATGTGTTTTTTGCTTCTGAGTTGCTAGCTTTAGTGTCTTTGCTTCTCTTGGGCTTTGGCTTGCTTTGTTCTGATGATAAGCTTGGCTTATGATTTTCCCTCTCTTTGACTTGATCTGTTTAGCCTACGATGAATCCAATTCTGAGGCACTTATTTTTGTTGTTTGGATATTTGGATGGATTTCCTTGAGTTTGGATTTGAAATGAAGGCAGGTTGAATGTTATGCAGGCTTGGACACTGAGTTTGTTCAGGTTTTGTGCTTGGCTTTGAGATACAGGTTTTGACAGGTTATATGTTTGTTGGCTTGTTTCTGCTATGTGTTTTTAGGCAGGCTTCTAGTTTTCTGCAGGCTTGTGGTGTTTTGGCTTGTTTTGAACACAGGTTTGAAAGGCTTGAGCAACTTGACAGGTTTTGTTGAGGTTTAGGCTTTGACAGGCTTGAATGCTGAGTTTGGGTGCAGTTTGTAACTTATGCAGGTTGATATGTTTTGCTCTAAGGCTTGTGTTATGCTTGATCTGTGTTTGACAGGCTTGGAGGTTACAAGCTTGTTGCTTCTGTAACAGTTTTGTAGGTTTGAAGGCAGTTTGTTGGTAACAGGAAGGTTGTTGTTTGCTTGCTTGAAGGTTATATTTTTCTATGTGTATCCTGCCCCCTTTGTTCTGAACTGAAACTCTTTGTTATATCTTTTTCCTAAGCCTGCAAAACTGTAAGCCTCTCTACTTCTCTCTCTCTTTCTCTCTCCACAGAAAAAGCATTTTTTATTGCTTAAACTGTACTTATTTTATGAAAAAGTGTTGGTTGGGAAATGATGAAAGCTTTGCTTGCATTTTGGCTTTTCTCTGCATATCTCCTTACCTCCAGATTTCCTGCATATCTTTTGTGTACTTGTTGACAGTTTTTTGATAGCTTTGATATCTTTTGGCAGCTTGGTTGACATCTCTTTTTGATAGTTTTGTTGACAGCTTTGCACTTAGTTTGCCCATTTTGACAATTTGGTTTGCCTAGTTTGATAATGCAATTCAGTTTGGATTTATGCAGCTTGTTTGGCATTTCTTTATGCAGCCTTATATTTTAATTCATATGCTTGCAAACATATTTTCTTTCCCTCTTTGTGAACCAAGAAGAGAGTCTTCTTGCGATTTGCAGAGAGGACGAACAAACTGATTCCGACCAACACTTTTAATGATGAGTTTTTATGATTAACTGTCTGAAAATGCCCTCTTTTAATTTTAAATGTATTGACTTCTTCCTTTTTTGTCTTTGCAGGTAAACATCAGTTGAGCAAAGGATGCAACAGCAGAAGATGAAGACTTCAAGAGATTTAGGATATAGTTTTAATTTATTTTTAATCATTGTAATAACATTATTGTAAACAACTGTAAATAAATTTACAGTATTAAGATAATATTTGTAACAAACAATTAAAAATGAATAAAAATCTTTCTTTGTCAGATATCTCTTTTAATTCTTCTGCAATTGTTTATTTAATTATTTAAATTTCTGGAGTCATAATAATTGGAAATTATCCCAATAATCTTAACTTAGAAATTATAAATAATCAACAAACGTCGCATTCTTCTAGCCTTGTATTAGCCAACAACAAGCCTGGCGTTCCAAATAACCAATAGCAATGCACAGTCAAATAAACAACGTCCATACGTCTTTCATTTCACTGATTAAACCAACACTTCAAACTCTCAATCAGAAGCCTCAACCCATATCCCAGATGTTTAGACTAAATAGAAATCTTGAACAAACGTCAAAACCATGTGACAGTCAATTAAGACACTATGGATTCAAATTCTTCTGAAAATGCGCGTGAAAACCCTAATTCTGGATTTACTGTCAAAGAAACGTCCACCTGATCAAAACCTAAGCTAAGCTCAAACAAATCAATAGAAACCCTAATAATCTGCTTGGACTGATTCAAAAGTTATTGGAAACCCTAATTTTGTCTGACTGATGAGAAAAGTCTGTTTGACCGATTCTTAAGCCAATCTGAAAAATCAGGGAAAGCCCGAAGCTGTGATTTCTTGTGAAAAAGGGAGGGCAAATTTTGGGGTACAACAGTTGCCCCTGTTCAATCTTCTTGAACCTGAAGAGTTAGATTGGCAAGTTTGCCTTTCGCGACTTGAAGGTAAAAGGAGATTGGACACTAGAGTGCCCAAAAAATTTGCACTCGTCAAAGCGTAGTTTGAGGGAATGGGCTTAAAGATGCCATTTTGGAGATGGGCTTAAAGATGCCATTTGGAGATGGGCTTAAAGATGCCATTTGGAGATGGGCTTAAAGATGCCATCTGGAGATGTGACAGAATCTTGTCGGGGGATGGGCTTAGAGATGCCATCTGAAGGTGATTGTATCTTGTTGGAGATGGGATTATATAAGAAAGGTATCCATGTTTGGAACATCTCTGAATTGGGGGTCCGAATAAGAAATAGATTGACATCCATGTTTGGAGAATTCGTAAACTGTTTTCAGAAGTCTTGGATCTGAACAAGCGAATAGGTTAACATCCGTATCTGGAGAACCCGTAAACTGGTTTCAGAAGTCTTGAAGTTGAATAAACATGAGTTGGTCGAGTAGATATTTGTCCTGTCTGGTTTCAGGTGTTAATCTATGACCTAAGAAAGAAAGATAGTTTTCCTGGCTTGTTACAGGTATTGATCCTCAATTCTCTCGTCCACAGATGGTTTTCCTGGCTTGCTACAGGTATTGATCTGGAACTTGAAAAGGTTGATGGTAGCCATCTGTTGATTGACCTTTTTTCTGGAAAAGGTAAAACGTTAGTTGTATGCAATGTCATGATATATGAAATGCATAATGCAATATATGTGTTTATGATATATGAATGTAACGGATGTGCATGCAAGCTGAGTAGCTGTCTTGCTGAGGATAGATGAATCCTGGATAGCTGGAGATAATAGAATCTTGACTGCTGCTGGGGAAAGTAAATCCTTGACTACTGCAGGGGATTGTTGGAAATGAGAAGTCCCGGAACCACTGTTGGGGAATCAGGAGCTTGGGTTGTATGCCAATCTACTGGGGATTCCTGTCTTGAGGAGATCTTCACTGGGGAATATCTGAATATCCTGTGAGGGATTGAGAATGAGAGTCTTCATTCTGCTCGGGGAATAAGAATTCAGGTTGTCTGCCACTTTGAGAATGAGAATCTTCATTCTGTCGGGAACATCAAGAAGTTGAATTGTATGTTGAGAAGCAGCAAGGTATCTGCCTTTGGAGCATCTCTGGGTTGAGGATAAATTCTAAATGAGTGACAGAATGGCAACCGTGTTTGGAGCATATTTGGACTGTATCTTGGAATTTGAGATCTGTATAAGTAGCAGCATGACTTCTGTGTCTGGAGTGTATTTGAAACTGTAACTGGAAGGAAATCTGGAATAAGTATCAGAATGTCGCCATATCTGGATCACATCTGAACTGTCTCTAGAAGGAAATCTGGAATAAGTTTCGGAATGTCGCCATATCTGGGTCACATCTGAACTATCTCTAGAAGGAAATCTGGAATAAGTATCGGAATGTCGCCAAATCTGGGTCACATCTGAACTATCTCTAGAAGGTAATCTGGAATATGATGATCTTGATTTTGTTAAGGGTCATAAATTGGGAGTATACCAATCTTCTAAGGTGATGAGAATCTTCATTCTGTTAATGGTCAGAAACTGGGAGTATACCAATCTTCTGAGGTTTTAAGGATGAGAGTCTTCATTCTGTTAAGGGTCAGAAATTGGGAGTATACCAATCTTCTGAGGTGATGAGAATCTTCATTCTGTTAACGGTCAGAAACTGGGAGTATACCAATCTTCTGAGGTTTTAAGGATGAGAGTCTTCATTCTTGAGCGTCAGAAATTGGGATTATACCAATCTTCTAAGGTGATGAGAATCTTCATTCTGTTAACGGTCAGAAACTGGGAGTATACCAATCTTATGAGGTTTTAAGGATGAGAGTCTTCATTCTTGAGGGTCAGAAATTGGGAGTATACCAATCTTCTGAGGTGATGAGAATCTTAATTCTGTTAACGGTCAGAAACTGGGAGTATACCAATCTTCTGAGGTTTTAAGGATGAGAGTCTTCATTCTTGAGGGTCAGAAATTGGGAGTATACCAATCTTCTGAGGTGATGAGAATCTTCATTCTGTTAACGGTCAGAAACTGGGAGTATACCAATCTTCTGAGGTTTTAAGGATGAGAGTCTTCATTCTTGAGGGTCAGAAATTGGGAGTATACCAATCTTCTGAGGTGATGAGAATCTTCATTCTGTTAACGGTCAGAAACTGGGAGTATACCAATCTTTTGAGGTTTTAAGGATGAGAGTCTTCATTCTTGAGGGTCAGAAATTGGGAGTATACCAATCTTCTGAGGTGATGAGAATCTTCATTCTGTTAACTGTCAGAAACTGGGAGTATACCAATCTTCTGAGGTTTTAAGGATGAGAGTCTTCATTATTGAGGGTCAGAAATTGGGAGTATACCAATCTTCTGAGGTGATAAGAATCTTCATTCTGTTAACGGTCAGAAACTGGGAGTATACCAATCTTCTGAGGTTTTAAGGATGAGAGTCTTCATTCTTAAGGGTCAGAAATTGGGAGTATACCAATCTTCTGAGGTGATGAGAATCTTCATTCTGTTAACGGTCAGAAACTGGGAGTATACTAATCTTCTGAGGTTTTAAGGATGAGAGTCTTCATTCTTGAGGGTCAGAAATTGGGAGTATACCAATCTTCTGAGGTGATGAGAATCTTCATTGTGTTAACGGTCAGAAACTGGGAGTATACCAATCTTCTGAGGTTTTAAGGATGAGAGTCTTCATTCTTGAGAGAAACAGATTTTTAGGAGCTTCAATTGTCCGTTATTCTGTTGGTGGTTGTAACTTCCAGCAGGTGATGAAGGAATTTTGATAATGACCGCAACTTCCAGCAGGTGATGAAGGAAATTTTAAACGCTCTTGAGATTGACATTCGAATTCCCCAAGTGATGGTGACGAACACTTGCCCCCGACTGATCTGTAATTGAGAGATTTGTTGAAATCTTGACTGGACTGCCCCAGGTTAACTGTACTTTGAAAGATCTACTGAAATCTTGACTGGATTGCCCCAGGTTAACTGGATAGTGACATGGCATGCCCCCTTGTTGATAGGAGATTTGTCGTTGGAATTGTCATCCTTTTTGAAGTGATTTTGTTCACTGAGAGGGCTTTCGTTCGTCGGATATTCATTGTGTGAATTTCTCCGCTGTCAAACAAATAGCCAAATGCAAACAGTGATATTCAATCAATGCAAAGTTTATGTCTGCCTCGAAGTTTTGGAAAATGCGTTTTTTAGCAAAAAACTTTTTATGAGACAAATTCAACACAAGATTTAGAGCAAAGCCTTACAGGAGTCATGATACCTTTTGTAACAGTATGCTTTCGAACGAACCCATGCTTTAGTTAGGACTTTTGAAGGGTTGTAATGTGGCTTGGTTCACGGTTTAAGAAACAAAGGATAAAGGCTCAAAGTATATTTGTACCCACCCGCTCTTCGTGATGTTCTTCAATCCTAAACTCAGTTAATTGTGCGTCGAACTCTATTCGAGTTTGGAACGACTTTTTTGGTGATGGTTCACACAAGTTGAATTTTATGGAAGGCAATCATCCTCTTTTTGCAACACTTTTCATGTTGTTTGAGGATTTGTAATGACCTCGTTCTTTTGATTTGTTATCCCTAACTTTTGCCTGACTGTTCCTGTTTTCGAGATTACAGTCAGCGGGATGCCCCAGCTTTCTTAAGCTTCCTTTATAGGTTTTGTCTTAGTGGGCTTTTCTCTTTTGAGAGATAATGACTGCCTATGAGATAGGGAACCATCACTGTCTTTTTGATTCCAAAGGAATGTTTTTGATGTCGTTCGTTGTATTATGAATTGAGAGTTTGCGACTTCAATGCGTATATTTTTTTTTGAATTAACTGAGAGACTACCCTGCCCCAGGTTTAAATCAAAGGTTTCAATTTGTTTAAAAACAGAAAACTCCTACTTCTTTGGCTCGAAGGGGTTGACTAGGGATTATCTTCCTTATAACTCCAGTGTTTGGGATTTGAAAGAAATGCCTGTACATCATCAGCGAGGTCTGTTCAAAAGCATACTGTATGAGATTACGGTATTGTTTCGTCATCCTCCCTCTAAAGGCCTGTAGCTTTTGCAAGAGTTAAATGTCATAAAGAAAGTAGAAAGCATAGTTCAAGAATAGTGAAAACGAATGGATGAATTCAAGACAAACATATGCAACGCATTAATGAAACAGAGTTTGATATAAACAGATAATTTTTTGAATAACAAAAGAAATTACAACTTGAAGATTCAAATGGAACAAAAGTCTCTCAGTCCGAGCTTTGTCATTTCAGGTGGAGCACCCAAAGTGGAAGATTTTCATCTCACCATCCGGCATGAATTCCAGCACTCCTTCGTCAATCAAGTCTTGGATCTTATTTTTCAAAGCCCAACAGTCATCGGTGTCATGTCCCGGACTATGGGAGTGGTATGCACACCTTTCATTGGAGTGATAGGTAGGAGCAGAGGTGTTGGGGTTCGGATGAGGAGCCCTTAAATCAAGCAAGTTGACCTCCAACAAGCGTTTCAGTATCAGAGATGACGGTATGTCAGTCTCAGAGAAATGTCTTCCAGACGTATTTTTCTTACGCTGATTACCCTGTTGACGCTGACGGGGTTGTTGACGAGCTTGTGACCCCGAAGCAGTTTGAGGAGCTTTTCCCTTGTCTTCTTGTCTCAAAGGGGGTGGAAGGATGATTGGACCTTCAACCCTAGTTGTTTGCCCCACTTGGTTATTTTGAAGCAGCTTGTTGACGAGGACTCTGAGCTCTTCTTGTCTTTGAGCTAAGTCTTGAATGAGAGACATCTGGCCCACCAGCTGTCCCATCATCTGGATCTTCATTGTTGCCAACTCGATTTGTAGCCCTTCCAACTGATCATTCCTGACACTGCCTGAATTTCCCAAGACCATGCCCCTTGTGAGGAGAGCTTTTATCTCTTCTTGCCCCTGGGATAGGTTCAAGAACATCTCTTGAAGTTGAGCGTTTTGAGCCTGGATGCCCTTGATAGTCTGCTCCAGATCCATCTCTACTGAAATAAACAGTAGGAGAATAAAGAAACCTGAAAAGGAAAACCTGTTATGATGCAATGCATGATATGTGGATGTATGTTTTCAATAATCTCTTGGGGTAAACACAAGAAAATGTTAGAGGTTGAACTTGGATCAACATCTTTGATTGGAGAACTTTGTATCGGTGGATGTATTTCCACGAGAATCAAGCTCACCATGTCAAGTGGGTCATAGCCCCTGATTCAAGTTGTTGCACTTGATCTTTGATGGCATTTGTTTAGAGGAGAAAACCTCTTGCCCCTTGGTAGACGTCCGGTTCAACGTGACCCTGCATCAACAGACCCTCGAGAACCTTGAAATGGTTATTGAAAATGCTATGGTATGATGTTATGATTTTATGTACATGCATGCGAGAGAAAGTAAGTGTATATACAGGTAATCATATTCACACAAAGCAAACAAGTCCTTAGGTTTAGGCTTGCATGGGGTTCGTAGGTAAGTACCCTCTTGAAGTTAGTTGGCTCATCCTGTCCTAAAGTAGAAACCGGGTTCTAAGGAGCTCAATATCATTGGATTATTTTCTATGTTCATTGTTTTGGTTTAGCCACTTAACTGGCGACCAAAATATTCCAAGAAAACAACCCTCAATGAGTGTAGTATCGAGTATCTACCAACTTCGGACTGCACCAAAGTCGGTCATCTCACTACCCCTAAAAAAGCCAAGATGGTCAAGTAAGGTTCTAAGAGTTCGTTAGTGCTTCATGACATCACTCAGCGGCCCCGTATTCTCCTTGACTACTCAAGGGCTACCGGTACTCACAAATATATCACACTAACATAGCTACTGCTTCAACCATGTTGGTATACCCCGCACAGTTCCCTCACAGTTTATTGCTATTTACCTAAAAAGGTGCCCCCAAATCCGGGTGTAGGATTTACAACAAACCCAAACAAGGAACCCAAAAAGTAAAGCAATCAAAGCAAACAAAGTAAGCATGTATAGGTGATCTAAAACCCTAAGGTAACCCCACTTTTAGAAATGTCCCCAACAGAGTCGCCAGTTCTGTGATACGGTGGGAGAACTGACTTGAGGTTTTGCGTTTGTATTCGCACTTGTTCGGTTTAGCAAGAGTCGCCACCGACTTTTTATTTTATCCTAAGGAAAGGTCAAAAAGCACAGAAAAGACCTTTGAGATGTTTTCGTGGGTTCGGGGGGTAGATTATGAAAAGGGAAGGTGCTAGCACCCTTTTCATCCATGGTTATCCATGGGCTCTTAGTTACTTGATTTAGATCACTTGCCTTTGCTTTTCAATTGTTTGAAATGGTGCTTTGTGTGTGTGGTTTTGAAAATGTTTTGAAAAAGACGCCTTGTCTAGGCAACCATTGTAACAATTCTTTACTCGAATGTTTTACAAAGGTGTTTGTCTTTTTGAAAAGATGTTTCAATGTTTTTTGAAAGTTTGTTTTGAAATTGTGTGGAGATGTGTGTTTGAAAGTAGGCAAGTGTGTTTTGCAAGTTTGATCAAGTAACTAAGAGTTGTCTACCCTAATTTACTCAAATATCTTTCCTATGTTTTAGCCCTTTTAACAGTGTTGTTTCACCATTGTATTTGGTGAACAACCTTGTGTTAGGATGTTAACGGGACAGGCGCGGGTCATCGTATACAATCATTGAAGGCAACTTGTGAGACACTCTAGTAATTTTGTAAGGGACGAGATCGTTTTATCGAAGGTAACATCGAGGGTCATCGAGGGACTACGATCTTTGTTTATCGAAGGGACGTTTGCTAGAGTGTCTCATACTCGAGGGACATGATTGCATTTTTCCTAGGCAACAAGCGAGGTTACCCTAGAGGTGCAAGTGTATGTTGTATATTGATTTTCATGCATTTGTCTTGTATTAGGTTATCTAGCGGTTGATTTTGAATCTTCGCATACAAACCCTAATTACTATACAGTATATAGAAAGCGATAAATTGCGGGAATTTAAAGTCTAAGCTATTACAAATAAGTATCCGGGGATGGGGGTACAAATGTTTACAAATGGGGATGAGTCTCATCAGAATAGTAGTGTCCAAATATTATTTACAACCAAATCGAATTGTAGCATTCTCAATGTAAAATATAACAATGTATAAGAATAAAAGAGAATCAAAAGTATTGTAAAATGCACATGATTATTTACAAGTGATTAAAATGTTAACCTAATGTATTAAGTATTATTAGTTATTTTTGTGTTTTTGTTAATTATGTATAAACAAAAGTTTTAATGAAAATAAAATTTTAACTTAATAAAAAAATCTTTTGTTTGCATATTTTGTTAATGTTTTTTAGGAAGTTTTATAAAAGTGATTTATTAAACAAAAAAAAGTTTTAAAGGAAAAATTGTTTAAACTTAATAAAATCTAATATTTATGTATTTTTAAATGTAATAAAATAAAAAGAAGCAATTAAGAAAATTTTGTATAAAAAGTTAATGTAATTAGTTATGAAGAAAAAGGAAATAGGTTTAAAAAAAGTGAAAGAAGAGTATTAGTTTATATATACATAAAAAAGTTAAATGGGCCTTAAGAAAATGCTTGGCCCAACCAACAAAAACTAACAGATTCAAAAAAGAGGGGGGGGGTGCATATGCCAGAATCAGTCGGGCTTAGGCGGTTCAGTGGGGCAGGCCCAAACGCGTTTGATAATGTTTGTTAGGGTTGGAATTAGTTTGCTTCAGAGTTAGGGTTACAGTTTTGAACAAACGGCGCCGCTCCCTTCTTCTTTCTTCGTCCTCTTCATCCTTCTTATGCAAAGCTTCTTAACGATCTCCCTCTCCACCTATGGCCACTAGGCGCCACCTCCAACTTCTCCTCCCTCTATGGTTAAGCAAGGCGGCGACAAAAAAGGTATCAGTTTCTTTTTTATGTTTTAGGGTTTTGGATTTTAGTCTTGCACGTTATTGGTTTTTTGACACATTCTGATCCTCTATGTTATTTATGTTTGTGTGAGGTGTAATAAAGAAAAGGGAAGGAGAATTTATACCTTGGTTCTGCTTTTTGGAAAGGAGGAAGAAAACTTGGACAGGAGGCGTCTCAGGCGGCCGGAGGCGTGGGACTAGTGATGCTAGCTTTGTGGCCTTCCTGGTATTTGGTATCTTTAACCTTCGTTTAATGATGATAGTTGCAATCTGAAAACCCTAGGATAGCTTCTTTTCTTCTTCTGATTGCTTGCCTCAGTGTTGCTTTCTTCTGAGTTTTTGTGCTTCTGAGATGCTTTCACAATCTTCCTCTCTTTGGGCTTATCTGAATGCTTACCTCTGAATGTTTATTTGATGATGTTCTTTGATGAACTTTGCTTATGAGTTTCCCTCTCTTTGGCTTGCTTCTCGATGATGAGCTTTTGCTCTGAGAGTATGTTTGGATATGTGTTTTTTGCTTCTGAGTTGCTAGCTTCAGTGTATTTGCTTCTCTTGGGCTTTGGCTTGCTTTGTTCTGATGATAAGCTTGGCTTATGATTTTCCCTCTCTTTGACTTGATCTGTTTAGCCTATGATGAATCCAATTCTGAGGCACTTATTTTTGTTGTTTGGATATTTGGATGGATTTCCTTGAGTTTGGATTTGAAATGAAGGCAGGTTGAATGTTATGCAGGCTTGGACACTGAGTTTGTTCAGGTTTTGTGCTTGGCTTTGAGATACAGGTTTTGACAGGTTATATGTTTGTTGGCTTGTTTCTGCTATGTGTTTTTCGGCAAGCTTCTAGTTTTCTGCAGGCTTGTGGTGTTCTGGCTTATTTTGAACACAGGTTTGAAAGGCTTGAGCAACTTGACAGGTTTTGTTGAGGTTTAGGCTTTGACAGGCTTGAATGCTGAGTTTGGGTGCAGTTTGTAACTTATGCAGGTTGATATGTTTTGCTCTAAGGCTTGTGTTATGCTTGTTCTGTGTTTGACAGGCTTGGAGGTTACAAGCTTGTTGCTTCTGTAACAGTTTTGTAGGTTTGAAGGCAGTTTGTTGTTAACAGGCAGGTTGTTGTTTGCTTGCTTGAAGGTTATATTTTTCTATGTGTATCCTGCCCCCTTTGTTCTGAACTGAAACTCTTTGTTATATCTTTTTCCTAAGCCTGCAAAACTGTAAGCCTCTCTACTTTTCTCTCTCTTTCTCTCTCCACAAAAAAATCATTTTTTATTGCTTAAACTGTACTTATTTTATGAAAAAGTGTTGGTTGGGAAATGATGAAAGCTTTGCTTGCATTTTGGCTTTTCTCTGCATATCTCCTTACCTCCAGATTTCCTGCATATCTTTTGTGTACTTGTTGACAGTTTTTTGATAGCTTTGATATCTTTTGGCAGCTTGGTTGACATCTCTTTTTGACAGTTTTGTTGACAGCTTTGCACTTAGTTTGCCCATTTTGACAATTTGGTTTGCATAGTTTGATAATGCAATTCAGTTTGGATTTATGCAGCTTGTTTGGCATTTCTTTATGCAGCCTTGTATTTTAATTCATATGCTTGCATACATATTTTCTTTCCCTCTTTGTGAACCAAGAAGAGAGTCTTCTTACGATTTGCAGAGAGGACGAACAAACTGATTCCGACCAACACTTTTAATGATGAGTTTTTATGATTAACTTTCTGAAAATGCCCTCTTTTAATTTTAAATGTATTGACTTCTTCCTTTTTTGTCTTTGCAGGTAAACATCAGTTGAGCAAATGATGCAACAGTAGAAGATGAAGACTTCAAGAGATTTAGGATATAGTTTTAATTTATTTTTAATCATTGTAATAACATTATTGTAAACAACTGTAAATAAATTTACAGTATTCAGATAATATTTGTAACAAATAATTAAAAATGAATAAAAATATTTCTTTGTCAGATATCTCTTTTAATTCATCTGCAATTGTTTATTTAATTATTTAAATTTCTGGAGTCATAATAATTGGAAATTATCCCAATAATCTTAACTTAGAAATTATAAATAATCAACAAACATCGCATTCTTCTAGCCTTGTATTAGCCAACAACAAGCCTGGCATTCCAAATAACCAATAGCAATGCACAGTCAAACAAACAACGTCCATACGTCTTTCATTTCACTGATTAAACCAACACTTCAAACTCTCAATCAGAAGCCTCAACCCATATCCCAGATGTTTAGACTAAACAGAAATCTTGAACAAACGTCAAAACCATTTGACAGTCAATTAAGACACTGTGGATTCAAATTCTTCTGAAAATGCGCGTGAAAACCCTAATTCTGGATTTACTGTCATAGAAACGTCCGCCTGATCAAAACCTGGGCTAATCTCAAACAAATCAATAGAAACCCTAATAATCTGCTTGGACTGATTCAAAAGTTATTGGAAACCCTAATTTTGTCTGACTGATGAGAAAAGTCTGTTTGACCGATTCTTAAGCCAATCTGAAAAATCAGGAAAAGCCCGAAGCTGTGATTTCTTGTGAAAAAGGGAGGGCAAATTTTGGGGTAAAACAATAGGTATTTCGGATTTGAAGATGACGGATGCAACAAGGGTTTGAAGGATCTAGGGTTCCAGTTCTAAAACCCATATCTCAAACGAAAGAGCTTGGATGTTAGGATGGCCGAAGATTCAAGCAATATTGTCTCAGAATCTGTCTTCTTCTCCTTATTTTCTTCTTTTAATTTTTTCACACGTCCTTTTCTCTTAGAAATTAAGGCTTTATATAATTTTTAGGTTATAGTTAGATTAGCAAATTATAGTGTGATTTGCAGTTTTGTTATAGATTGATTGTTGATTGAGGTTGTAATTGATTCAGATTTAGATTTGATTGTAAATTAGAAAAATTAGGGTTTTGATTTACAGGTACTTGGACTTGTTATTGTATAGATTTGTTTCAGTCAATAAAACAAATTTTTAATTAAATATTTGATTTGATCTTGCTAAAAAGTGTAATTTTTGGGCCTGTTTGTTTACTTAGCAAGGAAGAACGTACATGGGCGCCGCTGAGGGTAAAGGGTTCTAACCCTAGACGACTTTGGTCAACAAAACCATAAAATAATAATAATAATAATAATAATAAATAAAAACAATAAATAATAATGCCTAATTACGTTTGTTGACTCTGGTCAACCTAATTATAAAAATAGTCTATACAATAATACTAACCAATATTACTACTAATATTATTAATAATAATATTTTGAGTAATAATAGTAACTTAATTGTTAGTTGACTTCGGTCAACTAATAATATGACTAATAAAAATATCTAAGCATTCAATCCTTGGGCCCAAAAAAATAAATCAGCATAATACATCAATGATTTCTACTACACCCCCTATCTTTAAATGGATTTATCAAACTCAAATAGGCTTTTTAAATTTAAATGATGAGCCCAAGAGATATAGAAATGTACTCCCCTTTTGGGATATACACCTTTATAACCAAATAAAACTAATTAAAATGTTAGTAACTATTTTTTTCTTCTAAAAAAAATGAATTAAACTGATAACGCCTAAGGCGGGAAAATTTGGGGTATGACAACTGCCTCTATTTTTAATCACTCTTCGATCAAAGTGCATGAGAATACGTAGGTCTCACACGTTTCAGATCAGAGGGTTATTAAATAATAGAAAACTCCCAAAATTTGACCAAAAGTTAGAAATTAAAAGAGAATAGGTGTAGATAACTCGTCAACGCTTGAGTGGAATAATCACAGATCTTGTGAACTTACCGCAACCTAGGGGGTAAGCCACACCAACTTGAAAAGACTATAAATTGTCGCTAACACAACAATATCGCAGATTCGAAGCATCCATCACAACCAAGGGGATAGATAGCGTAGGTATTAACTCTATTTGTGTCATAGACTAAATCAATAGAGTTTAAACAATTTACTAAAGCTCGGAGACTGGCATAGTAAACTGTATCGCAGATTTTGCATATTTATACATAGTAGATAAATTATGTTGGTTTTGTGAACAAATAACTCATTGCTGCTAAGAGACTGGCACATTAAATCATATCGCATATGTTCATAGACCTACCACAACCTAAGGGGTAGATAACTTGGGTTTTTAGATAATCCGTTGCTGCTGGGAGACTGACACATTAGACTATATCGCAGATTACTGTGTACCTACTACAAACTAAGGGGTAGATAACACGAGTTTTGAGAAATTGTTTTGATAATTGAAATCTTAGATAACTGAACCAAAGATATAAGTCTAAGTTTATCGATTGTGCCTGTTCCCAACCAAGGTACCTGTTGAATAAAGCTCAAGGGTTGAACTTTTAGTTTGTGTAGATAAGTTGGCTAGTGATAGACCCCAAGATACGTTACAATATTCTTTTACCAAAGTAGATTTGAAAATGAAATGTGTAATGCATATGCATAATTGTTGCACCCAAAAATTTGCCCTTTTCATTTTACCTTACATGGTTTGTGTTTCATCATACATACTCATGCATTCTTATGATAAGATCAAGGTATTTTGATTCCTAAGTTCCTCTACAAGCTATTGAAAGTTGATTGTATTGACAATCAGGATAAGAAGGGTCTCATACTCTCAATCTTTGAGTCTCTCAAGCTACAAGGGTTCCCCATGCCTTAAGACATCTCAATTGTCTCTTTGATTCATCAGAAGTTTGAAATTGCAAGTGTTGATTCTTGAATCATTATTCTTCTATGCATATCTTGAGATTAGGGTTTTGACCAGATGAAGTATTTGAGGATTGTATGATCCAAATTTTTGAAGTATCATCTTATCATCATCACATGAAGCATCTTTGTTCAAGGAATTTCTCAGCATGTCCATAAGAATTAGGGTTTTGAAGCTTGGTCGTCATCTCCTAACACATAAGGCCAAAATTAGGATTTTTAATTTAATCAGGAAATCTTTGATTTTTGGGAAAGATTTTATTTCATGCTTCTCTACATGTTTATGAGCATCTATGATTAAAATATTGAACATTAATTTTGGTTGGAAGAGGTTCAATTGATCATTTGAGGGTAAAAGAATCATTTGAGTAAAAGTCAACAGAAGTCAACTGTGACCAAGGGGATTTTTGGTCAACATGCAATTCAACATCCACATTTTCATGTTGTAAGGTCATTTATGAAATGAAATCAAGATAGTTGTTGAATTTGAATTTAACTTGCCAAAGAAGTCATTTGAACATTTGAGAAGTTTCAAAGTGTGGAAATTCATAGTACTAAACTTTGAAAATTCACAACTTCTACACTTTTTATTGAAAAAATACAAATTTTACACAGTTGGAAAGAGGATAAAAAGTTCTTCAACTTTGTCCTTGAGGGTTCAAAACCAAAAAGTGAAAGGAGAAAAATTTATCTAGCTTGGAAGAACTTTGACACTTAGTAAATTTCTCAAAAGTATGCCAGGGGTCCATTTTCTTCATGTCCATTTTTGAGGTGTAAAAAAGATTCAATTTTAAAAAGTGTCAACATAAAACTTGTAGGTTAAAATATCCTACACATTTTTTATTCAAAGATCACTTCATTTAGTTAAGTGTTGAGAGAGATATGATGGTTAGGATAAGAGGGCTTGATAAGGCAAGTTTGCCCAGCAAAGGAAGCCTCACGCATGGATTTTCATCAAACACATGGTGGGGGCACCTTCACCACCATTTTTATTGATGAATTGATCATAATTTCTAAAAAGTTTGAACATCAAAGTTTGAGATCATTGTGTCCTCATCATTTTTGGTTCAAAGTTAATTTCATTATGAGCATTATGGTGAGAGTTATGATGGAATGAACATAAGGGCATGAGACGATATTCTTTTATGGCCAAGGCATGTCGCGCGTGCATACCAAACATGCATTTCATCAAACATGTAGTGTTCCCACATTCATGGTTGTTTCCTTTTTGATTCAAGTCTCAATTTGAAAAATGGAAAGAGGGATTGTGTAGTTGGATATTTGGGCTTCATTTAGTCCTTTGAATCATGATATTTGGCTCAAGAATGAAGAATATATTATCATTGGAAATTGGCTCTCAAAGTTGACAAAGTCACCAGCATGTAAGACATGCACGCATGTGCGCGACCTTCCTTGTCAGACTTGATCAGTCATCACCATCATGTTTTCATGCTTAAGTTCAAGGCATCTACAAGCTTCAACTCAACTTTCTTTCAAAATGAGAGTTGTTCCTCTTACTTTTCTCTTTCCATTAAGCACAAGCTTGATCCAATTGATCAAGAGATATTAAATTTTTGTTGAGGAAAAGGAGGCTGAATATTATGTTTTGTCATATAGTAAGCTTCAGCATAACACTTGCATTTTATTTGCAACAGGCCTAATTTGCCACACGCATAACACTCCTTTCCCACTCTTTATTCCTCACTCAAAATGCACAGGGAAGCTAAGCAAAAGCAAATAAAAAGCAAGCATCACATTGCTTCACTCAAATCTACCCAAAACATCCAACATTGCCCTCTAACAGCTCCAAGAATCAAATGACTATCATACCCTCAAGGAAACTTCCTCAACACTCTTTCCCACTCTATATAAACTCCTCTTCACTCTCATTTCAGGAAGCTTCCTCATTCATTCACACTAAACTTCTGAAAATTGTCCTCGAAGCTCAACTATCTCTCTCTCTCTCTCTCTCTCTCTCAAGTCAGAATTTTCTTCTTCAAATTCTTCTCAAATTCTTGGTTCAAGCTTCAATATCTGCATAATTATACTACATTAAAGTTGATAGAAGAAGAATCATCAGGTTTCTTGCTTGCAAAACCAGAGGCATAGTGAATTTATTTTTCACTTTGAGGTAAGTTTTCATGAACTCTGAATCTCACACTTTGCATGAATATCCAAGTACCATGAGGTAATGAGATACCTTGAAGCACAAGAGTATCCAGAGGGAGCATCTATCAATGACAGAAAGTTCGTACGAAGATTTGCAGCCAAATTTTTCCTAAGTAACGGGATATTATACAAACGCAACCATGATTCAACTCTACTCCGATACGTGGGTAAGAGGGAGGCAGAGGAAATCATGGAAGACATGCACGATGGATTTTTCGGTACTCACTCAAGTGGACATACGATGGCTAAGAAAATCTTAAGAGCTGGTTACTATTGGTCAATGATGGAGATCGATTGTCATCAACATTCTAGAACTTTTCACAAATGCCAAGTCTATGCTGACAAGGTCCATGTACCTCCAATCTCTCTGAATGTCATGACCGCTCCATGGCCATTTGCAATGTGGGGTATTGACATGATCGGAGAGATCAAGCCCACAGCTTCCAACGGACATCGTTTCATTCTTGTTGCTATCGACTATTTCACCAAATGGGTCGAAGCCGCCTCATTTTCCTCAATCACCAAGAATGTGGTAGCCAGATTCATCAGACACAACCTCATCTGTCATTATGGTATCCCCGAAAGGATCATCGCTGACAATGGGACTAACCTCAACAACGCCATGATCAGGGAATTGTGCACTTAATTTAAGATCAAGCATCACAATTCTTCTCCGTATAGACCAAAAACGAATGGCGCAGTTGAAGCGGCCAACAAAAATATCAAAAAGATTATGCAGAAAATGGTAGTAACCTATAAGGATTGGCATGAGATGTTACCATTTGCTCTACATGGCTACCGTACTTCATCTAGAACATCAACTGGGGCAACCCCCTTTTCTCTAGTCTATGGCATGGAAGCTGTTTCGCTAGTAGAAGTTCAAATTCCCTCGCTGAGGATTATGATTGAGGCAGGTCTAGGCGAAGACGAGTGGATTCAAACGAGATTGGATCAGCTGAACTTGATCGGTGAAAAACGATTAGCTGCTATTTGCCATGGTCATACGTATCAAAAATGAATGATCAAGGCTTTCAACAAAAAGGTCAAGCCTCGAGTATATCAAATTGGTGACCTGGTGATAAAGTGCATCATTCTACCACAAGGTGACCCCATAGGAAAATGGAATCCCACCTATGAAGGGCCATTTGTTGTGAAGAGAGTTTTCTCTGGCGGTGCCATAATGCTGACTACTATGGATGGCGAAGATTTCCCGCATCCGTTAAACGCGAACATAGTTAAAAAATACTACGCATAAGAGACCCATTAGGTTGACATACCTAAGAAAACAAGGGGCATCCCGAAAAACCAAAAGGTTTGGGCAAAAATTAAGGATATATGCAAAAGATTGTACACCCGACAAGTTGAAAACCCGAAAGGGCGACTTGGGCAAAAAAGGGGTATCCTGGTGAATTGAAAACCCGAAAGGGCGGTTCAGGCAAAAATTAAGGATTAAAAACGTACGACTATGTCCCGTGAAATCAATACAATCAATTCTATCACCAAGGTCCAAGTTCAAATGGTCCAGGATCAATCCAATCGATTTCGATCAACAACAAAGGATATTCGAAGACATTGAGGCAATAGTAGAGTGGGAAGACAATAAGATCATTTCACATGGCTATTTGTTTTTATTCTCAATTTTGTTTTCCTTTTGGCGATTTCCTCTTACTAGGATTTCCGTCTCTATGTACAAAAACACCTATTCATGGGCAAAATATCAATACAAATACACTTAGAAGTGCAAAATTTTCTGTTTTTGTTTTGAATGCAAATTTGTCCAATGACTAAAATTGAATGAACATATGCATATGAATATAATAAAAGCTATTTGGCACATGGGTCCTGCTAAGCGACAACATCAACCAAGCATCAGTGCACAACAACAATAGGCATCTCTTTTAATATATGTGAAAAATCCCCACAAAGTTATCTCATCATCATTACCCCCACCAGGGCGGTGACAATAAACCTTCCCTCAACGGAATTGCCCACAAAATCTCCCTACACGGGATAATCTCCGGCCAGAGTCTCAACCTCTTGAAAATTTTCTCCCTAGCTAAAGCCTAAGAGATCTCTTCCTAAAGGGAATTCACCTCCTCAACAGGGTTTATTTCCCCAACGAAGTTATTTCCCCAGCCAAGTGTAAGTGTCTCCACATACAACAATCAAAACACCACAAATTACCCAGCTGAGTCCATCCTCCCCAGCTGAATAAACACTCCCCAAACCGAGGTTTTCATCCCCAGCGGAGTATATCTTCCAACCAAGATTTTATTCCCCAGCAGAACTCAAATTCCCCAGTTGAGTCCAAATTGCCCAGCTGAATAAACACTCCCCGGTTGAGTCCAAATTGCCCAGCTGAGTACATCTTCTCCAACCAAGGCTATTTTCTCCAAACAGAATCTATCCTCCCCAAATGAGCCCATCATCCCCGGTTGAGCCCGTCATCCCTAGTTGGGCGTATCCTCCCCAAACTGAGTCTGCCTCACCTGACTGAGTCTATACTCTCCAATTTGAATTTCCCTTTCAAATGACTGCAAATCACAGGGCCACAACCCCTAATCCCCAGTAAAGCCTTCAACGAAGCCTTTATTATTACCAAGAAATGCTATGAAGCATGGATCCGACCAGATATTAGCACAATTTTCAAGTTATTGCTGAAGCCTGGACCCGACCAGATAACAATTTGACTTCTTGAGTTACTGAAGCTTGGACCCGACCAGATAACAATTGATCTCATTTCTCAAAACGCTAAGAAACATGGACCCGACCAGATAATAGCCTAACTCTTCAAATATATAAAAGAACCTGAACTCAAATCTGACCAAGGTTTAACTTCTTTTCCCCATTAGAGTTGTCTCTCTATCCCCAACAAAGGACTGAGAAACCTGGATCCGACCAGATATCATTCCTCATTTCCACCCTTTCAAGAAAGCCATTGCGAAGCCTGGATCCGACCAGATAGCAATCATCCTCAAAGATTCATTGTGAAACCTAGAAACCGACCAGATAACAACTAAATCCCCAAGCAGTCTATTGTGAAGCTTGGACCCGACCAAATAACAATTGACTTCATCAAAGAAATCTGCAAAGCTTGGACCCGACTAGATAACAATTTTCAACCGGTTTATTGTGAATCCTGGACCCGACCAGATAACAATTGACCTCATCAACCTCAGAAATCTGCAAAGCTTGGACCCGACCAGATAACAGTTTTCAACCAGTTTATTGTGAAGCCTGGACCCGACCAGATAATAATTGACTTTATCAAAGAAATCTGCGAAGCCTGGACCCGACCAGATAACAAGTTTTCAAACAGTATATTGTGAAACTTGGGCCCGACCAGATAACAATTAACCATGATTATCGAAAAGACACTATGAAGCCTGGATTCGACCAGATAATAGTATAGCTTTCCAAAAGACCATAAAGCCTGGACCCGACCAGATAACAATTTTCAAAGAGTTTTCTATGAAGCCTGGATCCGACCAGATAACAGTTAATTCATCCTTTCCTCTGGTAAGTCACTATGAAGCCTGGATTTGACCAGATAACGGTTAACCTCCGCATCCCCAGCAAGTCATTACAAAGCCTGGATCCGACCATATAACAGTTAATTCATTTCCCTTTCTAGTAAGTTGCCACGAAGCCCGAACCCGACCAGATGGCAACCAACTACTTTATCCTCAGCAACTGTGAAGCTTGGATCTGACCAGATAACAGCTGACATCTGAGCGATATTCCCCAGAAAAAGCACTCTTTCAACAAGATTCGAAGATATGCATGTTCTTCATTTCCAACAGGCAATCAGGGATTCAATCTCCGAAGATTTCCACAGCAACAGTCAGGGATTTATTTTCCCAGACGGAAAAATACATTTCACATTCATACATCATAACATGTACATACCAATGCATTTAGCATGATACCGCATCTGGTGAACATCATGCAAGCATCTGCATTTTTACTAACCCCTTTTCTCCCAGGTAAAATGTCAAGTTTAGTATGAATCAACAAGAGATTTGGCTAATACTTCTTCCAGAGTTTACCAACATTCCTCCAAATGGCATCTATAAGCCCATTCACAATCCATCTTCGAGTGCAAATTTCTGGGCACTCTAGTGTTCAATCATCTTTCACCTTCAATTCACGAATGGCGGATTCGCCAATCTAACTATTCAGGTTCAAGAAGTTTGAACAGGGGCAGCTGTTGCACCCCAAAATTTGCCGTCTCATTTCTCGAGGAATTACCCTGGATCCTCAAGTTTGCTTTCATCAGGTCTCCAGGCCTTGAATTATCAATTTTTCCAAGCAAACCATTCACAAGGGTAAAATGGTCATTTACACACTAAGAAATCTAACTTTGACTTTTTGGATCAAAATCAAATCTCAAAAATCATATTTCATCAAGACATGTTGGAATATGAAGTTTGTTGCATCAAGAGTTTCAAAAGTAAAATTTTATCTTGGAAGAATCAAATTCTAAAAAACTTGGAAATTTCTCTAAGTATTTAAGAAATATGACAAGTTCAGAACTTCTGAGCCAGTGTTCACGTTCAGTAAATTCTGGATACTCTCAAGACAGAGTTTGGTCAGAACTTCTGGGCCAGTGTTCATAAAGATTCAGTCAGAGTTTGCAAAGGTTAAATCAAAGAAGGTAACAAAGCGTGTTGTAAGTATACTGGAAGTTCTGAAGGATCCCTCAGAACATGCTGAAGTCAGAAGATAAGAGGATCAGAAGATGAGATGCTACGCTGAAGCATAACTTCTAATCCAGAGTCAAGCAAAGATGCAGAGTTTCACATGGGAGCTCATTTAATGCTCACAACCGCCTATGAGTCTTTATCCAAGGGAATTTCACCACGTGTACCCCCACTGTTTTGGGAAGACAAACTTCTATACAAAAGTATGCTAGACCCACGCGTTGTTTCTACTTTTCCTTAATTCACGCTGCCAAATCCAGCTGAGGCGCTGTTAACCATCCAACTTGAATGCATTGAACCCCACTTGTTAAGCTTACTTCAAGAGTAAGACAACATCTAGCATATGATGTTGGTGCCACTTAACCGCCCCAACTGCAAAACTTTGCCTATAAATAGAACACCATTTCCACACTGAAAATCCCCCAGAAAAAAATTTGTGAAAGAGACGAGAGAATTGAGAAAGAAAGCTTTGAACCACTGCAAAAATTCCAAGAACCCAGGAAACTATAAATACAAAGTACCAAAAATCCTAGCATTGACTCCTTATATTCAAACCCCATTTTTCCTCAAGTGTTCTTGACTAAAGCCATCCACGTAGTTGCTGATTCATACATTAGAAGCTACCTTAACTTCTTATTCCTATTTCCGTACACTCTCCATTCACTTTCACCACAAAGGAGTCAGAATATCATCCCTTGACTATTCCAGAAATTGAAAACTTCCTGTTGAGTACGTGAAGGAGTTGCTCAGAACATCCCCAGAATTCAAGACCAATCTCCAGTTCACAGAATCTTGTCCAGCTTCAAGGTAAGTTTTCTGCTGACCCTCATTATAACTGATTAAGCATTGTCAGATTTTGCATATTTAGCACAATGTAGATATTCTGATCCTGATAATGTACATATTCTAAAAATTCATGCGTTTGCTTGCCTAAGTAAAAGAAATCTCAGTTCAGAGTTTCATAAAGAAATTAGGACTCAGAATTAGAATTAACAAATACATGTTGCTTCTGATTTGTGCTTTTGATATTTCATGAAATTTGTCATAACTGTTATACATGCAACTTCTACTCTGTAAATGACTAAGCTGCAGATGCTCTGACTGGCATGGAAAGAGGCAAAGTTCTGACAATTGCGTCAGAACTTCTGAAAACTTCTAAGTTCTCAGAAGATCCATAACTTCTGAACTTCCATATTTTTGCTAACATGTTTCTGTTTGTGCAGCAAGGCAGAGTCAGAACTTCTGACTTCTTCTATTTTCAGCATTTTGCGCTGATTATGTTTTCTTTCTTTTATTATTTCGCCATCATATTATTTTTTATTTTTAATCAAAAAACACCAAAAATATTTTATATTTACATGTTATATTTTCTTTTAACAAAAAAAGACAAAATATATTTTCTTAAGCAAAAGTTATTTCCCTTTTTAAACAGACAAATATTTTACATTCCCTGTACATTCTTGTCTATTTCAATGTGGTTGTAATAATAACCTAGAATTTTAACTTGCAACCCCCATTCACAAAAATATACCCCCATCCCCTTAAATACTGTAATAGCGTAGGACTTTACATTTTTGCACTGTTATTGCTTTCAATATATGCTAGTAATTAGGGTGTGTACGACAAGATATGAAAATTGACAAATAGATCACCCTAATCAAGACAAATTATGCATGCAATCAAATACACTCGCACACTTACACCCTTAGGGTAATTCCACTTGTTGCCTTACAAAAATGGCCATGTTATGTATGTGGGATGTCTTAGCATAAACAAATAAAAAATACAAGATCATAGTCCCTCGATGACGCTATCAAAGTTACCTTTCAAAATGATCTTAGTCCCTAAAGAAAAAGTGTTAAGTCATCTCACAACATTGCTATCATGGTCATACGCTGACCCATGCCTGTCCCTTCACATCCAACGATGGGGCTTCTTATCAAATCAATGGTAAGATATCAACATCTAAAGGAAGAGGAAAAGCACATCTAAGACCTTTTGAGTAGGTAGATTACTTTTAGTTACTTGCCCACTTTCGAAACAAATATCCTTGCTATTTTCAAAACAAATCACATACACTTTCTAAACATCTTTCCAAAACTTGAAATATTTTCAAAAGCTCAACACTTTGCATACATTCTTACGAACGGGAATCATTGCGAAGTTTTCCTAAACGATGACACCTTTTCAAAATACATTCAAAACCACACAAAGCACAATTTTCAAACAAAAAATCAAGTGATCTAGCAAGTAACTAAGAGCCCATGGAAAACCATGGATGAAAAGGGTGCTAATACCTTCCCTTTTCATAATCTACCCCCCGAACTCAAGAAAACATCTTGAAAGGTCTTTCCTGTGCTTTTTTACCTTTTCTTATTGGATAAAAGAAAAGTCGGTGACGACTCTTGCTAAACCGCAACATTTGCGAATACAAACGCAAAACCCTCAAGTCAGTTCTCCCACCGTATCACACATACACTAACTTGTTTTGGATTCAGAACCTTCAACAATGTTCTGGAAAAAACCAGTGCAAGATTTCAAAATTCTTAACTCGATCAAATTGTGTCCAATAAATCATCAACTACTTAAGATTTAGAAATATTAAAACAATACACCAAGACATCAACATAATTAAACTTAAAACATAACAAAATACTTGCTCAAACTGTGTCTAACAAAATATATAACTCTATTGTGCAGAGCATCCAGAGCTTCTAATTGATTATTACTTGCAAGATCTACTCTTTATGGATAGACCGTGTCCTTTGTTCATTAATGAATTGCTCGATTATGTAAAGATTGAACCCATTTGTCAAAACAAAATTTATTGTCAATGAAGCTTTTAGTATACTTAAACCCTGCAACATCAAATAAAAAACTATTAGATTTTCTAAAGTTGATGCAAGTAATATATTAAAATTTCAAACACAATTATACCTCCTTTATGTCGAGAGAGAGAGAGAGAGAGAGAGAGAGAGAGAGAGAGAGAGAGAGAGAGAGAGAGAGAGAGAGAGAGAGAGAGAGAGAGAGAGAGAGAGAGAGAGAGAAGTTGCTGATAAAGAGAAAAAAGAATGAGTGGTGAAACTGAATTTGATTTTGATAAATAAATAGATCTATGAAACTCCAACCACTATTTCCTCTTCTTGAATACCTATCAAACAAAAACTTCAATTCGATTATAACCTAATCCTAACGACATGTTCAAATTACCATGGTACTAAACCCAATTCGAAGACTAACACGACTTCCCTAGTCGTAACAGAAGAACCCCCAAATCTCTATTTGATTGACAACATCTTCTACATTAAAGCCACTGCTAGGCCAATTTTTGGGAGCAAATCTCAGAACAGTTCTCCTTTGTTAATCGTGAAATGTTGAGGTTCGTTTCTAACTCCAATTTTCTTACTTCCTTTCACTCACACTCTTCGCTTAGGGTTTTCTCTCACTCTCCCCATCGTCTCATTCCCAATAATTTTAGTGTTGATGATGCTGTTTCCTCCTTCCACCGCATGCTAAATATGCGTTCTACTCCTTCCATTGTTGAATTTAACAATATTTTAGGTTTCCTCGTTAAGACTAACAATCATTACGCCACTGCCATTTCCCTTTTTCACCTATTGGAATTCAACCAAATTAAACCATGTCTTGTTACTCTAAGCATCCTCATCAATTGTTATTGCCACACTGCTCAAATGGGGTTCGCTTTTTCTGTATTCGCTAAGATTCTCAAAATTGGTTATCAGCCTAATACCATTACTTTGACTACTCTTATCAAGGGTTTGTGTCTTAACCGTAAGGTTCATGAAGCTCTGCACTTTCATGACCATGTGGTTGCACATGGGTTTCGGCTGAACCAAATTAGTTATGGTACGTTAATCAACGGATTGTGTAAAATGGGGGAAACAGGAGCCGCCATGAAAATGTTGAGACAAATTGATGGCAAGTTGGTCAATGTGGATGTGGTAATGTACAGCATCATAATTGATAGTTTGTGTAAAGATAAATTAGTAACGGATGCCTATGAGTTATATCCTGAAATGATTGCAAAGAAACTTTCTCCCAATGTTGTCACTTTCAGTGCTCTTATATATGGATTTTGTATTGTTGGTCAATTGAAAGAAGCATTTGGCTTGTTCCATGAAATGATATCAAAAAACATCAACCCAAATGCTTATACTTTTAGTATATTGGTTGATGCTCTTTGTAAGGAAGGAAATGTGAAAGAAGCTAAGGAAATGTTAACCATGATGGTGAAAAAAGGTGCAACACCTGATGTTGTTACTTACAATTCATTAATGGATGGGTATTTCCTAGTTAAAGAAGTGAACAAGGCCATAAATATATTCTATACTCTGGCTCGAAGGGGAGTGGCTCCTGATGTTTGTTCTTATACTATAATGATCAATGGGTTATGTAAGAGTAAAATGGTGGATGAGGCCATTAATCTCTTTAAAGAAATGGGTAGCAACAATATTATTCCTGATTTGATGACTTACAATACCCTTATTGATGGTTTATGGAAATCAGGGAGAATCTCCTATGCTTGGGAGCTTGTTCTTGAGATGCAAGATAATGGTCAACCACCCGATATATTCACTTACAATTCTGTAATAGACGCTCTATTCAAAAACCATCATGTTGACAAAGCTATTGCATTAGTCAAGAAAATTAAAGACCAGGGCATTCAACCAAATATGTGCACATACACGATACTTCTAGATGGACTATGCAAAGGAGGACAACTTACGAACGCAAAAGATGTTTTTAAGGATCTTTTGATTAAGGGTTATTGTCTAGATATCCGAACGTATAATATTATGATCAGTGGACTTTGTAGAGAGGGCTTGTTTGATGAAGTAGAGGCCCTGTTCTCCAAAATGGAATACAGTGGTATCACTCCCGATGCTATAATTTACGGAACTATTATACGTGCTCTCTTTTATAAAAATGAGAATGAAAAGGCCGAGAAACTTCTCCGTGAAATGATTACTAGAGGTCTACTTGAAGTGCAATTCTAGGTAAGATAACTTCTCCGTGATGACAACTATGTAATTATTAAGATTTAATTATTTACTTTGTTAATAGTTACATACACAAAAGAAGGTGGACTGCTCAATTATCTCACTGTCACTTTTATTTTAATCAAAAGTCATGTGTTGTTATTATGTTCATTTCGATATTTTAATGGCATCAATGGTTGATTTGTTGATTCTTTTTTGTTGCGACATAGTTATCCTTTATCTTTGCAATGTACTTCGATCATCTTCATTTAATTTTAATGATATTTTCTTGTATTGCTCATTTTTAGTGAGTTAGATAACAAACCAATCTGAGAATGGATTTGAATATTTATGTTCCTTTATATGGTTGTGATGTATATCATTTCTAGAGTTTTGAGATTTAGCAATAATTCTATAGAAGTCTTGTATCTTGGCAAAATGGGTTGTTCACAGGTCTGCATATTACTAGGGGAAAACAAAGGCATGATGGAAACTTTGAAATTTATATATACAGTGTGAATTATATAATAATATAACCACCAATTTAATAACTACTGTAATTGTTGTTTGCATTAACTTTCCTTTGGCAATGTCCATTTGTGGATCCAATTCTTCAAGTATATTTGTTTGTGAATCCAAGAGTTCTAGTTTGTTGTTGATGTCTGTGTCAATATCTAAAGTGCTTTTGAGCTGATTATTTTTCAGCACCCTATAACTCTTGTTAGCTTGTATATTACTATAATGAATTTGATTTTACCTTAAGAGCCAAAAACAACTTTAAACTTATTTTGTACCTTTATGATAGATTCACTAATAAAACTTCTTTGCAACATATTCAAATTTGGAAATTGTTTTCTGCACTTCTTTCAGGTTCCTTACTGTCTGCTTGATCTAAATCATTATTTACTTTCTTGTGGTGGAGAACAAATATCACTTTTGATTCACTTCTCTCCTCTGCTTTTGATGTCAGATCTTCGTCTTCCAAATCATACCCAAAATCATCAGGATGAGAATCCAGTCAAAGTCTATTTTCTGGCACTATAGATTTTTTTTGTACTCAATTGGGCTGCTGCTTGGTGGCAAATCAGGCAAAAAACCAACATCATTCAAGGATATTTGAACTGCAGGATCAATTGAATATTCATCAGTATTTAGTTTTGATTGATTAGTATGTACTAATGATGAGGCTGTTGGATTTGTATTTATGGCTTCTTTGAATTTTGTATTATTTGTGCGATGCGAGACCTTTTGTCAGTGAAGGTTCAGACACACAAGCTTATCAGGAATGATATACTCTTTGTTTTCTTTTATTGATTTGTTTCTTCCATTTCTTCCATTGGGACTAGAGAGGATCATGAAATGCAGTGGAGCAATCTCAAATGCTATGGAACATTTCGTCTTCTGATAAAGCATATGAGAAGTTGATACTTATATTTTTCTAATGAAAAATGAGTTGGTTGGATCCTTTACTCCCACTTTAAGCACAACTAGTTCAGAAAGATCTGAAATGAAATAAAATAGTTCTGAAAACATTGCATTGCATTACAACTATTACATAGTCGAACAAATCATGTTGATGATGATACTTTGACATGAAATATTATTACACTTACACCATAATACCCCTGCATGGAGAAGTCCTAAACTAGTAGGGTATTTGGAGTCATTCGCCTTGTTTCGAACTCGGTAGGGGTGATGATCTCGTGTTTCGAATCTATGTGCAATGTTCATTAAATCTCTTTTTTGAATTGCCATCATGATTACAGAGCTCTTAATAGTGTCCAAGTGCTTAACAAACTTCTTATCTCAATCATATTTTAGTTATTCATTAAATTTTTTTTTTATGAACTCCTAACATATATTTTTTAAATAATTATCATATGCTAATAAAAAATTGGAGATTGTGAATATCACAGGAGAATTAATTTTACAGAAGGCAAGAGATACAATGAAACTCGTGTACCCTCATGATGTCAGACTCTAGGCAGCAATGTTGCGAAATCAACAATTCCACTCATTGTATCTGTCTCTATGCAACAATGTGTGAAATTTTCTATATTTCACTTATTGTGCCAGTCTCCACGCATCAATATGTTCTTTCTTCGCGATCTAGTTCATTGTGTCAGACTTCATGCAACAATGTGTGAAATCTGCGACATAACTCATTGCACCAGTCTCCATGCAGCAATTTGTTATTAGACTTTGTTTTGTTCATCCCCTAGGTTGCGATGAATATACAAAATCAAATCAGATCAAAAATTGCTGTATTAGTCTCCTAGCATTAGTAAGTCGGCCTTTTAAACTTGTATCATTTACCTCCTAGGTTACGGTAAATATGCGAGTTCTGCAATCTCTGTTAAACTAACAAGTCATCCGCGTCGTCATTCTATGAAAAACTCTGCTCCAAACGCTGGTAAGATGATACATCATCATCTGTACCTAGTCTTCGCATCATGGGATCGCTGTACAGAATATCCTTATAATCTTTCGGAAAATTTTTGGGGTCTTCCTATATTTAATAAACTTCCGATCAAAACATGCGAGACCTGCGTATTCTCGAACTATTTAATCAAAAGATAATTAAATAGGGGCAATTGTCGTACCCCAAATTTGCTCTATCCTTATTTGTGCTTAGGTTTTCTTTAATTGAATCGTATCATTTATTTTTTTTACTTTTATAGAGGTATTTAAAACTAGATGGGGTATAACAATCCAAAATAGACCATCAATATCTGATGGCCCATTAAGCTCTAATAAGAGTCCATTTCTAATGAGAGGGGGTGTATTCTTTCAGAAGGTGAACAAGTTTTTTAAGCCCATTTAGACTTTTGATGAAAAGAAACAATCTTTTTATTTTTATATTAGGCCCATTCCCTTTTGAAGAAAAAAACCTGTTTTTTTATTTTTATATATTACTGATTTATCAAAATGTTTGTCTTAAAATAACAGGCCCAAAACAGGTGACCCATTTCAGATTTTTTTGAAAATAAATTTTTTTAATCATTATTGACATTACTACTGTAATATTTAATTATTATCAATATTATTTGATTACTATTAATATTATCATATTATTATTAATATTATTATTCTGAAATCATATTTTTCAAAGAAAAAGCGCAACGGCTCAATGATTGAAAACACTTTTTACTGTACGAATCATCTAAGTGCACTAACAGTTACTGTATGGATTAAAATGTGTTCCTTCTTTTTATAGTACATAGATTAAAACGAAAAACCTCTTTTTTTCTTGTCAATTTGTAGCGGTAGAAATGTTCAAGACTAAGCCATTAGATTGACTAGACTTTATACAAATAAAAATAAAAATCGCCACCGCGCTTTATTGTTTCCAAAGGAACGAGAAAAGAGCGAATAACCCAAAAGAGGGGGAAATGTTCAAGGTAAGGGGGTTAGTTATGAAAAGGGAAGGTATTAGCACCCTAAACATCTACGGTACTCCGCAGGAACCTCTTTGTAAAATCTATATATTTTGGCTATAAAAATATGTTGTATATAAAATGGATAGTGGAGGTGAGAAAAGAAGTATTTTTTATGATTTTTGCACCCGCCGCGGTTGCGTATCTTTAGTGCCTACGTACCATCTTTCGTGCAATAGGGGATCATGGTACACGTAGTTCCTCTTTTAAAAGTTTGAAACACAAGTGTGTTGGTCAATTTTAAGAGATAAGACATCATCGTCATAGTCCGTGTGGAAAACATACTTACTACCCACAATCATGAGAAAGGAGAATTTGCATCATCTAAAAGTGGAGGATATGGCTTGGATTTTAAAATCAACAATGCCTCACTCAACACCCAAGTGGAAAATATCTCTCTTCACTACATATTGTAGAAGTATAGTTGTTTGCGTCACTACAAGGATTGGCAAGAGTCTAATCTTTTGAGAAAAGTTTAAAGATAAAAAGCCAAAGTGGCAAAATGGTTTGAAATGAGATTTGATTGACTTTTAGTCTTCTCACAAAAAGTGTCAAAGTATTATTAAATTGATTGAAGTTTATTGATGAAAATGTTTTGAAAATGCATGGACCTATGTCCAAGTTTATTATGAAAATATTTCAAGTTTAGAAATAAGAAGAATTTTCAAAAGGAGGGAGAAGATTTTTGAAATTAAAGAAGATGGGAGGAGAAGAAGAGGCTATCCTAAAGCATAAGGTAAAAGCTAAGGAGAAGAATCATCTAACCAATAAGAAGCCAATACTTGACATTATGAGTCAAAATAGAATTCCTATTCTTTGGATTGAAACCAAGCAAAGATACTAGGCCTCTTGAGAGAACCAAACTTCAAGTGTATTAAGTCTTCACAAAAATTGGGCAGAGTAACGGATTTACGCGGGTGAATTCCAGATTACAAGCAAAGGGTGTAATCACAAAAACCTGCATACAAAAACAAACAAGTAACCCAATGTCTTGAGGTAAACCTCAAGAGCTCCAGACAAAATAATCAGATAAGATCACAAGGTATCCAAGATAGGCCAAGGTTTCTAATCCTAAGTCCAAGAAAAAGTCCACTGCTCCATCATGCCAAGGATAGTAACGAAATAGTCCAAGTACCATTAAGAGTTTTTTAGGGTTTAAGTTGGTTATTAAGTATCTTAGGAAAAGAAAAAAAGAAAAGCTCAAGTGAGCAAAGTAAAAATGACAAGAAAATAAATGCTCAAATGATCAATGATGAGAATGACATAAAATGTAAAATGCTAAAAAATAAATAGTACATAAAGCATAAAAGAATAAAAGCATAAAATAAAAACAAGTTAATAATTAGTGGTTAGTTGGATGACCATCTTGAAACTTGCATTTGGAACTCATTAGAGGATTGGTAGAACCAAAGCCTCCACTCAACAAGTTGCATTTGCTTTTTGTCAAGTATATCATCCATTTGGAATTCTCACAAGTACCATTTAATGATCAACGATGTTTAAGTGATCCGCATTGACCAAAGGTGTTGTAGATCCATTAGAGGATTGGTAGAACCAAAGCCTCCACACAATGAATCTCAAGGTTATTGGATCAAAGAGATCAAATTAATATACTTGGGCTTGCAATCATAAGTTTGGGCCACGAATGATCATTTATTCAAATCGGGACAAAATTTAGCGCTATGTTAAGCAATCGTAAGTGGACTTATATAGAAGTTGCACCTATTTTGAGGCCGGTCAATAGCAATCTATGCACCATTTGTTTTGAGACATGATATAGAGATCATGCTCTAACAACATTTAGTGCAATTAGAAGGGGATGAGATGAAGAGAATTTAGGGTAAAAAGAAAAACCACATTTGAATTAATATTTAATCAAACTATTATTAAAATCATTCATCCATTTTTGTGGAGTTAAACTCAACACCATGGATCCAATAATGTTAATAAAGCCATGACCTAAAAATCAACCCAAGACAGCCAGAAAATATTCACAAAATTATAATATAATTAATATGTTCATTAAAGGGTTTAAAAATGCTTTTTAAAAAAATGGAAAATAATGAAGAAAATGCCAATTATATCCAAATTAATCAAGAAATGAAAAATAAGACCATAGAAAAATCAGAAAAGAAGCCAAGAAAATTTACAAAATTTTTGAGAATTTTTAAAAGTCAGAAACTATTTTTAAAAATTAAAATAAATGGGTAAAATAAACAAAAATAGTAAAAAAATAGCAAAGTCAGAAATAAAAATAAAATAAGGTCACCAATATTTGTCACAATATCATTAGATCATTCCATAATTTTTTTTTCAGAATTTAAAAATGTGTAAAAATATTTTTAAACATTTTAAACAAATCAAATAAGTGTAAAATTCATAAAAAATATCAAAACATAAAATTAAATTGTGAAAAAATAAAAATCAGAAAGAGAATAATCAAAAATATTTTTCATAATTTTTTCAGATTTTTTGGACTAAAAATGAATTTTCTATGATTTTTTGATATTTAAAACAATTAAAATATAAAAATCAGAAAAAGAAAATAAAAGAAAAAGATGTGGACCATTGGATGAGAGTCAAAACGCGTTAGTAATCAAATCCAAGGGATCTGGCGCGCTGTGCATATCATGGTCTTTACTGAATAACGTACAGAATCATTAAATAAAACAGAATTTGAAAATAACAAATGTCACGCTTTCATTGGTTAGAAGGTGACACGTTGGTCATCTTCAACCTCCAGCCTCACGAATTGCAGGTCTCTCAAACTGTGAAATCAGAAGCTCAGACCTATGCCATTCGCTTCGTCTCTTCAAGACGAAGACAACCACACCTTCGCGCCCAATTTATATAAACTGTAACTCAAGCAATTTGGAAAGAAAGTTTTGAAAGGGGATTTGAAAATTCATGGTCAAAACGTGCTTCCAGATAAAAGTAAGTGTTGCGACTAGAACCAGGACAATGAGAGCAACACAATGATACCTGTAGCGATAAAAAAATGTAGCGGGGTAAATTGGAGATCGAATTATTGATTAATTCGTCTCACAAAAGCAAGAGTCGCCACCGCGCTTTATTGTTTCCAAAGGAAAAGGGAAAAGAGCGAAATAAAACCCTAAATATGCAATGTAAACAATACTTTTGAAAGTAATGAAAATACAAGGCGTTTTGAAAAGAGATCTTATGGTTCGGGGGTTGGTTATACAATGGGAAGGTACTAGCACCCAATGCATCTATAGTACTCTATAGGAACCTTTTGAAATATCTGTTTTATTTAAAATTGATCGCTTGATTGAAAATAAATCGTTTTGGCCGAAAAAGGGATACGGACGGGTTTTTGAAAATACGACGACCTAATGTCGAAGTTTTGGCTTAAAAGGTATAAGTCTTGAAAAGGTTGAAATTTTGAAGAAAGGTGAATATTTGAGGAAAATTAACCTAAGTTTTTAATGAATGAGAGTATTCGCTCGATCGTTTTTGAGGACATGAAGTCAACAAAAATTAGACAATTCCCTTTGGATTAACGCAAACCGAATAATCAAGTAAATGCGAGATATTTAAACAGAAAATTATGAGATAAATGATATACAACAAATTAAATAAGAGACTGAATGTGTGAACATGCATTTTTTAGATTTTTGTTTAATATATGAAGAGAAAAAAAAGTTTTAATTGGTTACGCATTTTAACATAGATAGAAAGTAACGAGAATTAATAGAAATGTTTTTTAGGTTTTATATGTTTTTATTTTGTAATATAAATAAAAAGTATTACTTTTAAGAATTCTTTAAATTAAATTAAAACTTAATGCTACTAACTTAAGTCTAATTTAAAAAAGATACTAAGATTATTAAATTAAATCCTAAGAGTTTAAATTAATAAAATTAGTCAAATATTAAAAAAAATGTTTTAAGTTACATCTCTTATTTTGATTTACTAAATTAAAACTTAAACTAAAAAGATTTGGGTAAAATATTAAAAATTGTTTAATTAAGACTATATGTTATTTCTAAGAAACTAATTAGTCTAAATTAAAACAAGTTAAGAAAATGAATAGAATTAACTAAATAGCAAACAAAAGATGGGGTATGAATAGCAATTAGAAATGGGCTTTTAGTTAAAAAGGAAATTGAGTTGGGTTGAGGGGAAATGGGTCGGGTCGTGGGAGGACCCAGGAAGAAGAACACAGTGTTATGAAAAAAAAACCTAAGAATGCTGTGCCGTAGCCGCCGTTGGTGGATCTCTTTTCTTCCTTCTTGTTCCGATCTCCTTCACGATCCACTTCGTCATCAAAGCTTGATCTCCTTCACGGTTTCGCTAATCATCTTCGACGCGGCTACATCATCATGATCTCATCTCACATCAACATCGTCATTCAACTCTGTTGGGGCGGTCTCAAGCTCGATTCCACCTTCCACGACCGGAGTAGTTCCGGCGAACCTTGGATCTTGATGACTGTGACAAAACTTCGATTCCGATCTTCTCCTCCTACCTTCTTCGCGTGTCCGCTTACATGTTTCCGTGGTTGGTCTTGTATTAACTTGATATTGTATTAATTACAGGAAGCAATGGAGATCCTTGAGGAAAACTGTGCGATTTGTGATCGTGATAATTGCAGAGAGAAGGTGAAAATTGATGGAGGTAAAGAAGGGAAGCGGGACGGTAATGAATAGTGGTTAAAGGTATGGTCGCGAAATTGAGGCGAGATGGTTGGGGAGAGAAGAGGAAGCTGCATGAAGAGGAAGAGGAAAACGATCTGTTAGCACGGTTAGTTGTTATTTGTTTTTGTTGTTTTTTACCAAATCTTTTGCTAATAGCTATTCTTAGCCGCAATTACAACAGAACTGTGAACAAACCTCAGGTACATCCATAATCAAGTTATGCGCCAATTAACAAAAAAACAACATTGTAAAAAAGGCTTAACTAACTATTCCAAAACCCGGCAACACAGCGATTCAACGGCCTGTTCATAGTAAACAGATACATATCTTTCTAATTTCTAAACTGCTTTTGTTTTTGGTTTTGTTTTAGGGGTCGTCTTCTTCCTGAACTGTTTCCTGGGAATAGTAGTAAGCGCCAAATGCGAAAGCAAAAGAAAGGATCCAAATGTGCTGCCGAACACGAATAGAATTCCTCCAACTCCCTTTAGAAATATGATAGTGGCAACAACTTGACGAACATAAGTTGCACTAAAATCTGGTATCGCTACTCCTAATTTGGAGGATAAATTTTCCTCACAAACGTGAGTTTGGGAATTAACTCCTTTGAAAATGGTCCACCAGTGGAATCAAATTCATTAAACATCTGCCATGCGGAGAGGATGAAGAGGGAAGCAAAGAGAACACGGCCGAGGAAGGAGAAGAAGAAATGAGGAAGAGTGGAAGTAGTGAATTGAAAGCGGAAGGAGGATATTGTTGTATCAGATGCGGATTTAAGAGCGGCAGAAGAATTGAATGAAGATGATAGTAATGAACCGCGAAGTCCAAATGGGTAGTTGAAAAAGGTTTGCGAATTTTCTGTATTTTTTACAAGTTGGCTTTAAATTAACAGTATGTTATATGATTGCGTTGGTCTTGCGACATTATTGAATTTTGAAATTTATCAATCGAGTTATTGTCGGTGTTAAATAGGGATTAATGTATTGATGATTCGCAATGATATTAAATGGCCATTTTACATGATTTCAGGAAATTGAGAGAGGATTATTATCCAGTGAGACAAAGGCAACACAACGGTATAAAGATTTATGCGAAAAACTGAAGAAAACTCACATGGTCGGAGCTAGTCCGACGGTACAATTCCGGCGAAGTCAGGTAAGCTCCGAAGATTCTTCGCTCTTTGCTTCCTGCTACTAATTCTTATCTTCTTCTTCGTCTAAAAAACTGGTTGGAATATTGAATAATTGGTTTTTGAATGGATTTGGATTATACTGTTTTGTCTATGGTTTTGATACAGTATGCAGGTTATGTGATTAGCAATATGGTATGCAAAATGATTTAGCAGTATGCAGGTTGTGGTTTAGCAATATGCTTAGAGATGGTTTTTCAATGGACTATGGTTTGGATAGTTTTATGCAGTATGCTGGTTGTGGTTTAGCAATATGCTTGTTATGTGGTTTTTGAATAGTTTGGCAATATGTTTGAAAAATGGTTCTGATGCAGTATGCTTGAAAAATGGTTCTGATGCAGTATGCAAGTTATGCCATGGACTATGGTTTTGAATAGTTTTGATGCAGGTTATGTGATTTTTGCCTTGTGTTACAGTTTTGAATGGTTTTGATTGTAGGTTCTGTTTGGGAATGGTTTTGCAATGGACTATATTTGCTTAGTTTTGCAGTGATATCTTGTGTGGAAATGGAATATGGTTTTTTGAATGGCTTAGCAGTGATGTCTTGTGTAGAGGTATGCTATAGGTTATGTTTTGCAAAATGGACTATGGTATTGATAGCAGTATGCAGTGATATCTTGTGTGGAAATGGAATATGTTTTTTTACTGGATAGTTTTGCAGTGATGTGGTGGTCGAGATATGCAAGCTTAGACTTCCTTTTGAAGGGGTTCCCTTCTCATATGACCGTTGCCTCTTTTTGTCATGGCTCAGGTTTGAGTATCTTAATATATTTTTCTGATGTTCTGCACATATGCTGCTACATATGGTTGACTTTATTCCTATTTCATGCTTGAACCAAAACCTGCAAAACTGAACCTCTTCTCTCTTCTCTCTCAAGTACATAAATGATACATAAATGTGATATCTTGTACTGCTGTCTAAAAAAGCAAACAGGCTGGAATATGATGAATGAGGAAATATAGGTTGCTTGCATACATTGTTTAATACTGCATAATTCTTCTTTTGTCTTGCATGGGAGCCTATGTTATTTTCCTATAAAGATGCAGGTTAACGTTAGCTTGTGTTTGTGAACTTGCATATGCTGTTTTGTATGGTTTATGCAGTTTTGACCAAAATTGAATTTATGCATATTTGAAATATGCAGTGGGCTTTTTTTGATAAAAATGCAATTGATTTTGAAATGTGCTTTTTTTTAATTATGCATTCATAAAAATTCCTCCCTTTTTTGTGAACCGGGAGAAATCCCGCGATTTGCAAAAACGGTAAACTGATTCCGGCCGTTGTTTTTAATGATGAACCTAAATTTATTTTCTGCTTTTAACCGTTTATTCAATTCTGACTTTCTTTTAATTGTTTTCGCAGGTAAAATTAAATGAGCAAACAAGAGCATTGGATGGAAGATTTAGAATTAGAATTAAAAAAATAGCTTTTTATTTTACTTTAAGCATTTGTGTAATTGCCTTTATAAATATTTTGTAATAACACAAATATTTAAATGACAATTGTAATAAATAGAATAAAGTGAATAAAAATTCTATTATTTCTCAATTAATTCTTTTTCTTTCCAATTATTTATTTATTGTTTATAATTCTTTAAATTATATAATGACTGAAAATCAAATCCAATCATTTAAATTCAGAATGATAAACAAATAAATAAATATCATTGATCAATTAATAACTTCAATTATTTACTTTATTATTATTTTTAATTCTTCTAAATTGTAATAACTTGAAAAAATAGAATTTCAGCTATTTAAATTTAGAACAATAAATAATCAAATAAACATTGCTTGATCAATCAATATACTCCTTTTCAAATGTTTATTTCATTATTCATAAACTTTCAAATTATATAATAACGGAAAACAGGTTCCCATTATTTAAATTTAGGATAATGAATAATTAATAAACATTATTTGATCAATTAATAAACCTTTTCTCAAATAATCTTTTTATTATTTATAAATCTTTAAATTACGTAATAATCGAAAATAAATTCCAATTATTTGAATTTAAGATAATAAATAATTAATGAACATTGTTTAAGTCTTGATCAGTTAATAAATTTAGCGTTCAACAAATAAACAGCTCCCGACTCGAAAAAGTTATGAATTTTTAAACTGCTTTGAAAATTTGATAAAATATGTGAAAACCCTTGCAATGCGAATAATGCAGATGGAAGACGGTATCTTAGGTCAAAATTTGGGGTACAACAATACCAAAGTTTTGAAGAATTGATGAAGGAATCTACCTATTGAAGTTGAGTTGCAGAGCTCTGAAACTAGACTTCTATGGAGCAATATAGGGCACGATTCTTGAATGTGATTATATGGTTAGCTTCAGGGAAGATCAAGGAAGGTGAATTGATGGAAAAAATGGATTAAAAAAGGCTTGAGAATAGGATTCGAAGTAGCTGAATTCTGAGTTGTGAAGCAAGTTTGGCAGGGTGATTCTGGCTATCTAAGCTTGGGAAATTGAATGGGGGATGACCCTCTATTTATAGGGAATCAAATGGAATGCTCAAGTGTGTGGAATGATGCAAATTGGAGGGAAATCGTGTGAACATGATGCACGAGCAAAGTGTGATCTGATTTGCATCAAAACTCATCAAATCCTTGCGTTTCAAAGCTCTAATCCACTTTGGAAACTTGGTTAAATATGTTTAGATCACAAACACATGCTAATTTGATGTTTAAAGGCCAAAACATGGATTTCAAATTCTGACTTATGGTGAAACTTCAGTTCCAAGTTACCAAGTTCAATCTAATGGCATTTCTACCTCAGGGGGTCTTAGGGTAAAATTCTTGATGCTTTGGAAATATGAGGTAACAAGCTTTGCAATGGAAAAAGAATGGAACCAAATGGATGCTTGAGCTGAAAACTACATGGAGTCAAAGTTGAAGAAAAAGAGTTGACTTTCCATACTTAAAAATATTTCAAATTCTTCTTTAAAAATGACCTATAATATCTTGCATCCAAACATGGCCTTCCACTTGGAATTTTATCTTGACGTAAAAATATGGAATGAATTAGATCTCTTGAATGACATTTTTCAATTTGAACCACTCAAAATCTCCAAATAATGAGCAAGTTATGACTTGTTGAAGTTGGTCAAAAATCATGAAATGACCTATAATCTCTTGCATTCTTAAGGCAACTTCCATCCATTTTCGTACTTTGCACATAAAAGAAAGAATGAAGTACACATCCTTAGGGTCATCATGAAAAAATAATGGGCCCAAGGTGATAAAAATTGACCAAGTTATGACCAATTGAAATCACATATGGAAAATGAGGGATTCATCTGGATGACTTGTAACCTTTCTTCTTCACCAAGTTTCTTCCACATGAAAACTCCTTGGGACTTTTGAAGTGATTTGTTGGTAACTCTTTGAAGAGAATAATGTTTTTGGAATCACTCAAAAATACCAAAAGATGATAAATATATGCCCCTCTGAAATCCAAAACCCTATCATCTAAATCAAGAGAATGCTTGGTGGAACTTTGCCAAGTTTGAACAAACTTCTTGTGCCAATATTCTTCCTTTGTGAATAGAATTTGTTGAGGATGATGATGAGGACTCATGGCCATCAAAACTAATTCCATACCAACTTCAAAACAACTTTAATGGTGAGGTTTGAATCTCTGAAGACTTTGACTAGGGCATGGAAATAAACTCATGAACCCATGATGCAACTTGCTAAACCTCATTGCCTTTACCTACATTATTAACAAGTAAGACAAACCAATATTGTATTTTGTTAATTTAGAGAGAAAATCAAAGCAAAATATCCATGATCACCCAAGAAAACAATTCAAGGTGCTTGGTAACTCCTCAAAGAGCAAGGCTAAAGATAGGGAGAAGAACCAAAAGCCCCAATGTGATTTTGTGGTGATTGAAACAATATGGTATGATGAAGGGATATTAGGGGAAAAAATTGGGGTACAACAACTGCCCTTATTTAAGTTTCTTCTATCCGGAGATACGAAGGTTAAAAATCTTCTTGTCGACGTGATCGAAGACACTTAAATATAAAACAAACCCTGTTTTTGGCCCTAAGATGCCATGCAAATGCTTATGCATATGAATGCATATGAACAAAACCAAAGAAATGCAAAGTAGAATTGGGGATGTGTTGTACCCAAAAACTTGCCCTCCCATATTTGGAAATACATTTCAAGTGAGGTCCTCAAATTGCTCAAGGAAGTCCAAGGGTTGACCAGACAAACCCTCTCCTAAGGCAGTGTACCTCAAATTAGGGTTTCATTTTGCATCAAGATGCTTGAGTCCAAAGGATACCAAATGCTAACCATTGTCCTAATATGTTCTCAATATCAACCATGTCAATTTTAAAGCCTTGCAGAGGAAGTTTGCTCAGTCAATTGCTCAAAGGCCTAAAAATTGACTGTGTTAGGGCAAAAGTCAACTGTGTCCCACATACAGTCAAACTTCAAGATTTTTGGTCAACATTCTCATTTTGAAGTATTATTCATCATTTGATCAAGGGTTGATCATGATTCCTCAAGGATTGCTCACAATTCATAAAAACCCAAAAGTTGCTAAATTATGGTTTTGTAGGAAAAGTCAACTCAACTTTGACCAGGCATAACTTTCTCATACTTTATCATATATTACCCATCCAAAGCTCATTTTGAATAGGATTTAATTACCTACAAGTCATCTTCATCTCCAAAGTTCAAAATATGCACTCACAAGAAGATATGAATTTGGACATTATAGGTCATTTTGGAAAGTCAACAAAAACACCTTTTGGGTCAAAGCTTCATATATGTACATGGAAGACTCAATTAAGATGAGACAAAAAGGATTGCTTAGAGGACATCTTAAGCTTTCTAAAAAGTCCAAGAACACCTCTCTAGTGTCAAAATTGAGAGAGTTATGCATGGGCCAAGTTGACCTTTTTTGCAAAATTGCCAAAAGTCAAATGTGTCAAAAATTGCATTTTTTTGCTAAATGGGCCCAACTTTTTATGCTTGCACTGAGTTTGTAATGTAACCCACGACCCATGAGCCCTTCCACTTGTCATTCTTTTATTTTTGTTATTTATTTTCATTTTATTTCATTTAAATCAAATAAAATCAATGTAAAATAATGAAAATATCAAAAACTAATTAAATCTTAAGATTTTGTGCATGATTAGGTTCATTATACAGCTGGAGACAAGACCAAATCGTGCAAGGATTCACTTGGATACAAAAAGATTGAATTCACTTGATTTGGAAAGATTTGGTGCAAGGATTGAATCATGAATCAATATTCATAATTGGAAGAGATTTGATACAAAATTGCAACCCTAATACACTCTAGTATACATAAGGAACAAGTAAAGATCAAAAGGCAGGGGGTAGAGGCGTGCAAAGGTAGAGAACCAATTTCAAAAATTCAAGAAAAAGTTGCATACCAATTTCCAAGTTTCAGGCCATCTCAAGCCATTCTAATCATACCAATCGTTTGCTGGATATCCTAGGATCGTGTTTCAATCGTTAGCAAGCTTCCCCACGCCATGAAACGCATCGTAGCAGTCACACGGTTTGGCTCTTTTCTTGAAATCGATTACATTGATTCTGGCACATTTACCATGATTAATTGACATATTTATAATCCTTGAGATGTTTGCAAGCTAATGGTTATATTCAATTGCATTTTTATTAAGTGTGCATCAAACTGCCATGGATAGGGTTCGTGTTTCGTTTTTAGGGATTTCTTGTACAGGGAAAATTGGACAATGATAATGGTACCATGATGCTCGTGGGCTTGAAACGAGTTGATTGGTACCATTGGTTTTGATTTATCATGCGTGTATAAGGTTTTGGAATGAACAAGGGTTATACCTACACTTGGTGTCTGTAGGTAAAAGCCTTTTATCTAAAACAACGGAAGCAACAAAAAAGACATTGGCGTGGTAGGTTATGGATGGTCAGTTTGAATTTCGCGCGTTTTGTGAAGCGTGGCACATTGTTTGTGTTATATTCTATTTATTTCATTATTGTTACAACTAACATGATTAGCGCAGATGGTAAGGTTGCTGGCCTTTGATGCACACGTCCTGGGTTCGATCCTAGGCGTGTGCATTTTATTTTCTCAACATTTTCAGGGCAATCCAGTGTATCACATGGCAAGGGATTCATCGTGTACCATCCAGATCTAATCGTTCAATTCACCAAGGCTGCAGATCCAAGGCTATCTAATGAAGGACCACCATGTGCCCCAGTCAAGCATGTGTAAGGGATTGGACAAAGTCAACAAAGGCCTGAGTTTATTTGGCTTAGATTTGCAAACAACACCCCTCTTTTGCTATTTACCACAGACCCATCTTAATCTTTCTTTTCTATTTATTTCATTTATTTATTTGATTAGCTTAATCATTTTCAACCAAAATCAATTTCTTTTTTCACAAAAAATCATAAAATCAAGAGTTTCACAAAAAAATTAGAATTAGGTTTTATTTTATCAAATTTAATTTAATATTAGTTTAATTTAATCTAGGGTAATTCTAACTTTTTTTTATAATTAAAATCAATTAGAAAAATTAGGGTTAGACTTGTGATTTAATTTAATTTTTATTTCTTTTCTCAAAAATAAAAAATACAAAAAGATAGGTTAATTTAATTATTTTTCTTAATTAAAATTAATTAGTAATTAAGTTTTTTTGTTCAATTGAACTTTATTTTCTCAAATAACACAAAAACGACAAAAAAATGATTTTTCTTTTCAATTACAATTAGGTTTAGTTGGGGTCAAAACCCTAATTATTTTGCATTCGATTCATCGCGCGCATTTATTAGTTTTTTGCAATATTGATGTAACTGTCTACAGTGTGTAATAGTTTAATCTAGGATTTTCTTTATTTATCATCTTTTACGGGTTTTTTGGCTATGTAATTAATCCCTACCCCGAAGCCTTGTAATAGCATAAGTTTTATTTCTCGCATTTTAATTATCGCAAATATTAACTGTTTAGATGTATGTTAATAGGATTGTATGACAACATTGCATGATAATTTAAAACGGCTAGAAAACCCTAATGTGAAAAGATAATAACTGAAATCAAATAACTCGCACATGCGCACTCCTAGGATATACTCTCACTTTGGTTGCCTTCGGTAAACGATCATTAAAGTATAAAGTGTCTTAGTGGTTGCCCTCCTGTCTAAACAAAGATCAAATGTCCCGTTCGGAAATGTTGCCTCGGAAATGTCGCCTCGGAAATGTTGCCTCAAATATGATCTTAAGACTCTAGGGTTATTACTAAGACGTCCTAACATTGCTTTAGTGACCATACATCCCTTACGAATTGACCCTTACAACTCCAACGACGATGATACCTATTTCTTAATAGTAGGATAACACTGCCTAAAGGAAACAAGAACAGAAACAATCCTTTTTTGAGTAGGTAGATGCTAGTAGGTACTTGCTCAAATCAAACTTTTTCACACTAAACACTTTTTTTCAAACAAAGTTTTCAAAAACAACTTCGTAACACACTTGAGGACAGAAACAAGGGTTAAAACGAAGTAAAACAAAACTTTTAAAAACAAACACACACAAGCAATTTTTAAAATATGAGAAAGTACCTAAGAGCCCATGGAAAACCATGGATAGAAAGGGTTCTAACACCTTCCCTTTTTATAATCTACCCCCCGTACTCAGAATATCTCAAAAAAGGATTTTTTCTGTGCTTTTTTCCTTTCCGATTGGATGAAATAAAAGTCAGTGGCAACTGTTTCTTACCGCAACATTTTGCGAATACAAAACGTAAAACGTAAACCAGCATTTTCAAAAACAGTTGGTTCTGCCACCGTATCACAGAACTGGCGACTCTGCTGGGGAAATATCAGTGGGGTATACCTTAGGATCTAGTTCATCATAATTGCTTCTCTTGTTTTGGTTGCTTTTTTTAAGGGTTTTGTTTGGGAGTTACTATAGATCCTAACCCTAATCTGGGGACACCTTTTAGGTAAGTAGCAAGAAACTGTGAGGGAACTGTACGGCGTAGACCGATACGATTGAAGCAATAGCTACGTTGATGTGGCACATTGGTTGGTATCGGTATCCCTTGTGGAGAAACAAGGAGAATACGGGGCCGCTGTGTGTGTCGTTAAGCATCAACTGACCTTAGAACCTTTAATCGACCAACTTGGCCATTAGAAAGTAGTGAGATAGCCGGCCTCGGTGTAAAGCTGAGAACTGGTTGATACTCGATGCTACACTCATTAAGACCATACTCTAGAGATAGTTCCGACTGCAAGAAAAGATTGCGTGAGCTGAAACCATGACCGATGGAGGATGGCCAGTGATATTGAGATCCTCTAGAACCTTGTTACTTTTGCTAGGACAGGTTGAAACCAACTGAACTTCAAGAGGGTACTACCTCTGACCCCATGCAGCCTTAAACTTAAGGGCTTTTGTGTGACTTGTTTGCCTTTTCCATGCCTGTTATCTACTATACCTGTTGTTTTTATCATGACATCATGCATCATAACATGGCATTCATACTCCATTATACTAACCATTTCAAAGACCGAGGGAATTTATCTTTGTTCTGTTTTGCAGATTATGGCTTCCGTGCATAGAAATACCATCCGAGTTAACTTTGTGCAAATACCTGCTCAACTTAAAGAGTTAGCCTCAAGAGTTTCAGAGACTTCTATGTTCATTAAAAGACATGGTCAGCTTCTTAGCCTGGTCACTTCAAAACTTGATGAGCAGATGATGAGTGTACTTTTCCAGTTCTTTGATCATGTGCATCATTGCTTCACCATCCCAGATTATCAGTTCGTTCCCACTTTGGAAGAGTTCTCTCACTTATTGGGCATATCCATCCTTGAACAGTTACCCTTCACAGGTATGGAAGAGGTTCCTAGACCAGAAGACATTGCCTCACTTCTGCATCTAAAACGGGATGATGTAGTATCCAATTGGGAAACACGAAACGGGGTCGAAAGTTTCCTAGCCAAATTTTTGATAGACCAGGCTCAGCTATTCTAGGATAATTTGGATTTTCAGGCTTTCAAAGATATCTTGGCTCTCCTTATCTATGGTTTGGTTCTCTTCCCGAATCCAGATTCCTTTGTAGATGTGAATGCTGTCAAGATTTTCCTTTCTCGCAATCCTGGGACTACCCTGATGGGTGATATCTTGCATGCCCTCTATACTTGTACTGTGCGAAGAAGGGGGACTCTTATGTGTTGCATGCCGTTGCTGTCAAGGTGGTTTATTTTTCACCTCCCTAAGTATGTGCTGAAGAATGAAGAAGGTTTGGGATGTTCCTAGACAATAATGTCGCTTGCCCATACAGATATTCTTTGGAGCTCCCGGGCTATGGAAGACACTGCCGTTATTGATTGTTGTGGGGGATACCCTAATGTCCCGTTGCTTGGAATAAGAGGGGGAATAACCTACAATCCTTGTCTAGCTTTGCGATAATTTGGTCGTGCTCGGAGAGATGGTCCCCATCAGCTACTTCTTGAGAATATTGCATTTTACTACAAGAAGGACGTTGACGAGCACCACTGGAGGTTTATACGAGCTTGGGGCATGGTGAACAGATCTGACCCCCAAGAGTTGGGACCAAGGACTTCCCTTCCTATGCAGCCTTACCTCCAATGGGTCCGAGCTCGTTCCCAGAAGCTTGGGATGCCTTATGAAGCCGTATTGCCAGTGATTGTAGAGCCCACTAATGAAGAAGGCGTTCCTTACACAGTTCTTTATCCTTACATACCCACTGATCCTGGGGCATTGCAGAGGTCTTGGATTCAGCTGAAAGAGAAGAGAGATACTTACTGGGAAAAGTACCATGTGCAAGAAAGGAAGATTTTGAAGCTCACCAGGCAGCTCGAGGAAGAAAGAGTGATCAATGACTACGTCAGCACCAAGAGGAAGCGTCCATGGGACTTTTGATTTTGATTTTCTAGTTTTAGATTTGTTTTCCATTTACTTCTTTGTAACGCATTAAAGGCATTGTTGAACCTTTTACAAGTTGATCTAATAAAGTTTGTTTATTTTTGGTTTGCAAATTTAAATCTCCCAAAGTCTTTGAAATCATTACATGCGCATCCCATTATCATGCACACCATTACAGGTACCATTACAGGTTTCTCATCTTCTTTGCTGTTTATTTCAGCAGAAATGTCTTCTGATCAAGCCATCAAAGATCTTCAGGTGCAGAACGCCCAATTCCAACAGATGTTCTTAAGCTTGGCTAAAGGGCAAGAGGATTTGAAGACCCTGATTCTGAAAGAGAAGAAGAAGAAAAAGAAGGTTGGTATTCTGAACATGGGTAAAAGATTTAGAGAAAGAATAAGACAATCAGCTGATCTGACCTCCTCATCCAAGGACGGGGAGAACCAAGAAAGGGTAAAGGACCCTAGTCCTGCAGTTTCTGATAATGATACAGATTACGACGAGGAGCAATATCCTCCTGCTGAGGATAGGTACAAGCAACTAGAAGACCGTCTGAGTGGTATGGAGATTCAGAAGATACCTGGTTTGGATTTCGGAGAGCTGGGATTGGTATCGGGAGTGGTAATCCCTCATAAGTTCAAAGCTCCGGTTTTTTCCAAGTACGATGAAGTATCCTGTCCAAAACTCCATCTCCGCTCGTACGTCAGAAAAATCTAACCTCACACTGCTGATAGAAATTTGTGGGTACACTTATTTCAAGATAGTCTGTCAGGGACTCATCTTGAATGGTTTTATCAATTGGAGGGAGCCAATGTCCGAAACTGGGAAGACCTTGCTGTTGCTTTTTACAGGCAGTATCAGTATAACGCCGACCTTGCTCCCACTCGTACTCAGCTCCAGGGCATGTCTATGGGTGCAAGTGAAGGTTTTAAGGATTATGCTCAAAAGTGGAGAGATTTGGCTGGAAGAGTCCAACCCCCTTTGTCTGACAGGGAGTTGGTTGACATGTTTCTAGGGACGCTATTTGGTCCATTTTTCCATCATCTGATCGGCAGTTCGTCATCTGGGTTCTGAGTTGATTTTGACTGGAGAGAGAGTAGAAGCTGGCATTCGAAGCGGTAAAATATAGAAGGCTACCTCATCAAGTGCATTAAAGAAGCCTTTCACCGGTAAGAAAGAAGCTAGCGCAGTCTAAGGCCCGGGAGGCCAAAGCAGACTTGAACACCGTCAAGCAGTAAATGCAGTGGTGATATCAAGACCCGCAGTTGCTCCACAATGCAACACTCAACAAAGGGTGGAAAGACCACAAAGGCAGTTCACTCGGCTCAATATGACCCTGACTCAAATTCTACCACAATTATTAAAGACCAACCTGGTAACTCTGAGGGAGGCCCCGAAGAACCCCAACACCACATCTCCCCACTATAACCCGAATGCCCGCTGCGCCTATCACTCCGAAAGTCCAGGTCATGATACAAACAACTGTTGGGCCTTGAAAAACAAAGTGCAAGACTTGATCGAAGCCAAAGAGATTGAGTTTGACGCTCCAGAGAAGCCCAACGTCATAACTGCTCCCATGCCCAAACATGGTCATGGAGTAAATACTATAGGCGATGATTTATTTGTGACCTCCATGGAAGAAATTTCTACTCCTTTGAACAGGGGCAGCTGTTGTACCCCAAAATTTTCCCTCCCATATTTGGCAAAAAATTTCAAGTGAGGTCCTCAAATTGCTTAAGGAAGTCCAAGGGTTGACCAGACAAACCCTATCCTAAGGCAGTGTACCTCAAATTAGGGTTTCATTTTGCATCAATATGCTTGAGTCCAAAGGATCCAAAATTCTCACCATTGTCCTAATATGTTCTCAAGATCACCCATGTCAAGTTTCAAGCCTTGTAGAGGAAGTTTGCTCAGTCAATTGCCTAAAGGCCTGAAAATCGACTATGCTAGGGCAAAAGTCAACTGTGTCCCACATACAGTCAAACTTCAAGAATTTTGGTCAACATTATCATTTTTAAGTATTATTCATCATTTGATCAAGGGTTGATCATGATTCCTCAAGAATTGCTCACAATTCATCAAAACCCAAAAGTTGCTAAATTAGGGTTTTGTAGGAAAAGTCAACTCAACTTTGACCAAGCATAACTTTCTCATACTTTATCAAAAATAACCCATACAAAGCTCATTTTTGAAGAGGATGTAATTCCCTACAAGTCATCTTCATCTCCCAAGTTCAAAATATGCACTCACAAGAAGATATGAATTTGGACATTATAGGTCATTTTGGAAAGTCAACAAAAACACCTTTTGGGTCAAAGCTTCATACAGGAACATGGAAGACTCAATTGAGATGAGACCGAAAGGGTTGATTATAGAACATATTAATCTTTCTAAAAAGTCCAAGAACACCTCTCTAGGATAAAAATTGAGAGAGTTATGCATGGGCCAAGTTGACCTTTTTTGCAAAATTGCCAAAAGTCAAATGTGTCCAAAATTGAATTTTTTGCTAAATGGCCACAACTTTTTGTGCTTGCACTGAGTTTGTAATGTGACCCAAGATCCATGAGCCCTTACACTTGTCATTATTTTATTATTTTTATTTATTTTGATTTTATTTCATTTAAATCAAATAAAATCAATATAAAATAATGAAAATATCAAAAACTAATTAAATCTTGAGATTTTGTGCATGATTAGGTTCATTATATAGCTGGAGACAAGATCAAATTGTGCAAGGCTTCACATGGACACAAAAAGATTAAATTCGCTTGATTTGGAAAGATTTGGTGCAAGGATTGAATCATGAATCAATATTCATAATTGGAAGAGATTTGATACAAAATTGCAACCCTAATACACTCTAGTATACTTAAGGAACAAGTAAAGATCAAAAGGCAGGGGGTAGAGGCGTGCAAAGGCAGAGAACCAATTTCAAAAATTCAAGAAAAAGTTGCAAAACAATTTCCAAGTTTCAGGCCATCTCAAGCCATTCTAATCATACCAATCGTTTGCTGGATATCCTAGGATCGTGTTTCAATCGTTAGCAGGCTTCCCCACACCCTGAAACGCATCGTAGTAGTCACATGGTTTAGCTCTTTTCTTGAAATCGATTACATTGATTCTGGCACATTTAGCATGATTAATTGACATATTTATAATCCTTTAGATATTTGCAAGCTAATGGTTGTATTTAATTGCGTTTTTATTAACTGCGCATCAAACTGCCATGGCTAGGGTTCGTGTTTCATTTTTAGGGATTTCTTGTACAGGGAAAATTGGACAATGATAATGGTACCATGATGCTCGTGGGATTGAAACGAGTTGATTGGTACCATTGGTTTTGATTTATCATGCGTGTACAAGGTTTTGGAATGAACAAGGGTTATACCTACGCTTGGTGTCCGTGGGTAAAAGCCTTTTATCTAAAACGAAGAAAGCAACAAAGAAGACAATGGCGTGGCAGGTTGTGGATGGTCAGTTAGAATTTCCCGCGTGTTGGGAAGCGTGGCACATTGTTTGTGTTATATTCTATTTATTTCATTATTGTTACAACTAATATGATTAGCACAAATGGTAAGGTTGCTGGCCTTTGATGCACACGTCCTGGGTTCGATCCCAAGCGTGTGCATTTTATTTTCTCAACATTTTCAGGGCAATCCAGTGTATCACATGGCAAGGGATTCATCGTGTACCATCAAGATCTGATTGTTCAATCCACCAAGGCTGCAGATCCAAGGCTATCAAATGAAGGACCACCATGCGCCCCATTCAAGCATGTGTAGGGGGATTAGACAAAGTCAACAAAGGCCTGAGTTTGTTGGGCTTAGATTTACAAACAACACCCCTCTTTTGCTATTTACCACAGGCCCATCTTAATCTTTCTTTTCTATTTATTTCATTTATTTATTTAATTAGCTTAATTATTTTCAGCCAAAATTAATTTCTTTTTTCACAAAAAATCATAAAATCAAGAGTTTCACAAAAAAATTAGAATTAGGTTTTATTTTATCAAATTTAATTTAATGTTAGTTTAATTTAATCTAGGGTAATTCTAACTTTTTTTTATAATTAAAATCAATTAGAAAAATTAGGGTTAGACTTGTGATTTAATTTAATTTTTATTTCTTTTCTCAAAAATAAAAAATACAAAAAGATAGGTTAATTTAATTATTTTCTTAATTAAAATTAATTAGTAATTAAGATTTTTTATTCAATTGAACTTTATTTTCTCAAATAACACAAAAACGACAAAAAACTGATTTTTCTTTTCAATTACAATTAGGTTTAGTTGGTGTCAAAACCCTAATTATTTTGCATTCGATTCATCGCGCGCGTTTATTATTATTTTGCAATATTGATGTAACTGTCTACAGTATGTAATGGTTTAATCTAGGATTTTCTTTATTTATCGTCTTTTACGGGTTTTTTGGCTATGTAATTAATCCCTACCCCGAAGCCTTGTAATAGCATAGGTTTTATTTCTCGCATTTTAATTCTTGCAAATATTAACTGTTTAGATGTATGTTAATAGGATTGCATGACAAGATTGCATGATAATTTAAAACGGATAGAAAACCCTAATGTGTAAAGATAATAACTGAAATCAAATCACTCGCACATGCGCACTCCTAGGATATACTCTCACTTTGTTTGCCTTCGGTAAACGATCATTAAAGTATAGGGTGTCTTAGTGGTTGCCCCACTGTCTAAACAAAGATCAAATGTCCCGTTCGGAAATGTTGCCTCGGAAACGTCGCCTCGAATATGATCTTAAGACTCTAGGGTTATTACTAAGACGTCCTAACATTGCTTTAGTGATTGTACATCCCTTACGAATTGAACCTTACAACTCCAACGACGATGCTACTTATTTCTCAATAGTAGGATAGCACTGCCTAAAGGAAACAAGAACAGAAACAATCCTTTTTCGAGTAGGTAGATGCTAGTAGGTACTTGCTCAAATCAAACTTTTTCACACCAAACACTTTTTTTCAAACAAAGTTTTCAAAAACAACTTCGTAACACTCTTGAGGACAAAAACAAGGGTTAAAACGAAGTAAAACAAAACTTTTCAAAACAAACACACACAAGCAATTTTTAAAAGATGAGCAAGTACCTAAGAGCCCATGGAAAACCATGGATAGAAAGGGTGCTAACACCTTCCCTTTCTATAATCTACCCCCCATACTCAAAATATCTTAAAAAAGGATTTTTTTTCTGTGCTTTTTTCCTTTCCGGTTGGATGAAATAAAAGTCGGTGGCGACTCTTGCTTACTGCGACATTTTGCGAATACAAAACGCAAAACAACATTTTCAAAAAATAGTCGGTTCTGCCACCGTATAATAGGATGCAACATGAAATGTAAGAACAAAAGAGAAATCCCACCAGGAAAATAAATCACCGGTAAACCACAAGAAAAGAATCAGAGAGGAGGATAACAAGCATCGATATTCACTGCCGATGTACTACCAACGCTCACTGAAGGTAGAAAGAGAAAATATATCATATCACCGCCGTTCACTGGCGATGAACTATGAACGTTCACTGAAGATAGCGAAAATATAACAAACACCGACGTTCATTGCCGATGTACTACCAACGTTCACTGAAGGTAGAAAGAGAAAATATATCATATCACTTCCGTTCACTGACGATGAAATATCAACGTTCATTGAAGATAGAAAAAAGATAACAAACACCAACGTTCACTGCCGATGTACTACCAACGTTCACTGAAGGTAGAAATAGAAAATATATCATATCACCGCCGTTCACTGACGATGAACTATCAACATTCACTGAAGATAGCAAAAAGATAAGAGACACCAACGTTCACTGCCGATGTACTACCAACGTTCACTGAAGGTAGAAAGAGAAAATATATCATATCACCGACGTTCACTGCCGATGTACAACCAACATTCACTGAAGGTAGAAAGAGAAAATATATCATATCACCGCCGTTCACTGACGATGAACTATCAACGTTCACTAAAGATAGCAAAAAGATAAGAAACACTGACGTTCACTGCCGATGTACTACCAACGTTCACTGAAGGTAGAAAGAGAAAATATATCATATCACCGTCGTTCACTGACGATGAACTATCAACATTCACTGAAGATAGCAAAAAGATAAGAAACACTGAAGTTCACTGCCGATGTACTACCAACATTCACTGAAGGTAGAAAGAGAAAATATATCAAGTTTCCCCAAGATTATGGTGTTTTTCCAAGAACGGGTCTCAACTTCTTCTTTAACCAAGGAAATATGTCTGGAAAGGGTAATACGTAACCTGTCTCAAATAAAGAGACTTCCACTTATTGTCAAAGGGATTTGCAAAGAGAAATGACTTTCTAGGAATGGAAATATGATTTCTCGGGGAGGTGCCACGGTATTCCTGCTGAGGAGATAAAGTCTTCCTGTGCAAAATAAATGCACAAACCAAAACCCAAAGTTTTCAGAAAACCACAAATCCAATTCAGCAATAAACTGGAGCAAGACGACCAATGTAGATTCCTCCTTTGAGAAATAAACTCAAGAGGGAAAACCAAATTCAACTAAGCAAAGAGCGCCATAGGAAAAGTCAGAACACTATATCAATGAACGATGATTTCTAGCAATGCATGATGTATGTATGAATGTATGAGTGATATCGTGCATATGCTGGTAAAAGGATACATGATCAGTACAAACAAACAAAACAGCCTCAGGTACTAACAATACTGGGCTAAACTTCAACCAGAAAGATCAATCCAAGAGAGGTAAAAGCAACTGCAGAAACCAAACCTATTGCCTGCTTTAACTTCACTGAGGAGAAACATAATCCGGACGTAGCCAAATCAAACAGATATCGAGATAGAACATCCTTCTTCTGGTTTCATCAGAGAAAACAGTTTTCCAAAAGCAACATGCCTACTGGAGATTGCGAGACCAGCCTCAAATAAAGCAGGCTGACGCCGACACAACCAAACCTCATTGGAGGATTCAAGCCTACCTCCCTGGAGAAAAATTTCATCACGAACACTCATCCCAACAGGAGATGCCCTGGGATAATCTTCCCTGGAAGTCAAAAAGTCAATATTAATGCCAAAACTGCAAAAAAGAGCGACATCCCAGCACACCAAAGGAATAAAACCTTTCATTATACGAGAGAAGACTTTGCTGGGGAATCTGGGACAGAGGCTTCTGACCATGCAAATCCAAAATCAAAAGCGAACCAAGACTTGACTGGTGATAATAGGATCATAAACCCGATACTGTATCTTGCACCCACTGATATTGTCTTTAACTATCCGAGAAACACACAAAGATTGCATACCTACCAGAAAAATGACATGAGAAAACCTTCATGAAGGGAGTAAATCTTCTCAAAACAACCGGAGGTTATTCATTCTTGGGACCACCATTCTTGTTGTCATTGTTTCATCACAAATCCCAAAGTAAATTGAATTTGTAAAGATCTCTCTTCTTTTTGAAAAGTCAATTTTTCTTTTTTAATCTTTTTGCTTTAACAGTTATTATCAGTAATAAATGAAGTCTTTGCAAGCTAAATAAAAATAAGAACACAAAGAGTTAGGAAAAAGCTCGAATTTCATTAATAGAATGGTAGTCTGCGAATGGCGAGACTCCATGGATGATTACAAAGTTTGGGAAATGGTAATACATAATGGAAAAGATACATTGAGATACAATGACCACTATCCCCCCTAACAACTTTTGAATTCCTGGGCAGCAACTTCTGTTGAGGTATGGTGAGAGTCTGAGAAGATTGTTGCTTCAACGATCAAGTCTCGTCTGACATAGTTACTTGCCAAGAAAGTCCCTAACTTTTGCCTAAGTTTCCCTTGCGGGTTTTCAACTTAGCGGGAAATTTATTCTGTTTATGTCTCTAATTTTTGCCTAGACCGCTCTTTCGGGTTTTCGTCCTACCGAGACGCTCTTTTTTGCCTAAGCCACCCTTTCGGGTTTTCAACTTAGCTAGATGTTCTTTTATTTCTTTAGGTGAAGTATTTCTTGACTGCATCAGCATTCATGGGACGTGGGAACTCCTTGCCATCCATAGTTTCAAGAATTAATGCACTACTAGAGAAGGCTTTCTTGACAACATATGGGCCTTCAAAATTGGGAGTCCACTTGGCCCTAGAATCAGTGTTGAAGGACTTGATCTTCCTGAGCACGAGGTCGCCTTCTCTGAATTCACGAGGTTTGACCTTTTTGTAAAATGCTTTCTTCATTCTTTTCTGATATAACTGCCCATGGCACAAAGCTGTCATTCTCTTCTCTTCAATCAAATTCAATTGGTCAAACCTGTTCTGAACCCATTCAGCCTCTGTCAATTTGGCTTCCATTATCACACGCAACGAGGGAATCTCTACCTCGATAGGGAGTATAACTTCCATTCCATACACTAGAGAAAACGGGGTTGCTCCTGTTGAAGTGCGGACAGATGTTCGATATCCATGTAGAGAAAAAGGGAGCATTTCATGCCAATCCTTATAAGTAACAACCATTTTCTGGATAATTCTCTTGATATTCTTATTAGCAGCTTCAACAGCCCCATTCATCTTTGACCTGTATGGAGATGAATTGTGATGGACAATCTTGAATTCTTTGCACAGTTCAGTCATCATCTTGTTGTTCAAATTCGAGCCATTGTCAGTGATGATTCTGATCGGCACACCATACCAGCATATAAGATTGTTTTTGAGGAAACGCACAACCACCTGCTTGGTAACATTGGCATACGAAGCAGCCTCTACCCATTTGGTAAAGTAGTCAATTGCTACCAAGATGAAACGGTGTCCATTCGAAGCTTTGGGTTCTATCACCCCGATCATGTCAATACCCCACATAGAGAAAGGCCACAGGGAGGAAATCACATTGAGAAGTGTCGGAGGTGCATGGATCTTATCTGCGTAAATCTAGCATTTATGGCACTTCTTTGCAAATTTGTAACAATCAGATTCCATTGTCAACCAATAATAACCAGCCCTTAGCATACTTTTTTCCATTGAATGTCCATTAGCATGAGTGCCAAATGAACCTTCATGGATCTCATGAATCAACATGTCTGCTTCGTGTCTATCCACGCATCTGAGCAAGACCATGTCAAAATTCCTCTTGTATAACACATTTTCACTGAGGAAGAAACTGCCTGCCAATCTTCTCAGTGTCTTTCTATCTTACTTTGACGCACCAAACGGGTATTCCTGAGTCTGAAGAAAATTCTTGATATCATAATACCAAGGTTTTTCATCTGCTACCTCCTCTGTCGCAAACACATGAGCGGGCCTATCTAGTCCTCGAACTGTAATTCAGGGTATATCATTCCAAGCATTTACTTAGTACATGGAAGCCAGAGTTTCCAGAGCATCTGCCATTTGATTTTCATCCATAGGAATGTGATGGAATTCAACTTTATGGAAGAAGGGTAATAATCTTCTAGCATAATCTTTGTAAGAGATCAAGCTAGGGTGACGAGTGTCCCATTCTCCTTTAATTTGATTTATTACCAAGGCTGAATCACCATAAACATCTAGAATCTTGATTCTGAGATCAATAGCTTCTTCAAGACCCATGATGCAAGCCTCATATTCCGCCATATTATCAGTGCAATCAAATGTTAACCTTGTAGTAAAAGGAATGTGCGATCCATGAGGAGTATCAATCACATCACCGATTCCTTTACCATAAGCATTCACAGTTCCATCAAATACCATACTCCAACGAGATTCAGGGTCGGGGCCCTCCTCAGGCAATGGTTCATCACAATCTTTCACTTTCAAGAACATCACATCTTCATCGGGGAATTCATATTCTGCAGAATGATGATCTTCCACCGACTGGTGAGCAAGGTAATCTACCAACACACTACTTTTGATAGCCTTTTGAGTGCGGTACTCGATATCATATTCAGATAACAACATCTGCCAACGGGAAATTCTCCCAGTAAGAGCGGGATTTTTAAAAATATACTTGATTGAATCCATTTTGGAGATCAACCAAGTAGTATGATTCAACATATACTACCGCAAACTCTTTGCCACCCAGGCCAAAGCACAACATGTTTTTTCTAGCATAGAATACCGTGACTCATAATCAGTGAACTTTTTGCTGAGATAATAAATGGCGAGCTCTTTCTTTCCCGTTTCATCCTGTTGTCCCAGAATACAACCCATGGATTTATCTAACACTGTTAAATACATAATCAACGGTCTTCCTTCTATGGGAGGGAGCAAGATAGGAGGTTCAAGTAGATATTCTTTAATACTCTCAAATTCCCTTTGGCAGTCATCTGTCCACACACAACCTTGATCTTTCTTTAACAACTTAAAGATCAGTTCACATGTTGCAATCATGTGGGAGATAAATCTGGAGATATAATTCAAACGCCCGAAGAAACTCCTGACTTGCTTTTCAGTTCTTGGTGCTGGAATTTATTGAATTGCTTTGAATTTATCAGGGTCAACTTCAATTCCTTTATGGATAACAATAAAACCCAACAATTTCCCTGATCTAACTCCGAAGGTGCATTTATTTGGATTCAGACGGAGACGATACTTCCTCAAACACCGAAACAACTTCAACAAATCTTCTATATGCCCTTCTTCAGTTTGGGATTTGGAAATCATATCATCAACATATACTTCGATTTCTTTGTGCATCAAATCATGGAATAGGGTTATCATAGCCCTCTGGTACGTTGCACCAGCGTTCTTCAACCCGAAGGGCATCACTCTGTAACAGAATGTTCCCCAGGGTGTGATAAACGTTGTTTTTTCCATGTCCTCTAGAGCCATTCTTATTTGATTATACCCGGAAAATCCGTCCATGAACGAGAATACCTTGAATTTTGCTGTGCTATCCACTAACATGTCAATGTGAGGCAATGGAAAATCATATTTTGGACTAGCTTTATTTAGATCTCTGTAATCTACACACATGCGGACTTTTCCGTCTTTTTTCAATACTGGGACAATATTGGCGATCCATTGAGGATACACTGATGTCACAAGAAAACTAACATTAATCTGTTTTAGGACCTCCTCTTTGATCTTTATTTCCATATACGGGTGGGTTCTTCTCAACTTTTGTTTAACTGGCGGACACTCTGGCTTCAACGGTAAACGATGCTCGACAATGTCTGTATCTAGAACAGGAATATCTTGATAAGACAAGAAAAAATATCCACATACTCTTTCAACAGCTCAATCAATCCGATCCTTACATCAGGATGCAACGATGCTTCAATCTTGACTTCCTTCGGATCTTCTTCTGAACCCAAATTAACCACTTCCAAAGGCTCTTTATATGGCTGAATGTTATTTTCCTCGTGCTCAAGCAACCATGATACCTCTTCTGGAATCTCATCATAATCTTCTTCTTCAGCCCCAAACATAGGACAATCAAAGTTGGGAGAGGGTGCAGGGTCATTGTATTCAACGAGTTTTTTAATTAATCTGCACATATGATTTATGACTGTTTTTAGAAACTGACACATATAACAAGTGATCATGCAGATTAATTTTCATTTATTATTTATTTTGAAAGGTTTCTTTTATTATTACCATTTCCCAAGAAAAAGGCAGAAAATAAAAGACATAATTTTGGAAGCAAAGACAACTTTTATTAATGATCTTAACAATTATAGCAAACAAATAAGCCCTACAACATTAATAATTCCACCTTGGGCATAGTGAAAGCTTTTCAAAATAAAGAAGCAGATTAACAAAAAAAATTACATTGAAATATGTATGCAAGAAGGAACATCAATGGTGACCCAGTTCTGAACTTGGACTCCATGCGTCACATAATTCGGTACTTCCTGCTCTACTTCATCCTCTTCAACAACATTAATTCCAGAATCAATCGGATGGAGGTAGCCTCCGCTGCGGAAAACATCATGATAACTGCTCACAGAAGACTTTGACTTCAAACCTTCTCCTTTGCCAATCTTTAAAGAGAAACCCAAACCAGCTCTGTTCTTGTTCACGGGTGGATCCACAAGTCGTCCCCAAACTGCATTATGGCCATTGCGCACCACCTGCTGCGCATCCTTAAGGGAAATCACAAAATTCTCATTCTTCCTTATATTATCAATGGATAGGGCTTGGAACTGGGTTCCAACAGCAGCCTCATCCGCTTCTACAATACTGAAAGAGGATAAATGAGATCTCAACAACGCCTGCTCCCCATTTATGATCACTACCTTCCCTTCACGCACAAACTTTAACTTCTAATGCAGAGTTGAAGGGACAGCCCCTGTGTTGTACCCAAAAATTTTCCCTCCCATATTTCTCAAAACATTTCAAGAAAGATCCCCAAGTTGCTCAAGATAGTCCAAGGGTTGGCCAAACAAGCTCTCTCCTAAGGCAGTCTACCTCAAATTAGGGTTTCATGTTGCATCAAGATACTTGAGTCCAAGTGACCCAAAATGCTCAACATTGTCCTAATATGTTCTCAAGATCATCCATGTCAAGTTTCAAGCCCTAAAGAGAAAGTTTGCTCAGTCAATTTCTCAAAGGCCTAAAAATCGACTGTGCTAGGGCAAAAGGCAACTGTGGCCCACATAAAGTCAAACTTCAATATTTTTAGTCAACATTCTCATTTTGAAGTATATTTAATCATTTTATCAAGGGTTGATCATGATTCATCAAGGATTTCTCATAATTCCTCAATAACCAAAAGTTGCTAAATTAGGGTTTTGTAGGAAAAGTCAACTCAACTTTGACCAAGCATAAATTTCTCATACTTTATGAGAAATGACCCATCCAAAGATCATTTTTAAGAGGATTCCATGCTCTACAATCCATCTTCAGCTCCCAAGTTCAAAATATGCACTCACAAGAAGTTATGAATTTGGATATTATAGGTCATTTTGGAAAGTCAACAGAAACACCTTTTTTGTCAAAGCTTCATACATGAGAATGGAATATCAAATTGAGATGAGACCAAAATTGTTGCTTATAGGACATCTCAAGCTTTCTAAAAAGTCCAATAACACCTTAAAAGAGTCAAAATTGAGGAAGTTATGCATTGGTGAAGTTGACCCTTTTTGCAAAATTGCCAAAAGTCAATTGTGCCTAAAACTTCAATTTTTGCCAAATGGGCCCAATCTTTTTCACTTGTTTTGAGTTGGCAACATGGTCCACGAGCTCTAGAACTTGCCACTTGTCATTATCATGTTTTTATTATTTATTTTGATTTTGATTTGATTTAAATCAATTTTAATCAAAACAAATCATATAAAATCAAAATATTGAAAACAAAAGATTTTGTGCTTGTTTCAGGTTTTATTATACAGCTAGCATCAAATCAAACTCGTGTAAAAGCTTGGTGTGCATAAAAAGATTGATTTTAGGACAATTTTGGAAGGATATTCAAGAGAATCAAATCACAATCAAACTCATTGATGGAGGAAGATTTAGTGCATTCTTTCAACCCTAATTCAGTCCTTGATACATATAGAAGCGAGGAAGACCAAAAGAAGCTAGAGAAAGAGGAATATGAACCAGAGCAAAACTTGAAAAAATACCAAGAAAGTGCAAACACGAATTCCCATTTAGAGGAAATTTCAGGACCTTTGAACCATTCCAATCGTTTCCTGAGGTCATCAGCAATCCAAAGCAAGCGTTTCCAGGCCTTATATCGCACTGTAAGTCACCCACGGCATGGCTTCTTTTTTGAAATCGAATAGCATTATTCTTGCACTTATAGCATAAAATAACTGTATATTCTTGATCACCATCATGTTTGCAAGCTTCCTGTAATATTTGATTGCATTTTCATGGCTTGTACTGGATTTCACCATAGCTAGGGTTCTAGGGTTCAAATTAGGATCTTTGTTTGCAGGAAAAATTGGGCCATGAAAGGGCCACCTTTGTGTTCAGCAAGGCCAGACGAAGCCATCCATGGCCTTCATTTTCATTTATAATGCTTGTGTTGAGTTTTGAGATTTACAGGTGCTATAGCTACGGACAAACGTCCGTAGGTAAAAGTGTTTCACTTTTACCAACGGTGCAAGGAGGGAGACGAAGACGTGGCAAGCCATCATTCGCTCATTTGAAAATTCGCGCTAATATCTGGTTATTTCGCTTGTTTATTTTATATTATTTCTTGTTTATTTTACATACAACAAAAACAATTGGCCCAGTGGTAGCCTGGCAAGCTTTAAGGCGTTAGGAGGCTTGAGGTCAGGGGTTCGACCCCAATGACCACCATACGTCCTCATAATCCAGCGTGCCAAGTGTCTTGAGACCCAGATCTGATGGCCAGTAAGGGAGGAGCGTCATAAGCCAAGTCAAACGCAAAGCATGTGATCTGGGAAGTCAAACATGGACACTCTTCTTGGGCCCAGAAAATGCTTCTCACACCCCCATATTGCAGGCCCTATTTTCTTTTCTTTAATTCTTTTATTTTATTTCATTTAATTTTATTTATTTATTTACTAACCAATCAACTATTTTCTTTTTTATCAAAAAATCACAAAAATATTACTTTTCATGAATTAGGTCTAGATTTTATTTTTATAAAAAAATTAAATAATTTAATTAGATTTTAATTTTAGACAACTTTAATTCCTTTTGTAAATACTTAAAAATAATTAGAAAATTAGGGTTTTATCCAAATTTAATTATATATTTTTTTTCTAAAATAACTAATAAAAATAAAAAATAGGTCATTTTAATTATCTTCATTAATTAATTTAACCACTAATTAATTTAGCACTTATTTCCTAATTCTTTTCTTAAAAAATTATTAAAAAACAAAAAAAAAAATTTCTTTTGATTTGGTTAGAAGGGTCAAAACCCTAATTTCTTCCCGATCTTAATTTTTCTCGCGCGCTTTATTTTTATTATTTATCATATTGATGTAACTGCCTACAGTTTGTAATAGTTTAATTAGGACGTTTATTTCCATTTATCGCTTTATTTTCAAAGGGTTTGTTTTTGGCTATGTAAATACCTGAAGCCTTGTAATAACTTAGTTTAATTTCCGCACTTTAAATTCCGCAAAATCTAAACTGTTAGATGTATGATATAGGGATGCATGACAAGAATGTATGTTAAACTTTAAAACAGTTAGATAACCCTAAAATGTGCAAAGATAAATAATCTGAAATTGAATCACTCGCACCTGCGCACTCCTAGGGTACACTTCCACTTGGTTGCCTTTGGTAAACGGTCATTGAGTATAGGATGCTTTAGTGGTCATCCTTTTGTCCCAAGATCAAAGTTGCCTCGGAAAGGTTGCCTCAGATATTGTTGCCTCGGATAATTGATCTAAGACATTAGGGTTACTACTAAGACGACCTGACATTGCTTTAGTGACCGTACGTCCCTTTCGAATTGACCCTCAAAACTCCAACGACGATGCTACCTACTCACTAATAGTGGGATAGCATTGTCTAAAGGAAACAAGCATAGAATGATTCTTTTTTCGAGTAGGTAGATTAGCTCTTAAGTACTTTCTCAAACAAAACAAACTTTTTTCACACTTGCACTCCTTTACAAACAAAGTTTTCAAAACACTTCATTACACTCTTGAAGACAGTAGCAAGAGTTAAATCAAAGTCAAAACAAAAGCTTTTCAAATCACGCAAACACAAAGAAAACAATTTTGAAAATGATGAGCAAGTACCTAAGAGCCCGTAGATAACTACGGATAGAAAGGGTGCTAATACCTTCCCTTTCTATAATCTGCCCCCGGTACTCAGAAATATCTCGAAAAAGGAATTTTTCTGTGCTTTTTTCCTTTCCTTGTTGGATAAAATAAAAGTCGGTGGCGACACTTGCTTACAGCGACATTTTGTGAACACAAACGTAAAACGCAAACCGACAATTCCTTAAAAAGGGAAACACGTCCCGGTTCTGGCCACCGTATCACAAAACTGGCGACTCTGTTGGGGAATTAATAAGTGGGGTGTACCTTAGGATTAGTTCATCATATTGTTTTCAATTGTTTGATCTGTTTGCTTTATTTTGTGGGCTTTGAATCAGAGTTACTATAGATCCTAACCCGGATCTGGGGATACCTTTTAGGTAAGTAGCAATAGACTGTGAGGGAACTGTACGCCATAGACCGATACGGTTGAAGCAGTAGCTACGTTGGTGTGGCACATTAGTCGGTACCGATATCCCTTATGGAGGAACAAGGAGAGTATGTGGATGTTATATGGGTCATTAAGCATCAACTAACCTTAGAACCTATAATTGACCAACTTGGCCATAGAAAGTAGAAGTATGCTACACTCATTGAGACCATACTCTCGAGATGGTTCTGGCCGCGAGAAAAGATTGTGTGTCTAGAATTATGACCGATGGAGGATGGTCAGTGATATTGAGAACCTCTAGAACCCAGTTACTATTACTAGGACAGGTTGAACCAACTAAATTGCAAGAGGGTAGTACCTAAACTCCATGCCAGCCTGAAATTTAAGGGCTATCGTGTGACTTGTTTGCCCTTACCATGTTTGCTATCTTTGATACTGTGGTGTGTTTTTATCATGACATCATGCATCATGACATCGCATGCATATTTCATTAGACTAACCATTTCAAAGACCGAGGGAATTCATCTTTGTTCTGTTTTGCAGATCATGGCCTCTGTGTGCAGAAATACCATTCGAGTCAACTTCGTGCAAATCCCTGCTCAACTCAGAGAGTTGGTTTCAAAGGTTCCTGATACTTCTTCCTTTGTTAGAAGACATAGTCACCTCCTTAGCTTGGTCACTTCAAAGTTGGATGAGAAAATGATGAGTGTCCTGTTCCAGTTCTTTGACCCGTTGCATCACTTATTTACCTTCCCGGATTATCAGTTGGTCCCTACTTTGGAGGAGTTTTCTGATTTACTTCGCATATCTATTTTAGAGCAGACACCCTTTACAGGTTTGGAGATAGCTCCTAGGCCAGAGGATATTGCTTCAGCCCTACATCTAAAAATGGCTGATGTAGTATCTAACTGGGAGATTCAGAGTGGGGTTAAAGGTTTCTTGGCTAAGTTCTTGATCGATCAAGCTCAACAGTTCTGGGATAGTTTGGATTTTCAAGCTTTTGAAGACATCTTAGCTCTCCTCATATACTGCTTGGTCTTGTTCCCAAATCCAGATGCCTTCATAGATGTGAACGCAGTTAAGATTTTTATGTCTCGTAACCCAGTGCCTACTCTCTTAGGTGACATTCTACATGCTCTTTATACCCGTACTGTTCGGAGAAGGGGAACTCTCATGTGTTGTACACCGTTGATGGCGAGGTGGTTTATTTCTCACCTCCCCAAATCTGTATTGAAGAATGAGGAAGGTATGGGTTGGGCTTACAGAATCATGTCCCTTGCTCATACAAACATCCTTTGGAGTACTAAGGATATGGAAAGGGTAGCTGTCATTGATCGGTGTGGGGAATACCCCAATGTTCCATTGCTGGGAATTAGAGGAGGAATAACTTATAATCCTTGTTTGGCCTTACGACAATTTGGACGAGCTCGAAGGGACGGTCCTCATGAGCTGCTGCTTACTGGCATTGTCTTTGACTTCAAAAGGGATGTTAAGGTACATCTTCGCAGGTTTATATGATCTTGGGATAGGGTGAACAAGTCTGATCCACATGATCTAGGAATGAAGACTTCTCTCCCAATGCAACCATACCTCTTGTGGGTTCGAGCCCGTGCTCAAAAGCTGGGGATGCCATATGAAGTTGTTTTGTCGGGGATTTTAGAGCATACTGATGAAGAAGGTGTTCCTTATACGATCCTTCATCCATACATGCCTACTGATATTGGGGCATTGAAGAGATCTTGGATCCAATCAAGGGAAGAAAGGGATACCTATAGAGAGAAATATCATGAGCAGGAGCGGAAGATCCAGAGGCTTACAAGGCAGCTTGAGAATGAGAGGACAATCAATGATTATGTCAGAACGAAAGGAAAACGACCATGGGATTTCTGATGTCTTTTATTGTTTCTAGTTTAGATTTACTTTTCAGTATTTCTTTTGTAACGCCTTAAGGGCATTTGTTAAACATTGTTACAAGTTTTAATCTAATAAAGTGTGTTTTATTTTGGTTTACAAATTTGAATCTCCCTAAGTCTTTGAAATCATTTCATATGCATTCCATTCCCATGCACCTCATCACAGGTACCCTTACAGGTTTCTCATCTTCTTCGCTGTTTATTTCAGCACAACATGTCTTCTGAAACACCTACTGATCAAGCCATCAAGGCTCTGCAAGCTCAGAATGCTCAGTTCCAGGAGATGTTGTTGAACTTGGCCAAGAGTCAACAAGATTTGAAGACTCTTATCTTGAAGGACAAGAAGAAGAAGAAGAAGAAGGTGGTCCTCCTGAATATGGGTCACAGGTTTGGGAATAGGTTGCGAGAAGAAGTTGATTTGTCTCATTCATCTGGGGGAGGAGAGAATCAAGAAGAAAGGAAGGGTCCTAACCCTGTGGTTTCTGACAATGACACTGACTTTGATGAAGACCGGTATCCTCCGACTGAGGATAGATATAAGCAACTCGAAGACCGGTTGAGCGCAATAGAGATCCAGAAGGTACCTGGGTTGGACTTCGGAGATTTGGGTTTGGCATCTGGGGTGGTGATCCCACACAAGTTTAAAGCTCTTGTCTTTGCTAAGTACGATGGGGTATCCTGTTCGAAGTTACACCTCCGCTCGTATGTCAGAAAGATTCAACCATATACTACTGATAGGAACCTTTGGGTTCATTTCTTTCAAGATAGTTTGTCAGGGACTCAACTTGAATGGTTATATCAACTAGAAGGAGCTAATGTCTGCAACTGGGAGGACCTTGCAGCTGCTTTTTACAAGCAATATCAGTATAATGCCGACCTTGCTCCCACGCGTACCCAACTTCAAGGTATGTCTATGGGTACAGGCGAAGGCTTTAAGGACTACGCTCAGAAGTGGAGAGATCTTGCTGGAAGAGTACAACCCCCTCTGGCTGATAAGGAGTTGGTGGATATGTTTCTTAAGACTTTGTCTGGTCCATACTTCAATCATTTGATCGGTAGTTCATCGTCCGGGTTTACTGAATTGATTATGAATGGGGAGAGAGTTGAAGCCGATATCAAGAGTGGCAAGATACAGAAAAGTGCTTCATCGAGTACAGAAAAGAAGCCTTTCAAGAAGGAATCTAGTGTCGTTTACAGCCCGAGGAGCCAAAACCGACCTGAGCGCCGCCAAGCGGTTAATACGGTCGTAATATCAAGACCAACTGTTGTCCCACAACGCAACACTCAACAAAGAGTAGAGAGACCGCAAAGGCAGTATACTTGGTTCAGTATGACTCTATCTCAAATTCTGCCGCAACTGTTGAAAACCAACTTAGTGACTCTGAAGGAGGCTCCAAAGAATCCCAATACTACATCACCGCTGTATAATCCGAACGCTCGATGTGCTTATCACTTCGATAGCCCAGGGCATGATATAAATAACTGCTGGGCTTTGAAGAATAAAGTACAGGATCTGATTGATGCTAAGGAGATCGAGTTTGAAGCACTGGAAAAGCCTAATGTTATAACGGCTCCTATGCCAAAACATGACGCGGGAGTCAATGCAATTGGAAATGATGAAGAAGAGTCAGATTTTGAAAGCTGGATTTACCCGACTACAGACGACGGATTAAGAAATTGGAAGGCCAAGGACTCCATGCCCATTTCTTTTATTACACAGTAATAGACTTTTGTTTTTGAGTTTGTAACAGACAATTTAAAACTTTACGGCCCGGTGCCTTGCCCGAGACAACGTGGCTTTGTTTGAGGGCTTATTATGTGTCATTTCCATATATCATCAATAAAAGCATTGGACGTTTTCTTGCATTACAAATTTTGCGCTCCTTGTTTTTCTTTTCTATATTACACTTTATCAAAACATCAATTGTAATACATACACTCACATATACAGGTCTACATCCACTCTAGATCCCACTGATAATGACTCTGCTACTGCCAGTTATGACTTCAAAAGTCCGATCAACCAAGCCAAGGACGAAGGTGAGGATGATTGTGAGGTGCCCGGGGAACTTGCTAGACTGTTACTTCTGGAAGAGAGGGCCATTCAGCCGCATGAAGAGCCAGTGGAAGCAGTAAATCTGAGTACAGAAGAGGACAAGAAAGAGGTCAAGATTGGCGCAAATTTGGAGCCTAGAGTCAAGCAACGGTTGATACAGATGCTGCGTGACTATGTTGAGATCTTTGCCTGGTCTTATGAAGATATGCCTGGGTTGGATACCGATATCGTGGTTCACCACCTGCCTACTAAAGAGGATTGTCCTCCAGTGAAGCAGAAAGTTCGTCGAATGCGCCCAGAGATGTCTGAGAAAATCAAGGCTGAGGTGATGAAACAGTTTGATGCCTCTTTTCTAGCTGTCACTTCTTACCCGCAGTGGGTTGCCAACGTGGTTTCAGTGCCGAAGAAAGATGGTAAGGTTCGAATGTGTGTTGACTATAGGGATCTGAACAGGGCAAGCCCCAAGGATGATTTCCCTCTGCCTCATATCGATGTTCTGGTTGACAATACCGCACAACATAAGGTCTTCTCCTTTATGGATGGTTTCTCCGGTTACAATCAGATTAAGATGGCTCCCGAAGACATGGAGAAGACAACCTTTGTTACGCAATGGGGTACCTTTTGCTACAAGGTCATGCCGTTTGGATTAAAGAATGCTGGGGCAACGTATCAGCGTGCCATGGTCGCTCTGTTCCACGACATGATTCACCATGAGATTGAGGTATACGTTGACGACATGATTGCAAGATCCCAGAGGGAAGAAGAACATCTTGACCATCTCCAGAAATTATTTGACAGGTTGAAGTTGTACAAGCTTAGGCTAAATCCGAACAAGTGCACCTTCAGGGTGAGATCTAGTAAGCTACTGGGTTTCGTCGTTAGTGATAAAGGTATTCAAGTGGACCCTGCAAAGGTGTAGGCTATACAGGAAATGCCAGCTACCCGAACATACAAAGAAGTCAGAGGCTTTTTGGGACGTCTGAACTATATTGCCCGATTCATCTTACACCTAACTGCTACTTGTGAGCCAATCTTCAAGTTACTGAAGAAAGATCAAGTGGTAAGATGGAACGATGAATGTCAGTCTGCTTTCGAAAGGATCAAGGAATATCTCCAAGAGCCACCTATTCTGATGCCTCCAGTTGAAGGAATACCTTTGATCTTATACTTGACAGTACTCGACAATTCGATGGGGTGCGTGTTGGGGAAGCATGACGAGTCTGGCCGAAAAGAGCATGCTATTTATTACCTTAGCAAAAAGTTTACCGACTGCGAGACCCGATACTCGTTGCTTAAGAAAACTTGCTGCGCTTTGGCATGGGCTGCTCACCGGCTGAGATAGTATATGCTGACTCACACTACTCTATTGATATCAAAGATGGATCCAATCAAGTATATCTTCGAAAAGCCTGCCTTGTCCGGAAGAATAGCAAGATGGCAGATTATCTTGACCGAGTATGACATCCAATACACGACCCAGAAGGCAATCAAGGGAAGTGTGTTGGCAGATCATCTGGCACATCAGGAAGTGGATGATTACCAGTCTATGAACTTCGAGTTTCCGAATGAGAGCATCATGTTGGTGACTGACTGTGAAACACCTGGACCGGATGAAGGACCTGAGGAAGGATCCCGATGGTCTATGTATTTTGATGGAGCTTCAAATGCTTTGGGTAATGGCATCGGCGCCGTGATCATATCTCCTGAAGGCTGTCATACTCCATTCACTGCCCGATTATGTTTTAACTGCACCAACAACATGGCGGAATATGAAGCATGCATTATGGGTCTTCGAGCAGCTATTGGCCTAAGGATTAAATTCTTTAGTGTGTTCGGAGATCCCTCTCTCGTGATCAGTAAGATCAAAGGCGAGTGGGATACGAAGTACCCAAATCTTATTCCTTACAAAGAGTATGTATTGACGTTGCTTCCGCATTTTGAGGAGATAACCTTTGGACACTTCCCCAGAGAAGAGAATCAGTTGGAGGACGCGCTAGCTACGACGTCTTCTATGTTCAAGGTCAGATGGGACAATGAGGCTCCCCAGATTGCCATTGAGAGGTTGGACTAACCTGCACATTGCTATGACATTGAGACTGAGGAGGTAGAAGATAAACCCTAGTTTCACGAGGTAAAAAGGTATCTTGAGGCTCAAGAATACCCTGAGGGTGCATCTGTTAATGATAAGAAGTTCCTGAGGAGGTTCGCGGCGAAGTTCTTCATCAGTAATGGTATTCTTTACAAGCATAACCATGATTCAACCTTACTGCGATGTGTGGGCAAGAGCGGGGTAGAATGGATCATGGCGGAGTTGCATGAAGGTACTTTCAGGACTCAATCCAGTGGACATACCATGGCAAAGAAAATCCTACGGGCAGGATATTATTGGTCTACTATGGAAGCCAACTGTTATCAGCATTCTCGGACCTGTCACAAGTGCCAAGTCTATGCTGATAAGGTGCATATACCTCTAGTTCCTCTGAACGTCTTGACAGCTCCTTGGCCTTTTGCAATGTGGGGCATTGATATGATTGGTGAGATCAGACCTACGACATCCAGCAAGCATCATTTCATCCTGGTAGCGATTGATTACTTTACAAAGTGGGTTGAAGAAACTTCCTTTGCTACTGTAACCAAGAATGTCGTGGCACGGTTTATTCGGCACAATCTGATCTATTGATATGGTGTACCAGAGAGGATCATTACGGACAACGATACAAATCTCAATAATATGATGATCACCGAGCTCTGCAAACAGTTTAAGATACAACATCACAACTCTTCTCCCTACCGGCCGAAGATGAATGGGGTTGTTGAAGCGGCTAATAAGAACATCAAGAAGATTGTGCACAAGATGACGGTGACATACAAAGATTGGCACAATATGTTACCATTTGCTCTTCATGGGTACCGTACCTCAGCGCGGACTTCAACAGGGGTAACCCCCTACTCTTTGGTATATGGCATGGAGGCAGTCTTACCCATTGAGATCCAGATACCCTCTCTTCGGATTATGAAGGATGCAGGTTTGAGCGAGGACGATTGGATTCAGACCCGGCTTGATCAACTGAACTTAATCGACGAAAAGAGGCTTACTGCTATTTTTCATGGTCAGACGTATCAAAAATAGATGATCAAGGCATTTAACAAGAAAGTTAGACGACAGGAGTATCAAGTTGGGGATCTGGTAATCAAGCGCATCATAGTGCCGCAAGGTGATGCAAGGGGAAAATGGACCCCTACGTACGAAGGGCCATTTGTAGTTAAGAACATTTTCTCAAGAGGAGCTATGATCCTAACCACCATGGATGGTGACGACCTTCCTCACCCCGTCAATGCAGACATAGTGAAAAATACTACGCATAGTCAAAGACCCGCTAGGTTGACTGGCCTAGGCAAAAATAAGGGCTTCCCGGCGAACCAAAAGGGTTCGGGCAAAAATAAGGGATGAAAATGAAAAAATATGTACACCCGGCAAGTCGAAAACCTGAAAAGGCGGCTTGGGCATAAAAGGGTATCCCGGTGGATTGAAAACCAGAAAGGGAAGTCCAGGAAAAAATTAGGGATCAAAGCGTAACATTCTGTCTCATTGGATCACCTTACAACTAGACTTCGGTATCGACTATCAGGCTCGAACGACACTAATCAATCAGATCTACCTTCAACCAAGTAGTGAAGTGATAAGATGCTCGAGGACATAAAGGCGATAGCAGAGTTGGAACCCAGTGGGATTGTTCACATAGCTGTTTTTCTTTCTTTTACAAAAATTGTATAAACTCTATTGTTCGGCGGCGTTCTCTTACTAGGATGTCAACCTCTTGTACAAAAAACGCCTATTTACAGGCCAACTTCAAAACCAATACAATTCATTTTCACAAAGAAATTTCAAGTTCTTTTTCTTTTTCTTTTTTGTTTTGCAAGAACGTCCAATGGTTCATTTTTGATATATGCATTTGACAATAATTGCTTCTCATAAATATTTGCATGCGAAATAAAAGACGATTATTTGTAATATCAGGAACAGGGGAAAACAAGAAATGTCTAAAACATACAGTTGCTCTATCCACCAGGTATAGGGATAAATCTAGTTGGAGAAAATGATTGAAAATAAATCCACTCTCTGCAGAGTAAGAAAAAGACAGTGGTGTTAATTCTCCCCAGCTGAGGCTCGCAGCCGCGAATGAGTCGGCGATATTCTCCCCCAAGCAGAGTTTATCTATCACCAGCACTGGAAAATTATCCCCAGTAGAGTCTGGAGGATTGTCCCCAGTAGAGTCTAAAAGATTATCCCCAGTGAAGTCGCAACTGGAAAATCATCCCCAACGGAGTTCATTCCTTTCACAAACAGAAACTCAATTACCAACAGAGTTCATCATCACAGGCAATGATGATTCATCCCCAGCTGAGTTCATTCTTCCAAATCAACAGATCCTCCGACAGAGTGTGTCCTCCCCACAGGGTCATTTTCTCGTCAGTTTATTCCCCAGTGGAGTTATTCTCTCCTGCAGGATTATGCTCACAATCATCTTCATTCACTATCCTCAGCGGAAGCGAAGAATTCAACTTCTTGTACTCTCTAGCAGCAATCTGGGATTTATTTTCCCCAGCTAGTGAACATCAGAAAACATCACATATCCATACATCATGACATATGCATATACGCATCATACAACATAATATCATTTATCTTGAGAACATCATTGCCTGATACATATCATGCATTACATACAACTAACCTTTATCTTTCAGGAAAGATACAATCAAATCTCACAAAAGTTCAAGCTATGAAGCTCGGGTACAACCGGATAGCATCTTGATTCCTACAACATATAGTGAAGCCCGGATTACGACCGGATAAGAGTATCAGACTACCGTAAAGCCCGGATTACGACCAGATAGTGGTATCTCTTAAAAGCAAGCAATGAAGCCCGAATTCGACCGTATAAATCCTGAGCAATCTGTGAAACCCAGATTACGACTGGATAACAGCTCAGCAAGTTATTGTGAAACCCAGATTACGACTGGATAACAGCTCGGCAAGTTATTGTGAAGCCTGGATTACGACCAGACAGCAATACAAGTTCCTGTGAAGCCTGGATTACAACCAGATAACAACCAAAGACATCGCGAAGTCTGGATTTCGACCAAATAGTGGTATATCTTTACCACAAATTCTGAATTTGCCCGGACATCCAGAAACCATATTAACTTCCTCTTCGTATTCTTCCCTAGGCCTGATTATATGAATTAGACCTTCATCCATCATCTCCTGTAAATCAGCCTTTATCTTCTCGCAACCCTGTATGTTTGTACTACAAATAGCACAACCGGCATGGTCATGCGTATAATAAATGAATTCACAGAGGTCTGCGTGCATCTTTACCAAATCCCCTCTAACCAAATTAATGTCAAAAATCCAGAAGTCACCTGGACAACCGGCCACCATATTCACATTATTCACTCCCCCGTGCTTGGGTAGAGGATTTTCTTTCACATTAGGTCCCATGTCTTTGAAAGATAGAATTCCATACTTCACCAAACTTTGCACTTCAGTCCTCAAAGGATAACAATTTTCAATACTATGTCCTGGTGCTCCCTGATGAAAGGCACACGTCTAGTCTGCTTTGTAATACCAAGGCAATGGTGATGGTACTGCTGGAGGTGGTCGTGTCTGGACCAACTTCTTCTAAATCAATGCTGGTAGTAACTCTGCATAACTCATGGGAATAGGGTCATAGTTCTCCCTTCTCTGATTATTCCATTGGTTCCCCTGCTGGGACTGTCTTTGATAAGAAACAGTAGTTGGAGCGGAATTCATAACAGGAGTCACTGAAGCAACTTGCTGGTGACGCTGATAATTCCTTCTAGGAGCGTTTATTCTCCTCTCTTGTATGACAACATTTGTATCCCCCTCTTTCTTCTTTGTAAACCCATAAGCTGGCTTTTTCACACCTCCAGACCCTTCACCCTTTGCCAAACGACCTTCTCTTACTGCCTCTTCTAGGCGGACACCCATTCCTACCATCTCTGTAAAATCACTTGGGGCACTTGCTACCATTCTTTCGTAGTAGAAAGCGCCTAGCGTCTTCAGAAATTTTTTAGTCATTTCCTTCTCCCCCATGGGAGGAATCACTTGTGCAGCCACTTCGCTCCATCTCTGCGCATACTCTTTGAACGATTCTCTGTCTTTCTGAACCATGGCTTTAAGCTGGTCATGATCGGGCGCCATGTCCATATTGTACTTGTATTGTTTTATGAATGCTTCTCCCAAATCATTGAAGGTATGGATGTTGGTGCTTTCTAAACTCATGTACCATTTCAACACTGCGCCAGTCAGACTATCCTGGAAAAAGTGAATCAGCAGACACTGATCATTGGTGCGGGTAGACATTCTCCTTACAACATTGTGATACAGTGGGAAGAGAACTGACTGTTTTGGAATGCTGGTTTGCGTTTTGTGTTTGTTTTTGCAAAATGTCGTGGTAAGAAAGAGTCGCCACCGTCTTTTATTTTATCCAACAAGGAAAGGAAAAAAGCACCGAAAAATTCCTTTTTCGAGATGTTGCTCGGGTCCGGGAGGTAGATTATAGAAAGGGAAGGTGTTAGCACCCTTTCTATCAGTGGTTATCCACGGGCTCTTAGGTACTTGCTCAAAGTGTTTTCAAAATTTTGCTTTTCTTTGTGTTTGTGGGTTTGAAAGAAGTTTTTGTTTGAAAAGTGTAAGTGCAAAAAGTTTTGTTTTGTTTTTAGAATGAGCAAGTACTTAAGAACCATCTACCTACTTGAAAAAGGAATTAAGTTGTGCTAATGTCCTTTAGACAATGCTATCCCACTATTGAGGAGTAGGTAGCACCGTCGTTAGAGTTTTATGGGTCAATTCGATTAAGGGACATGTGGTCACTAAAGCAATGTTAGGACGCCATAGCGGTAACCCTAATGTCTTAGATCATTTTTCCGAGGCAACCGTTTCGAGGCAACTTATGATCTTTGGACAAGAGGACGACCACAAAAACTTCCTATACTCAATGACCACGTTCGAAGGCAACCAAATGAGGTGTACCCTAAGAGTGTACATGTGCGAGTGTGTTTATTTCGGTTAATTTTATCTGTACATGTCATGGGTGAGCTATGTTGATTTTAAGTTCATACATTTGATCTTGTCATGCATTCCCTATTTACCAAACATCTAATAGTTAATAGTTGCGTAATTTAAATTTGCGGAAATTAAATCTAAACTATTACAAGGCGTCGGGTATTTACATCGCCAAAAACAACCCTTGAAAATTAAATTGCGGAAAATAAAAAGAAAGCGATAAAATAAAGTCCTAATTAAAAGCTATTACATTCCGGAAGAAATTACATCAATATGAAATAAATATGGATCGCGTGCGAGAAAATTAAATCAGGCGCATTCTTTAGGGTTTTGCCCCTTTTTTGAAAGAAAGCATTTTTTTGTTTATTTTTGAATTAAATGGAATTAAATCTAAGCTAATAATTAAATTAATTAATTAATGAAAATATTTTTGGATTTTTGAATACTTAAAGAAAAAAAATAAATTGATTAAAAGTTAGTAAAAACCTAATTCTACATTAGTTTTAATTATTTGCAAAAGATATTAAAAGTTAACCTAATTAACACTAAATTAATTAAATTAATTTATTTACAAAAATAAAAGTGATGAATTTAATTTTAATAAATAAAATATATTTTTGGTGGTTTTGATTTTATGAGGAAAATATTAATTGGTTAGTTTAAATAAAAATAATTAATTAAAACAATTAAATAAAAGAAATATCAAGAAAAAGAAATAACCAAAAAAAAGAGGGGGTGCTGGCCCTGGAAAGGAGGTGAAGTTGGCCATTCAGAGGCCCAATCACGTTGGCTTGTATTGACTTTCCCAGATTCTCTATGCCTGGGTTGACTGGAGACCATACTGGACGTCCAATCCTGGCCATTAGATTTGGCCTGAAGGCCATCTGGCGCCTGGAAATTTGAGGAGTATAGTGTGCTACGCTTGCTGAAATGCATTGGAACATCTGAAACAAAATAACACAAAGTTTTTGGGGGACCTGGGATTCGAACCCAGGTCCCATGGGACTTTCCACTAGCGCCTCCACCACTGGACCACTGTGCTGCTTTTGTAATTATAATAAACAACAAATAATATATGGACAAAACAAATAATATGCTGGAAACAAAAAAAAAAGCACGAAATATGAATCCACGAATGGGACAAGGCCACGTGATCGTCTTCTTCGCTGACCCCCCTGGTTATTTACCTGCGAAATTCATCCGCAGCAAAATCCGTGGCCTCATCCTAAAACGAACTATAGGCCATATAAATGAAAATGGAGACCATCACCATGCTCGTCTCTCCTCCCTGAACACAACCATGTCCATGGTTTGCCCTAATTTCACCTGTAGTAAAAACGCCTAAAAACAAGAAACGAAAACCCTAGGTTCGAGTGTTACATTACAGGCTATAAAAACGAAATCAAATATTGCAGAACACTTAGAAATCACGCAAGGATCATAACCATGCCAATAGTTTGTCAAAAAATGCAAGAATGAGAGGTTGCAGTTTCGTGTACAGGGGTATGTTCAAGAAAACTTACAGCGCGATTGGGGATGTTTTAGGGCTTATGAATGGTTGCTTTTGCTTCAGTGGATCTCCAGCAAGAGGTCTATGTTAAGATTTTGCCTTGAATTGGACTCTAAGGCTGATTTCGATTTCAAACTTTTCAAGCTTTTTCCAAGATTTGGTATTGCAGTTTGTGCAGCCTCCAGGTCCTGTTCTTTGTGCCTTTGCATTGTGTGAGTATAAGAGAGTGAATTAGGTTTAATTTTGGGCATTGAATCCTTGTGAATTGATGATTGAAGATATGATATGATCCTCCATTAAAGGCTTCCAATTTCTTTCCAAATCCAATATTTTGTGCATGATATGACTTAGCACGAATTTGATTGTGTTCATGATGATAATTGAAGCCTGTATCAATCAAAAATATCCTATTCCATCAATATTTGGATTTTATTTGGATTTAAATTGATTAGAAGTGAATTAATTCAATAAAAATCAAATAAAATAGAAAAATTAATGAATGGACATAAAACTGAAGATAGGACACGTGCGTGGTGTGACAAGATCAAATCAAGTGGAAAAAAGTGGGCCCATTTGACAAAATTTGAAGTTTTGGGGATAGTTGACTTTTGGCAATTTTGGAAAAATGCCCAACTTCAACAATTCATAACTTCTTCAATTTTGAACTTTTGGAAGTGTTATTTGACTTTTTATAAACCATGATATGTCCTCTAACCAACCCTTTTGGTCTCATCTCATTTTTATATTCCATGCTCAAGTTATAAGCTTTGGAAAAAAAGGTGTTTTTGTTGACTTCCAAAAATGACCTATAATGTCCAAATTTGTAACTTTTTGTGAGTGCATTTCTTGATCTTGGGGTGTGAATAATGATTGTAGGAGATTGAATCCTCTTCAAAATGAGCTTTGGATGGGTCATTTCTCATAAAGTATGAGAAAGTTATGCTTGGTAAAATTTGAGTTGACTTTTCCTGCAAAACCCTAATTTAGCAACTTTTGAATCTTGATGAATCTTGAGCAATGCTTGATGAATCATGATCAACCCTTGATAAAATGATGAATTATCCTTAAAAATGAGAATGTTGACAAAAAATCTTGAGGTTTGACTATTTGTAGGTCACAGTTGACTTTTGCCCTAGCAAAGTCGATTTTTGGGCCTCTTGAGCAATTGACTGACCAAACTTCCTCTGCAAGGCTTGAAATTTGACATGGATGAACTTGAGAACATATTAGGACATTGGGGAGCACTTGAGGTCATTTGGATGCAATGAACTTGATGCAACACAAAACCCTAATTTTGAATTGACTGCCTTAGGAGGTGATTTGATTGTCCAACTCTTGAGCTACTTGGAGATTATTCTTGCAATTTCTTGAGAAATATGAGAGGGAAAATTTTAGGGTACAACAATTTCCCCTGTTCAATCTTCTTAAACCTGAGGATGTAGATTGGCTTCCGGGCCTTTCGTGATCCGAAGGTGGAAGATGATTGAACACTAGAGTGCCCAGAAATTTGCACCCGCATGAACTGGTATCAGCATTGTGATGTCGGGAATGGGCTTACAAATGCCATTTGGAGATTGTTGGTAGGTAGTTTTGTCTTCTTTGACGGGATTGATATCAGAAAAATCTTTAGGAATCGATTTAACTGGTTTTGTCTTCTTTGACTGGATTGTCTCCTTTGACGGGTTGTCTCTTTTGACGGATTGTCTCTTTTGACGGGTTGTCTCCTTTGACGGGTTGTCTCCTTTGACGGGTTGTCTCCTTTGACAGGTTGTCTCTTTTGACAGGTTGTCTCCTTTGACGGGTTGTCTCTTTTGACGGATTGTCTCTTTTGTCGGGTTGTCTCCTTTGATGGGTTGTCTCCTTTGACAGGTTGTCTCCTTTGACTGCGTTCGCATCAGAAAAATATTTAGGAATCGATTTAACTGGTTTTGTCTCCATTGACTGAATTGGCCTCAGAAAAATCTTTAGGAATCGATTTAACTGATTTTGTCTCCATTGAATGATTTGGCCTCAGAAAAATCTTTAGGAATCGATTTAACTGATTTTGTCTCCATTGATTAATTTGGCCTCAGAAAAATCTTTAGGAATCGATTTAACTGATTTTGTCTCCATTGACTGAATTGGCCTCAGAAAAATATTTAGGAATCGATTTAACTGATTTTGTCTCTATTGACTGATTTGGCCTCAGAAAAATATTTAGGAATCGATTTAACTGATTTTGTCTCCATTGACTGAATTGGCCTCAGAAAAATCTTTGGGAATCGATTTAACTGATTTTGTCTCCATTGACTGATTTGGCCTCAGAAAAATCTTTAGGAATCAATTTAACTGATTTTGTCTCCATTGACTGATTTGGCCTCAGAAAAATCTTTAGGAATCGATTTAACTGATTTGTCTCCTTTGACATAGCTGAGAACTTAACTGTATCTTTCCTGAAAGGTAAAGGTCAGTCATATGCAATGCATGATATGGATCAAGAAATGATGTTCTCAACATAAATGAGATTGTATTATATGATGCATATATGCATGTATCATGATGTATGGAAATGTAATTTTTAGCTGGGGAAAATAAATCTCGGAGCTGCTGGAGAATAAAGTTGAATGCTTCGCTTCCGCTGGGGATGGTGAACGAAGGTGGTTGCGAGAATAAACCTGCGGGAGAAGAGAACTCCGTTGGGGAATAAACTGATGAGGAGATTACTCCGAGGGGAATTACCCTGTGGGGAAGAGATGCTCTGTTAAGGATTTTAATGATAAACTCCGATGGGGATTCCGCTGATAAACTCCGCTGGGGATGGATTACCGTTGCTGGTGATACTGAATCTGTTGAGGATTGAGCTCCTGCTTGGGGAAATAAAGAACTTCGCTAGGGATGATCTTTCAGTTGCAACTTGTTGGGGATAATCCTGTTAGACTCTTGTGGGGATAAACCTTTGAGTTCTGCTGGGAATGATCCTTTGAACTTGGCCAGGGAGATTTATTGTACTCCGTTGGGGATAAACTTCCAGAGTCTACTAGGGATGATGCTTCAACTCTATTGGGGAAGCTTTTTTCAGATTGCGCTGGGAAATATTGATTCCACTGAGGTATCTTGTATTCTGTCGGGGAATATTCTTATACTCCGTTGAGGAATATTAAGACTGTCGGGGATACTCTTATACTTGTTGGAGAATATTCTTATACTCCGCTGGGGAATATTAAGACCTTCTGGGGATACCAAGCCTTTTTAGCATTGATGATGGATGAACTCTGCTTGGGGAGAGTATTGCTGATTCGTTCACGGTTGCAAGTCTCAGTTGGGGAGAGCTACCATTACTGTCTTACTCTGCAGGGAGTGAAGGTATCTTAGCCATATTCTTCAGCTGAATTTACCTTTGTACTTGATGGACAAAGCAACTACACAACTTGGACACTTCTTATGCCCCTGTTTATGCTATTACCAATAATTCGTCTTTGTTTCGCATGTAAATATTTATGAGCAACAATTAATGTCAAATGCATATATCAAAAATGAACATTGGATGTTCTTTGCAAAACAAAACAGATAAAGGAAAAGCAGTTTGAATTTGTATGAAAATGAATTTGTATTGATTTTGAAGTTTGGCCTGTAAATAGGCATTTTTTGTACAAGAGGCTGACGTCCTAGTAAGAGAACGCCGCCGAACAGATAGAATTTACAATTTATGAAAAGAAAACAAAACAGCTATGCGAATAATCCCACTGGGTTCCAACTCTGCTATTGCCTTTATATCCTTGAGCATCTCATCACTTTGCTACTTGTTGAAGATGAATCAGATTGATTGGTGCCGTTCGAGCTTGATATTCGATACCAAAGTCTGGATGCAAGGTGATCCAATGAGACATAGTGTTACGCTTTGATCCCTAACTTTTTCCTGGACCACCCTTTCGGGTTTTCAGTCCACCGGGATACCCTTTTTTGCCCAAGCCGCCTTTTCAGGTTTTCGACTTGCCGGGTGTACAGATTTTTTATTTTTATCCCTTATTTTTGCCCGAACCCTTTTGGTTCGCCGGGAAGCCTTTATTTTTGCCTAGGCCAGTCAACCTAGCGGGTCTTTGATTATGCGTAGTATCTTTTTACTATGTCTGCATTGACAGGGTGAGGAAGGTCGTCACCATCCATGGTGGTTAGAATCATAGCTCCTTATGAGAAAATGTTCTTAACCACAAATGGCCCTTCGTAAGTAGGGGTCCATTTGCCCCTGGGATCACCTTGAGGTAGAATAATGCGCTTGATTACCAGATCCCTAACTTGATACTATTATCGTCTAACTTTCTTGTTAAATGCCTTGATCATCCGTTTTTGGTACGTCTGACCATGACAAATAGCAGTAAGTCTCTTTTCGTCAATTAAGTTCAATTGATCAAGCCGGGTCTGAATCCAGTCGTCTTCACTCAAACCTGCATCCTTCATGATTCGAAGGGAGGGTATCTGAACTTCGATGGGCAATACTGCCTCCATACCACATACCAAGGAATAGGGTGTTGCCCATGTTGACGTCCGTGCTGAGGTACGGTACCCCTGAAGAGCAAATGGTAACATCTCGTGCCAATCTTTGTATGTCACCGTCATCTTCTGCACAATATTTTTAATGTTCTTATTTGCTGCTTCTACAACCCCATTCATCTTCGGCCAGTAGGGAGAAGAATTGTGATGCTGTATCTTGAATTTCTTGCAGAGTTCGGTGATCATCTTGTTGTTGAGATTGGTACCATTGTCCGTAATGATCCTCTCTGGTATACCATATCGACAAATCGGATTATGATGAATGAACCGTGCCACGAAGTTCTTGGTTACGGTAGTAAAGAAAGCTGCTTTAACCCACTTCGTAAAGTAATCAATAACTACCAGGATGAAATGATGCCCGTTGGATGCCGTAGGTCTGATCTCGCCGATCATATCAATGCCCCACATTGAGAAAGGCCAAGGTTCCGTCAAGATGTTCAGAGGTACTGAAGGTATGTGCACCTTATCAGCATAGACTTGACACTTGTGACATTTCCGAGAATGCTGATAACAGTCGGCTTCCATCATGGACCAATAATATCCTGCCCGAAGGATCTTCTTTGCCATGGTGCGTCCACTGGAATGAGTTCCGGAAGTACCTTCATGTAACTCTGCCATAATCTTTTCTGCTTCGTTCTTATCCATACATTGCAGTAAAGTCGAATCATAGTTACGCTTGTAAAGAATGCCATTGCTGATGAAGAACTTTGCCGCGAACCTCCTCAAAAACTTCTTGTCATTAACAGATGCACCCTCGGGGTATTCCTGAGCCTCAAGATACCTCTTCACCTTATGAAACCAGGGCTTTTCTGTTACCTCTTCAGTCTCAATGTCACAGCAATGTGCAGGTCCGTCCAATCTTTCAATAATGATCAGGGGAGCCTCGTTGTCCCAATTGACTTTAAACATAGAAGACATCGTAGCCAGCGCGTCCGCCAACTGATTCTCCTCTCTAGGGAAGTGTTCAAAGGTTATCTCTTCGAAGTGGGGAAGCAACGTTAACACATACTCCTTGTAAGGAATAAGATTTGGGTGTTTTGTATCCCACTCTCCTTTGATCTGACTGATCATTAGAGCGGAATCTCCGAAGACACTCAGAAACTTAATCCTTAGGTCAATTGCTTCTCGAAGACCCATGATGCACGCTTCATACTCCGCCATATTGTTGGTGCAGTTGAAACATAGTCGAGCGGTAAACGAAGTATGAGAGCCTTTAGGAGATATGATCATGGCGCTAATGCCATTACCCAAAGCGTCTGAAGCTCCATCAAAGTACATAGACCATCGGGATCCTTCCTCAGGTCCTTCATCCAGTCCAAGTGTATCACAGTCACTTACCAACATGATATTCTCGTCCGGAAATTCAAAGTTCATAGACTGGTAATCATCCATTACCTGATGTGCCAAATGGTCTGCCAATACACTTCCCTTGATTGCCTTTTGAGTCGTGTACTGGATGTCGTACTCAGTCAAGATCATTTGCCATCTTGCTATTCTTCCAGACAAGGCAGGCTTTTCGAAGATATACTTGATTGGATCCATCTTTGATATCAACAGAGTAGTGTGAGTCAACATATACTGTCTCAGCCGGCGAGCAGCCCATGCCAAAGCGCAGCAAGTTTTCTCGAGCAGTGAGTATCGGGTCTCACAGTCGGTAAACTTTTTGCTAAGGTAATAAATAGCATGCTCTTTTCGGCCAGACTCGTCATGCTGACCCAGCACACACCCCATTGAGTTTTCGAGTACTGTCAAGTATAAGATCAGAGGTCTCTCTTCAACTGGTGGCATTAGAATAGGTGGCTCTTGGAGATATTCTTTGATCCTTTCCAAAGGGGCCTGGAATTCATCGTTCCAACGCACTACTTGATCTTTTTTCAGCAGCTTGAAGATTGGCTCACAAGTAGCAGTCAAGTGCGAGATGAATCGGGCAATGTAGTTTAGTCGTCCCAGAAAGCCTCTGACTTCTTTCTCTATTCTGGGAGCTGGCATTTCCTGTATAGCTTTCACCTTTGCTGGATCCACTTGAATACCTTTGTCGCTTACAACAAAACCCAGCAGCTTGCCAGATCTCACCCCGAAGGTGCACGTTCGGGTTTAATCTCAGCTTGTACAACTTCAACCTGTCAAACAACTTATGCAGATGGTCAAGGTGTTCCTCCTCAGTTTGGGACCTTGCAATCATATCGTCGACGTATACTTCAATCTCACGATGGATCATGTCATGAAACAAAGCAACCATGGCACGCTGATATGTTGCCCCAACATTCTTCAATCCAAAAGGCATGACCTTGTAGCAAAAGGTACCCCACTGAGTAACAAAGGTCGTCTTCTCCATGTCTTAGGGAGCCATTTTGATCTGATTATAATCGGAGAAACCATCCATAAAGGAGAATACCTTGTGTTGAGCGGTGTTGTCAACCAGAACGTCAATATGAGGCAGAGGGAAATCATCCTTGGGGATTGCCCTGTTCAGATCCCTATAGTCAACACACATTCGGACCTTACCATCTTTCTTTGGCACGGGAACCACATTGGCGACCCACTGAGGGTAAGAAGTAACTGCTAGAAAACCGGCATCAAACTGTTTCATAACTTCAGCCTTGATTTTCTCAGACATCTCTGGGCACATTCGGCGTACCTTCTGTTTTACTGGAGGACAATCTTCCTTGGTAGGCAGGAAATGAACCACAATATCAGTATCCAACCCAGGCATATCTTCGTAAGACCAAGCAAAGATCTCAACATAGTTACGCAACATCTGAATCAACTGTTGTTTCACACTAAGCTCCAGATTTGCACCGATCTTAACTTCCTTCTTGCCTGTCTCAGTACCCAGATTCACTGATTCCCCTGGCTCTTCGTGTGGCTGAATAACCCTCTCTTCTTGGAGTAGAAGTCTTGCAAGTTCACCAGACACTTCACAATCATCTTCACCTTCATCTTCGGCTAAGTTGATCGGATTTTCGAAGTCATAACTGGCAGTAGCAGAGTCGTTCCCAGTGAGATCCAGAGTGGATGTGGACCTGTGTATGTGAGTGTGTGTAAAATAGCTGTTTTGCAATATATAATAAAGAAAAACAAGGAGCGCAAAATTTGAAATGCAAGAACATCCAATGCTTTTATTAATGATATATGAAAATGACACACAAAAGCCCTCACAAATGAAGCCACAGTGCCCCGGGTAAGACACCGGGTCAAAGAGTTTAAAACATTATCTGTTACATATTTAAAACAAAAAGTTTCATTACTGGGTGATAACAGAAACGGGCATAGAATCCTTCGCTATCCAGTTGCTTAATCCACCATTGGCAGTCGGGTAGATCCAACTGTCGATGTCAAACTCTTCGTCATCGTCACCCCTGATAGCATTCACCCCTGCATCTTGTTTAGGCTTTTCTGGTGCTCCGAACTCGATCTCCTTCGCATCAATCAAGTCCTATACCTTGTTCTTCAAGACCCAACAATCATCTGTATTATGCCCCGGGCTATCAGAGTGATAAGCACAACGGGCATTAGGGTTATACTTTGGTGATGTTGTATTTGGATTCTTCGGGGCTTCCTTTGGAATCACCAGATTGGTCTTCAGCAACTGTGGCAGAATCTGAGATAAGGTCATGCTGAGACGAGTGAATTGCCTTCGAGGTCTCTCATCCTTCTATTGATTGTTGTGCTGAGAAGCACCAGCAGGTTTTGAAATAACAACCGCATTCACAGCTTGGCGGTGTTCAGGTCTATTCAATCTTTTCGAACTGTAGACAACACTGGACTCTTTCTTAAGTGGCTTCTTCTCAGTGCTTGACGAAGCACCCTTCTGTATCTTACCAGCCTTAATACCAGCTTCAATCTTCTCACCAGTCAAAAGCAGCTCTGTAAACCCAGACGAAGAGCTTCCAATCAGGTGGTTGAAAAATGGACCAGACCGGGTCCCAGAAACATATCCACAAGCTCCCGATCAGCCAAGGGTGGTTGTACTCTTCCGGCGAGGTCCCTCCACTTCTGAGCATAATCTTTGAATCCTTCACCCATTCCCATTGACATACCCTGGAGTTGGGTACGCGTGGGAGCGAGGTCGGAGTTGTATTGGTACTGCCTGTAGAAAGCAGTAGCCAAATCTTCCCAACTACGAATACTGGCTCCGTCTAACTGATAGAACCACTCAAGATGAGTCCCTGAGAGACTGTCTTGGAAGAAGTGGACCCATAGGTTCTTATCAGCGGTGTACGGTTGAATCTTCCTCACATATGACCGGAGGTGCAGCTTCGGACAAGAAACTCTGTCATACTTAGCAAAGGCTGGTGCCTTGAATTTGTGGGGAATCACCACCCCAGATGATAGACCTAGATCAGCAAAGTCCAGACCAGGTACTTTCTGAACTTCCATAGAACTTAACCGGTCTTCCAGTTGTTTGTATCTATCCTCGGCAGGAGGATACTGTTCTTCGTCGAAGTTCGTCTCGTTGTCGGAGACCACAGGGCTAGGAGCCCTCATTTCTTCCTGACTATCTTTCCCTCCAGATGAGGTGGTCAAATCAACTTCGTCCTGAAGCCTATTTCCAAACCTAGGACCTGTGTTAAACATGACTGTCCTTTTCTTCTTCTTCTTCTTCTCTTTCAGAATCAGGGTCTTCAGATCTTGCTGACCCTTAGCAAGATTCATGAACAACTCTTGAAATTGGGCATTATGGGCCTGTAGGGCCTTGATGGCTTGCTCAGTTGAAGGTTCAGCAGACATGACGAGTGCTGAAATAAACAGCGAAGAAGATAAGAGACCTGTAATGGGTACCTGTTTATGAAGTGCATGGGATGAAATGCGTATGATTATGATTTCAAAGACAACCGAGAGATTAAAATTTGTAAACCAGAAAGGAAACGCACTTTATTAGATAAACTTCAAAAAATCAAATTGTTCAACTGATGCCCTTAAGGCGTTACATGAAAGGAAATACTGAAAAGTAAATAAAACTGAAATGGAAATAAACAAAGGTCCATCAATGCTCCCATGATCTCTTCTTCTCAGTGCGGACACAGTCGTTGAGAATCCGCTCATTCTCCAACTGCCTAGTCAGCTTCTGGATCTTCTGCTCTAGCTCGTTGAACCTTTCTCGGTAAGACTCCCGTTCTTCCCTCAATTGCATCCAAGACCTTTTCAGTGCTCCAATGTGAGTGGGCATATAAGGATGGAGGATGGTTGGAAGAACCCCTTCTTCATTAGCAACTTCAAGAACGACAGGCCGGACGGCTTCATATGGCATACCCAGCTTTTGGGCACGGATACGGACCCATCTGAGATATGGCTCCATTAGAAGTGAAGTATTTGGATCCAGCTCATGTGGATCAGATTGGTGAACTCTATCCCAAGCCCTTATGAACCTGCGACGTTGCTCGTCGCTATCCCCCTGAAAATCAAAGATGATATGAGGCATTAGCAGCTCATGAGGTCCTTCTCTTCTGGCTCTTCCAAACTGACGAAGAGCTAAGCACGGATTGTATGAAATTCCTCCATGGGTCCCTATCAATGGAACATTAGGGTACTCCTCACAACGATCAATGATGGTCACCTCATCCATACCTTTTGAGAGTCCAAATGATGTCATTATGCGAGAGAGACATAACCCTATAGGCCCAGCCCATGCCTTCTTTGTTCTTCAGCACTGACTTGGGGAGGTGCGAAATAAACCACCTCGACAATAATGGAGCACAACACATCAAGGTTCCCCGCTTTCGGGCAGTACGAGCATAGAGCTGATGAAGGATGTCACCCAAGAGAGTGGGTACAGGGTTCTGAGAGATGAAGATATTTATTGCATTCACATCAACAAAAGTGTCAGGATTCAGAAACGATACCAAGCCATATATCAAAAGAGCCAGAATATCCTCGAAGGCCTTGAAGTCTAGGCTATCCCAGAAATAGTTAGCCTTACCAACCAAGAACTTAGTCAGAAAGCCCTTTGCTCCACTTCTAGTCTCCCAATTAGCCATTACCTCCTCTTTGGTCAAATGAAGGGCTGCAGCAATCTCTTCGGGCCTAAGAGTCTTCTCCCAACCAGTAAACGGGGTCTGCTCCAGAACAGAGATACCGAGTAGCTCAGAGAACTCTTCTAAGGTGGGAACCATCTGATAGTCTTGGAAAGTAAAGAAATGGTACAGCGGATCATAGAACTGGACTAGGACACTCATCATCTGCTCGTCCAATTTATAAGTGACCAAACTGAGAAGGTAACCATGCCTCTTGATGAAGGAAGTAGTATCAGGCATCTTGGCAACCAATTCTTTAAGCAAGGTGGGAACCTGGACAAAGTTGATCCGGATGGTATTCTTACACATGGGCATCATGATGACCTACAAAACAGAACAAAGATGAATCCCTCCTGTCTTTGAAACAGGTTAGTCCAATGCAAGATGTATGCAATTTTATGATGTCATGATGTCATGATAGTAAGCACACCACAAGTATCCACAAACATCAAACATCGTAAAGGAACACAAGTCACACAAAAGAGCCCTTAGATTTCAGGATGGCAAGGAGCTTAGGTACTACCCTCTTTCAGTTCAGTTGGTTTAAACCTGTCCTAAAAATAGTAACCGGGTTCTAGAGGATATAAATATCACTGACTACCCTCAATCGGTCATAATTCCAGTTTAGCAACCTTTTCTTGCGGCCGGAACCATCGCGAGAGTTTAGTCTCAATGAGTGTAGCATACTGCTACTGTTCTACGGTCAAGTTGGTCAATTTAAAGGTTCTACGGTCAGTTGATGCTTAATGACCCCTTAGAAGACCCATATTCTCCTCGTTCCAACACAAGGGATATCGGTACAGACTAAAGTGCCACACCAACGTAGCTACTGCTTCAACCGTGTCGGTCTACGCCGGAAAGTTCCCTCACAGTTTATTGCTACTTACCTAAAGGGTATCCCCAGATCCGATTTAAGATCTATAGAAACTCCGATACAAGCCCACAAAGATAAATCATACAAAGCATACAATTGAAAACACAATGATCTAATCCTAAGGTACACCCCACTTATTAATGTCCCCAACAGAGTCGCCAGTTCTGTGATACGGTGGGAAGAGAACTGACTGTTTTGAATGCTGGTTCGCGTTTTGCGTTTGTTTTCGCAAAATGTCGCGGTAAGCAAGAGTCGCCACCATCTTTTATTTTATCCAACAAGGAAAGGAAAAAAGCACAGAAAAATTCCTTTTTCGAGATGTTGCTCGGGTCCGGGAGGTAGATTATAGAAAGGGAAGGTGTTAGCACCCTTTCTATCTGTGTTTATCCACGGGCTCTTAGGTACTTGCTCAAAGTGTTTTCAAAATTTTGCTTTTCTTTGTGTTTGTGGGTTTGAAAGAAGTTTTTGTTTGAAAAGTGTAAGTGCGAAAAGTTTTGTTTTGTTTTTAGAATGAGCAAGTACTTAAGAACCATCTACCTACTCGAAAAAGGAATTAAGTTGTGCTAATGTCCTTTAGACAATGCTATCCCACTATTGAGGAGTAGGTAGCACCGTCGTTGGAGTTTTAAGGGTCAATTCGATTAAGGGACGTGTGGTCACTAAAGCAATGTTAGGATGCCTTAGCGGTAACCCTAATGTCTTAGATCATTTTTCCGAGGCAACTTATGATCTTTGGACAAGAGGACGACCTCTAAAACTTCCTATACTCAATGACCACATTCGAAGGCAACCAAATGAGGTGTACCATAAGAGTGTACATGTGCGAGTGTGTTTATTTCGGTTAATTTTATCTGTACATGTCATGGGTGAGCTATGTTGATTTTAAGTTCATACATTTGATCTTGTCATGCATTCCCTATTTACCAAACATCTAACAGTTAATAGTTGCGGAATTTAAATTTGCGGAAATTAAATCTAAACTATTACAAGGCGTCGGGTATTTACATCGCCAAAAACAACCCTTGAAAATTAAATTGCAAAAAATAAAAATAAAGCGATAAAATAAAGTTCTAATTAAAAGCTATTACATTCCGGAAGCAATTACATCAATATGAAATAAATATGGATCGCGTGCGAGAAAATTAAATCAGGCGCATTTTTTAGGGTTTTGCCCCTTTTTTGAAAGAAAGCATTTTTTTTGTTTATTTTTGAATTAAATGGAATTAAATCTAAGCTAATAATTAAATTAATTAATTAATGAAAATATTTTTGGATTTTTGAATATTTAAAGAAATAAAATAAATTGATTAAAAGTTAGTAAAAACCTAATTCTACATTAGTTTTAATTATTTGCAAAAGATATTAAAAGTTAACCTAATTAACACTAAATTAATTAAATTAATTTATTTACAAAAATAAAAGTGATGAATTTAATTTTAATAAATAAAATATATTTTTTGTGGTTTTGATTTTATGAAGAAAATATAGATTGGTTAGTTTAAATAAAAATAATTAATTAAAACAATTAAATAAAAGAAATATCAAGAAAAAGAAATAACCAAAAAAAAGAGGGGGTGCTGGGCCTGGAAAGGAGGTGAAGCTGGCCATTCAGAGGCCCAATCACGTTGGCCGTATTGACTTTCCCAGATTCTCTATGCCTGGGTTGACTGGAGACCATGCTGGACGTCCAATCCTGGCCATTAGATTTGGCCTGAAGGCCATCTGGCGCCTGGAAATTTGAGGAGTATAGTGTGTTATGCTTGCTGAAATGCATTGGAACATCTGAAACAAAATAACACAAAGTTTTTGGAGGACCTGGGATTCGAACCCAGGTCCCATGGGACTTTCCACTAGCGCCTCCACCACTGGATCACTGTGCTGCTTTTGTAATTATAATAAACAACAAATAATATATGGACAAAACAAATAATATGCTGGAAACAAAAAAAAATAAGTGCGAAATATGAATCCACGAATGGGACAAGGCCACGTGATCGTCTTCTTCGCTGACCCCCTGGTTATTTACCCGCGGAATTCATTCGCAGAAAAATCCGTGGCCTCATCCTAAAACGAACTATAGGCCATATAAATGCAAACAGAGACCATCACCATGCTCGTCTCTCCTCCCTGAACACAACCATGTCCATGGTTTGCCCTAATTTTACCTGTAGCAAAAACGCCTAAAAACAAGAAACAAAAAACCTAGGTTCGGGTGTTACATTACAGGCCATAAAAACGAAATCAAATATTGCAGAACGCTTAGAAATCATGCAAGGATCATAACCATGCCAATAGTTTGTCAAAAAAATGCAAGAATGAGAGGTTGCAGTTTCGTGTACAGGGGTATATTCAAGAAAACTTACAGCGTGATTGGGGATGTTTCAGGGCTTATGAATGGTTGCTTTTTCTTCAGTGGATCTCCAGCAAGAGGTCTATGATGAGATTTTGCCTTGAATTGGACTATAAGGCAGATTTCGATTTCAAAGTTTTCAAGCTTTTTTCAAGTTTTGGTATTGCAGTTTGTGCAGCCTCCAGGTCCTGTTCTTTGTGCCTTTGCATTGTGTGAGTATAATAGAGTGAATTAGGTTTAATTTTGGGCCTTGAATCCTTGTGAATTGATGATTGAAGATATGATATGATCCTCCATTAAAGGCTTCCAATTTCTTTCCAAATCCAATATTTTGTGCATGATATGGATTGGCACGAATTTGATTGTGTTCATGATGATAATTGAAGCCTGTATCAATCAAAAAGATCCTATTCCATCAATATTGGGATTTTATTTGGATTTAAATTGATTAGAAGTGAATTAATTCAATAAAAATCAAATAAAATAGAAAAATTAATGAATGGACATAAAACTGAAGATAGGACACGTGTGTGGTGTGACAAGATCAAATCAAGTGGAAAAAAGTGGGCCCATTTGACAAAATTTGAAGTTTTGGGGATAGTTGACTTTTGGCAATTTTGGAAAAATGCCCAACTTCAACAATTCATAACTTCTTCAATTTTGAACTTTTGGAAGTGTTCTTGGACTTTTTAGAAACCTTGAGATATCCTATAACCAACCCTTTTTGTCTCGTATCATTTTGATATTCCATGCTCAAGTTATAAGCTTTGGAAAAAAAGGTGTTTTTGTTGACTTCCAAAAATGACCTATAATGTCCAAATTTGTAACTTTTTGTGAGTGCATTTATTGATCTTGGGGTGTGAATATGGATTGTAGGAGATTGCAGACTATTCAAAATGAGCTTTGGATGGGTCATTTAGCATAAAGTATGAGAAAGTTATGCTTGGTCAAAGTTGAGTTGACTTTTCTTGCAAAACCCTAATTTAGCAACTTTTGAATCTTGATGAATCTTGAGCAATCCTTGATGAATCATGATCAACCCTTGATAAAATGATGAATTATCCTTAAAAATGAGAATGTTGACAAAAAATATTGAGGTTAGACTATTTGTAGGTCACAATTGACTTTTGCCCTAACACAGTCGATTTTTGGGCCTCTTGAGCAATTGACTGACCAAACTTCCTCTGCAAGGCTTGAAATTTGACATGGATGAACTTGAGAACATATTAGGACATTGGGGAGAACTTGAGGTCATTTTAATGCAAGGACATTGATGCAACAGAAAACCCTAATTTTGAATTGACTGCCTTAGGAGGTGATTTGACTGTCCAACTCTTGAGCCATCTTGAGCCACTTGGAGATTATTCTTGCAATGTCTTGAGAAATATGAGAGGGAAAATTTTGGGGTACAACAAACATCACCAATTAAGCACTAGGGCAAGTGTTTCCTTTGTACTTCTCAAACTCCGGGACCTTGAACTTAGCAGGCACTTTGACATTCGGGACCAAACACAACTCATTCACATTCTGCCCAAATAACTCTTTTCCCCTAAGAGCCTTCATTTATATTTGCATTCTATCAAACCGTTCTTGGAAATCATCCATTCTTTCATAAAGACCCAAGTCGTCACTCGGCGGAGGGAAAGGACGACATACATCTTCATTAACAAACATAACCAAATTCACCGAAGGAGGTGCAGCAGGAACAACATGCAGCACAGGAGGTGCTGGAGTAACAACATTTGGAACCACTGGAGCATATTGGGGGCCCAAATTGAAACCTTCAGGTGCAAAATTCTTCGGTATTCCCCACGGATAACCCTGAGGCATACGGTTTTGAACAACAACCGGAGTAGCAGATACAGGAACAGTAGGAACTTCAGCATTTGCCCTTGTTGGTTGAGGTTGAACACTCGGTGGCTGATTCTGAGCAACCACCAGAGCTTCCATCAGAGTAGTCAAATTGTCCAAGCCAGCCTTCAAAGCAGAAACTTCTTCGCGTAGCTCGCGATTCTCCTGTTCCAAGTTACCCATCTTTTTTTTTGAAGTTAGCCCGAGTGTTGTAGTAATGAGTCAGCTTGCTGAACGAAGCAAATAGCTGGGTAAGGCACCTATATATGCATAATAAATGCAAGCAATATGTGCAATATGATGCATGATATGCAATGCATATGATTATTTTTACTTTATCATTTAATATTTCAAGGGATTTAATCGTTTATAGACATATTGCAAACATCAAAATAATAACACATTTGAAATACTAAAATTTTTTTTATTATAATAACTTCAAAATGGGTTACAAGTTTCAATGATCCCAAGTACAAGATGAAAATACAATCTAAAAATCCTGAGAGAAAGAAACTGATAGAGATCAATCTGTACGCTGGCGCTTCCCAGTGAGCCTGGAAATCTGAGCTCTCAACCTCTGGTTTTCTTCCACATGTCTGATGGCCACCTCTTTCCAATCATTTGAAGCAGGAAGTGAGAAATCGGCACCTGTTTGAGGCTTAGGAGAAAATAAATCCCCTTGCCTCTCCATAGACTCTACTGCTCGACTCTCAAGGATCTCGATCAAATCATCTTTCTCCTTCAAGTCTGCTTTGTAGGAACTCTCTAAAGTCTGGAACTTGTTCTTCCAAGCATCTCTTTCATGTTGCATCCTAACTAAAGCAAGCTGCAACTCTTCTAGATCATCTAATAAAGGAGGAGTGGTCTTCACAAACAGATCAGGCATGGGTGTCTCCCAAGTATATTACATCTTCAACTGGACGACTCTCGATCAGACCCACTGAAGATATGGCTCCAAAGAAACAGCACCCATAGGTCCCAAATCCTTCCTACTCTTCTTATGAATGTGACGCCAAGCCTTTGCAATCTTCTCCGTAGCTTCCCTGTGGTCTTCTTCTTCCTTCAGAAAGAAACTACTCAAATGAATACTGTTTGGTTTATCCCTCATTGGATAACCAAGCTGTCACCGTGCAAGAACAAGGTTATAGTTAATTCCTCCCTTATTACCAAGAAGAGGTACATTGGGGAAACTACCACCACTGTCAATAATCTCTACATCCTGATAAGCTCGATGATACCAATCAATATCCGAGTGAGTAAGTGCCATGATCTTAGGAGCCCAACGAGGTTCCTTCTTGACATCAAAAAGCATCAAACTGAGGCATATGAGAGATGAACCACCGGTACAATAAAGGCGTGCAACAGATAATCATTCCCTCATGATAAGAACTTCGAATATGAATAGAGTAATAAGCATCACCCAACAGCGTAGGAACTGGGTTTCCAATCATGAAAATCCTGATAGTGTTAATGTCTACAAACTTGTCCACATGAGGAAATAAGAATAATCCATAAGCAAGTAAGGCAAAGATGGCCTCAAAAGCAACCGTACTCTTCATTCTGGAAAAGTAACTAGCTTTCTCCAATAAGAAATGAGCTGGTAATCCTCTAATCCCTCCTTTGATAGTCATATGGGCTTCCACCTCAGACTTCCCCAGATGAATCAAAGCAGCTATCTCATGTGATTTTGGCTTGCCCTCCAAACCAGTAAAAGATACACGATCGGTAACAGGTAAATCCAATAGATAAGAATACTCCTCTAGTGTAGGCATCAACTAATAATCGGGAAAAGTAAAGCAGTGATACATCGGATCATAGAACTGGACCAAGGTCGAGAGAATACCCTCCTTCATCTTCAGCTTCATGAGAGGAATGATGGATCCATACTTCTTCCGAAAGACTGCAAGACATTCAATCTCTGGAATTAGACTGACCAACTCATCTATCTTGGGATCCTTGAAACTATATTTCCCGGTCTTTCTCTTTTCAGAATCCATGGTTAACAGTACCTGAGATATTCACAAATAGTCAACCTTTAAATCCCTTGAAATATTGTTTTCTTCAAAAGATGCTTATGAGTGCACGGATGCATGATGCAGCAATCACACACAAGATCACACATATAGGGTTCATAGGTTCAACGTCACGAGCATGAGGTTGAAGGTACTACTCATAAGGTGTTGGTCTAAAAATTTATCACCTGCCGAACAAGGTTCTAGAGGTTCCCAGAGTCTACATCCTTCCTTCGGATATTACCAACTTCCCGATTAACTCGATAATTAGTAATATTCTCAAGAAAGACTCGTCCGAGTGTAGTATCGCGTGACAACTATTTCCGGATTACTCAATCATAGATTCCGCACTACACCTAAAAGGCCAAGATGGGTTTGGTATTCTATGGTCCTCAGTTTCAGCAGGCTCCCAGGTCGAAAGCAGTACGTCTTCCCGATTACTCGGTAAACGACACTACAGTCAAAGGGGCCTCCACTGAGTGAGGGATCTCATGCCTCCTTTTTTGGGATTACTCCCTCAAAGTTAACATGACTATACCGCCCGTACTATCTTAAAGTTTTCCCAAGTCCGGGTATAGGACTTATGAGTAATCACCAAGCACCCTGAAAACCAGGAAAATCCAGACAAACATATATACAAAATATAACACATAAACATCAATAACACATATACAGATATAAACAAAGATAGGCTTAACCCACTTAGGGATGGACCAGCAAGAGGTCAATCTTTCCCCAGTGAAGTCGCCATTTTCTGTAGCGGTAGAAATGTTCAAGACTAAGCCATTAGATTGACTAGACTTTATACAAATCAAAATAAAAATCGCCACCGCGCTTTTTTGTTTCCAAAGGAATGGGAAAAGACCGAATAACCCAATAGAGGAGGAAAGATTCAAGGTAAGGGGGTTAGTTATGCAAAGGAAAGGTATTAGCACCCTAAACATCTACGGTACTCCACAGGAACCTCTTTGTAAAATCTGTATATTTTGGCTATAAAAATGTGTTGTATATAAAATGGATAGTGGAGGTGAGAAAATATGTATTTTTTATGATTTTTGCACCCGTCGTGGTTGTGAACCTTTAGTGCCTACGTACCACCTTTCGTGCAATAGGGGATCAGGGTACACGTAGTTCCTCTTTTAAAAGTTTAAACACAAGTGTGTTGGCTAATTTTAAGAGATAAGACATCATCGTCATTGTCTGTGTGGAAAATATACTTACTACCCACAATTATGAGAAAGAAGAATTTGCATCATCTCAAAGTGGAGGATATGGCTTGGATTTTAAAATCAACAATGCCTCACTCAACACCCAAGGATTGATAAGATTCTAATATTTTGAGAAAAGTTTAAAGATAAAAAGCCAAAGTGGCAAAATGGTTTGAAATGAGATTTGATTGAATTTTAGTCTTCTCACAAAAAGTGTCAAAGTATTATTAAATTGATTGAATTTTATTGATGAAAATGTTTTGAAAATGCATGGACCTAAGTCCAAGTTTATTATGAAAATATTTCAAGTTTAGAAATAAGAAGAATTTTCAAAAGGAGGGAGAAGATTTTTGAAATTAAAGAAGATGGGAGGAGAAGAAGAGGCTATCCTAAAGCATAAGGTAAAAGCTAAGGAGAAGAATCATCTAACCAACAAGAAGCCAATACTTGACATTATGAGTCAAGATAGAATTCCCATTCTTTGTATTGAAACCAAGAAAGCAAAGATACTAGACCTCTTGAGAGAACCAAACTTCAAGTGTATTAAGTCTTCACAAAAATTGGGCGGAGTAACAGTTGTACGCGGGTGAATTCCAGATTACAAACAAAGGGTGTAATCACAAAAACCTGCACACAAAAACAAACAAGCAACCCAATGTCTTGAGGTATCCAAGATAGGCCAAGGTTTCTAATCCTAAGTCCAAGAAAAAGTCCACTGCTCTATCATGCCAAGGATAGTAACCAAATAGTCCAAGTACCATTAAGAGTTTTTTAGGGTTTAAGTTGGTTATTAAGTATCTTAGGAAAAGAGAAAAAGAAAAGCTCAAGTGAGCAAAGTAAAAATGACAAGAAAATAAATTCTCAAATGATCAAAGATGAAAATGGCATGAAATGTAAAATGCTAAAAAATAAATAGTACATAAAGCATAAAATAAAAACAAGTTAATAATTAGTGGTTAGTTGGATGACCATCTTGAAACTTGCATTTGGAACTCATTAGAGGATTGGTAGAACCAAAGCCTCCACACAACAAGTTGCATTTGCTTTTTGTCAAGTATATCATCCATTTGGAATTTTCACAAGTACCATTTAATGATCAACGATGTTTAAGTGATCCGCATTGACCAAATGTGTTGTAGATCCATTAGAGGATTGGTAGAACCAAAGCCTCCACACAATGAATCTCAAGGTTATTAGATCAAAGAGATCAAATTAATATACTTGGGCTTGCAATCATAAGTTTGGGCCACGAATGATCATTTCTTCTTATCAGGACAAAATTTAGCGTTATGTTAAGCAATCGTAAGTGGACTTATATAGAAATCGCACCTATTTTGAGGCCGGTCAATAGCTATCTATGCACCATTTGTTTTGAGACATTATATAGAGATCATGCTCTAACAACATTTAATGCAATTAGAAGGGGATGAGATGAAGAGAAATTAGGGTAAAAAGAAAAATCACATTTGTATTAATATTTAATCAAACTATTATTAAAATCGTTCATCCATTTTTGTGGAGTTAAACTCAACACCATGGATCCAATGATGTTAATAAAGCCATGACCTAAAAATCAACCCAAGACAGCCAGAAAATATTCACAAAATAATAATATAATTAATATGTTCATTAAAGGGTTTAAAAATGTTTTTAAAAAATGGAAAATAATGAAGAAAATGCCAATTATATCAAATTAATCAAGAAATGAAAAATAAGACCATAGAAAAATCAGAAAAGAGGCCAAGTAATTTTACAAAAAATTTGGGAATTTTTAAAAGTCAGAAACTATTTTTAAAAATTAAAATAAATGGGTAAAATAAACAAAAATAGTAAAAAAATAGCAAAGTCAGAAATAAAAATAAAATAAGGTCACCAATATTTGTCACAATATCATTAGATCATTCCATAATTTTTTTTTCAGAATTTAAAAATGTGTAAAAATATTTTTAAACATTTTAAACAAATCAAATAAGTGTAAAATTCATAAAAAATATCAAAACATAAAATTAAATTGTGAAAAAATAAAAATCAGAAAGAGAATAATCAAAAATATTTTTCATAATTTTTCCAGATTTTTTGGACTAAAAATGAATTTTCTATGATTTTTTGAAATTTAAAACAATTAAAATATAAAAATCAGAAAAAGAAAATAAAAGAAAAAGATGTGGACCATTGGATGAGAGTCAAAACGCGTTAGTAATAAAATCCAAGGGATCTGGCGTGCTGTGCATATCATGGTCTTTACTGAATAACGTACAAAATCATTAAATAAAACAGAATTTGAAAATAACAAATGTCACGCTTTCATTGGTTAGAAGGTGACACATTGGTCATCTTCAACCTCCAGCCTCACGAATTGCAGGTCTCTCAAATTGTAAAATCAGAAGCTCAGACCTATGCCATTCGCTTCGTCTCTTCAAGACGAAGACAACCACATCTTCGCGCCCAATTTATATAAATTGTAACTCAAGCAATTTGAAAAGAAAGTTTTGAAAAGAGATTTGAAAATTCATGGTCAAAACGTGCTTCCAGATAAAAGTAAGTGTTGCAACTAGAACCAGGGCAATGAGAGCAACACAATGATACCAAAGTTTTGAAGAATTGATGAAGGAATCTACCTATTGAAGTTGAGTTGCAGAGCTCTGAAACAGGACTTCTATGGAGCAATATAGGGCACGATTCTTGAATGTGATTATATGGTTAGCTTCAGGGAAGGTCAAGGAAGGTGAATTGATGGAAAAATGGATTGAAAAAGGCTTGAGAATAGGATTCGAAGTAGCTGAATTCTGAGTTGTGAAGCAAGTTTGGCAGGGTGATTCTGGCTATCTAAGCTTGGGAAATTGAATGGGGGATGACCCTCTATTTATAGGGAATCAAATGGAATGCTCAAGCGTGTGGAATGATGCACATTGGAGGGAAATCGTGTGAACCTGATGCACGAGCAAAGTGTGATCTGATTTGCATCAAAACTCATCAAATCCTTGCGTTTCAAGGCTCTAATCCACTTTTGCAACTTGGTTAAACATGTTTAGATCACAAATGCGTGCTAATTTGATGTTTAAAGGCCAAAACATGGATTTCAAATTCTAACTTATGGTGAAACTTCAGTTCCAAGTTACCAAGTTCAATCCAATGGCATTTCTACCTCAGGGGGTGTGATGCGGTGGGAGAACTGACTTGAAGTTTTGCGTTTGTGTTCGCACTTGTGCGGTTAGCAAGAGTCGCCACCGACTTTTATTTTATCCAAAAGGAAAGGTAAAAAGCACAGGAAAGACCTTTAGAGAATTTTCTCGGGTTCAGGGGGTAGATTATGAAAAGGGAAGGTGTTAGCACCCTTTTCATCCATGGTTTTCCATGGGCTCTTAGTTACTCGTTTAGATCACTTGCTTTTGTTTGATTGTGTGCTTGTGGTGTGGGTTTTGAAAGTATTTTGGAAAGTTTCTTTGTAATAGTTCTCGTCTCTATAAGAACATCTACAAAGTGTTTGTTTCGAAAATAGTTCAAAAGTGTGTTTGTGAATCGTGTTTCGAAAGGTGTTTTTGAAAAGAGGTTTTGCCATGGTTCTTGAAAAGAGGTTTTGAAAAGAGGTGTTACAAATGGGGATGAATCAAATAAAAATAGCAATGTACAAATATCAAATAATACAACCAAATCGAATTGCTGTGCGATTTAATACAAAGCTATGACAATTTATGAAATAAAATCAACAAAGTATGAAATGTATGTATTTACTTGAAAATAGAAAAATAAAACCTATTCTACAAAAGAAATTGATTAAAATTTTTATTATTATTATTCTTTTGTATTTTTATTAATTATGAAGTAAACTTAAAGAAATAAAATAAGCTAAATCAATTTTTGATGTTTTATTAAATGTAACAAATTAATAAAAATAAGTTATAAAAGAAGAAAATAGTGAAAATTGATTTTCAAGACTAAAAAAATGTATAAAAGTAATCTAAGTTTTAACAAATTAAAAGGAAAAAAATTGGGCTTAGGAGATTAGGCCCAAAGGTGTTTTGCTGAAACAAAAACAAGGCAAAGGGGGGGGGGGGGGAACCAGGAAACGCGTATATGGGCCTAAAGGGATTGGAAAAGAAATGGCCCAATTTCTTAACTCAGTTTATTGTTTCTGATTAGGGTAAACAGATTAGGGTTTGTTTCACTCTCTCACAGCGGCGCCGCTTCTGATCGTCTCTTTTGCTTCTCGTTCATCTTTCTCGTTTAATCAATCCTATTCATCTTCCTAATCTCGTGAGTGAAACGCTTTTGGCCTCTTGGTCTCACTCTGGTTTGCGCTTTTTTCTGGAAAAAACCTAGGTTCTAAAATGGAACTTATGTCTAAGTGGTTTGAAATGTTAGATTTGATCTTTCTCTCGCCTTCGTTACCGGAGCATTCTCTCTCTCACATCCTAAGCGCCAACGTTTTTGTTTCTTGAAAGGGTATGATTCTGTTTTGAAGTTTGAACGATTTTTTTGTTATTTTTTTGTCTTATTCATGTTTTATCTGTTAACCTATTGTATTATACATTTGAGATGCACTAAATAGTTTGAAGAAGTCATACCTGCTTACGGCTTTTTTGTGAAGTGGACGGGGACGGTGAGATCGAGGGAAATGCTCCTTGGTGGCATAATTGGTGAGAAGGAAGAGATGATGACAAAGATGATAGGTAACCTTTCCTCCTTGCTTTGAACGATTATGATGTTTGTTTCTGACTTTGTGATTTTTGTGTTGCTTGATCAGCTTGAAACTTTGTTGGTTTTCTTTTTTTTGATTTGTTGGATATCTGGGATTGATGTTACTGTTGGTTTGAACTGGTTACAGTTTGGTTTGAATTGTTTTTTTAGTTTATTCAGATTTGGTTATGGTATTGAAGTGGTTTTGGTTGTTTTGTGATTTGAAAATGGTTGGCAACAGTTTTGAATGTTGGTTATGGTTTGGGAGTTTTGTTCAGATTTGGTTATGGTATAGAAGCTACTAGTTTGACAGTTTTTGATACTTTTGATTTGATTACAGGTTTTGTTATGTTTTATGGAAGATGGCAGTTTTAGTTTGCAGGTTTAGGATTTCTTGTGGTTTGTTGTTACAGTTTCTAGGCTTTGTGAGTTTGACAGTATTTTTGAAGGTTTTTGAGGTTTGGGATGGTTGGACAGTTTGAGTATGTTTTATTTTTGTTTCTACTTGTTGGTTTGAAAACTGGTTTGATAGTTTTGAGTTGAAATGTTTGACAGTTTGATGCCTTTATGAAGGTTGTGAAAACTTGGAGGTTTTTGATTTGTTGGGCAGGTTTGGAGGTTGAAATGTTACAGTTTGAGAGGTTTGTGATTTTGTCTCTTTGAACTTGTTACAGTTTGCAGGTTATATTTGATTGGGGACGCAGGGAGTTTTTTGTTTGTGATTTTCTGGTTTACAGGTTTTGTGGATGGTTTTGAGGTTTGACAGTTTTGTTCTGAGTTTGATAAAAAATGTTCTCCCCTTCTCTTGAGCCTTGTCTACTGTTATATCTTGGTTTCTTTTGTTTTACAACTTATTCTATGTAACTTGTGACAGTTTGTGGGCAGAATAGAAAAGCTGTACTTTGTGTGCAATTCCAACAAATTAGGTGATTTCTTTCCTCTCTCTCCTCTCTCAATGATAAAAGAAAATTTCTTTTTCACCTTTTTTCTGAAAAGTTTGCAAAAATCTTGGAAGATGATGAAAAGGCTATTGAAACAAGCCCCTTGCTTGTTGGCTTGGTTTACCATACTGCTGTACTTTCTTATTGCTATGCTATTTGCTTCTTACTGCTTGCATTTTTTCCCATGCTATTGTTGCTTATCCTAGCTATTATGCTTCTGTTACTTGTACTTTGTTTTGCTTGCTTGTATTGCTTGCACTGCTTGCTTGTACTACTGTCTAGTTTGGCTCGTTCTTGCAGTTGTTTGGCCATCCTGCTGTTTACCATTGGGCCAATTGCACTGCTGTTTGTCATATCTGTTTGGCCATGCTGCTTGCATATTTTCACTTGTTTGGACAGCCTAGTTGTATTTGGACAAATTGCTTGCATTCTTTTTTATTTGGACAGCTGTGCTTGCATTTTTCTTTTTCTTTTTGTGAACCAAGAATAATAATCTTCTTGTGATTTGCAAATAGAAAAATAAAAACGTGATGCAATAAGTTATAAAACTTAAAGCATTTAAATAATAAATTGTTTTGTAACAACTTTTGGAATAAATGGAAAAAAAGCCTTATGAGGTATTCTGATGTCCATTAAAATCCTTTACTGTCAATAACTTGCAATTTTCTCTTTGCATCTTCACTAATTCTTTAAGATTCCTGATTAAGATAATTGAAACTGTATTGCAATAATTCCAACCAAGATAACTTAAATTCCAATGATCATGTAACCTTGCAACTGTATTCCAATCAAAACACGCATTGTGTATTCCATAAACAAGCAAATGTTTATTCCATAAACAAGCAAATGTTTTAAAACACGCAAATTATCTGGTTAACCTGGATCAAACAAACACTGCCTTTTCAATAAATTTGAGAGAGCATGAAAACATGTGAAAATCAATTGAATTTCTGAGAACTCAATTTCTTCTGAGAAATGCGTGAAAAAACCTAATTGCCGATTTACTGCCACAGGAGAAAATTTGTCAGATCGATTCCTGAGCCAATCTTGAATATTTGAGAAACCCTAGGGTTGTGCTTTTCTATGAAAAATGGGAGGGCAAATTTTGGGGTACAACAGTTGCCCCTGTTCATTCTTCTTGAACCTGAAGAGTTAGATCGAAGAGTTTTGTCGTTCGTTACTCGAAGGTAAAAGATGATTGGACACTAGAGTGCCCATAAATTTGCGCTCGACAAAAGTGCAATTGAGGGAATGGGCTTAAAGATGCCATTTGAAAGGGTGACAGAATCTTGTCGGAGATGGGATTGTAGATGCCATCCAAGAATGCTTGTTGTAAATCAGGAGAATGAACATCAAAATGGTATCCGTATCTGGAACGTATCTGAGTTGTATCTGGAGATTGAATCTGTATGAGCAAGGGAATAACAGCCGTGTCTGGAGCGTATCCGAGCTGTAACTGTACTTGAATATGAATGAATAACAGAATGACCTCCGTGTCTGGAGCGTCTCTGGGCTGGGGAAAAAAGTCAGAATAAGTGACTGCATGGCAACCGTGTCTGGAGCGTATCTGGACTATATCTGTACTTGAAACTTGATTGAGTATCAGAAATGACTTCCGTGTCTGGGGTGTATCTGAACTAGGGAACATCAACATGAGTGATCAACATAGCTACCGTGTCTGGAGCGTATCTGGACTGTATCTGAATGTTGAAAACTTGAATGAGTATCAGAAATGACTTCCGTGTCTGGAGTGTTATCTGAGCTTGTAATGTCGAGAATGGGCTTATAGATGCCATTTGGAAGTTGAAGTCGGAAGATGGGCTTACAGATGCCATTAGAAGAAGTGTCGATCGCATAAGAGATTCCTTTGCGAGAGCCCGTATACCTATTGTTAAGGAGGACTATGCTGGGGAATGCTGGTCTCTATCGTGGTAGAAATAGAATTTTAGGAGCTTCAGTCGTCCGTTACTCTCCTGAGGAATCATCTCTTAGTCGAGGAGATGAAAATAAACTGCTATCTGGTCGTACTCCAGGCTTTGCAGTGATTTATTGAGAATGAGATTAACTGCTATCTGGTCGTGCTCCAGGTTTCACAGTGACTATCTGGTCGTGCTCCAGGCCTTGCCATTTCTTAATTCTTTTCTGGTCGTGCTCCAGGCTTCAGAAGGAATCAAGTGGTTATCCAGTCGCATCCGGGTTTCAACTTGAATTTAAAGGGCATACTAATATTCGGTCGATTTCGGGCTGCTTAGTAATTAGCCAAGTAAAAACTGCTATTTGGTCAAAATCCAAGCTTCACAGTGTCTTGTACCGTTATCTGGTCAAAATCCAGGCTTCATGGTCTTGTATTGCTATCTGGTCGAAATCCAAGCTTCACGACACCTTACTTCCTATCTGGTCAAAATCCAGGCTTCAGAAGAAAATCAAATGGTTATCTGGTCTCCTCCGGGCTTCACTTTGATTTTGGGGCCTACTAATATCCGGTTGAATCCGGGCTTCAAAGTAATTGGCCGAGTAAACTTCTTTTTGGTCGAAATCCAAGCTTCATAGTGTACCTCACTGTTATCTGGTCAAAATCCAGGCTTCACAGTGTTTTGTAGAGATCAAGATACTATCCGGTCGAACCCGAGCTTCATAGCTTGAATTTAAGGTGTACCACAATCTGGTCGATTCCAAACTTTATGGTGCTTTATACCGCTATCTGTTCGATTCCAGGCTTCACAGTAATTTGCTGGGGATTTAAACTAACTACTATCCGGTCGAATCTGGGTTTCATAGCTTGAACTGGAACATGAATCTGAGTATTGATTTGACTGAACCAGAGAGCTTGTGAGAATTTGATTGTATCTTTCCCTGAAAGGTAAAGAGTTAGTTCTAGGTAATGTCATGATGTATGCCATGTGTTTTATCAACGTTCAATATATGAATGTAATGTATGCGCATGTAAGCTGATTTGCTGTATTGATGAGGAAAATAAATCCTTGACAACTGGGGATAACAAAACCCTTGACTGTTGTTGGGGAAGATAAATCCTGACTTCTCTGGGGATGAGAATCTTCATGTACTTTGAAGTTGGAAGATGATAGACATTCTATTGTGAGAATAATGCCAAGTACTGCTTGAGAAACCTGCTTGGGAAATCCCGAGAACTTTGATGACTATGGCTGGGGATTGAGAATCTTCAATCTACTGGGAATTAAGAACATCTCTGCGGGGAGAAAGTTTATTTTGTTGGAGAGTAGTGAAAACTCTGTGGGGAGTAGCTATACTGCTGGAGAGTTTTAAGAGACCCTGTGGGGAACAACTCATTCCTGTTTTTGGAGAGAGTTCGAGAGTTTGGGTTGTATGACAATCTTCTGGGGAGTCAAGAATGAGAATCTTCATTCTGTTGGGGAAATCAGGAGTTTGGGTGTATGCCAATCTTCTGGGTAGTCAAGAATGAGATTCTTCATTCTGTTGGGGATATCAGGAGTTTGGGTGTATGCCAATCTTCTGGGTAGTCAAGAATGAGAATCTTCATTCTATTGGGGATATCAGGAGTTTGGGTGTATGCCAATCTTCTGGGTAGTCAAGAATGAGAATCCTTATTCTGTTGGGGATATCAGGAGTTTGGGTGTATGCCAATCTTCTGGGGAATTATCCGAAGTTGTTGTCTAGTTAGCAACTTGCTGGGGAATTATCTGGTTTAAGACAAATCTCTGGGGATTTTGAGGAAACTGGATGATTTCCACTGGGGTTAAAGGTTGAAGTTTTATCTTCGCTGGGGAAGAAAGTTTCGTCTCCGCTGAGGAGCTGTAGTTCAAAGTTTTGGCTCCGCTGGGGATCGGAAGTTTGAAATTTTAAATCTGATGGGGACTTTGAAATTTAGCTCCGCTGGGGATCTTGATGATGTACTGAAGGGATTGCCCCTGGAAATATTTGACTGCATGTATCCTTTGTTGGGATTGACGTTCAATGCCCCAAGTGACGGGGACGGAGACTTGCCCCTGGTTACTCTGCACTTTGAGAGATTTCTTGAAATCTTGACTGGACTGCCCCAAGTTTATTAGACAATGACATGTCATGTCCCCTTTGTTGATAGGAGATTTTTGCAATGGAAGTGTCATCCCGCTTGAAGTGACTTTGTTCACTGAGAGCCTTTCGTTCATTGGATATTCATTATGTGAATTTCTCTGCTGCCAAACAAATAGCCATATGCAAACAACGATATTCAAATAATGCAAAGTTTCTGCTTGTCTTGAAATTTTGAAAATGCGTTTTTTAGCAGAAAACTTTTGTAAGAAAAATTCAACTCAGGATTTAGAGCAAAGCCTTACAGGAGTTAGGATACCTTTTATAACAGTATGCTTTCGAACTAACCCATGCTTCAATTAGGACTTTTGAAGGGTTGTAACGTGGCTTGGTTCATGGTTTAAGAAACAAAGGATAAAGGCTCAAAGTATATTTGTATCCACCCACTCTTCGTGATGTTCTTCAGTTTTAAACTCAGTTAATTGTGCATTGTTTAAACTCCAATTGAGTCTGGAATGGCGTTTCGGTGACAGTTCAGACAAGTTAAGTTTATCGAAAGGCAATCATTTTTTTTGCAACCTTTTTCATGTTGTTGAGGATTTGTATCGACCTCTTTTTTCGATTTATTATCCCTAATTTTTGCCTGACTGTTCCTGTTTTTGAGATTTACAGTCAGCGGGATGCCCCAGTTTTCTTAAGCCTCCCTTGTAGGTTTTGACTTAGTGGGCTTTTCTTTTCTTGAGAGATAATGACTGCCTATGTGATAGGGAACCACCACCGTCTTTTGATTCCGGAGGAATGTTTTTGATGTCATTCGTTGTATTACGAAATGAGAGTTTGCGAATTTAACGTGCGTTTGGATTAACTGAGAGACTACCCTGCCCCAGGTTTTGATTAAAGGTTTCAATTTGTGTTAAAACAGAAAACTTCTACTTCTTTGGCTCGAAGGGGTTGACTAGGGATTATCTTCCTTATAACTCCAGTGTTTAGGATTTGAAAGAAACACCAGTACATCGTCAGCAAGGTCTATCCAAAAGCATATTGTATGAGATTATGGTATTGTTTTCGTCATCCTCCCTCTAAAGGTTTGTGTCATAAGAAGAATAAAAGCATAGTTTAAAAATAGTGAAAATGAAAAGATGAATTCAAGACAAACATATGCAATGCATTAATGAAACAGAGTTTGACATTAATAGATAATTTTTTGAATAACAAGAGAAATTACAATTGGAAATTCAAAATGAACAAAAGCCTCTTTGTTCGAACTTGTCATTTCAGGTGGAGAGCCCTCAGCGGAAGATTTTCATCTGGCCATCTTGTGTGAACTCCAGCATTGTTTCTTTAATCAGATCTTGAATTTTGTTTCTCAATGCCCAACAGCTATCAGTGTCATGTCCAGGACTGTTGGAGTGATACACACATCTTGCATTTGGATTGTACCCTGGAGCGGTTGTGTTGGGACTCCGAGGGGGGTCCCTTAATACAATCAGCTTGACTTCCAACAAGCGTTGCAGCACCTGAGATAATGACATGTTAATCTCAGTTAAACACTTTTCAGATGTATTTCGCCTACGCCAATTACCCTGTTGACGTTGGTGAGCTTGTTGTTGGGCTTGTGACCCTGAAGCGAACTGGGGAGGTTTTCTCTCGGCTTCTTGTCTTAAGGGAGACTGAATGATGACTTGATCCCCAACCCTGGTTGTTTACCCCATTTGGTTACATCCATCCTGATGTAGTTTGTTAATGAGGACCCTTAGTTCTTCTTGTCCTTGTGCCAAGTTTTGGATGAGAGCCATCTGGCCCACCAGTTGTCCCATCATCTGGATTTTCATTGTTGCCATCTCAATCTGTAGCCCTCCCAACTGATCATTCCTGATGCCCTTCGGATTCCCTATGACCATGCCCCTTGTGAGGAGAGCTTTCACCTCTTCTTGTCCCTTGGACATGTTCAAGAACATCTCTTGAAGTTGAGCGTTTTGAGCTTGGACGTCCTTGATAGTCTTCTCTAGAGCCATCTCTACTGAAATAAACAGTAGGAAGATAAAGAGACCTGAAGGGGAGAAACCTGTCATGATAATGATGTATGATATGTAGATATATGTGTTCAAGGATCTCGCGGGGTAAACACAAGAAAATGTTAGAAATTGAAATTCGACCAACATCTTTGATTGGAGATCTTTGTATCGGTGGATGTCTTTCCACGAGAATCAAGCTCACCATGTCAAGTGGGTCATATCCCTTGACTCAAGTTGTTGTACTTGATTTTTGACGGCGTTTGTTTAGAGGAAAATGAATCCTCTTTCCCTTTGGTAGACGTCTGGTTCAACGTGACCCTGTATCAAAGACCCTTGAGATCCTTGAAATGGTTATTGAAAATGCTATGGTATGATGTTATGATGTTATGTGCAGATATGCGAAGTAAGCAAGTTTATATACAAATAAACATATTCACACAAAGCAGACAAGTCCTTAGGCTTAGGCTTGCATGGAGTTCGTAGGTAAGTACCCTCTTGAAGTTTAGTTGGCTCAACCTGTCCTAGAAATAGTAACCGGGTTCTAAGGAGCTCAATATCACTAGATTGTTTTCTGTGTTCATTGTTTCAGTTTAGCCACTTTACTGGCGACCGAAATATTCCAAGAAAACAACCCTCAATGAGTGTAGTATCGAGTATCTACCAACTTCGGATTGCACCAAAGTCGGTCATCTCACTACATCCTAAAAGGCCAAGTTGGTCAAGTAAGGTTCTAAGGTCAGTTGATGTTTCACGACACCACGCGGCAACCCTGTACTCTCCTTGATTCAACTCAAGGGTTACCGGTACCAACCAAAGTGCCACATCAACGTAGCTACTGCTTCAACCATGTCGGTATACCCCGCACAGTTCCCTCACAGTTTATTGCTACTTACCTAAAAGGTGTCCCCAAATCCGGGTGTAGGATTTAAAACAAACCCAAAAAAGGAACCAAAAATGTAAAGCATACAAATAAAACAAGATAAGAATGTAAAGGTGATCTAAACCCCTAAGGTAACCCCACTTCGGATGAGTCCCCGACAGAGTCGCCAGTTCTGTGATGCAGTGGGAGAACTGACTTGAAGATTTGTGTTTGTGTTCGCACTTGTGCGGTTAGCAAGAGTCGCCACCGACTTTTATTTTATCCAAAAGGAAAGGTAAAAAGCACAGGAAAGACCTTTAGAGAATTTTCTCGGGTTCAGGGGGTAGATTATGAAAAGGGAAGGTGTTAGCACCCTTTTCATCCATGGTTTTCCATGGGCTCTTAGTTACTCGTTAAGATCACTTGCTTTTGTTTGATTGTGTGCTTGTGGTGTGGGTTTTGAAAGTATTTTTGGAAAGTTTCTTTGTAATAGTTCTCGTCTCTATAAGAACATCTACAAAGTGTTTGTTTCGAAAATAGTTCAAAAGTGTGTTTCTGAATCGTGTTTCAAAAGGTGTTTTTGAAAAGAGGTTTTGCCATGGTTCTCGTCTTTATAAGAACGTATGCAAAATGTTTTGTCTTTTGAAAGTGTTTTGAAATGGAGGTGTAGGTTTAAAGGTTTTTGTCGTGAGCAAGCGAGTAACTAAGAGAGAATCTATCTACTCGAAAGGTCTTAAGTTGTTCTTTCTTCTTCCTTTTAATGGTGCTATCTTACCATTGATTTGGTAAGAAGCCCCATCTTTGGATGTAAAGGGACGGGCGCGGGTCAATTTTACAATCATTGAAAGCAACTTTGTGAGATGCTCTAGCAATTTTGTAAGGGACGAGATCGTTTTATCGAAGGCAACATCGAGGGACTACGATCTTTGTTTATCGAAGGGTCATTTGCTAGAGTGTCTCATATTCGAGGGACATGATTGTATTTTCGAGGCAACAAGCGAGGTTACCCTAGAGGTGCGCGTGTGAGAAAGTGTGTTGATTTCAAGTTATTTATTCTTGGATTAGGTCATCTAGCGATTGATTTTTGAATCTTGCCATACATGCCTAATTACTATACAATATATAGAAAGCAATAAATTGCGGTAATTGAAATTCTAAGCTATTACAAAAGTATCTGGGAATGGGGGTACAATTGTTACAAATGGGGATGAATCAAATAAAAATAGCAATGTACAAATATCAAATAATACAACCAAATCAAATTGCTGTGCGATTTAATACAAAGCTATGATAATTTATGAAATAAAATCAACAAAGTATGAAATGTATGTATTTACTTGAAAATAGAAAAATAAAACCTATTCTACAAAAGAAATTGATTAAAAATTTTATTATTATTATTCTTTTGTATTTTTATTAATTATGAAGTAAACTTAAAGAAAGAAAATAAGATAAATCAATTTTTGATGTTTTATTAAATGTAACAAATTAATAAAAATAAGTTATAAAAGAAGAAAATAGTGAAAATTGATTTTCAAGACTAAAAAAATGTATAAAAGTAATCTAAGTTTTAACAAATTAAAAGGAAAAAAAATGGGCTTAGGAGATTAGGCCCAAAGGTGTTTTGCTGAAACAAAAACAAGGCAAAGGGGGGGGGGGGGACCAGGAAACGCGTATATGGGCCTAAAGGGATTGGAAAAGAAATGGCCCAATTTCTTAACTCAGTTTATTGTTTCTGATTAGGGTAAACCGATTAGGGTTTGTTTCACTCTCTCACAGCGGCGTCACTTCTGATCGTCTCTTTTGCTTCTCGTTCATCTTTCTCGTTTAATCAATCCTATTCATCTTCCTAATCTCGTGAGTGAAACGCTTTTGGCCTCTTGGTTACACTCTGGTTTGCGCTTTTTTCAGGAAAAAACCTAGGTTCTGAAATGGAACTTATGTCTAAGTGGTTTGAAATGTTCGATCTAATCTTTCTCTCGCCTTCGTTACCGAAGCATTCTCTCTCTCACATCCTAAGCGCCAACGTTTTTGTTTCTTGAAAGGGTATGATTCTGTTTTGAAGTTTGAACGATTTTTTTGTTATTGTTTTGTCTTATTCATGTTTTCTTTGTTAACCTATTGTGCTATACATTTGAGATGCAGTAAATAGTTTGAATAAGTCATACCTGCTTAGGGCTTTTCTGTGAAGTGGACGGGGATGGTGAGATCGAGGGAAATGCTCCTTGGTGGCGGAATTGGTGAGAAGGAAGAGATGATGACGAATATGCTAGGTAACCTTTCCTCCTTGCTTTGAATGATGATGATGTTTGTTTAGGATTTTGTGATTTTTGTGTTGCTTGATCAACTTGAAACTTTGTTGGTTTTATTTTTTTTTTATTTGTTGGATATCTGGGATTGATGTTACTGTTGGTTTGAACTAGTTACAGTTTGGTTTGAATTGTTTTTTTAGTTTGTTCAGATTTGGTTATGGTATTGAAGTGGTTTTGGTTGTTTTTGATTTGAAAATGGTTGGCAACAGTTTTGAATGTTGGTTATGGTTTGGGAGTTTTGTTCATATTTGGTTATGGTATACTTTTGATTTGAGTTACAGGTTTTGTTGTGTTTTATGGAAGATGGCAGTTTTAGTTTGCAGGTTTGGGATTTCTTGTGGTTTGTTGTTACAGTTTCTAGGCTTTGTGAGTTTGACAGTATTTTTGAAGGTTTTTAAGGTTTGGGATGGTTGGACAGTTTGAGTATGTTTTTTTTCTGTTTCTACTTGTTGGTTTGAAAACTGGTTTGACAGTTTAGAGTTGATATGTTTGACAGTTTGATGCCTTTATGAAGGTTGTGAAAACTTGGAGGTTTTTGATTTGTTGGGAAGGTTTGGAGGTTGAAATGTTACAGTTTGAGAGGTTTGTGATTTTGTCTCTTTGAACTTGTTACAGTTTGCAGGTTATGTTTGATGGGGGACGCGGGGAGTTTTTTGTTTGTGATTTTCTGGTTTATAGTTTGGTATTGTTTTACAGGTTTTGTGGATGGTTTTGAGGTTTGACAGTTTTGTTCTGAGTTTGATAAAAAATGTTCTCCCTTCTCTTGAGCCTTGTCTACTGTTATATCTTGGTTGCTTTTGTTTTACAGCTTACTCTATGTAACTTGTGACAGTTTGTGGGTAGAATAGCAAAGTTGTACTTTTTGTGCAATTCCAACAAATTAGGTGATTTCTTTCCTCTCTCTCATCTCTCAATGATAAAAGCAAATTGCTTTTTCACCTTTTTTCTGAAAAGTTTGCAAAAATCTTGGAAGATGATGAAAAGGCTATTGAAACAAGCCCCTTGCTTGTTGGCTTGGTTTACCATACTGTTGTACTTTCTTATTGATATGATATTTGCTTCTTACTGCTTGCATTTTTTCCCATGCTGTTGTTGCTTGTCCTAGCTGTTATGCTGCTGTTACTTCTACTTTGTTTTGCTTGCTTGTATTGCTTGCACTGCTTGCTTGTACTGATGTCTAGTTTGGCTCGTTCTTGCAGTTGTTTGGCCATCCTGCTGTTTTCCTTTGGGCCAATTGCGCTGCTGTTTGTCATATCTGTTTGGCCATGCTGCTTGCATATTTTCACTTGTTTGGACAACCTAGTTGTATTTGGACAAATTGCTTGCATTCTTTTTTATTTGAACAATTTTGCTTGCATTTTTATTTTTATTTTTGTGAACCAAGAAGAATAATCTTCTTGTTATTTGCAAATAGAAAAATAAAAACGTGATGAATTGACAAATAGCCTTATGATTCCAAATTGCAAACTTTAATGATGAACACCATTCTTTCTTTTGAAAATTCTTACTCATGTCCAATTAACTGTGCTAATTATTCTTCTGTCTTTCTTTTTCATATGAGCACAACTGGATAATGGCAAAGCAGAGGAAGCAAGAGATTTTGTGGCAAGCATGGAAACAATGGAAGCTCAGTCATCCTTAGGCATAGACTTTCCTTTGTAATTTAGAGAGAAATACTTAAACAATTGTACTAATTTATTTTTCAAATACAATAAGTTGTAAAACTTAAAGCATTTAAATAATAAATTGTTTTGTAACAACTTTTGGAATAAATGAAAAAAAGCCTTATGAAGTATTCTGATGTCCATTAAAATCCTTTACTGTCAATAACTCGCAATTTTCTCTTTGCATCTTCACTAATTCTTTAAGATTTCTGATTAAGATAATTAAAATTGTATTCCAATAATTCCAACCAAGATAACTTAAATTCCAATGATCATGTAACCTTGCAACTGTATTCCAATCAAAACACGCACTGTGTATTCCATAAACAAGCAAATGTTTATTCCATAAACAAGCAAATGTTTATTCCATAAACAAGCAAATGTTTTAAAAGACGCAAATTATATGGTTAACCTGGATCAAACAAAACACTGCCTTTTCAGTAAATTTGAGAGAGCATGAAAACATGTGAAAATCAATTGAATTTATGAGAACTCAATTTCTTTTGAGAAATGCGAGAAAAACCCTAATTGTCGATTTACTGCCACAGGAGAAAATCTGTCTGATCGATTCCTGAGCCAATCTTGAATATTTGAGAAACCCTAGGGTTGTGCTTTTCTATGAAAAATGGGAGGGCAAATTTTGGGGTGCAACAGGGGGTCTTAGGGTAAAATTCTTGATGCTTTGGAAAGATGAGGTAACAAGCTTTACAATGGAAAAAGAATGGAACCAAATGGATGCTTGAGCTGAAAACTACATGGAGTCAAAGTTGAAGAAAAAGAGTTGACTTTCCATACTTAGAAATATTTCAAATTCTTCTTTAAAAATGACCTATAATCTCTTGCATCCAAACATGGCCTTGAAGTAGTGAAAAACACAAGAAGGGGGGGTTGAATTGTAAAACTGAAATCTAATGCAATGAACAAGATATTTTTATCCTGGTTCGTTTGATCTCAAACTACTCCAGTCCACCCGTCAAGGTGATTTCGCCTCTCTCCAACGAGGTCTTAATCCACTATATTCAACTGAATATTACAGACTGCTTTAACGACTGCTAAAGCCTTCTTGATCCAAACCACAACCCGGTTTGTCAAGGAAACACTTTCTTACAAAGAGATAAAACTAAGTGTGTTGAATGTTTTCTACAAAACTGTATCATAACTGTGATGTATACACAACTTAAAGCTTAGAAACTAGATTGCTAAACAATGATAGAATATCAGAGTATGTAGTGTTTAGCAAAACTGAGAGAAAGAATATTTTTGATAGCTTTTATGCGTGTAGAGATTTGGAGAGCATTAGCCATTTCAATCTTCAAAGTCTTGTTTATATAGCACTGAAATGATGAACGTTGGATGCAATATTCTTGATTTAATGCCATTTACAAACTTTCCTTATCGAGCAGATCTTGTCTGGAATGAGGCCGTTGGTATTGATTTGCTTTCAATGCACAGTACCGTTGCTTACTTAATGCAAGTTCTGGCTTGGCTCATTCTGACTCTGCTTAGCTGCTGATGAACTGTTGTGTTTCTTTATCAGAGTGTTGAGCGCAGTCTTGTTCATCAGGTTCAGCATGTACGTGAGTTGATCATCTGATTTTGATATTCTGATGTGGCAACTTCTGATGCTGATGTCTGAAATCAAATTCTGATGCTGATTAGATGTGATCTTGCTTATATCAATCAGAGTATCTGCAAGTCAGAACATAGTAATTTTAGGCAGCAGATAGTTCATACATGAATCTTATTAATAATGTATCTTTTCACTTTGTTATCATCAAAACTTAAATATAGGGTAGTAGATTCAAACTTTGTTCTAACAATCTCCCCCTTTTTGATGATGACAAAAACTAGATATTTTTTAAATGAAAATAACGTGAAAAGGTATAAGAGAGATGCATCAGAGTAAGAAGTAAAAAGGATAAGGAGTAAAAAGATATCAGAGTTGAGAGATACTCCCCCTGAGTTTATTACTTCCCTTTGATTTCAAGTGTTCTTCCGGATCAGATCTTTTTGCCTTTCTTTGAACATCAGAGTATCTGAGTCTTTGACTATCAGAAGCTTTATGTCAGAGCAGAGCTTCAGAGCTTTTCTTGTCAGAGCTTTGCTTTGGATCAGAGTATCAGAGCGGATCAGAGCTTCATAGTGATTAGAGCTTCTAGTCTTCAGAGTGTCCAGGATCTTCCTTGTACCTGTAGACTTTAAGCAAAACAGAAAAACATTTTCAAGTAATAGAGTTAGAAATGTTTGAGAGTTTCTGTCTAGTTAGCCGTTATTGTTAAAAATATCATTCTTGTTCTCCCCCTTTTTGTCAGCAATGAAAAAGTGTAGGTGAGTGCTAAAACAATTTAGTTCAGAAAAACTTGTCATATAATAAGGTTCAGAATCAAGACATGAAAATAGTACAAAACATATGCAAACAGTACATCAGAAAATCAAAGAGAACATGAAAATGATATGAATGAAAAGACTAAGGTTGAGGAGGCAAGCGTGTGAACAGGTTCTCCAGCATGGCTTGAATCCTGTCAGCAGTTTCACTCTGCTTGTGCACCATGCTGACAACAGTGTCAATCTTGCTATCCTGCACATCCATTCTTTCTTTCATCTTCTGGTCATTTTCATCCATCCTCTGCTGCAGACGCATGTCATTCAGCTTTAGTTCTTCCAGAGTCTGCCTGTCCAAGGCAGCTTGAGAAGCATCAGAAGCAGGGAGCTTCTGAGAGCTTTCTGCAACATCTTCTGCTTGACTTTCTTCAGCTTGACTTTCTTCAGCTTGAATGGTCTTGTCTTCTTCTGGTTGCACCTTTGAAGCTTGTTGTTTCTCAGACCAAGGTTCACTATCCAGAGGAAGTACGTCTTCTTTCAGAAGCTGACTTCCAACTTCATTCAGAAGCTTGCTGAAATTCTGTTGTGCCTGCTCATAGTTGATATCCTGCAACTTGAGGGCTTTAGCACGTACCCAAAGTTTGAATTGTGACCAAAGCTGATCAGAAGCAGCTGCGTCAATCATTCCAGGACAGACTTGCTTCAAAGAAGTAATCCATTGCTGCACACCTGTTTCAAAATGCATAATACCAGAGCCAACATCTGGTTGTTTTGGTTTAGGGATGGCTATTTTATTTTTCAGATCAGCAAGACGGTCAAGACTGGTTAAGTCTATGAAAGTCCTGCTGGGGTTTTCAGAGGTTTGCTGGGCAGCAGTTTGTTTTGGAGAGGGAGTTTCAGAATCAGAAATTATGATTGGACTGGGTGGTGTTTTGGGAGTATTTGGTGGTGTAGATTCTGATGAGGATGGCAATTGTGCTAAGGTGATTGTTGATCCACCTGGCAGCTGGATTGCCAGAGGTGATGGTTGAGGTGAATGAGGTTCAGATGGTTGAGGAGAGGGAGTTTCAGAGTGATGAAACTCAGGTTGAGGTGATGGAGGATTAATTTCTGGTTGAGGAGAGGGAGACGGAATTGCTGGTGGAGGAGAAGGTGTTGGAATTTCTGGTTGTTCAGGGATAAGGGGTTCTTCTGGAATTAATGAGAGTGGTTGTTGTTGTTGTTCTGGTTCTTCAGCAGATTGCTGTTGTTCTGGTTGTGGAGGAGGGACAATTTGTGGTTCAGAGATTGGTTGATCAGAAGTGTGTTGATCAATGTCAGACAGCACTTTGTCAATTGCTGATGATGTTGAGATTGTTGGTTTGGGATGTTTGGTTCTGGGTCTTCTGAGTTTTAATGCCTCAGAAGGGTCCTCTTCTGGTACAGTTTCATCTATGGTAGGGATGGGAATTGAAATTCTATGAGAGGTTTGAGGAGGAATAGATGCTGGAATAGTAGAAGATTTTAAAACAGAAGCAGCAGATAAATTACCTCTTTTCTTGGGTGTCTGCTGGGATGATCCTTCTGAAGGTGCCTTCCTCTTCTTCGTCTTCTTCAGAGTCACTCCTTGCTGAGGTTGATGCAGAGCTTTGATAATCAGATTTGGATCTGAACCATCTGCCTTGCACGCATCCAAGTATCTGAGAACTACCTCTGGTTTGGATTCTATCTCAGAGAATAAAGGAAAGTCACTCAGAGGAACTCTTCTGCTGGTGATATCAGTAATAGGAGTAGCTCTGGGTTCCTTCTGAATATTCTCTATCAACTTCATCTTCTTCAAGTTCTTTGCGTTCAGAGGTTTCCCAACTGTTGGTTCAATGGTGCTTAGCTCTTGAGCTTCTATCAGATGCTCTATCAGCCTATTCTCTGTCAGAATATCTGATATCAACCTTCCAAAGGGTATCCAATCCCTCTTTGTTCTTTCTTCTTCCCTGGTTTCCTTCACACTTGTTCTGAGGTGGTTGAACAGAAAATGAGGCAAGTTGATTTTTATCTTCTGATCAATAAAGTAGATCAGAAACTGCTGATCCACGTTTATGTAATCAGGTGAACTGGTTGGCTTCCTATGGTTGAAGCACCCCAGAATTATCTTGGCCCAAATTCTGTAATGATCCTTCAGATCTTTGATCTTGCTGCTGGACACCCCATGGGTGAAAATCCTTTCAGCTATCACACCCACGTCAGCACATCTCTCAGCCATGTCAATACAGCGGACGCCACCACCACTGTAACCGATTAACCTTGCAATGTGATCCTCAGTGATCACAATCTTCTTCCCCCTAACAAAGGAGGTGACTAGATGTGTTGAAGCCTTGGCGTGAATCTAGAATTCCTTGACTAGCATAGGAAACGTTGGTCCAACCAACCTGTCAAAATACCTTTCCCACTTCTGTGCCCTAACTTCTTCAGTTAGGTCAAAACCGTTCTCCTTCAAGCTTCCAAAATCAATGATTAATTCAGAGAGCACTTCAAGATTCTTCACCGGAGTGAGGATTGTTCTGAATGGCACTTGATATTGCTCAGATGATGCTTTCTTCTGAGGACCTGCAGAAGCACCGCTGGAGGTTGCCATGTTCACACTAAAAAGGTTTTGAGAAGAAACTGAGAAAATGGTTTTGCAAGATATGAACACAGAAATATGCAGAGAATGCTTGAGTATTAGTGAGAAAACGTAAAGAATGAGAATGAGAGATTAATGTGTTTAAATAGAGTTTCAGAATATTTTGAAAAGATAAACATTTTTAAGAAAGAGAAAAATCATGATTGCATTTTAAAAACATGATTACTTTTATTAAATGCTTGCTAATTTTGGGGGATTTGAGAAAGATACTTAAAACGGTTACCAGACATGTGTCTCAATGCACCCAATCAGCGTTTTGCCTTCTCAGAAGCGTGCACGCATTCTGCTTCAGAGAATTGCTGATGATTGGATGACACTTGTTTGATGTAGTGACCAGCACGTCTGACTTTGAGCTTAGACTCTCAGATCTTTGGACTTGCATCTGATACAATCTGCATGTTCTATCTTTCTGAAAGAAGATTGATCAGAAGTTCACAGTAAAACAATTACATTCTGAAAGTAAATATATGGAATTAAAACATTTTCATTCTGGGCAGATTTTCATGCTGAGATGTTTCAGAATGAAATTAAACCTATCTTCTGAAAGGGGTTTAGTAAAGATATCAGCCCATTGATGGTCTGTATCTATAAATTTTAAGTTCAAAATTCCTTTCTGAATATAGTCCCTAATGAAGTGATGTTTTATTTCTATATGCTTAGCTCTAGAATGTAAAATGGGATTTTTACTTAAGCAAATAGCAGAAGTATTATCACAGAGTATAGGAATGTTACTCTAAAAAATCTGGAAGTCTTCAAGCTGACTTTTCATCCAGAGCATTTGTGTGCTGCATCCTGCTGCTGCTATGTACTCAGCTTCTGCTGTTGATAGTGCAATCGTTGATTGCCTTTTGCTGGACCAAGAGATCAGATTCTCTCCCAGAAACTGGCAGCTTCCAGAAGTACTTTTACGTTCTACTCTGTCTCCAGCAAAATCAGCATCGCAGTAGCCTACTAAGCTGTAATCACTAGATTTTCTATAAAACAAACCCAGATTAGTAGTACCTTTCAGATACTTGAAAATTCTCTTAATAGCTGTTAAGTGAGATTCTCTAGGATCTGATTGGAATCTAGCACAGATACAAACACTGAATAATATGTCAGGTCTTGAAGCAGTCAGATAGAGGAGAGAACCAATCATACCTCTGTAGACTTTCTGTTCTACCTTTTTGCTTACCTCTTCTCTTTCCAGAATGCACGTGGGATGCATTGGAATCTTTGATGGCTTACATTCTGAGAGGTCAAATTTCTTCAGAAGATCTCTGATGTATTTGCTCTGATGGATGTAAGTTCCCTCTGGAGTTTGATTGATCTGAATTCCTAGAAAGAATTTCAGTTCCCCCATGAGGCTCATCTCAAATTCTGCCTGCATACACTTAGCAAATTTTCTTCCAAGAGAAGGATTAATAGAACCAAAAATAATATCATCAACATAAATTTGACAGACTAAGATGTCATTCTTAACTGATTTACAGAATAGAGTAGTGTCCACTTTCCCTCTGGTGAATTCATTTTCTAACAGAAAGTTACTTAGCCTTTCATACCAAGATCTGGGAGCTTGTTTCAGACCATATAGTGACTTCTTTAGTTTGAAAACATGTTCTGGATGTTTTGTATTTTCAAAACCAGGAGGTTGGTGTACATAAACTTCTTCTTCTATATAACCATTTAAGAATGCACTTTTGACATCCATCTGATACAGAGTGATGCCTCTATTAACAGCAAATGAAATTAAAAGTCTGATAGATTCTAACCTGGCGACTGGGGCAAAGGTTTCTGTATAGTCTATCCCCTCTTGCTGACTATAACCTTGTGCAACCAGTCGTGCCTTGTTTCTGATGACTTCACCTTGTTCATTTAGCTTGTTTCTGAACACCCATCTTGTTCCAATGACGTTGAATCCTTTTGGTCTGGGAACGAGATCCCATACGTCGTTTCTGGTGAATTGATTCAGCTCTTCTTGCATTTCTAGAATCCAGTCATTATCCAGAAGTGCTTCATCAATAGAAGAAGGTTCAATCAGAGACACAAGTCCCATAAGAGTTTCTTCAGAGTTTCTGAAGCTTGCTCTTGTTCTGATTGGATCTTCCTTTCTTCCTAAGATAGTCTCTTCTGGGTGATCCAAGCTGCTTCTGGGTAAACTCTTCTGAGGTTGATCAGCAGCTGTTGTAGGATTGCTAGCAGTGCTCCTTTCAGACGTTGAAGGAATGTCTGTGTTGAGAGCTTCTGATGACTTGTCTTCAGAACCTGTAAATTCAAATTCTATACCTGCAAAAACTTCATTCTGCTTTGACTTTTCAGAGTCAAGCTTATCATCAAAACGAACACTGATTGATTCTTCCACAATCTGTGTTTCTGTATTGTATACTCTGTACCCTCTTGAGCGTTCAGAGTATCCTAACATAATACACTTCTGTGCTTTAGAGTCAAACTTGTTCAAATAATTCTTTGTATTTAATATAAAGCAAGTACATCCAAATGGATGAAAATATGAAATGTTGGGCTCTCTGTTCTTCCACAATTCATATGGAGTCTTTTCCAGAATAGGTCTTATTGAGATTCTATTCTGAATGTAGCACGCTGTGTTTATTGCCTCTGCCCAGAAGGTCTTAGCAACGTTTGTCTCATTGATCATGGTTCTGGCCATTTCTTGCAATGTTCTGTTCTTTCGTTCTACAACTCCATTTTGCTGGGGAGTTCTAGGACAAGAGAAATCATGCAGAATGCCTCTGTCATTAAAGAATGACTCAAAATCTTTGTTTTCAAATTCTCCACCATGATCACTTCTGACTTTAACGATTCTAAGATCCTTTTCATTATGAACTTGGTTACAGAAGGTAACAAACACAGAGTGTGACTCGTCCTTGTGTCTTAAGAACTTTACCCATGTCCATCTGCTATAGTCATCTACGATTACTAACCCATACTTCTTGCCACTGACTGAAGCAGTTTTAACTGGTCCAAATAAGTCAATGTGCAGAAGTTCTAATGGCTTAGAGGTAGAAACAACATTTTTGGATTTAAAAGAAGGTTTTGCAAACTTGCCTTTCTGACTTGCTTCACACAGAGCATCTGAATTGAACTTCAAATTAGGAAGTCCTCTGACCAGATTGAGTTTGTTAATCTGAGATATTCTTCTCATACTAACATGCCCCAATCTTCTGTGCCAGATCCACTGCTCGTTGTTAACAGACAGAAGGCATTTTACATTCTGACTCTTTAGTTCAGAAAGTTTGATTTTGTAAATGTTGTTTTTCCTCTTACCATTAAACAGGATAGTCCCATCTTTCTGACTAACAGCTTTACATGATTTTTGATTAAAGATTATATCATAACCGTTATCACTTAATTGACTTATGGATAACAGATTATGCATCAATCCATCTACTAGCAGAACATTATTAATAGAGGGAAGATTTCCATTACCTACTGCTCCAGAGCCAATTATCTTTCCCCTCTGATTGCCTCCAAAGCCAACGTGGCCTCCAGGCTTAAGTTCCAGGCTTTGGAATATATGCCTTCTTCCCGTCATGTGTCGTGAGCAGCCAGAGTCCAGGTACCATGACTGGTGTTTCTGACTTGCTGCTAAAGATATCTGCAACATGTATTATTTTATCCTTAGGTACCCAGATTTTCTTGGGTCCTGATTTGTTAGTTTTACCAAAACTCTGGTTGAATTTTGGTTTCACAGAGTGCTTACTGCTAGTGTATTTAATATCATGTGTGTGACCATACACAAAATGTGAATTCAGAGGAGTGTGTTTAATGGTTAAGTCCATGACATTCTTTGGTGTAGGAACCTTACCTTGGTATCCTATTCCTTTCCTGCCGTTTCTGCTAACTCCATAGATCATTGAAGCCATTTTGCTTCTATCTATGCTTTTAGCTAGGAAATTTTGGAAACTGTGATCATACTCCTTGATGATCTCATCAGCGTTGCTGGGAGTTTCAGAAATTGGTTCCTTCTGAGAGTTTTGTAAAGTGTTTTCTAATTTTGAAATCTTATTTCTCAGCTCAGAATTCTCCAATCTGAGACTCTCAGTCTTATTAGAGTCAGATTCAAGATTCCTTTTCAGGTCTCTGAATTTAACTCTAATTTGCTGATACCGTTCCAGAATCTCATTAAGGCTTTCAGCAAGTTCAGCCTTTGTAAAGTTAACAGCAAAGTTAGGAAATACCTCTTCAGTATCTGATTTTGAGTCTGATTCAGAAGCTTCACTGTCTTCTGAGATGTTAGCCATGAGAGCTATGTTTGCCCTCTCATCATCTGATTCTGAGTCAGCTTCAGACGAGTCAGAGTCATCCCATGTAGCCATGAGACTTTTCTTCTTCTCTCTTCCAAACTTCTTTTTGGGCTTTTCCCTCTGAAGCTTTGGGCAGTCACTCTTATAGTGTCCTTGCTCATTGTACTCGTAGCAGATGATGTCCTTGGTGTTTGGCTTTTTGCTACTGGAGGAGCCTTCAGATCTTCTGTATCCAGAGGAGGAGTCTGTCCTTCTGTATCTGGAAGAAGACTCGTTCTGATCAGATCTTCTGGGATTCCTGAACTTCCTTTGTCTTTGCTTCCACAGTTGATTTACTCTTCTGGAGAGGAGGGAGAGTTCGTCTTCTTCTGATGAGGATCCATCAGATGTTTCTTCAACTACCTGCAAAACTTTAGACTCAGATTTTCTGTTAGATTTTAAAGCTAAAGGCTTACCTTGCTTCTGAGGCTCATCAGCTTCTAGCTCTATCTCATGACTTCTGAGGGAGCTGATAAGTTCCTCCAGAGTGATTTTGTTGAGATCTTTAGCTAGCTTCAGAGCTGTAACCATTGGTCTCCACTGCTTGGGTAAACTTCTGATGATTTTCTTGACATGGTCAGCAGTAGAGTATCCTTTGTCCAGAACTTTGAGACCAGCTACCAGAATCTGGAATCTAGAGAACATGGTTTCAATGGATTCAGATTCTTCCATTTTGAACGCCTCATACTTCTGAATGAGCGCCAGAGCTTTTGTTTCTTTGACCTGAACATTGCCCTCATGCGTCATTCTGAGTGAGTCAAAAATATTCTTTGCTGTGTCTCTGTTGGAGATCTTTTCATACTCAGTATAGGAGATGGCGCTGAGGAGGATGGTTCTGGCCTTGTGGTGATTCTTGAAGTCACGCTTTTGTTGATCAGACATTGTTTTTCTATCAATCTTCTGACCGCTTGCATTCACAGGGTGCGTGTATCCATCTGTCATCATATCCCACAGATCAGCATCATGTGCCAGAAAGAAGCTTTCAATTCTGTCTTTCCAGTAATCAAAGTTTTCTCCAACAAAAACTGGAGGTTTGCCGCTGAATCTATCTCTGTCCTCATTGTTGTCATTGCTGATGTGAGAGTTGTTTCCCACCATTGTGTTTTTCTGACGCTGGATCTTGTACTGACACGGTTAAGTGTTTTAGCTCAGAACCAGGCGCTCTGATGCCAATTGAAGTAGTGAAAAACACAAGAAGGGGGGGGGGGGGGGGGGTTGAATTGTAAAACTGAAATCTAATGCAATGAACAAGATATTTTTATCCTGGTTCGTTTGATCTCAAACTACTCCAGTCCACCCGTCAAGGTGATTTTGCCTCTCTCCAACGAGGTCTTAATCCACTATATTCAACTGAATATTAAAGACTGCTTTAACGACTTCTAAAGCCTTCTTGATCCAAACCACAACCCGGTTTGTCAAGGAAACACTTTCTTACAAAGAGATAAAACTAAGTGTGTTGAATGTTTTCTACAAAACTGTATCACAACTGTGATGTATACACAACTTAAAGCTTAGAAACTAGATTGCTAAACAATGATAGAATATCAGAGTATGTAGTGTTTAGCAAAACTGAGAGAAAGAATATTTTTGATAGCTTTAATGCGTGTAGAGATTTGGAGAGCATTAGCCATTTCAATCTTCAAAGTCTTGTTTATATAGCACTGAAATGATGAACGTTGGATGCAATATTCTTGATTCAATGCCATTTACAAACTTTCCTTATCGAGCAGATCTTGTCTGGAATGAGGCCGTTGGTATTGATTTGCTTTCAATGCACAGTACCGTTGCTTACTTAATGCAAGTTCTGGCTTGGCTCATTCTGACTCTGCTTAGCTGCTGATGAACTGTTGTGTTTCTTTATCAGAGTGTTGAGCGCAGTCTTGTTCATCAGGTTCAGCATGTACGTGAGTTGATCATCTGATTTTGATATTCTGATGTGGCAACTTCTGATGCTGATGTCTGAAATCAAATTCTGATGCTGATTAGATGTGATCTTGCTTATATCAATCAGAGTATCTGCAAGTCAGAACATAGTAATTTTAGGCAGCAGATAGTTCATACATGAATCTTATTAATAATGTATCTTTTCACTTTGTTATCATCAAAACTTAAATATAGGGTAGTAGATTCAAACTTTGTTCTAACAGGCCTTCCACTTGGAATTTGCTCTTGACCAAAAAAGATGGAATGAAGTATATCTCTTGAATGACATTTTGCAATTTTAACCACTCAAAATCTCCAAAAAATAAGCAAGATCATGAAATGACCTATAATCTCTTGCATTATTAAGGAAACTTCCATCCATTTTCTTACTTTTCACATAAAAGAAAGCATGAAGTACACATCCTTAGGGTCATCATGAAAAAAGAATGGACTCAAGGTGATAAAAATTTACAAAGTTATGACAATTTGAAGTCACATATGGAAAATGAGGGATTCATCTGGATGACTTGTAACCTTTCTTCTTCACCAAGTTTATTCCACATGAAAACTCCTTGAGACTTTTGAAGTGATTTGTTGGTAACCCTTTAAAGAGAATAATGTTTTTGGAATCACTCAAAAATACCAAAATATGAGCAAGATATGCCCCTCTGAAATCCAAAACCCTAGCATCTAGATCAAGAGAATGCTTGGTGGAACTTTGCCAAGTTTGAACAAACTTTTTGTGCCAATATTCTTCCTTTGTGAATAGAATTTGTTAAGGATGATGATGAGGACTCATGGCCACCAAAACTACTTCCATACCAACTTCAAAACAACTTCAATGGTGAGGTTTGAATCTCTCAAGACTTTGACTAGGGCATGGAAATAAACTCATGAACCCATGATGCAACTTGCTAAACCTCATTGCCTTTACCTACGTTATTAATAAGTAACACAAACCAATATTGTATTTTGTTAATTTAGAGAGAAAATCAAAGAAAAATATCCATGATCACCAAAAAAAACAAGTCAAGGTGCTTGGTAACTCCTCAAAGAGCAAGACTAAAGATAGGGAGAAGAACCAAAAGCCCTAATGTGATTTTGTGGTGATTGAAACAATATGGTATGATGAAGGGATCATAGGGGAAAAAATTGGGGTACAACACAATCAATAACGTCATCATTGTTTTATTTCCTTTCCAGAATTCATGCAAATACATAAATTATTAAAAAAAACATTATTACAGCAAACAAAGATCAGTCAATGCAGACTCGTTTACATCATCACAATTACAGACAAAGAATTCAAAAATATTCCTAAAACATAAACTAATTAATTCTGAAAATTAAGTTTACAAACATATTAAAATCTTTCCTAATTTTACATTTCCTAAAAAAAGGCTATAAAACTAAGGACAAGAAAATTACAAAGGGGAAGGAGATACAAACAGCAAGGGACAAAATACAAGGGGGGAGATCACCAATTCAAGCACATAATCTCACACACGATACACAAACCAGATGTCAAAACCATATCATTGTGACTCTCATAAACCATAAGGCCACTTTTCACTAAAAATCCAGTCTAATTTCAAACAAAAACCCACGTGCTTTTACAGTAACTGAATTTTCATCTTCTCACCTTCTCCATTTGTTCACCCTAAATACCAAACTCAACAAATATATAACCTACAAATCCAACACTCAAACAGAACAAAAACAACAACAAGAGCATTCAAAATTGAAAGAACGAAGAAGAAAAATAACATTACAGAGAAGTTGTACATAGACCTCTTCTCGATCTTCCTCCGACGATCTTTGCACTCATTGCACTAGCCACACTTTTCGCAAACCACGATCTCCAACAGGCACCACTGTATTACCGTCGGCACCTCCCTGTCACATTACCGGTCCGCATGCAATAACAACTCCAGCCTCGCGTTGAAGAGCCATCGCCATCGTCTGTATTTTTTTTTCATTTTTATTTTTATTTTTGTTGATAAGTGAAAGAAAAAGATGAAACACATGAAATGGCATGGAAAAGAGGTTGGAGAGCGGCCCATTTATTTTGTTAAGAGCTCATAGGGTTTTCTAACCCCTTATGATTTAAGGGATGGACCTGGGTCAACCCGACCCGGTCCGCTTTAGGCCCAGTTTTTTTACTATATATTTCTATTTATTTGAAATTAGTAGCTCTTGGGCCAGCGTACATAATGTCCACCAGCGGACCTCCTCTCCTTAAGCCCTAAACTTTACATCCTCCATTTTCCAATTATCACGCCCCTTAAATTTGTTTAATTTTAATTAACTATTTACTTAGATAATTAGTTATGTTAATTAATAACTTTATTTTGATAATTAGATTAGAGATTTAATTAGCATAAGTATTTAGAGATTAGTAATTGGCACATAAATCAAACACTTTTTAATTTGATTTAATTTAATATTTTACATCAAAATATTAAAACTCGCGCCACTTACCAAATTACTACATCCGCGAGTGACACGTGGCCAATACCTGACCACGTGATGAGGAAACTATATCAGACTCCCTCGCTTTGCGTATAAAAAACATTCAACTAAACACAAAATCTTTTTTTTTTGCAAATAAAATTAATTCAAACAATTAATTTTCAAAAAGGAATACTAATATATTTAAATCAACCGTGCACTTGGTCTAATAAACTATGTTATTCACACTCTTAGACTACGTATACGGGGAATTCAAATATATTTCGCAATCCATAAAAAATACAAACAACCCCGCGAACTACAGAATGGGACTCGGATTCCTCCTAAGAGGATACGTAGGCATACGATCAAAAATCGTGGTGAGACCCCCTATCTAAAATTCAAACCCTTTTCCACCTATCTAAAATTCAAACCCTTTTCCCCTATCTAAAATTCAAACCCTTTTTCCCGCTAACTAAAATTCAAACCCTTTTTTCCCAATAATTATATAAAACCCTATTTTCTAAAATCATGCTTCTAAACCTAGTGTCCATGTGAACAAGGTAGAGGAGGGGTGCCTAACACCTTCCCCTCGTCTAGAACTGAGTCCAAACCTAGAATCTCTAATTTTCTTTTAGGGTTATTCCTTTATACTCCCTTCCTTTAGGATACAAATTAAGGGTGACGACTCTATTAAAAAACCAGTTGCAACACTATGAAACTCAACTTCATCATTATATAAACAATTTAATCAAATGCAATGCAACTGACGTTGATGCAAGATGCATGTGGTATAAATAGGGCAGAACCCTTATCGTAAAAATTCTAATTTAGGGCAACAACATCATAGTAGGGTAGAACCTTCATTGTAATAATGCTAACTTAGGGCAACAACATCATAACGCCAATACATACCATCTTTCATGAATGCATATGACACCGACATGCAACAACTTAATTTACATTGATATTACTACTCATGAATGCCACACCAATACAGGCTATCGTCATCATCATCATCATTTAATATTTAAGCAATTCATTCATACATCATTCGTACAACTCCATCACATTTAATCACAACAATATGCATCACACTTCATACAACATTAACACACAAGGCATAAACCTTCACCAAAATAATCATCATAAGATAGAAAATATCAAATTGCATCAACACCAAAATCCTCATGATTAATTCTACAACAACAACAAATTCATCATTAAATTAGGACATTCCCAATTAATCTTCTATACAAAGCATTTGCATACATTTCACAAAATATCATAACTTGACAATATGAAACACCTGTCCACGTATCAAATAGCTGGAATTCTAGTGATGAAAATATTTTTAAGATAAAGTATGTTAAACCAGTGTTCCAACGATGCAAACTACGCGTCAATCGAATACCCAAAACTCAAGTTATGAACTTTTGAAGTTTTACAAGATTTACCAACACCGACAACCTACAACACTGACAGTGACACCCAAGGCATAAGCCTCAAAACTAAAAATAATTCACCTACTAATATCAAAATTATTATCATATTGTAGAAAATGTTTTTAACTTTTCAACGGTCCAAACGACATATGCCAAACAGACAACCGAGTAAAAAGTTATTAATTTTCAAAGTTTTGAAAAAATGTCAGCTTCAGTGAAGTAACAGGTTACTTCACCAGGTAGCCAGTTACTTCACCCTCCAGAGGCTCTGTTATGCATATTTTCAATGCGGTAACGGGTTACTTCACCAGGTAACCAGTTACTTCACTGAAAACTGTGAAAAATCAGTATTTTTCCTGCTACGAGATTTCAACATTCTCCACCAAAATTCAGTTTTGTAAACATACTAAAACATGTAAATTTATGCAATCATCAACCCGCATCATACACAATAATTCTAATCAAATTACCAAACCAATTTCATCAATATAATCGAATACAACTATCAATTTCACAAAACAATCTACACCTAAAACCTAACATTCAATATCATCATCTACCCATAATTATACCACCTATTAGAGAGTCGAAACACCATCCTTACCTTAGATTTTGGTTGATTATTGACTCTTACGGTGAACCTTATTGCCCTAGCCCTTTCCTCGTCTTCTCTCTTATACGGTCTTCTCTGTTCTTTTTTCTACGTTGTTTTTCCTCTTCTCTAATCTCATTCTATTTTATTCTAAGGACCCCTAAATCATAATACCAACATTTCCCTTCTCAATTAAATAATTATTTAATTAATCACAAAACACAACAACTCTATTATTCTACTAATAATTCTATTTAATTATTATACTATGGTATTAAATCTAATATTTTAATTCAAATAATGCTAATAACTAGTTATCTCTCTACACCTCATATTTCTACATTTTTGGTCATACACCCCCATTATCTCAACTCCAATAATTACTAAGGCCTCTAATTCTCAACAAAATGCATCACAAGCACATCACATCATCTAATTTAATTTAAATAAGATAATTCAACGACATCAGAGTTTTACAACTCTCACCAACTTAGAATATTTTCGTCCTCAAAAATTCATTTGATACTAACAACTCCGGATACGACTCTTGCATCCTACTCTCTTGCTCCCACATCATGTTTTGCATCATTTAAAATATCACTAACCAACATCCCACATAGTCAGCCACCACAATCCCACAAGATTCATTGTTATCAGTTTATGAACGCATTGGTTGTCGTATGACTCTAGGATACAAAATCTATCACTTCATTACACAGTAATATCGTTGTAAGCACATAAACATAACAATAATATAGACAATGTCAACACATACACCAATACCAAAATTCCACATATCACCAATCAAACATGCAAATCAATACATTCCATTGACATGTCAGCAACACGAATGATATACAAACCCTTCACCTATCACTTCCATTCTGGAATGCCCACTGGTTTGTATTGTTCCCTCAGGCCTCTGATGTTTAGTCCTCGACTCCTAACAAGTTATATACACATAACTAATTGCGTCACATCACACTTCAGCTGCGCCACTCTGATCGTTCCACCTTAAAATCATTGTCTTCATCTTGAATTCCGTCAACTATCAGATCTACAAGTTTCACCACTAACTTTTGAATTTCTTTAATATCAACTAGAAAATCATTGTTCATTTCTGGTATACTCAACCTTCCACTCTGCGGCATTAGCTCGCATACAAACTCCAGTCTTTGAATAGTTTATTAAGTCCCAACTCTTTCATAGCCACTTTTGCGTTAGGTTCACACAAAATGGTGAATAACTAACCTCTTGATAAAACATCAATTTACTTTACTCACTATCAAGCTAGCAAGATAAGTCTATCCCATCTAATAAGACCCCGTCTACTATCAACAAGAGATTAAGGGTGATCAGTTCCTCAATTTATCAATAGATAGCCGACAACCATAATGGTGGCATAAATCATCATTACCCAACTACAATAGCATCATTAATCTTGTGCTCAAAGTTACCTTATCATAATGTTCATCAATCTCTATAAGGTTTACAAATATTTCCTTAATTTCCTTCATTTCAACCTCGTCAATGACACATAAACGCCTAAAATTCATTTCATGGTCTCCTCAGCATGCACGCAGTACAACACAATTCTTAAGTATATTCTAATACATGAAAACTAGTACACCATGTATAATCCAAATCGTTTCACTCCAAATGAAGTCTTTATCCAAGTAGAGGACTTTAAAAACACTTATAAATCCTTCATCTCTACTTAAATATCATAACCTCACTGATCCCTATAATCTCACATTTGGATCTCATTCTAATCATAATCTCAACACTACCATCTCGTCATCCGGTTGGTGTCGTAACCGGGAAAAAATAGGAGAGCCGCAACTATTAGTTTTTGTTCTAAGGACGGGAAAATAACGGATAACCCTAATTTTGTCAGAGATTCTAAATTCATAAGTCGTTAAGATGAAGAGAAGGTGTTAGGTACCCTTCATCTCCCTTGTTCTCAAGGGGCTCCATTTTAGGTCAAAGGGTAAGAAAGAGTATTTGGTAGTTGACGCTTCTATAAGTTAAGAAAAATAATTTAGTTTTTAGTTGTGAACTCGCCTTGGTTTTAACCACGTGCCTACGTATCTCCTTATGAAGAATCAGAGTCCAATTTTGTAGTTTGAAAGGGTTTAGTTAGTTTTTTTATGGATTGTGAAAATGTTCGAAATTAATCCTTGAACCTTGTCTGAGTTTGAAATTAGCATAGTCATAGACATAGTTTGCAGTTAATGAAAAATTGATTCACAATCCTTTTTTTTAAAATAGAAGTTGAATTTGAAATTAAATTAGTAAAAAAATGTTAGTATTTGATGGGTTAGCTGTCTTAGAATGCATGAGAAATAAGTTCGAATGATAAAAAGTTTGATAAAGTAGAAAGAATGGTTAGTATTTGAAAATAATTAATAAATAAATATTTTCCCATTATTAAAAAAATATTAAATATTTTTAATATTAATCCAATATTATTTATTAAAAGATTTAAATGCAAAAATATTTTTTAATGCAAAAAATGTTGATGATAATAAATAAATAAATAAACAAAATAAAATCTAAATCAAAGTTAAGTAATTAAATTTTGGCACAGGGAGGTGCAAAACATAAACATGGGAGTGTAATTATGAAAGGTGTCAAGCCCAATAGCATGTTTGATCCAAACGCGCGAGGAGCGTGTGAATTATAGTCTTGCAGTAAAAATCAGGGGTGCTGGGAGTAAGGGCCTAGGCCCATAGTTTGTTTATAATCCAGTTGTACAGGGGGGTGTGAACTTATAGTTGATTAGTAAGAGAGAAAGAGGTGGGGGTATTAATAGAACAGGCTTGGCCCATAATTTTATTCAAAAGCCCAAGATGAATTATGGGTTCGTTTGGTCAACATGCAGAGAAGTGCATGGTTTTATCATGATCTACAGAGATCTAGAATGCTTGATTCTAATCAAAAGGACCTTAGGAGTTAATCCTTGAGCGCTGATTAAAATTAGTACAAGCGAACAACTCAAAATGGAGAATTAACCGAGGTGTAGCGTGGAGACGCTTCGCACGGGATTACTGTTCAGCAACCCAATCATGCGGACCGTCAATGGCCATGTGTTGCAATCTTGCAACATTACAGAGGAGTATATGTTTGTTTTCTTCTTCACCTTTTATCCATTTCTTCAATCTTGTTCTCTCCCTACACTAGACCATCTCTCTTTTATCCTTTCTTATCGAAACCCAGCAATGCCCCAAACACCAAGAACCCTAAGTTACCAACCCTAACCCCTAAAATCAATGGCAAACAAATATCATCACAAGTAATCAGCAACAAACATCAAGCCCCTAAGCTAAGTGGATCGAAAAACACCTCTCCTACAATGAACCTTGATGTTTTCCTCTTCCGATTTTCTGATTCACTCTTCTAATCCACTTCTTCTCCTTTCTTCATAGGTATTTCGGATTTGAAGATGACGGATGCAACAAGGGTTTGAAGGATCTAGGGTTCCAGTTCTAAAACCCATATCTCAAACGAAAGAGCTTGGATGTTAGGATGGCCAAAGATTCAAGCAATATGGTCTCGGAATATGTCTTCTTCTCCTTCTTTTCTTCTTTTAATTTTTTCACCCGTCCTTTTCTCTTAGAAATTAAGGCTTTATATAGTTTTTAGGTTAGAGTTAGATTAGGAAATTATAGTGTGATTTGCAATTTCGTTATAGATTGATTATTGATTGAGGTTGTAATTGATTCAGATTTAGATTTGATTGTAAATTAGAAAAGTTAGGGTTTTTATTTACAGGTACTTGGACTTGTTATTGTAAAGATTCGTTTTAGTCAATAAAACAAATTTTTAATTAAATATTTGATTTGACCTTGCTACAAAGTGTCATTTTTGGGTCTGTTTGTTTACTTAGCAAGGAAGAACGTACATGGGCGCCACTGAGGGTAAAGGGTTCTAACCCTAGACGACTTTGGTCAACAAAACCATAAAAAATAAAATAATAATAATAATAAATAAAAACAATAAATAATAATGCCTAATTACGTTTGTTGACTCTGGCCAACCTAATTATAAAAATAGTCTATACAATAATACTAACCAATATTACTACTAATATTATTAATAATAATATTTTGAGTAATAACAGTAACTTAATTGATAGTTGACTTCGGTCAACTAAAAAAATGACTAATAAAAACAGCTAAGCATTCAATCCTTGGGCCCAAAAAATAAATCAGCATAATACATCAATGATTTCTACTACACCCCCTATCTTTAAATGGATTTATCAAACTCAAATGGGCTTTTTAAATTTAAATGATTAGCCCAAGAGATATAGAAATGTACTCCCCTTTTGGGATATACACCTTCATAACCAAATAAAACTAATTAAAATGTTAGTAACTATTATTTTTTCTAAAAAGAATGAATTAAACTGATAACGCCTAAGGCGGGAAAATTTGGGGTATGACAGCTGCCCCTATTTAATCACTCTTTGATCAAAGTGCATGAGAATACGTAGGTCTCACACGTTTCGGATTGAAGGGTTATTAAATAATAGAAAACCCCCAAAATTTGACTAGAAGTTAAAAAATAAAAGAGAATAGGCGTAGATAACTCGTCAACGCTTGAATGGAATAATCACAGATCTTGTGCACTTACCGCAACCTAGGGGGTAAGCCACACCAACTTGAAAAGACTATAAATTGTCGCTGCTGAGAGACTAACACAACAATATCGCAGATTTGACGCATCCATCATAACCTAGGGGATAGATAGCCTAGGTATTAACTCTATTTGTGTCGGAGACTAAATCAATAGAGTTTAAACCATTTACTAAAGCTCGGAGACTGACATAGTAAACCGTATAGCAGATTTTGCATATTTATTGCTACATAGTAGATAAATTATGTTGGTTTTATGAACAAATAACTCATTGCTACTAAGATACCGGCACATTAAATCATATTGCATATGTTCATAGACCTACCACAACCTAAGGGGTAGATAACTTGGGTTTTTAGATAATCTGTTGCTGCTTGGAGACTGACACATTAGACTATATCACAGATTAGTGTGTACCTACTATAAACTAAGGGGTAGATAACACGAGTTTTTAGAAATTGTTTTGATAATTGAAATATTAGATAACTGAACCAAAAGACATAAGTCTAAGTTTACCGATTGTGTCTGTTCACAACCAAGGTACCCGTTAAATAAAGCTCAAGGGTTGAACTTTTAGTTTGTGTAGATAAGTTGGCTAGTGATAGACCCCAATATACATTATAGTATTCTTTGACCAAATTAGATTTGAAAATGAAATGTGTAATGCATATACACAATTGTTCCACCCAAAAATTTGCCCTTTTCATTTTACCTTACATGGTTTGTGTTTCATCATGCATACTCATGCATTCTTATGATAAGATCAAGGTATTTTTACTCCTAAGTTCCTCTACAAGCTATTGAAAGTTGATTGTATTGACAATCGGGATAAGAAGGGTCTCATACTCTCAATCTTTGAGTCTCTCAAGCTACAAGGGTTCCCCATGCCTCAAGACATCTTAATTGTCTCCTTGATTCATCAGAAGTTTGAAATTGCAAGTGTTGATTCTTGAATCAGTATTCTTCTATGCATATCTTGAGATTAGGGTTTTGACCAGATGAAGTATTTGAGGATTGTATGATCCAAATCTATGAAGTATCATCTTATCATCATCACATGAAGCATCTCTGTTCAAGGAATTTCTCAGCATGTCCATAAGAATTGGGGTTTTAAAGCTTGGTCGTCATCTCCTAACACAAAGGGCCAAAATTAGGGTTTTTGATTTAATCAGGAAATATTTGATTTTTGGGAAAGACTTTATTCCATGCTTCTCTCCATGTTCATGAGAATCTATGATTAAAATATTGAACATCAATTTTGGTTGGAAGAGGTTCAATTGATCATTTGGGGGTAAAATAATCATTTGAGCAAAAGTCAACAGAAGTCAACTATGACCAAGGGGATTTTTGGTCAACATGCAATTCAACATCCACATTTTCATGTTGTATGGAAATTTATGAAAGGAAATCAAGAGAGTTTTTGAATTTGAATTTAACTTGCCAAAGAAGTCATTTGAACATTTTAAAAGTTTCAAAGTGTGGAAATTCATAGTACTAAACTTTGAAAATTCACAACTTCTTCACTTTTTATTGAAAAAATACAAATTTTACACGGTTGGAAAGAGGATAAAAAGTTATTCAACTTTGACCTTGATGGTTCAAAACAAAAAAGTGAAAGGAGAAAAAGTTATCTAGCTTGGAAGAACTTTGACACATAGTAAATTTCTCAAAAGTATGCCAAGGGTCCATTTTCTTCATGTCCATTTTTGAGGTGTCAAAAAGCTTCAATTTTAAAAAGTGTCAACATAAAATTTGTAGTTTAAAATCTCCTACACATTTTTTATTCAAAGATCACATGGATTTTCATTAGAGGAAGCCTCACGCGTGGATTTTCATCAAACACATGGTGCAGACACCTTCACCACCATTTTTATTGATGAATTGATCATAATTTCCAAAAAGTTTGAACATCAAAGTTTGAGATCATTGTGTCTTCATCATTTTTGGTTTAAAGTTAATTTCATTATGAGCATTATGGTGAGAGTTATGCTGGAATGAACATAAGGGCATGAGACGATATTCTTTTATGGCCAAGGCATGTCGCGCGCGCATACCAGACATGCATTTCATCAAACATGTGGTGTGCCAACATTCATGGTTGTTTCCTTTTTGATTCAAGTCTCAATTTGAAAAATGGAAAGAGGGATTGTGTAGTTGGATATTTGGGTTTCATTTAGTCCTTTGAATCATTCCATTTGGCTCAAGAATGAAGAATATATTATCATTGGAAATTGATCTCTCAAAGCTGACAAAGTTACCATCATGTAAGCCATGCACGCATGCGCGCGACCTGCCTTGTCAGACTTGATCAGTCATCACCATCATGTTTTCATGCTTAAATTCAAGGCATCTCCAAGCTTCAACTCAACTTTCTTTCAAAATGAGAGTTGTTCCTCTTACTTTTCTCTTTCCATTAAGCACAAGCTTGATCCAATTGATCAATAGCTCTTAAAGTTTTGTTAAGGAAAAGGAGGTTGAATATTATTTTTTGTCATGTAGTAAGCTTCAACGTAACACTTGAATTTTATTTGCAACAGGCCTAATTTGCCACACGTATAACACTCCTTTCCAAATCTTTCTTCCTCACTCAAAATTCACAGGGAAGCTAAGAAAAAGCAAATAAAATACAAGCATCACATTGCTTCACTCAAATCTACCAAAAACTTCCAACATTGCCCTCTAACAGCTCCAAGAATCAAATGATTGTCATACTCTCAAGGAAACTTCCTCAACAGTCTTTCCCACTCTATATAAACTTCTCTTCACTCTCATTTCAGGAAGCTTCCTCATTCATTCACACTAAACTTCTGAAAATTATCCTCGAAGCTCAAATCTCTCTCTCTCTCAAGCCAGAATTTTCTTCTTCAAATTCTTCTCAAGTTCTTGGTTTCAAGCTTCAATATCTGGACAATTATACTAGATTGAAGTTGAAAGAAGAAGAATCATCGGGTTTCTTGAACTCTGAATCTCACACTTTGCATGAATTTCTACTTTAGATCTTGAGCATTATGATTTAGCTGGTCAGATCTTGGATCTGAAGTATATACATGCGTGTTTTGATGCTGAATTTGTGCTCTGAAAGTTAACTGAAAATTTGTCTGAATCAATGCTTTCGTGCTCAGATTTCTACTTGATTTTACATCATTTGAAAAATCTATGATCATTTTTTTGTTCCTTGTTATTTTGTAATAAATTTTTATGTTTGGATCATGTGATTTGGTGTAGAATCGAGTAAGAAATTTGAATCTGAAAACTGGTCAATAAAATTGCATTTTAAATTCATGTTCATGCAGTAACTTTCGTGCTCTAATTTCTCTATGATTCACGCATCATTTCATGAAATTCTTGATCCTATCATGTTCTAGTCATTTAGATCTTGAGGTTTGGTGTTTAAATTTTGAAAATTCATGGAGGAATGAGAGAGTTATGCGTTCCTCAACATTGCATGTTAAAACTGGAGAGAAAAAAACGAGTTAGGGTTTGTCATTTGGTAGGGACGATGAGTTGGCGCATTTTGATTTGTGCACGCATAAGGCTTATTGCAACACTTCTTACTTAAAACAGGTGTAATAGATTTCAATCTATTTGAATTTCCTTTCATTTTTAATTGTTTGATCCAAAATATTTTAAATAGTTTCCATATTAAAAAATTATCACAAAAATATTATAGAATTTATTGTTATTTTATTTTCTGATTATGAATTTTATTTCATATTTTCATCATTTTTGCATGATTAAATAATTCAATTAGTTTAATTAGGATTTTAATCATCTTCTAGGTTTTAGATTTTATTTTCTAATTTTCTCTAACCTAAAAATCTACAAAAAAAAAAAATACTCTGAGCTTCCTTTTGAGTCTACTTCATGAAAATAATTTATGTCCTATTTTACAAAATTCGTGACTCTAATTAAATCAATTGATTAGTTGTGTCTTTCCATAAAAATATGTTTGGTGTTCTTTATATATTTATCTAATTGTTCATGATATTTAATTGAATTTAAAGTTCAGTTTGCTTGTTTTTCAAAATTGTGCAAGTTAATTGTTGTTTTTGGTCCTATTTCTTGTTTAAGCCTAAAGAAACATTTTATTCTCCAATTTTCCTTACTTCTAAAAATCAAAGAAAATATGATTGAGGTTCTTGGATGAATTTAGATCATAAAAACCATTTTTATTAAATTTTAAGTTTTTATCTTACATTTTTTCATGAATTATTTTGTTAAACCTCTCTAGTTTGTGCCTTTTGCCAACTAGTTTTGATAATTTCCAATTATTTTAACCCTCTCAAGGTAATCCAAGAACTTTAAACCATGTTTCTGACTTTTATAAGTCTTTAGGAAGCTAGGGTTAAATTGACATGAATTTACAAGTCATTTTCCTATTTTTAACCTAACTTTGACTTAGAGGTATGCATAGAATTTTTCCTTGACCAAAATGCTTGTATTTGAGAACTTGTGTGCATCGTTTTAGGCTAACCTTTTGTATAGGGTATTCTACTGACTTATTCTTAGCATGATCCATTTATTTTATTTTTCTCATGCCTCTAACCCTTTTTTCTTTGATCAATAATTGTGTGCTTCTTATGGCCCCTTGGTGGCTTATCTTTGCTTTCTGCTTTCTCTTCTCCACTTCTTTTGGTGTGTTTAAGAGTTTCATCTCTTGCATGTGTTTTTTCACATAAATGTTGTGTGTTATTGAAGTATTGTCTTCATTTTGATGTTTTATCATCTTTCTCATGCTACTTGATGTCTTGCCATCTTGATGCATACATGATGTTTTACCCTATCATTCTTTGAATGATGTTCTATTATCACATCTTTGGATGATGTTTTTCCATACTTGTTAGATGTTTTGTCATCTATACTTGATGCTTGGTCATTCTTTGTGTGATGTTTTATCACCCCTTCTTCTTCCTTTGATAGATTCTCATCTTGCCATGCTCCCTATAGGATCTTCAATTCACTCTTTTCTAAGTTTGAATTGAATAGACCTTAGGATCTTTATCCATGCATGCCAACATTAGGTAGATGTTTCCATCTCTTATCCTCAACTATAGGATCAAAATTGCATGACAACTCTAAGGCTATTTTGCTAGTCTCCCTTAGTCTTTCTCTTTCTCTTTTGCATTTGCGTCAGACTAAAAACTCTCTTTTTCTTTCAAATCCTCAAAACACTTAATAATTGCTAATGAGAATCACACTTTTACTAATTATGGGAAATGATAAGCGTGTTTCTTCTAGATCTTATTGTTCTTTCATTCTTGATCTTTGGTGTGGTTCAAGTCTCAAAGACTCCTTTCTTGGATAAATGGAGAAGTGGCTAATATCTCTCTCTTGAGGTCAACTAGCTATTATCATCAACAAAAACACCAATCAACTCAAACTCTTTTGTCTTAGGACATTTTCTTTTAAAACCTTTTCAAAAAGGGCATCCTTCGCTAGTATTATTTATAAAAAATACATAACAAATGGAAACTTTTGAGTTGAACTATGGTGCTCTGATTCCTCAAAAGAGATACGTAGGCTATACGTCGCGGGGCCTAAGCGAGCACAACTTTGTAAAACTTTCCTTCTTTTCCCCCCATTTTATTGCACATACATCCCCCTTTAGCATTAAGCTTTAGGCATAGATTTTACACACCTTTAGAATAGAACAAGCATAAGTGGATCCTGTGGAGTACCACATACGTGTGGGGTTCTAATACCTTCCCCTCGCGTAACTGACTTCCTTACTAAATCTCTATGGTCGCAAGACCGTGATTTCACCTTTCAGGTTTACTTGATGTTTACCTTTCCCTTTCAGTGGGATAAAAAACGTTCGATGGTGACTTCATTAAGTTTATTTTCGATGATTTGTCCAGTTGCTTCAGCTGGCGACTTCACTAGGGACAGGTTAACCAAATGTTGGTCCATCCTTATGCAAGTATGTCCTAGCTCTTTTTCTTTTTCTATTAGGTCTTTATGTGTTTATTTCTTTTTAGCTCTTTTTGATTATATACCTTAATGCATTGCATTTTTATTCTATTGTCTCCTATACTCTGGATACTACTTTTGTGATGTTTCTTTATGGGGTTGGGATGATACTTTTTGAGGTAAGAGGCCCAGTACCCCGGCTAGAGTTGTGAACTCATAGGAAACCTAGAAATATAGTGGGGACATGACGATTATAGGATGTGGTCCGAATAGTGCAGTCATGTCCTATACCACTCAAATGAGGTTCAAATGAAGGTATTTTTATTGTACATATATGCGTTGCGATGATTTTACTTTCAGGAGGAACTATCATTTGCGAGTTACCATTGCCTTACCTTGACCTAGACTTCGCCTATGAGAGGGGAGTGATGATTTCTTACAGGTACAGTTGGTGACTTTGGTTCTGATGCTGACTTTGGTTCTGATGGTGACTCTAGTTCTGTTGGTGACTATTGTTGGTGACTGTTCTAAACCTTTGGTCTTATGACATGTAGCTCTATACAACAGTTCAACAACGTCCAGTTTATGGAAACCTTGGTCATATCATGTTGCATCATAACATATTTACTTTCAAAAACTGATGTCCAAAAAATGATTAATCTGCATATGCATTGTCATTTCCAGGATTTTCTAGAGTTTTCTTCTCCTCCAAGAATGGTAGGCAACACTGATATTGTTCATGAAGACCAAGAGGGATAACTTCAATTACCATTTTCGTTCAAGTATTTGGCCTTTTCTTGAAGAGCTCAAAGATCTCATGAATTTTTAACAGATGGGTGTTTTTGTTGAAAGATATGGGAATCTCCTATCTTTGTTGGATGCACGGGTTGATGATAAGGCTGCCCAGACTTTGCTATAGTTTTATGATTCAGAGTTGCATTGTTTCACATTTCAGGATTATCAGTTGGCACCCACTCTTGAGGAGTATTCTCATCTTCTTCATATCATATTTATTGATCATATTCCATTTATCCGGGTTCCTGATGAGCCTAACTATAAAGCTATTGATAAGGTTCTTTATTTGAGACTTAGTGATGTAAAATAAATGTGAAGGCGTAATAAAGTCACTTGTGGTCTTCCAGTGGATTTCTTAGCAGAGAAAGTTAGAGAGATGGCAAGTAAGGGACTTTGGGATACTTATTATGCATTATTAGCGGCTATCATTTATCGTGTTATTATTTTCCCTAAAATCAATGAGATCGTGGACTTGGCCGCTTTGTGTGTTTTCATGAAAAAGAATATGATACCTACCTTACTAGATGATACTTACCATACCATTCACTCCAGGTATAGGAAGAAGGGAATTGTGGTATGTTATGTGCCAATGCTTTACAAATGGTTCATGGCACAATTGCATATTGTTGTACCCCAAAATTTTCCTCTCATTTTTATCAACATTTCTCATCACAAGGCTCTTTGAACTCAAGATCAAGCTAGGGTTTGCTCTACTCAAGACATCTCCTTACACTGATGACCTAAATTAGGGTTTGAGTTTGCACAAGTATTTTTGGACTTTCAATGCTCAAATTGACTTTCATACTTCATGTTGGACTCATGAGTTTGTCCATACCAAGTTTCAAGCCTTGAATCAAATTTTTGCCCAGTCAATTGGATAGTCGACCTAGAAATCAGCTGTATTGGGGAAAAAGTCAACTGTGGACAATTTGCAGTCAAACCTGATGGACTTTGACCCACATCAACATTATGAACTCATATGAACCATTTGATCAAGTTTGTACCATAATTCCACAAGAAATTTGATCAGATCACCAAAAGGCAAAATGGTCATTTTTAGGGTTTTGACTGTACAAAGGCAATTTCTGACTTTTTTGACATAACCAATGGCAAATTAGGTTCAACCATGGAATCAAGGACTCAATGGCATCATCTTGACTTATTCAACAAGTTCAAAAGATCTCAAATGCATGGGATTGACAAATGAATTTTTCAGTCAACTGATCAAAATTTGACTGTACACTGAAAAGTCAAACTTTGACTTTTTGGTCAAAATCAAGTGCCAAGGGTCATTTTTCTTCAAGATGTGTCAAATTATGAAACTTGTTCATCAAGAAACCCTAAATTGCAAATTAGGGTTTGAAAGTGAAAATTTTCATAACTTAGAAATTTTCTAAGTTATGAAATTTTCTTAATTTTTCCTAACTTTGTCCAACATTTTCATCATGATGCATTTGGATTCAAACAAAACTTCCAAAATTAAATTTGTACTACTCCACAAAGTCTACAACTTTGATTCATAAAGTTTTCCCAAAATATGCTTGGATCAGAAGTTATGATTTTTGAAACAAGGATCCATGGAACTTTTAACTTAGTGAAATTTTGCCCTAGTTTAGGCAGGATTTTGCCCTATCTTCTTGACCACTTTTCACATAGTTCCACTTGGAGTCTCAATTTTAATTTCAAAGATGGATTGTAGAGCATGTTGCAAGCTTTCCAAATTGTCCAAGAACTCCTCAAACACATTTGTGGTTAGGGAGAATCAAATGCTTGAAGTTGGCAAAAACTCACTTTGTATCCATGGCAAATTCATGTTCACTCAAGTGGCATTTTCAAACCAGCATGCTTTGTACTAGTTTGCAGGCCTCTAAACCATTTCACACTCCTTAATTAAATGCAAATCCATCAGTCTAAGCATTTGTTTTGGCCATTTGGCCATTGTACACAAAACTAATCCCTAAATGGTAAAAGGCACATTTCCATTTTTGCAAAAGTGTGCTTTATGTCAAACCACTCTCCCTTGAGCATTGGTCCATATCTCAGAAGGCAAATCAAATCCACAAATTTCACAGACCAAGAGGATTATATGCAGCATATTTGATGGCTGGTACAGGCCTGTAATCACAACTTCCACTTTCTTGCTTCAAGAAGAAGAAACTTGTCCAAATTCAAACAACTTGAAAACCAGCCAATGTTAACTTACACAAACATTTCAAACATCTTTCACACAACCCTTTTAGCAAGAAACACACGGGCTTGAGCCTCAAAACACCCCATAGCCAGAAATCACACTTCTTTGGCAAAACAGGGCAGGTGCTGCAACTTGAGTTCTCCAACTCATTTGGCTCGTGCGTTTTGCCCCAAGTTGCTTCAAACACCTTCCATTCAACTAACTCAAGCTATCCCAAACACCAAAAACCAACTGTAACTCCATTTACAGTGTTTACTATTTTCATTTCAAGCTTGTGCAGGTCGAGTTCTAGAGGCAGATTCAAGGAATTTCAAGGCAAGCTAGCTATTGGAAAAGATCAAGTGAAGTTTAGGAAAGCTACCAGACATATTAAACCTTGTTGAGAAGCACTACATTGCCCTACACGAATCCAACTGAAATAGGTTTTTCTTCACTTTCTATCTCTCTATTTAGGAACATTTAGTCTTAGGTTTGTGAATAAAATATGTAGTACTCATTGCCATGAAGCCATACATATGCTCAGTTTTCATTTATATTAAGCGTGCTAAGAGAATTTCTTCCATGAACATGCTGAAAAAACTGGGTCAGATTTTAGGGCCAGAGAAATTCTCTCTCGTCTTTGAGAGTTAGGACTAGTTATTTATATGGTTGGAATCGTCTTGAAATTCTCTACAACTTTGATGTTGTGAGTTTTTGCAATAGATCACGTATACAGGATGTCCAAGTTTGTACAACAGGTGCACGTGTTTTAAAAATGCTGGAGGTTGAAGATGAAGATTTGGGCTGGGCTTGGACTGTTTGCTTTTGACACCCTCTTTCTCATTTTTGCACCCCCTGGCCCAATTTCTTGAATAATTACATTTTTGCATTTTTGTTTTCTTTTCAGATTTTGTTTATTTATTTCCAAATATAAAAACTTAATTTTTCATAATTTTTGTTTATTGATTTCATAATTTTTTACATTTATTTGGCATTTTATTTTAATTTTTCTAACATAAAAACATTTTGAATACTTTTATAATTTATTTAAAACTTGAAAATAATATGTAAATTATACTTTTATTTTTTATTTCTTATTTTATTCACACTGAAAATATTATTAAAAATATAATTTATTTTTGTACATATTTTATTTTATATTATACATATTTAATACATTTAATATATATATATATATATATATATATATATATATATATATATATATATATATATATATATATATATATATATATATATATATATATATATATATATATATATATATATATATATATATATATATATATATATATATATATATATATATATATATATATATATATATATATATATATATATATATATATATATATATATATATATATATATATACTTTTATTTTATTAAATACTTAGAATAAAAAATATATAAAAATATAACATTTTTACTTTTATTATTATTCATACTAAAAATACCTTTTTTAAGTATATTTCATTTTTACACATATTAATATATTTTTTGTATATAAATAATATATAGTATTTATCCTCTTAAAGAAATTAGGGTTTCATCCCTTAGACAATTCAAATAAATCTTTTATTTATTTCTTTATACTTTTTTACATTAAAAATACTTTTACATACATAAACAAACAAAAATCCTTTTTTGCATAATACATATTATTTGATATTTATTTATTTTGTTTATTTAAATATTGTCCATTTAAATATTTATGCATTGTGATTCAATTTGGATGTAATAGTAAATTAGGGTTTATATTTCTTGTCAAATACCCCCCATTCAAAAGTGTACCCCCATCCCCCTAATCATGTTGTAATAGCTTAGAATTTAAATTCTCGCACTTTACGCTTTCAAATATGCCATGATTAGAGAATTAGGGTTTGTATGCAAAAATCAAAATCAACAAATAGTTTGACCTAATCAAAGATAAAAATGCATGAAAATCAAACACAATGCACACTTGCACCCCTAGGGTTACAATCCACTTGTTGCCTTCAAAAATGGGTCATGGTATGCATGTTGGGTACTTTGGCAAAACAAAAACAAAACAAAAGATCATAGTCCCTCGATGATGCTATCTTGGTTGCCTAAACAAAAATGATCAAGTCCCTCAAAAATTTGCCAAAGATACCTAACACAATTGCTATCATGGTCTATACGATGACCCGCGCCTGTCCCGTTTAACATCCTAACACAAGTTTGTTCACCAAATATAATGGTGAAACAAAACTGTTAAAAGGGTTAAAAAAACATAGAAAAGATCTTTGAGTAAAATAGGGTAGATAACTCTTAGTTACTTGATCAAACTTGCAAAACATCCTTTGTTATTTTCAAAACACACTTCACAATACAATTTCAAAACATTTCCCAAATCAAAATTTCATACATTGAAATCTTTTCAAAAGACAAAAACATCTTTGTATACATTCAAACAAGAATCATTACAAAGGTTGCCTAGATAAGGCCTCTTTTTTCAAAACATTTTCAAAACCACACACAAAGCACCATTTCAAACAATTGAAAAACAAAGCAAGTGATCTAAAACAAGTAACTAAGAGCCCATGGATAACCATGGATGAAAAGGGTGCTTGCACCTTCCCTTTTCATAATCTACTCCCCGAACCCAAGAAAATATTTCAAAGGTCTTTCTTGTGCTTTTTGACCTTTCCTTAGGATAAAATAAAAAGTCAGTGGCGACTCTTGCTAAACCGAAACATTTTGCGAAAACAAACGCAAAACCTCAAGTCAGTTCTCCCACCGTATTACAGAACTGGAGACTCTGTTGGGGATATTCTAAAAGTGGAGTAACCTTAGGGTTTTTAGATCACCTTTACATGCTTACTTTGTTTGCTTTGATTGCTTTATATTTGGTTCTATTGTTTGGGTTTGAAATCCTCTACCCGGATTTTGGAAAAATTCATAGGTAAATAGCAATACGTTGTGGAAACTGTGCGGGGTATACCGACACGGTTGAAGCAATAGCTATATTAGTGAGACATATTTGTGGGTACCGGTAGCCTTTGAGTCAATCAAAGAGAATACGGGGCCGCTGAGTGATGTCATGAAGCACTAATGAACTCTTAGAACCTTACTTGACCATCTTGGCCTTTTTTAAGGGTAGTGAGATGACCGAATTTGGTGCAGTCCGAAGTTGGTAGATACTCGATACTACACTCATTGAGGGTTGTTTTCTTGGAATATTTCGGTCGCCAGTTAAGTGGCTAAACTGAAACAATGAACACAGAAAATAATCCAGTGATATTGAGCTCCTTAGAACCCGGTTACTATTTCTAGGACAGGTTGAGCCAACTAACTTCAAGAGGGTACTTACCTATGAAACCCCATGCAAGCCTGAAACTAGGATCTTGTGTGATTTGCTTGTACATATACTTGTGCATACATCATGAACATCATAAAGCATCATATGCATTCACTAACCATTTCAAGGGTTTGGATCTTCATCTTTGTTTCTGTTTTGTAGGTCATGGAATCTCTTCGCAGGAAAACTATCCAGATCAACCTTGTGAGAATCCCTCTTCAACTCAAGGAGCTTACTTCCAAGATCCCTGAAAATTCTCCCTTCAGTGAAAAGCATGGAAGACTTCTCAACTTGGTCAACTCCAACATTGAATAAGATATGGTGAAAGTCCTCTTCCAATTCTTTGACCCCCAACATCATTGCTTTACCTTCCCTGATTACCAACCAGTACCTACTTTGGAGGAATTTTCTCAACTCCTGAGGATTCCTATTCTCCATCAACTACCCTACAACGGTATAGAAAGAGAACCAAAGCCTGAAGATGTTGCCCAAGCCCTACACTTGCAACCATCTGATATCAAGGGTCATTGGGAAACCACAAGTGGTGTCAAGGGTTTCTTGGAAAAATTCCTGTTTGAGAAGGCACAAGAATGTTGGGGTTCTCTGGATCTACAAGCCTTTGAGGAGATTGTAGCACTACTCATCTATGGGTTGGTCTTGTTCCCTAATCCTGACCAGCTTATAGATGTGAATGCTGTCAAGATTTTCATATCTCGGAATCCTGTGCCTACATTGCTTGGGGACATCCTCCACTCATTTCACACACGAACAATGAGGAAAAGAGGTGTTCTCATATGCTGTACTCCTCTCCTAGCAAGGTGGTTTATTTCTCACCTTCCCCAGTCAGTCTTGAAGAATGAACAAGGCTTGAGGTGGTCGCAACGATTGATGACTCTTACACATTCTGATGTTCATTGGTGTTCTCGGTCCAGAGAAAATGTCATCATCATTGATCATTGTGGAGAATTCCCTAATGTCCCACTACTTGGCATTAGGGGAGGTATTACCTACACCTCCTGTTTAGCTTTGAGACAATTTGGATATGCCCGGAGGGATGGCCCTCATGATATGCTGATTCTAGACTTGGTTTTTGACTTCGACAACGACGCTCAAGGACTTCGACAAAGGTTTATCCGAGCTTGGAGGATGCCCAACAAAGTGGACAGTAAGACACTGGGACACAAGAATTCCATCCCCCTTGAGCCTTACCTCAAGTGGGTACGAACCCGCGCCCAGAGTCTTATGATGCCTTACCCCTACATTCTCCTCGTGATCAAAGAGCCTCTTATGGAAGGAGAGGTTCCATACACCCTCCTACATCCAGACATGCCGACATCATTGGAAGATTTGAAAAAGAGTTGGATACAGCTCAAGGAAGAACGAAATACTTTTGAAGCCAGCTTCTATGCCAGTGAGAAGAAGGTTTTGGAACTTACCCGTCGACTCCATGAAGAGCAGACTCTCAACACCTACATCGCACCAAAAAGGATGCGCAACATCTTTTTACCTTAGGATTTTGTAATATTCTTCCCATGGGGCATTTATGTACAAACAAAGTTCCTCTTATTAATATGACGTGCGTTCTTTTTGTTTGCAACAACTTTGAATTTCTGAATCCTTGAATGCATTACATGAATACACATCTGTTAGAACAATGTTTGAATCTACTACCCTACATTTGAGTTTTGATGATAACAAAATGAAAATATATATTTTATGATTCATGTATGAACTATCTGCTACCTAAAATATTACGTTCTACTTTGCAGAAATTCTGATAGGTATAAGCAAGAGCACTTAATCAACATCAGAATTTAGATTGTTGACATCAGCATCAGAAGTTGCTATATCAGAATACCAGAATCAGAAGATCAACTCTCGTGTATGTTGAAGTTTGATGAACAGAACTGCGCTCAACACTCTGATAAAGAAAACAACAGTTCATCAGCAGCTAAGCAGAGTCAGAATGAGCCAAGCCAGAACATGCATTAAGTAAGCAACGGTACTGTGCATTGAAAGCAAATTATTACCAACGGCCTCATTCCAGACAAGATCTGCTCAATAAGGAAAGTTTGTTATTAGCATTGAATCAAGAATATTGCTCCAACGTTCAAGAATCTCAGTGCTATATAAACAAGACTATGAAGATTGAATTGGCTAATGCTCTCCAATATTTTACACGCCTAAAAGCTGATCATAATCTTCCTTCTCTCAGTTTGCTAAACACTACACAACTTCTTACTCAATCTTTGTTTTAGCAATCTAGTTTCTAAGCTTAAAGTTGTGTATACATCACAGTTGTGATACAGCTTTGTAGAAAACATTCACACACTTAGATTTATCTTCTTTGTAAGAAAGTGTTTCCTTGACAAACCGGGTTGTGGTTTGCATCAAGAAGGCTTTAGCAGTTGTTAAAGCAGTCTGTAATATTCAGTTGAATATAGTGGATTAAGACCTCGTTGGAGAGAGGCGAAATCACCTTGACGGGTGGACTGGAGTAGTTTGAGATCAAACGAACCAATACAAGATCCAGCGTCAGAAAAACACAATGGCAGGAAACTATTCTCACACCAGCAATGATAATCAAGAGGACATAGACAGATTCAGCGGCAAACCTCCAGTCTTTGATGGAGAAAACTTTGATTACTGGAAAGACAGAATTGAAAGCTTCTTTCTGGCACATGATGCTGATCTGTGGGATATGGTGACAGATGGATACACGCACCCTGTGAATGCAAGCGGTTAGAAGATTGATAGAAAAACAATGTCTGACCAACAAAAGTGTGACTTCAAGAATCACCACAAGGCCAGAACCATCCTCCTCAGCGCCATCTCCTATACTGAATATGAAAAGATCTCCAACAGAGAGACAACAAAGAACATTTTTGACTCACTCAGAATGACGCATGAGGGCAACGTTCAGGTCAAAGAAACTAAATCTCTGGCGCTCATTCAGAAGTATGAGGCGTTCAAAATGGAAGAATCTGAATCCATTGAAACAATGTTCTCAAGATTCCAGATTCTGGTAGCTGGTCTCAAGGTTCTGGACAAAGGATACTCTACTGCTGACCATGTCAAGAAAATCATCAGAAGTTTACCCAAGCAGTGGAGACCAATGGTTACAGCTCTGAAGCTAGCAAAAGATCTCAACAAAATCATTCTGGAGGAACTTATCAGCTCCCTCAGAAGTCATGAGATAGAGCTAGAAGCTGACGAGCCTCAGAAGCAAGGTAAGCCTTTAGCATTGAAATCTAACAAAAAATCTGAGTCTAAAGTTTTGCAGGCAGTTGAAGAAACATCTGATGGATCCTCATCAGAAGAAGACGAACTCTCCCTCCTCTCCAGAAGAGTAAATCAACTGTGGAAGCAAAGACAAAGGAAGTTCAGGAATCCCAGAAGATCTGATCAGAACGAGTCTTCTTCCAGATACAGAAGGACAGATTCTTCCTCTGGATACAGAAGATCTGAAGGCTCCTCAAGTAGCAAAAAGCCAAGCACCAAGGACATCATCTGCTATGAGTGCAATGAGCAGGGACACTACAAGAGTGACTGCCCCAAGCTTCAGAGGGAAAAGCCCAAAAAGAAGTTTGGGAGAGAAAAGAAGAAAAGTCTCATGGCTACATGGGATGACTCTGACTCGTCCGAAGCTGACTCAGAATCAAATGATGAGAGGGAAAACATAGCTCTCATGGCTAACATCTCAGAAGATAGTGAAGCTTCTGAATCAAACTCAGAATCAGATACTGAAGAGGTATTTCCTAACTTTGCTGTTAATTTTACCAAGGCTGAACTTGCTGAAATCCTTAATGAGATTCTGGAAATGTATCAGCAAATTAGAGTTAAATTCAGAGACCTGAAAAGGAATCTTGAATCTGACTCTAATAAGACTGAGAGTCTCAAATTGGAGAATTCTGAGCTGAGAAATAAGATTTCAAAATTAGAAAACACTTTACAAAACTCTCAGAAGGAACCAATTTCTGAAACTCCCAGCAACGCTGATGAGATCATCAAGGAGTATGATCACAGTTTCCAGAAGTTCCTTGCTAAAAGCATAGATAGAAGCAAAATGGCTTCAATGATCTATGGAGTTAGCAGAAACGGCAGGAAAGGAATAGGATACCAAGGTAAGGTTCATACACCAAAGAATGTTATGGACTTAACCATTAAACACACTCCTCTGAATTCACATTTTGTGTATGGTCACACACATGATATTAAATACACTAGCAGTAAGCACTCTGTGAAACCAAAATTCAACCAGAGTTTTGGTAAAACTAACAAATCAGGACCCAAGAAAATCTGGGTACCTAAGGATAAAATAATACATGTTACAGATATCTTTAGCAGCAAGTCAGAAACACCAGTCATGGTACCTGGACTCTGGCTGCTCGCGACACATGACGGGAAGAAGGCATATGTTCCAAAGCCTGGAACTTAAGCCTGGAGGCCACGTTGGCTTTGGAGGCAATCGGAGGGGAAAGATAATTGGCTCTGGAACTGTAGGTAATGGAAATCTTCCCTCTATTAATAATGTTCTGCTAGTAGATGGATTAATGCATAATCTGTTATCCATAAGTCAATTAAGTGATAACGGTTATGATATAATCTTTAATCAAAAATCATGTAAAGCTGTTAGTCAGAAAGATGGGACTATCTTGTTTAATGGTAAGAGGAAAAACAACATTTACAAAATCAAACTTTATGAACTAAAGAGTCAGAATGTAAAGTGCCTTCTGTCTGTTAACAACGAGCAGTGGATCTGGCACAGAAGATTGGGGCATGTTAGTATGAGAAGAATATCTCAGATTAACAAACTCAATCTGGTCAGAGGACTTCCTAATTTGAAGTTCAATTCAGATGCTCTATGTGAAGCATGTCAGAAATGCAAGTTTGTAAAACCTTCTTTTAAATCTAAAAATGTTGTTTCTACCTCTAAGCCATTAGAACTTCTGCACATTGACTTATTTGGACCAGTTAAAACTGCTTCAGTCAGTGGCAAGAAGTATGGGTTAGTAATCGTAGATGACTATAGCAGATGGACATGGGTAAAGTTCTTAAGACACAAGGACGAGTCACACTCTGTGTTTGTTACCTTCTGTAACCAAGTTCAGAATGAAAAGGATCTTAGAATCGTTAAAGTCAGAAGTGATCATGGTGGAGAATTTGAAAACAAAGATTTTGAGTCATTCTTTAATGACAGAGGCATTCTGCATGATTTCTCTTGTCCTAGAACTCCCCAACAAAATGGAGTTGTAGAAAGAAAGAACAAAACATTGCAAGAAATGGCCAGAACCATGATCAATGAGACAAACGTTGCTAAGACCTTCTGGGCAGCGGCAATAAACACAGCGTGCTACATTCAGAATAGAATCTCAATAAGACCTATTCTGGAAAAGACTCCATATGAATTGTGGAAGAACAGAAAGCCCAACATTTCATATTTTCATCCATTTGGATGTACCTGTTTTATGTTAAATACAAAGAATTATTTGAACAAGTTTGACTCTAAAGCACAAAAGTGTATTATGTTAGGATACTCTGAACGCTCAAGAGGGTACAGAGTATACAATACAGAAACACAGATTGTGGAAGAATCAATCAGTGTTTGTTTTGATGATAAGCTTGACTCTGAAAAGTCAAAGCAGAATGAAGTTTTTGCAAGTATAGAAATTGAATTTACAGGTTCTGAAGACAAGTCATCAGAAGCTCTCAACACAGACACTCCTTCAATGTCTGAAAGGAGCACTGCTAGCAATCCTACAACAGCTGCTGATCAACCTCAGAAGAGATTACCCAGAAGCAGTTTGGATCACCCAGAAGAGACTATCTTAGGAAGAAAGGAAGATCCAATCAGAACAAGAGCAAGCTTCAGAAACTCTGAAGAAACTCTCATGGGACTTGTGTCTCTGATTGAACCGTCTTCTATTGATGAAGCACTTCTGGATAATGACTGGATTCTGGCAATGCAAGAAGAGCTGAATCAATTCACCAGAAATGACGTATGGGATCTCGTTCCCAGACCAAAAGGATTCAACGTCATTGGAACAAGATGGGTGTTCAGAAACAAGCTAAATGAACAAGGTGAAGTCATCAGAAACAAAGCACGACTGGTTGCACAAGGTTATAGTCAGCAAGAGGGGATAGATTATACAGAAACCTTTTCTCCAGTCGCCAGGTTAGAATCTATCAGACTTTTAATTTCATTTGCTGTTAATAGAGGCATCACTCTATATCAGATGGATGTCAAAAGTGCATTCTTAAATGGTTATATAGAAGAAGAAGTTTATGTACACCAACCCCCTGGTTTTGAAAATACAAAACATCCAGAACATGTTTTCAAACTAAAGAAGTCATTATATGGTCTGAAACAAGCTCCCAGAGCTTGGTATGAAAGGCTAAGTAACTTTCTATTAGAAAATGAATTCACCAGAGGGAAAGTGGACACTACTCTATTCTGTAAATCAGTTAAGAATGACATCTTAGTCTGTCAAATTTATGTTGATGATATTATTTTTGGTTCTACTAATCCTTCTCTTGGAAGAAAATTTGCTAAGTGTATGCAGGCAGAATTTGAGATGAGCCTCATGGGGGAACTGAAATTCTTTCTAGGAATTCAGATCAATCAAACTCCAGAGGGAACTTACATTCATCAGAGCAAATACATCAGAGATCTTCTGAAGAAATTTGACCTCTCAGAATGTAAGCCATCAAAGATTCCAATGCATCCCACGTGCATTCTGGAAAGAGAAGAGGTAAGCAAAAATGTAGAACAGAAAGTCTACAGAGGTATGATTGGTTCTCTCCTCTATCTGACTGCTTCAAGACCTGATATATTATTCAGTGTTTGTATTTGTGCTAGATTCCAATCAGATCCTAGAGAATCTCACTTAACAGCTGTTAAGCGAATTTTCAAGTATCTGAAAGGTACTACTAATCTGGGTTTGTTTTATAGAAAATCTAGTGATTACAGTTTAGTAGGCTACTGCGATGCTGACTTTGCTGGAGACAGAGTGGAGCGTAAAAGTACTTCTGGAAGCTGCCAGTTTCTGGGAGAAAATCTGATCTCTTGGTCCAGCAAAAGGCAATCAACAATTGCGCTATCAACAGCAGAAGCTGAGTACATAGCATCAGCAGGATGTAGCACACAAATGCTCTGGATGAAAAGTCAGCTTGAAGACTTCCAGATTTTTGAGAGTAACATTCCTATACTCTGTGATAATACTTCTGCTATTTGCTTAAGTAAGAATCCTATTCTACATTCTAGAGCTAAGCATATAGAAATAAAACACCATTTCATTAGGGACTATATTCAGAAAGGAATTTTGAATTTAAAATTTATAGATACAGACCATCAATGGGCTGATATCTTCACTAAACCCCTTTCTGAAGATAGGTTCAATTTCATTCTGAAACATCTCAGCATGAAAAGTTACCCAGAGTGAAAATGTTTTAATTCCATATATTTATCTTCAGAATGTATTTGTTTTACTGTGAACTTCTGATCAATCTCTTTTCAGAAAGATAGAACATGCAGATTGTATCAGATGCAAGTCTAAAGATCTGAGAGTCTAAGCTCAAAGACAGACGTGCTGATCACTACATCAAACAAGTGTCATCCAATCATCAGCAAATCTCTGAAGCAGAACGCGTGCACGCTTCTGAGAAGGCAAAACGCTGATTGGGTGCATTGAGACACATGTCTGGTAACCGTTTTTAAGTATCTTTCTCAAATCCCCCAAAATCAGCAAGCATTAAATGAAAATAATCATGTGTTTAAAACGCAATCATGATTTTATTTCTCTCTCTTAAAAACGTTTACAATTTCAAAATATTCTGAACTCTATTTAAACACGTTAACCTCTCATTCTAATCTTTTACAGTCTCTCACTTTTTCTCAAGCATTCTCTACATTTTTCTGTGTTCATCTCTTGCAAACTATTTTTCTCAGTTTCTTCTCAAAATCTTTTAGTGTGAACATGGCAACCTCCAGCAGTGTTTCTGCAGGTCCTCAGAAGAAAGCATCATCTGAACAGTATCAAGTGCCATTCAGAACACTCCTCACTCCTGTGAAGAATCTTGAAGTGTTATCTGAATTGATCATCGATTTTGGAAGCTTGAAAGAAAATGGTTTTGATTTAACTGAAGAAGTTAGGGCACAGAAATGGGAAAGGTATTTTGACAGGTTGGTTGGACTAACATTCCCTATGTTAGTGAAGGAATTCTGGATTCATGCGACAACTTCAACGCATCAAGTCACCTCCTACATCATGGGGAAGAAGATTGTGATCACTGAGGATCACATAGCAAGGTTAATAGGCTACAGTGGCGGTGGCGTCCGTTGTATTGATATGGCTGAGAGATGTGTTGACGTGGGCATCATAGCTGAAAGGATTTTCACCCATGGGGTGCCCAGCAGCAAGATCAAAGATCTGAAGGATCATCACAGAGTTTGGGCAAAGATAATTCTGGGGTGTTTTAACCATAGGAAGCCAACTAGTTCCCCTGATTACATAAATGTGGATCAGCAGTTTCTGATCTACTTTATCAATCAGAAGGTAAAAATTAACTTGGCTCATCTTCTGTTCAACCACCTCAGAACAAGCGTGAAGGAAACCAGGGAAGAAGAAAGAACAAAGAGGGATTGGATTCCCTTTGGAAGGTTGATATCAGATATTCTGACAGAGAATAGGCTGATAGAGCATCTGTTAGAAGCTCAAGAGTTAAGCACCATTGAACCAACAGTTGGGAAGCCTCTGAACGCGAAGAACTTGAAGAAAATGAAGTTGATAGAGAATATCAAAAAGGAACCCAGCGCTACTCCTATTGCTGATATCACCAGCAGAAGAGTTCCACTGAGTGACTTTCCTTTATTCTCTCAGATAGAATCCAAGCCAGTGGTAGTTCTCAGATATATGGACGCGTGCAAAGCTGATGGCACAGATCCAAATCTGAAGATCAAAGATCTGCATCAACCTCAACCAGAAGTGACTCTGAAGAAGACAAAGAAGAGGAAGGCACCATCAGAAGGATCATCCCAGCAGACACCCAAGAAAAGAGGTAATTTATCTGCTGCTTCTGTTTTAAATTCTTCTGCTATTCCAGCATCTATTCCACCTCCAACCTCTCATAGAATCTCAATCCCCATCCCAACAATAGATGAAACTGAACCAGAATATGACCCTTCTGAGGCATTACAACTCAAAAGACCCAGAACCAAACATCACAAACCAACAATATCAACAACATCAGCAATTGACAAAGTGTTGTCTGGCATTGATCAACACACTTCTGATCACTCCTCCAATCCAAACTCTTAACCACAAATTGTCCCTCCTCCACAACCAGAACAACATCAATATGCTGAGGAACCAGAACAACAACAACCACTCTCATCCATTCCAGAAGAACCTCTCATCCCTGAACAACCAGAAATTCCAACAACTTCTCCTCAACCAGCAATTCCGTCTCCCTCTCCTCAACCAGAAATTCATCCACCATCACCTCAACCTGAGTTTCATCACTCTGAAACTCCTTCTCCTCCACCTTCTGAACCTCATTCACCTTAACCATCACCTCTGGCAATCCAGCTGCCATGTGGAACAACAGTCACAATGGCCCAGTTGCCATCCTCACCAGAATCTACACCACCCAATACTCCCAAAACACCACACAGTCCAATCATAATTTCTAATTCTCCCACTCCATCTCCAAAACAAACTGCTGCCAAGCAAACCACCGAAAACCCCAGCAGGACCTTCATAGACTTAACCAGCCTTGACCGTCTTGCTGATCTGAAAAATAAAATAGCCATCCCAAAACCAAAACAACCAGATGTTGGCTCTGGTATTATGAATTTTGAAACAGGTGTGCAGCAGTGGATTGCTTCTTTGAAGCAAGTCTGTCCTGGAATAATGGACCCAGCTGCCTCTGACCAGCTCTGGTCACAATTCAGAATATGGGTACGTGCTGAAGCCCTCAAGTTGCAGGATATCAACTATGAGCAGGCACAACAGAACTTCAGCAAGCTGCTGAAGGAAGTTGAAAGTCAGCTGCCTCAGGAAGCTGTGCTCCCTCTGGATAGTGAACCTTGGTCTGAGAAACAGCTAGCTTCCAAGGTGCAACCAGAAGAAGACAAGACCATTCAAGCTGAAGCAAGTCAAGCAGAAGATGTTGCAGAAAGCTCTCAGAAGCTTCCTGCTTCTGATGTTTCTCAAGCTGCCTTGGACAGGCAGACTCTGGAAGAGCTGAAGCTGAATGACATGCGTCTACAGCAGAGGATGGATGAAAACGACCAGAAGATGAAAGAAAGGATGGATGTGCAGGATAGCAAGATTGACACTGTTGTCAGCATGGTACACAAGCAGAATGAGACTGCTGATCAGATTAAAGCCATGCTGGAGAACCTGTTCACACGCTTTCCTCCCCAACCTTAGTTTTTTCATTCATGTCATTTTCATGTTTTCTTTGATTATCTGATGTACTGCTTTAATATGTTTTGTTTGATTCTGAACCTTTTAATATGACAAGTTTTTCTGATCTTAATTGTTTTAGCACATCACTTACACTTTTTGATTGCTGACAAAAAGGGGGAGAACAAGAATGATATTTTAAATAATAACGGATTACTAAGACAGAAATTCTCGAACATTCTAACTCTGTTATACTTGAAAATGTTTTCTATTTTGCTCAAGTCTACAGGTACAAGAAAGCACCATGATACTCTGAAGACTAAAGCTCTGATACTCTGATCCGCTCTGATACTCTGACCCAAAGCAAAGCTCTGACAAGAAAAGCTCTGATACGCTGATCTAAAGCTCTGCTCTGATATGTTGATCTAAAGCTTCTGATAGTCAAAGACTCTGATACTCTGATGTTCAAAGAAAGGCAAAAAGTTCTGATCCTGAAGAACTCTTGGAATCAAAAAGGGAAGCAATAAACTCAGGGGGAGTATCTCTCATCTCTTATCCCTTATCTTTGATAAACCTCTTACTCTGATACATATCTCTGATACCTTTTCACGTTATTTTCAATTAAAAATATCCAGTTTTTGTCATCATCAAAAAGGGGGAGATTGTTAGAACAATGTTTGAATCTACTACCCTACGTTTGAGTTTTGATGATAACAAAATGAAAAGATATATTTTATGATTCATGTATGAACTATCTGCTACCTAAAATATTACGTTCTACTTTGCAGAAATTCTGATAGGTATAAGCAAGAGCACTTAATCAACATCAAAATTTAGATTGTTGACATCAGCATCAGAAGTTGCTATATCAAAATACCAGAATCAAAAGATCAACTCTCGTGTATGCTGAAGTTTGATGAACAGAACTGCGCTCAACACTCTGATAAAGAAAACAACAGTTCATCAGCAGCTAAGCAGAGTCAGAATGATCCAAGCCAGAACATGCATTAAGTAAGCAACGGTACTGTGCATTGAAAGAAAATTATTAACAACGGCCTCATTCCAGACAAGATCTGCTCAATAAGGAAAGTTTGTTATTAGCATTGAATCAAGAATATTGCTCCAACGTTCAAGAATCTCAGTGCTATATAAACAAGACTATGAAGATTGAATTGGCTAATGCTCTCCAATATTTTACACGCCTAAAAGCTGATCATAATCTTCCTTCTCTCAGTTTGCTAAACACTACACATCTTCTTACTCAATCTTTGTTTTAGCAATCTAGTTTCTAAGCTTAAAGTTGTGTATACATCACAGTTATGATACAGTTTTGTAGAAAACATTCACACACTTAGATTTATCTTCTTTGTAAGAAAGTGTTTCCTTGACAAACCGGGTTGTGGTTTGCATCGAGAAGGCTTTAGCAGTTGTTAAAGCAGTCTGTAATATTCAGTTGAATATAGTGGATTAAGACCTCGTTGGAGAGAGGCGAAATCACCTTGACGGGTGGACTGGAGTAGTTTGAGATCAAACGAACCAGGATAAAAATATCTTGTTCATTGCATTGATTTTCAGTTTTACAATTCAACCCCCCCCCCCCCCCTTCTTGTGTTTTTCACTACTTCAACATCATTCATCATATGCATAAACAGGTCTTCACACCAGGTTTCCTTATCTTTCTGCTGTTTATTTCAGCAAGATGGATATAGAGCAGACGGTCAAAGATCTGTAAGAACAGAATTCCCAATTCCAACAACTCCTCATAACCTTGGCAAAGGGTCAAGAGGACCTTAAAGCACTGTTGGAAAAAGAGAAAGAAAAAGAGAAAAAGAAGAAAAGAGCAGGTGTGGCCACTATGGGAAGAAGGTTTGAGAACCAAGTTAGAAGGGTCCTGGATTTCCCTTCCACATCTGATGAAGGGGATGGTAAAGGAAAAGGAACTGCATTACCATCCGAGTCCGAGGCTGAAGAGGAAGAAGAAGAGGATGAAGACTACTCCGAGCAGCAATATTCTCCGGCAGACAACAAGTATAAAAATCTGGAAGAGCGGTTGGCCGCTATGGAAATACAAAGAGTGCCTGGATTGGATTTCGAAGAACTAGGGCTGGTTGTTGGGATTGTGATTCCCCCAAAATTTAAGGTGCCTACCTTTGCTAAATATGATGGGTTATCTTTCCCGAAGATGCACCTGCGATCCTACGTCAGAAAGATCCAACCTCACTCTTCTGATAAAGATCTGTGGGTCCACTTTTTTCAATCTAGTTTGTCGGGTACACAATTGGACTGGTTCTATCAACTTGAGAGATCCGATGTTCATAATTGGGAGGATTTAGCTGCTGCTTTCTACCGACAATGAAATTCTGGCTGCAGATACTCAATGTCACGTTCAATGTTATGACACCGTATCTGACTTACTATATGACAGTAAATACAAAAGCAATAAAGAACACAGTCAATTGTTTACCCAGTTCAGTGTGCAACAACACCTACTCTGGGGGCTACCAAGCCAGGGAGAGAATCCACTATAAGAGATGTTAATTCAGGAATAAACCAACCAGTTTATCTCCTTCACTTAAGACCTACCCAATGCAATTCTAATCTAAGTACAACTTAAACCTGAGTTCCTACTCACTCCCCCTCAATCACAGCAGTGATACATAAACCAATTTGACTTAAGAATTGATGAAGACACTCTTCAAAAAACAAACACTTGATTAAACTTCACAGCTTTTTAATCAAGCAACACAATCACTCGTGCTTCACAGCTTTGAGTGATGCACACAACTAACTTGACTCTGCTTCACAGCTTTAGTCAAGGAACATTCAAACACTCTTGCTTCAAAGCTTTGAGTGCTACACAACCCTTACAATTTGAAACCTATTCCAAGGCGCTTATCACAATGATAATTGCTTGGAGTACAATTGACAAATCTATACAGATTACAAATGATCTTCTAATCAAAAATCCATCCTTGAAAAACAGCAGCTCTGTTGAATATATAGCAGCTGCAACTTCAGTTAGGGTTTCCAAAAACCTAGGGTTAATTCCGTTTGACCTAAAGACCAGGTCACAGGACTTTATTAACCAGGTTAGGGTTGAGCTAGGTTGTCCCTCAGAAAACGCAGGATTCTGTTCAGGAAGGACTGAGTTATTTCCTGAAAAAACTCAGACTTATCCAATCCTGCAATCCTGTTAGTTCAGAACAGGATGTCATAACATCTGTTATGACATCTGAGAAAACCTGTTAGCAAAATGTGATCATTTTGCAAAATGCTCAGATACACACTTATAAACATCAGTATTTGAATTACAATATTTTTCTGCAAAGGTACCTAATGAACCAGTATAAACTGAACTAGAATGTTATGACATCAGTCATGACATTCACACATACACTTGGGATTTACCAAAAATTCAAGCCAATACCTAAACACCTACAAACTCCCCCTTTGGCATATTTTTGGCTAAAGACCCTAAACAATCAGAGATAGATAGCAGCAGAAATAAGTGACAGCAGAAAAATAGAATGTCAAGTACTAATTAAGTAAGTACCAAAAATATTCTCCCCCTCTTTAGCCACAAATGGGCCAAAGAAAATATGTTCAAAGAATTATACAGTTATCCAAAACAAAATAGTAAGAGCAGCAGCAGAAAACAACTTCCAAACTCCACCAGATATCAGCACCAACCAGCAACACCACCAAACAGCAGACTTCTGTTTTCTTCAGCTTCCCTTCTGTTTTCTTCAGCTTCCTCCTTTTCTAGCCTGGCAATTAGAAGTTCTAGGGTCCTTTTTCTAGTATCCAGCTCTTTGCAAGTTTCTTTTAAAACAGCTATGACATCTGATGTCTTGGACTGGGTCTTTACAGACGATGTCTCAGCTGATGTTATGACAATGTCTGGAGCATGAGATCCCTGAAACAGTTTGTAGTGCAGGCCAAGGGCAGGAACTCTTTTGCAGACTGTATCTCTTGCCACAAGGATATCATGGTATTGTGCAAGGATGATTCCACAAAGAAGGGAGGGAAAGGCAATTGGTCCTTTGACAGCATAACTGCCAGCATGCTTTAAAGTTTGTTCAAAGATGTACCTCCCACAGTCAAAAGCAGTCTTGGTTCCCACAGCATAGATAAATCTCCCCAATCCTGTGGAGATAGTTGATTTGTGATTTGTAGGCACCCAGTTGGCTGCACCTATTTTATGCAAGATGGCAAATTTCATGCTGAGTTTACTAGCCTTCAGCTTCCCTTTCAAAGGCCAGCACTTTACTTGCCTGGCTGTGATGGTTAGACAAACTTCATTGTCAGTTGCCTCTAGATCAGGACAGTCCTCATTTGTTCTTCCAAGAAACTTGTTGATTTCTGATGGAGAGAACTTGACCCTTCTTCCTCTAACAAACACACTCTCAAAGTCAGCTGACCTTCCATCAGCACAATCATTTGACAAGTTCACTACAAACTCCTTAACCAGATTTTCATAACATTTGTTAAACTTTATCACTGTCTTCATTAGCCCAGCATTCTTGATCAGATCCATGATGTCTTTGCACTCCAAGGCATAATTGTTGAGTTCTCTCTCCAAGGCTATTCTCTTTAAGCAAACATACTTCCATCTGTTTGCATTGTCAGGATGATGAAAAGAGATGTTGTCTGTTGGCACTTCAGGCACTCTAGCAATCTTGCTGGAGGGGAGCTTCCTTCTGATGGGAGTTTCTTCAATATCAATCTCAAATTCTGATTCCTCATCAGAATCAGAAGTTTCAGGTTCTTTACTCTTCTTAGAGATTGGTTGTCTAGCAGTATGCACCTGGGCCTTCTTCCCTTTTGTCTGAATACTTTTCTCAGCCATGCCTTCAGCCTTGGATTTCTTAGCATCAGGTTTATCATTCTGACTACTCTTTCTTTTCATCAATTTCCTAGCTATGCTAGGGTTCACATTAGCAATCAGTTCATTATCTGAGTAATCTTCATCCACATCAATGATAGGTGGATCAACAGCCTTTTCAGAGGGGTTCTGAATGTTGTCTTTTGGTGTCACAACATCCTCAGTGACATCTACATTTTCAGAAACTTCCACATTTGGACTTTCTGATTGATTTAAAGGGATAGAAATCCCCGGTACAGATTGGTTGCCACTCAGTATACTATTAACCAGTCTAGCAATAGCTTGGTGAACTTGAACTGATCCTTCTCTATTAGGTACAGAAGACGAAGGACGAGAAGAATTACCAGAGGCTGCAGCTTGAGCTCTTCCTGCATGTCTGGTTCTGAGCTTTTTGACTCTGGCTGGGTCAGTTGCCATCTCCCTGAGAGGAGTGACCTCAAGAACTTTAGATTCTATGCATGTAGTGATTGCCCTAGAATCTTGGTCAGATGATGATGATGATGAGGAAGACGAGGCTGCCATGGTTGAAGACGATGTCTGAGACATTTTAATTGACTTTGAGTAATGGTAGCAGTTTGAGAAAAATCTTTGATTTGGAGGAGGAAACAGATTGCAGGGAACTGAGAGGTAGGGAATAAAAGGGAGTCTCTTCAACTTCTTAAGGCTTTTAAAGGAATTGTGAAAGAATATGATTAACCCACTAAATATAGACTTAATAAAATTAATCCCTTCAACCCTTGTTTTAAGCAAAATTAATTGCTATAATTTCTTATGTTGGTGAATACCCAACCTGCCCCTCAGATTTTCAAGTTTATTTCCAACAAGAGCCTTGGTAGAAGAATCAGTCAGATGAAGCTTAGAGAGACTATGTTCCAGTTTAAATGACTTCTTCTCTTTAAAGTCAATAGGGTCCAAGGAAAAGTTGATTGTTTTCAGATTGTCACAACACAATGTCATAACATCTTGTATAACATTGTACTCAGGGAGCATCTGTTTTGACCAGATGTTTTGAGAACAGAATTTATCAGACTTGTTATTTCCAACATCCTTGTCAAGATGACTTAAGGTTCTGACAACACATCCTTCTTCAAGTTTATTTGCCACATCACAGATATTATCAACCTGTAGTTTTGGAGTTCTTCTGACAGCTTCCACAGAAATAGCTCTTTTCATTCTTCTTAGATGAAGGAGACCAAGCTTATGCTGCCACAGTTTCATCTCTTTTTCTTCTTTGATGATTTGACACATAGTGGAGATATCAGTATTCTCAGGCTGCCACACGTAACAGTTATCTTTGGATCTGATTCCTCTCATTACAACTTCTAGTTTTTCATTAATTACTAGACATTCAGATCTTGAGAAGTTGACCTTGAATCCCAGATCACATAATTGACTGATACTAATGAGATTAGCAGTCAATCCCTTTACCAGCAGTACTTTATTCAGACTTGGAACTCCAGAGCAGTCCAAATTACCAACTCCTTTGACTTCACCTTTAGCACCATCTCCAAAGGTCACAAAACTGGTGGTGTGAGGCATAACATTATTGAGGAGATTTTTGAATCCAGTCATGTGTCTGGAACATCCACTGTCAAAGTACCAATCTTCCTTTGCAGAGATCCTCAGGGAAGTGTGAGCCATCAGTGCAGTAGCCTTTTTCTTCCATTTAGGAGCATGAGGTACCTTTTTAGACTTAGGTTTGACACCTGAGTTCTGATTAGGATATCCATGTAGTCTGAAGCAGAAGGGCTTTATGTGACCATATCTCCCACAATGATGACATTTCCATCTTTGGTACCTCTTCTTCATATGTCTCTGTTCCTGATGTTGAGAGTTGTGTTGAGACATCCGTTTTGACATTTTCTTACCAGTACCAGATTTCTTTGCTTCCATAAATCCTAGTCCAGATTTATTTCCCGCATTTTGTCCAACCTGAAGGATCTCTTCCAATTTGTCTGTTCCATTGGTCAACATCTTGACAGATTTGGTCATTTGATTCAGTTGTGAGTTCAGCAATTGAACTTCTCCTTCTAGATGACTTATAGTTTCAAGATTTGCCCTTTTTTCAGCCTCCAGCTTTATAATGAGTTTTGATTGTTTCTCATTCTGCACACAGACTTCAGCACTTCTGATACACAATTTCTTGTAAGTATTAGCCAGTTCTTCAAATGTCACTTCTTCATCACTAGTGTCACTTTCAGAAGTACAAACACTAGTTAGGGCAGTAACTAGTTTTGCAGATTCTTCTTCAGAATTACTTTCTGAATCATAGTCAGACCAAGTAACAGTCATACCTTTCTTTTGCTTCTTAAGAAAGGTAGGACATTCAGCTCGAATATGTCCATATCCTTCACATCCATGGCATTGAATACCTCTGCCTTGGTTTCCCTTATCTTCTGACCTTGGTCTTCTGCTGGAACTGTCAATGTCAGAGGGAATGTTATGAACATTAGACCTTGACTTTGGGTCCATTCTTTTGATGAGCCTGTTGAACTGTCTCCCAAGCATGGCAATAGCTTCTGATATGTTTTCTTCTTCATCCTCCTTGTATTCAACAACAGTGTTGGATACAAGTGCTATGCTTTTGTTCTTCTTGTCACCATTATCAGTGATTCCCATCTCAAAAGTATGAAGAGACCCAATAAGTTCATCCACTTTCAACTTGCTAATGTCCTGGGCTTCCTCTATGGCAGTTACCTTCATTGCAAATCTTTTAGGCAAGGATCTGAGAATCTTCCTCACCAGTTTTTCTTCTGACATCTTTTCTCCCAGTGCTCCTGAGGTGTTGGCAATCTCCAAGATGTTCATGTGAAACTCATGAATGGTTTCATCTTCCATCATTTTTAGATTCTCAAATTTGGTGGTCAACATCTGAAGCCTTGACATTTTTACTTTGGAAGTTCCCTCATGAGTAGTTTTGAGAGTGTCCCAAACTTCCTTGGCCAGTTCATATTGATGTACTAGTCTGAAAATGTTTCTATCAATTCCATTGAACAAGGCATTTAAAGCTTTTGAATTTCCCAGAGCTAACTCATCTTCTTCTTTACTCCAATCTTCCTCAGGCTTCAGACTGATTGTCCCATCTATCTCAGTTATGGTGGGATGAATCCATCCTTTGTCAGCAGCTCTCCAAGCCTTTTTGTCCAGAGATTTTAGGAAGGCAATCATACGAGGTTTCCAGTAGTCATAATTAGTTCCATCCAGAATGGGTGGTCTATTTCCAAAAACTCCTTCTTTGTCCATAGTGCCAGAAAGTGATATCCCTAGATCTCACCCAGTAATACAGGCAGGGTGCCTGCTCTGATGCCAATTGAAATTCTGGCTGCAGATACTCAATGTCACGTTCAATGTTATGACACCGTATCTGACTTACTATATGACAGTAAATACAAAAGCAATAAAGAACACAGTCAATTGTTTACCCAGTTCAGTGTGCAACAACACCTACTCTGGGGGCTACCAAGCCAGGGAGAGAATCCACTATAAGAGATGTTAATTCAGGAATAAACCAACCAGTTTATCTCCTTCACTTAAGACCTACCCAATGCAATTCTAATCTAAGTACAACTTAAACCTGAGTTCCTACTCACTCCCCCTCAATCACAGCAGTGATACATAAACCAATTTGACTTAAGAATTGATGAAGACACTCTTCAAAAAACAAACACTTGATTAAACTTCACAGCTTTTTAATCAAGCAACACAATCACTCGTGCTTCACAGCTTTGAGTGATGCACACAACTAACTTGACTCTGCTTCACAGCTTTAGTCAAGGAACATTCAAACACTCTTGCTTCAAAGCTTTGAGTGCTACACAACCCTTACAATTTGAAACCTATTCCAAGGCGCTTATCACAATGATAATTGCTTGGAGTACAATTGACAAATCTATACAGATTACAAATGATCTTCTAATCAAAAATCCATCCTTGAAAAACAGCAGCTCTGTTGAATATATAGCAGCTGCAACTTCAGTTAGGGTTTCCAAAAACCTAGGGTTAATTCCGTTTGACCTAAAGACCAGGTCACAGGACTTTATTAACCAGGTTAGGGTTGAGCTAGGTTGTCCCTCAGAAAACGCAGGATTCTGTTCAGGAAGGACTGAGTTATTTCCTGAAAAAACTCAGACTTATCCAATCCTGCAATCCTGTTAGTTCAGAACAGGATGTCATAACATCTGTTATGACATCTGAGAAAACCTGTTAGCAAAATGTGATCATTTTGCAAAATGCTCAGATACACACTTATAAACATCAGTATTTGAATTACAATATTTTTCTGCAAAGGTACCTAATGAACCAGTACAAACTGAACTAGAATGTTATGACATCAGTCATGACATTCACACATACACTTGGGATTTACCAAAAATTCAAGCCAATACCTAAACACCTACAGACAATACCAATATAATGCAGACTTAACACCTACTCGTACTCAGCTACAAAGTATGGGTATGGTCTCTAATGAGGGCTTTAAGGAGTATGCCCAGAAGTGGAGGGATTTTGCTGGAAGGGTGTAGCCACCACTATCGGAAAGAGAGCTAGTTGATATGTTTTTGGGGACCCTGTCAGGACCTTTCTTCAATCACTTGATCGGAAGCTCATCTGCAGGGTTCACCGAATTAATTCTGACAGGTGAAAGGGTCGAGGCTGGCATTAAGAGCAGTAAGATTTAGAAGGACGCATTTGCTTCCACTGCTGTTAAGAAGACCTTCCCAGCCAAGAAAGAAGTTTATGCTGTATACACCCAGAGAAATCAAGGAAGAATGGAGCGCCGACCAGCGGTAGGGGCTGTGATGATCCAGAACTCTTCAACTGATAAACCTCGAACCAGCCAACCCAGAGCTAACCAGAATAGGGTGGAAAGGCCACAACGGTAATTCACTCGGATCAATATGACACCGGCTCAGGTCCTCCCTCATTTGTTAAAGCTGAATCTTACCAACTTGAAAGAAGCGCCGAAAAACCCCAATACCTCTTCTCCTTATTATCATTCCAATGCAAAATGTGCATACCACTCGGACAGTGTAGAGCATGATACCAATAACTGTTGGGCTCTTAAAAACAAGATCCAAGACCTGATAGACGCCAAGGAGGTAGAGTTTGATGCCCCTGAAAAACCCAACGTGATATCCGCTCCAATGCCCAAGCACGGTCATAATGTTCATGCCGTTATGAAAGATCTTCATGTTACCACTATTGACGACCTTTTGACTCCGTTACCAGTGATTAAAGTGAATATGATGAAAGCCAGGATATTCCCAGGCTGTGGAAAAGACTGCTACTTTTGTTCAAACATGCAAACTGACTGCCCACTGTTGAAATCAGGCATCCAACGCCTGATGGATACCCAAGAGATCCTCTTCCAAAAGACTCCTATTGATACTAGCACTCCTGTTACTCCTACTACCTTTGATACTCCTATCAATGACATTGACATAATAACCATCTCCGAAAATCTTCCCAAGACCTGCAAAAGGCCTGTCAAGATTACGCCTGATCCTAAGTTTGTGCCACTGAAAATCACCATGCCGGGGCCTGTCTCGTATAAATCTAACAAGACGATACCATGGAATTATGGAGGAGAAATCTTCTACCATGGTATCAAGCAGATTGAATCAGTCCAAGAGAATTCTGATGATGAAACCCCTGATATAGGGAATTTTGCAGGAACGAGCAAGATAACTCGCAGCGGAAGGATCTTTTCTCCGGAGATTGCTCCTCCACGGGAAGTCTTTGGACCCTCGAGAGTTTCTGTACCTGTCAAGCCATCTGTGTAAAGCCCGGTAATTGAAGAATTGGGTGCTCCCGAAGCTAGACCCTCTGTTGATACTACCGATAAGGGTAAGGGGATACTAGAAGCGCCACTCAGGATGAAGGCTTAGACTGTGGTAATCCCCGAGACCACCCAAAAAGAGATGGAAGAAATCTTAAAGATAATCAAGAAGAGCGGCTATGATGTCGTAGAACAGCTGGGGCAAACCCCTTCAAAAATTTCCATGTTGGCTCAACTACTTTGCTCCGAGGACCATGCCAAAGCCTTGATCAAATTCCTGAAGACGACACACGTACCTCAAGAAACTTCTGCTGACCAGTTTCAAGAGTGCGTGGCTAGCCTTACAGCCGATAATGGTCTCGGTTTCTCTAATGATGATCTAACCTCTAAGGGAAGGAAGCACAACGATGCGCTGCATGTATCGGTAGAGTGTAGAGGAACCACACTTTCTCATGTTCTGGTTGATATCGGATCATCTTTAAATGTCCTACCAAAGAAGGCATTGTATAGGCTAGACTGTGAAGGTCTGACTTTAAAGCCCAGTAATATCATTGTTAGAGCCTTCGATGGTTCCAAGAGGATGGTCCACGGGGAGGTGAATACCCCAATCAAGGTGGGAACAAAAATTTTCAACTCTACGTTTTATGTGATGGACATCCGTCCTTCGTATTCATGTTTGTTGGGAAGGCCTTGGATCCACAACGCTGGGGCAATCACTTCTTCTCTACATCAAATGTTAAAGTATCCAGTCCAGGGAAAGATCATAACAGTGCATGGCGAGGAAAAATATATGATAAGCCACCTCAACTCTTTCCGCTACGTGGAGTTGGATGGTGAGTTCATAGAAACACCTTTCCAACATTTTGAAGAGGTTTCTCCCGAGATTGTCGTAGCCAAGACAATGACTGATCTATCCACCGTTATCAAGCCTGTGTCCCGAATGTCATCTCTTAAGGATGCAAAGGCTGTGATCGAAGAGGGAGGAAGTACAATATGGGCCCAGCTACCATATTTTCCCTTCAAAACAAATAAGGCCAGGTTAGGTTTCACTGCTGCTAGTCAGAAGGTTGTGCGTCGCTCCCGGGCTGGAGGACCAGCACTAAAAATCACTCACCATGGAATTAATGCCTTAGAAGATGATGATGAAGAAGACAACTTTGAAGAATGGATCTTTCCAATCGTCGAAGAAGGATTAAGCAACTGGGAGGCGAAAGACTTCGTTCCCATCACTTTCATCAATCAGTAATTTATCTTTGAACAATTTCCTATTTTGGTCTGTAATAATTAAACAATTCGTACACTCTCTTTGCCTTATGCCTTACCCGGGGCATATAGGTCCATTTGTAAGGGCTTGATTTCTTCATTATCATATGCCATTTTAATGAACCATTGGACGTTTTCATCTATAAATTGTTGTGTTCATTTTCTTTCCTTTTACATTTTTATCTTGTTTAAAGGTGGCTATCCCTTACACACACCCACACTCACAAAATGCAGGTACCCATCCACTCCTGATTCCATGGGTGACTATTCTGCTTTGGCCTTCAGCAACCCTGAAGATTTGGTCAATCATGCCGAATACGAAGGTGATGAAGACTGTGAAGTGCCCGGAGAATTAGCCAGACTTTTGCAGCAAGAAGAGAGGGCTATTATGCCCCATGAAGAGTTGTTAGAGACTATCAATATGGGAACAGAGGAAGACAGAAAAGAGGTTAAAGTGGGTGCCAACCTAGAGCCAAGTGTCAAAGAGCGCTTAGTTCAGCTGTTGAATGAGTATGTTGAGATCTTCGCCTGGTCCTATAAAGATATGCCGGGACTGGATACAGATATTGTGGTTCACCGTCTCCCTACAAGAGAAGACTGTCCACCAATCAAACAGAAAGTCCGCCGAATAAGGCCCGACATGTTCGAGAAGATCAAAGTTGAGGTGATGAAGCAGTTCAATGCTGGCTTTCTGGCTGCTACTTCCTATCCACAATGGGTTGCTAACATTGTGCCCATACCTAAGAAGGACGAAAAAGTCAGAATGTGTGTGGATTAGAGATTTAAATAGGGCCAGCCCTAAGGATGACTTTCCGCTACCACACATTGATGTCTTGGTTGACAACACAGCTCAACACAAGGTATTTTCCTTCATGGATGGATTCTCGGGATACAACCAGATTAAAATGGCCCCCGAAGACATGAAGAAGATTACTTTTGTTACACAGTGGGGTACCTGCTGCTATAAAGTAATGCCATTCGGACTGAAGAATGTCGGGGCAACCTATCAGCGAGCCATGGTAGCTTTGTTTCATGACATGATACATCATGAGATCGAAGTCTACATGGACGACATGATAGCCCGTTCACAGACAGAAGAAGAACACCTCGACCATCTGCAAAAGCTGTTTGTCAGATTAAAGGAGTATAAGCTCAGATTGAATCCTAGCAAGTGCACTTTCGGAGTTAGGTCCGGTAAACTTTTGGGAGTTACCGTCAGCAACAAAGGTATTGAAGTTGATCCTGCCAAAGTCAAAGCTATACAAGAAATGCCTGCCCCCTGCACTGGAAAGGAGGTTAGAGGTTTTTTGGGACGCTTAAACTATATTGCAAGATTCATTTCTCACCTGACATCTACCTGTGAACCAATCTTCAAACTATTAAAGAAAGATCAGGTGGTCGAATGGAATGACGACTGTCAAGCTGCTTTCGATAAAATCAAAAAGTATTTGCTAGAGCCTCCTATCTTGATGCCACCCGTCGAAGGAAGGCCGCTAATCATGTATCTAACTGTTTTGGATAACTCAATGGGGTGCGTACTGGGCCAACTGACGAGTCTGGTCGAAAAGAGCATGCCATTTATTACCTTAGCAAAAAGTTTACCGACTGTGAGACTCGCTACTCACTGCTAGAGAAAACTTGTCGCGCTTTGGTATGGGCTGCTCGCCGACTAAGGCAGTATATGTTGACACATACCACTTTGTTAATTTCCAAGACGGATCCGATTAAGTACATCTTTGAAAAGCCTGCCTTATCTGGAAGAATCACTAGATGGAAAATGATCATGACTGAGTATGATATCCAGTACACAACCCAAAAAGCTATAAAGGGGAGTGTATTAGCTGACCATCTAGCTCATCAAGCTGTCGAAGATTACCAATCTATGAGATTTGACTTCCCTGACGAGGATATTATGACATTGGACAACATTGAAGGTAACGGACCGTATGACAGACCTGAAAATGGATCCCGATGGACCCTGTACTTTGATGGTGCTTCAAATGCATTGGGAAACGGTATCGGTGCGGTGCTTATTTCTCCAGAAGGTTGCCATACACCTTTCACTGCTAGACTCTGCTTCAGTTGCACCAACAACATGGCCGAGTATGAAGTTTGTATCTTTGGTCTCAAGGTTGCGATTGACTTAAGAATCAAATCTTTGGTTGTATTTGGGGACTCATCTTTGGTTATCAGTCAAATCAAAGGAGAGTGGGACACTAAACATCCTAATCTTATCCCATACAAAGAACATGTCCGACATTGTTGCCTCATTTCGAGCAGATTACCTTCGAGCACTTTCCGCGAGAAGAAAATCAGCTAGCGGATGCTCTAGCCACAATGTCTTCCATGTTTAAAATCAAATGGGATAATGAGGCTCCCAGAATCACCATTGAGCGGATGGATGAACCCGCACATTGTCATGAGATTAATACCGAAGAAGTAGTGGAACAACCTTGGTTTCATGAAATCAAAAGGTATCTCGAGACTCTAGAATACCCTGAAGGAGCTTCAGTCAACGACAAAAAGTTCTTACGGAGATTTGCTGCCAAGTTCTTCCTGAGCAATGGTATTCTTTACAAGCGCAATCATGATTGCATTCTGCTTCGTTGTGTGGACAAGGTTGAAGCTGAGCTAATCATGACTGAAATACATAGTGGCACATTTGGCACCCACTTGAGTGGGCATACGATGGCCAAGAAAATCCTAAGGGCAGGCTACTACTGGTCTACCAAGGAAGCTGACTGTCATCAACACGCTCGTACCTGTCACAAATGCCAAGTCTATGCTGACAAGGTGCATATTCCTCCAGTTCCTCTCAATGTTCTAACAGCTCCTTGGCCATTCGCAATGTGGGGAATCGACATGATTGGAGAGATCAAGCCTACGGAATCCAACGGGCACCGCTTCATCTTAGTGGTTATTGATTACTTTACCAAATGGGTCTAAGCAGCTTCCTTCGCCTCCGTTACAAAGAATGTGGTTGCCCGCTTCATCAAGCAGAACCTCATATGCCGGTATGGTATCCCCGACAGGATCATCACAGACAACGGTATAAATCTGAACAATATTATGATCACCGCCTTGTGCGAACAGTTCAAGATTCAACATCACAATTCATTTCCCTATCGGCCGAAGATGAATGGTGTTGTTGAAGCCGCGAACAAGAATATCAAGAAGATCATACAGAAGATGACAGTCACCTATAAGGACTAGCATGAAATGCTATTGTTTTCTCTACACAGGTATTGTACGACGGCTCGAACATCGACTGGGGTAACACCCTTTTCTTTGGTATACGGCATGGAAGTTGTCCTGCCTATTGAGGTTCAGATTCCCTCCTTGAGAATCATGAAGGATGCTGGATTGAGTGAAGACGATTGGATCCAAACTCGACTTGGTCCTCTGAACTTAATCGACGAGAAGAGACTCACCGCTATTTGTCATGGTCAGGCGTATCAAAAACGAATGATCAAGGCATTCAACAAGAAAGTCCGACGTCAAGTGTATCAAGTCGGAGACCTTGTAATCAAGCAGATCATCTTGCCGTAAAGTGATCCCAGGGGCAAATGGACTCCTACCTACGAAGGACCATTTGTGATCAAAAACATCTTTTCTGGTGGAGCCATGATTCTAACCACCATGGACGGTGACGACCTGCCACACCCTGCGAACACGGACATAGTCAAAAGATACTACGCATAAATGACCCGACAAGTTGAAAACCCGAAAGGGCGACTTGGACAAAAACGGGCATCCCGATGAACCAAAAACCCGAAAGGGCGGTTCAGGCAAAAATTAGGGATAAAACAAAAATTTTGTACACCCGGCAAGTTGAAAACCCGAAAGGGCGACTTGGGCAAAAAAGGGTTTCCCGGTGGATTGAAAACCCGAAAGGGCAGTCCAGGCAAAAGTTAGGGAACTAAAGCGTATGACTATGTCTCGTTGGATCACTTCAAGGACAATCTCTTCACGGACAAGCTCCAGGCCTCTGATCAATCCAATCATCGGCGGACGAAGCAACGAATGAACAAGATACCCAGAGTTGCGAAGGCTATAGCAGAATGGGAACCCCATGGAATTGTTCACATAGCCATCTTTCTTTGTATAAAATTTTTCTCAATTTTACGACAACATTCTCTTACTAGGATGTCTGTCTCCTTTGTACAAAACACTTACTCAAAGTTAATATAAGGATACTTCAAAGTGCAGAAAACTTTATTTGTCTTTTCTTTATCTTTACACTTGCGTTTTTATTTGAAAACGTCCAATGATTTATTAAAATGAGCATATGCATTTGAATATAGTCACTGCTTACAAATAAAATGAAATGAGAGAGAATAATTACTGACGGAGGTATAGGAAGATGTCTCTAAGCTATTCCATGAGAAATCCCCTGTAGCATGTCGGTTGAAGCCTCGACAGAGCTAAAACCTTGAAATACATATCCCCAGCGGAGTTAAATTTCAAAATTGCCATCAGAGCTAAATTTCTAAACTCTTGATCCCCAGCGGAGCCAGAAGACTTTAAACTACCAACCCCCAGTGAAGATGAAACTTTCTTCCCCAACAGAGTCCAAAACTTCAACCTTAAAACCACAGTGGAGATAATCCTATTTCTCCGAATTCTCCAGCAAGTTATCTTAAAACATGGGAATCCACCAGATAACAGTTAACTTTTATCCCTAACTAAGGATAAACCTCAGAATATTGGCATACACCCAACCTCCTGATACTCTTAACAGACTGAAGATTCTCATTCTTAAAACCTCAGAAGATTGGTATACTCCCAACCTCCTGATACTCTTAACAGACTGAAGATTCTCATTCTTAAAACCTCCGAAGATTGGTATACTCCCAACCTCCTGATACCCTTAACATACTGAAGATTCTCATTCTTAAAACCTCAGAAGATTGACATACTCCCAACCTCCTGATACTCTTAACAGAATGAAGATTATCATTCTTAAAACTCTAGAAGATTTGCATACACCCAACCTCCTGACCCCAAAAGCCTGAATGAAGATTCTCATTCTTGCTCCCTCAATAGATTGGCATACAACCCAAGCTTTTGAAAATTCTCCAGCAGGATAAACATTCTCCCTACAGAGTTATTTCCCAATAGAACAAAGATTCTTGTTCTCACTCCTCCAAGTTGAAGCCCCCCAGGTTTTGATTCCCCAGTAGAGGTTTTCAGAGTTTTCCTTGTTTCCCAGGAAAGTCATGGAGGATTCTCATACCCTACAAAAGTTGTCGAAGCTCTTGCTAATCTCCACAGGTCACCAAGGATTGTCAATCCCCAGCATTGGTCTCAGGATTTCTCTTTGATCAAAGGTTTTGAATTCCTGGTAGCAGTCAAAGATTTATTTTCCCCGACAGCAGTCAAAGATCTCATTATCTCCAGTTATCAAGGATTTTCTCTCCTCAGTAAGACGGCTAATCAGCTTACATATGCGCCCATTACATTCATTCATATATCATGAACATATTTTATTGCATCATACATGTCATGCAACATAACTATGTATTTTAGCTAACATGTTACCCTTTCAGGATAAGATAAAAAATTACCTTTAACCAATGTTCAAAGATTTCAGATACAGTACGGATACACCCCAGACACCACGGTTATTCTGCTACTCATATAGATCTCAACACCAGATACAATTCAGATACATTCCAGATACGGATACCATTCTGATAATCAATCTTCTAATTTTCAAATCTTGGATGGAATCTTTTAAGCCCATCTCCAGCAAGATTCTACCATCTCTAAATGGCATCTTTAAGCCCATTCCCTCAGAATTATTTTGACGAGTGCAAATTTACGGGCACTCTAGTGTCCAATCATCTTTTACCTTCGAGTCACGAAAGGCAAACTTGACAATCTAACTCTTCAGGTTCAAGAAGATTGGACAGGGGAAACTGTTGTACCCCAAAATTTTCCCTTTCATTTTTATCAACATTTCTCATCACAAGGCTCTTTGAACTCAAGATCAAGCTAGGGTTTGCTCTACTCAAGACATCTCCTTGCACTGATGACCTAAATTAGGGTTTGAGTTTGCAAAAGGATTTTTGGACTTTCAATGCTCAAATTTACTTTATACTTCATGTTGGACTCATGAGTTTGTCCATACCAAGTTTCAAGCCTTAAATCAAATTTTTGCCCAGTCAATTGGACAGTCGACCTAGAAATCAACTGTATTGGGGGAAAAAGTCAATTGTGGCCAATTTACAGTCAAACCTCATGGATTTTTACCCACATCAACATTATGAACTCATATGAACCATTTGATCAAGTTTGGACCATAATTCCACAAGAAATTTGATCAGATCACCAAAAGGGCAAAATGGTCATTTTTAGGGTTTTGACTGTACAAAGGCAATTTCTGACTTTTTTGACCTAACCAATGGCAAATTAGGTTCAACCATGGACTCAAGGACTCAATGGCATCATCTTTACTTATTCAACAAGTTCAAAAGATCTCAAATGCATGGGATTGACTGATGAATTTTTCAGTCAACTGATCAAAATTTGATTGATACACTGAAAAGTCAAACTTTGACTTTTTGGTCAAAATCAAGTGCCAAGGGTCATTTTTCATCAAGATGTGTCAAATTATGAAACATGTTCATCAAGAAACCCAAAATTGCAAATTAGGGTTTGAAATTGAAAATTTTCATAACTTAGAAATTTTCTAAGTTATGAAATTTTCTTAATTTTTCCTAACTTTGTCTAACATTTTCATCATGATGAATTTGGATTCAAACAAAACTTCCAACATGAAAGTTGTAGTCCTCCACAAAGTCTACAACTTTGATTCACAAAGTTTTCCAAAAAGATGCTTGGATCACAAGTTATGATTTTTGGAACAAGGGTCTATGGAACTTTTAACTTAGTGAAATTTTGCCCTAGTTTAGGCAGGATTTTGCCCTATCTTCTTGGCCACTTTTCACATAGTTCCACTTGGAGTCTCAAGTTTAATTTCAAAGATGGATTGTAGAGCATGTTTAAAGCTTTCCAAATTGTCCAAGAACTCCTCAAACACATTTGTCGTTAGGGAGAATCGAATGCTTGAATTTGGCAAAAACTCACTTTGTATCCATGGCAAATTCATGTTCACTCAAGTGGCATTTTCAAACCAGCATGCTTTGTACTAGTTTTCAGGCCTCTAAACCATTTCACACTCCTTAATTAAATGCAAATCCATCATTCTAAGCATTTTTTTTGTCCATTTAGACATTGTACACAAAACTAATCCCTAAATGGTAAAAGGCACATTTCCATTTTTGCAAAAGTGTGCTTTATGTCAAACCACTCTCCCTTGAGCATTGGTCCATATCTCAGAAGGCAAATCAAATCCACAAATTGCAGGGACTAAGAGGATTGTATACAGCATATTTGATGGCTGGTACAGCCTGTAATCACAACTTCCACTTTCTTGCTTCAAGAAGAAGAAACTTGTCCAAATTCAAACAACTTGAAAACCAGCCAATGTTAACTTACACAAACATTTCAAACATCTTTCACACAACCCTTTGAGCAAGAAACACGAGAGCTTGAGCCTCAAAACATCCCATAGCCATAAATCACACTTCTTTGGCAAAACAGGGCAGGTGCTGCAACTTGAGTTCTCCAACTCATTTGGCTCGTGCGTTTTGCCACAAGTTGCTTCAAACACCTTCCATTCAACTCACTCAAGCTATCCCAAACACCAAAAACCAACTGTAACTCCATTTACAGTGTTCACTATTTTCATTTCAAGCTTGTGCAGGTCGAGTTCTAGAGGCTGATTCAAGGACTTTCAAGGCAAGCTAGCTATTGGAAAAGATCAAGTGAAGTTCAGGCAAGCTACCAGACATCTCAAACCTTATTGAGAAGCACTGCATTGCCCTACACGAATCCAACTGAAACAGGTTTTTCTTCACTTTCTATCTCTCTATTTAGGAACATTTAGTCTTAGGTTTGTGAATAAAAGATGTAGTACTCATTGCCATGAAGCCATACATATGCTCAGTTTTCATTTATATTAAGCGTGCTAAGAGAATTTCTTCCATGAACATGCTGAAAAAACTGGGTCAGATTTTTGGGCCAGAGAAATTCTCTCTGGTCTTTGAGAGTTAGGACTAGTAATTTATATGGTTGGAATTGTCTTGAAATTCTCTACAAGTTTGATGTTGTGAGTTTTTGCAATAGATCACGTATACAGGATGTCCAAGTTTGTACAACAGGCGCGCGTATTTTCAAAATGCTGGAGGTTGAAGATGAAGATTTGGGCTGGGCTTGGCCTGTTTGCTTTTGACACCTTCTTTCTCATTTTTGCACCCCCTGGCCCAATTCTTGAATAATTACATTTTTGCATTTTTGTTTTCTTTTCTGATTTTGTTTATTTATTTCCAAATATAAAAAATGCTTAAAAAATATTTTCATAATTTTTTACATTTATTTGGCATTTTATTTTAATTTTTCTAACATAAAAACATTTTGGATACTTTTATAATTTATTTAAAACTTGAAAATAATATGTAAATTATACTTTTATTTTTTATTTCTTATTTTATTCACACTGAAAATATTATTAAAAATATAATTTATTTTTATTTTATATTATAC